>NC_051168.1:44925640-45650640 GCF_013339725.1 Rhipicephalus microplus
ACGAACAACCAACCAACTAGAGCCGACCCTGGCCACAGCTATGCTTTGGACAGCATCCAAAATTCCCAGGAGCAGCTGACCAACGACAATAGTGGCTAAAACGAATGTCGCTTGTTTGTTCCTTGGTTTTTGTCAGGCAAGTGCTCGCAGCTCACTTGACATCCCGAGCAGAGAGTCCTTCGGCTATGTGGCTTCTTCACATTCTATAGCTTCCTTCTTCAACAAAGACGCCGTGAACACTGATATAGGGTATATGGCAACGCGTGCAGAGGTGCACGCCAGCGTCGTCCTTGAAAGGAACGCACCATTGTCGCCACCGTCACACCAGCAGCAGGACCCGAGAAAGACTGTTGTCACGGATTCATAGCATAACCCACTCCCAAGCAAGAAGTGAACGTGTCAAGAAGTGAATATGTCCATCAGAGGGGCAGTCCGGTTGAAGCCACTAGTGTAAGCGGAGTCGGTCACGGTCCGCATTCGAAAGTGGCAGAGAGGGACAGGGTACAGTTTACGCTGAAGGGGCCGAAAGAGTTCAAGAGCAACAGACCGATGAACAAAGCTAGAGAACGCCGCGCTAGACGGAGCGAAGGCGCTTGGGCAGCTCGTGAAAAAATAAAAGATACAGGGTAAAGGGAGGCTTGCGGATCGAGGTGAGTGGGTAAAAAAAAAGTGGGAACGTTGTGTCATACAGACGCAATATTTGCCGTCACCGCCTCACCTGCAAACCGGTAGCAGCTCACATTGTTGTGAGGTGTATGAGGGGGAGGGGGGGGCGTTCGTGTTGCATCTTTCTCTCACGCACTCTCTCTCTTTCTATCTCAGAGTCAGGTCTCACTAAGCGAGAAAGAGAGAAACGAGAGAATGGAGGAGAAGGGGAGAGACTCCCCGAGCGATGGAGTTGTGGTGGGCGCCTCCTCAGGCACATGTGATAGGCACTGCGCCGTGCTCCCGACCGGGCTGCAGAAATTAGGTGCCTTTCTGCTCTTCTAACCACTACCACCACCACATGTGAATGTCATTACGTTCGTTCACGGATTAGGTTTGGCCAAGTCAACCCGAAGACGCCTGCCGTCTTGTAACCAAGCAAAGTGAGTTCCTTTTCATTCTGCTGAGCGAAAACACAAAACGGCGATTATGACGATGTGACCTGCTATTTAGTGGAGATGATTGAACGCGGTTGTTTGTCGTTCTCGATTGCTGCGTGTTCGACTGTAAACACGTGCCGTTGCTGCAACACCGCACCCGATTGGATGCATGCGCAGCGTCCGTGTCGTGCACGTTCAGTCACAGAACACCTAGATACTACCATAGTTCAGTCGCGTCAGTGCACATGGTTAGTGGAGTCTTTCGGTTGGCTGGATAAGCTTTGTGGGCAGTGGCGTTTAAACACCAGCGGAGTTGGATTGGTTGATTGATTTGTAGGGTTTAACGTCCCAAAACCGCCATTTGCTTATAAGAGACGCCGTAGTGGAGGACTCCGGAAATTTCGACCGCCTGGTATTCTTTAACGTGCACCCAAATCTGAGCACACGGGCCTACAGCACTTTCGCCTCCACCGAAAATGCAGCCGCCGCAGCCGGGATTCGATCCCGCGACCTGCGGGTCAGCAGTCGAGTACCTTAGCCACTAGACCACCGCGGCGGGACGAGTTGGATTGAAAGTTAAGCCACCTCGGCGACCGAAGGTTTTTGTCCGCGAAGGGACATAACACGTGAAGTTGCGTTCGGAAAGCCATTAAATGAACGTTGTTGCTCGGCACCGCCGTATACTCGCTTGTTCACACAGGTTGCTTCACTTCTTCACTTCTGCTCGTGGCTACCACCGACTGCTGGGCATGAGCCACGGACAGTGCTTCTGCCTGATAGCGACCAGGTTTCGGCCAGTCCAGGATTTGGCCGGGAACACCCCTGCAACGTCTTCCCGAGCCAGGCGGCCACTTTATCGGTCGTGACGTCATCGCAAGCCCAGGATAAAAACGGATGGCACGAACCTGGCCTCTCCAGTGGGCGTGGGAACAGCGCAGAAATGCGGCACCGTAACTTTGCTCGCTTGTTCACACAGGTTGCTTCACTTCTTCACTTCTGCTCGTGGCTACCACCGACTGCTGGGCATGAGCCACGGACAGTGCTTCTGCCTGATAGCGACCAGTTTTCGACCAGTCCAGGATTTGGCCGGGATCATCCCTGCAACGTCTTCCCGAGCCAGGCGGCCACTTTATCGGTCGTGACGTCATCGCAAGCCCAGGATAATAACGGATGGCACGAACCTGGCCTCTCGAGTGGGCGTGGGAACAGCGCAGAAATGCGGCACCGTAACTTTGCTCGCTTGTTCACACAGGTTGCTTCACTTCTTCACTTCTGCTCGTGGCTACCACCGACTGCTGGGCATGAGCCACGGACAGTGCTTCTGCCTGATAGCGACCAGTTTTCGACCAGTCCAGGATTTGGCCGGGTACACCCCTGCAACGTCTTCCCGAGCCAGGCGGCCACTTTATCGGTCGTGACGTCATCGCAAGCCCAGGATAAAAACGGATGGCACGAACCTGGCCTCTTCAGTGGGCGTGGGAACAGCGCAGAAATGCGGCACCGTAACTTTGCTCGCTTGTTCACACAGGTTAGTAACAATACTCCTTTATATGCAAAGAAGTCCAACAATGTGTGCTTGATGCTGTTCCCACGCCCGGGAGTCTTGTTGTCTCTGTTAAGCGAATGTGTAGATGTTATATCTATGCTTGTTTTGCTATCTGGCGACGTTGAAGAAAACCCAGGGCCCAATAAAAAAGTTCCTGAGTCTGACGTATCGAACAGGGCTCATGAGCCAAAATTTAGTGACATGTTTGCTCTTCTGCAGAGCGTGAACTCTCGAACCGAAAAAATGGAACAGGACCAAGTGAAGTTAATATCTAGCGTGAATGAAATTAAAAACAACCAGGAAGCAATCGAGCGCAAAGTTAACGACATCGACCGTAGGCTCGCCGCTGTCGAAGCAAAAGCGTGTGACAACGCCGAGGTCGGGCATGAACTTTTGCAGCTAAGGCAGCTAACCGACCATCTGAGCAGAGAAAACGCTAGGTTACACGATGAACATTCTCAGCTTGAGGATAGAATGAGACGCAGTAACCTCTTGTTTTACGGTTTGACAGACTGTCCGCAGGAGAAATGGAACCAAACTGAAGAAAAACTGGTTAAAGAGATCAGTACCGTTTTTAAGTCACCAGTGCCGAGCGAAGCTCTTGAGCGAGTACACAGGCTAGGAACGTACAGGCCCAACCAAAATAGACCAGTTATTGCTAAGTTTGCATCTTTTAAGTTAAAGCAGGAATTACTATCGCTCAGCGGAAAATTCAAAGAGAATGGCATCACTGTAAGTGAGGATTATTCCCTTCAAACACGGCAGGCGCGAAAGAAGCTTGTAGTATTTGCCAAACAACGGGACGATTCTTTCAAGCTTCGGTACAATAGGTTGCACATAGGTGATAAACGTTACAGTTACAATTTTTCTGACGACAGTGTGTACGAACTTGGCGGCGCCTCTGGGGATTTCGTTAATCGGCAGCTTTCAGGCGAACCCTCAGTATCCAGAGCACCGTTATCAGCTGCAAACTCGCCGCAGTAGCGACACGCGAGGGGTGGGGGGCGGTGCCCAAATAATTCGCTTTCTTTTCTTTTCACGAACATCAGGAGTGTCTTATCGAAACGCGATGAACTAAATGCGGCGGTCGACTCATGTGACGCTGACGTTGTATTGCTAACTGAAACGTGGCTTACTTCTAAAATTAACAGCAGTGAATTGTTTGATTCTACAAAGCGTTTCAATGTGTATCGTCGTGATAGAGGTGATAGATGCGGTGGTGGTGTACTCGTTGCTGTAGCGGATCATATTTCTTCGTCTTTGGTGCCTGTTGTAACCAATTTAGAGATCATATTTGTTGAAATTTGCACATGTTATAAAAAGATTATCTTGGGTATCTGCTACCGTCCACCGTCCTGCGATCCGAGCTTTGTTAATAGCCTTCATGATGTGGTTAACTTAGTTATGGAACGTTTTCCTAATGTACCAGTCCTTTTAGCCGGAGACTTTAACTACCCAAACATATTTTGGTCCAGTGATGTACCTCAGTTAAGTCCGTTCTCTACTGACAGTTATAATTTTTTGAGCTTTTGTTCTGATTTCAACTTTACGCAAATTGTCACCCAACCAACCCGCATTACACCTACTACTTCGAGTGTTTTAGATCTCGTGTTAACCAACGTGCCTGACCTGTTCATGTCTCCACTTTGTTTGCCTCAATTAAGTGATCATTCTTTGCTCCATTTCACTATGGATGTTTGCGTTCCTCACCATGAAAATTATACTAAGCGCATTAGAGATTACGCTGCTGCCGATTTTGATGCCATCAATAGAGAACTTTGTTTATTTCTGGACAGCTATCTTGATGAATTCGAGGCTCGTTCCGTTAATTCGAACTGGATTTTGTTCAAAGAAAAAGTAGCATACCTGACTGAAACGTTTGTTCCCCTGCGGCTAGTCACCACCAACAAGCATGCTCCCTGGTATAGCCAATCTTTGAAAAGGTTGGCTAATAAGAAAAAAAGGCTATTTCGGTCCGCTAAAGTTTCTAACTCGCAGGCCAGATGGGATTCTTACTACGTTGCTAATGGGGAATATAGGAGGGCCATAAAAGCAGCAAAGGAAACCTACTTTAATAACACACTCCCCAATATGTTAGCCAACAACCCGAGACAATTTTGGAGGGTGGTGAATAAAAAAGATACTCGCGAAATAACACTTAAAACTTCGGACGGGGTAATCCACAAAGATGACTGCGCTGTTATTCTCTGTGACACCTTCGCGGCGGCAGTGTCAGGTCTCCTCAACAAAGGTTCAAACCCTGTTTGTCAAGCTAGTGGTTATCTCCCGATGGAAGCAATTCGTTTCGACACAGCAGGTGTACAAAAAATAATAGAAAATCTTAAAATCTCGTCTTCCGCCGGAATTGACAACATTACCTCCAAGTTTTTAATCAACACTAAAGTCTACAGCGCCATAATCTTAACAAAAATATTTGAGCAATCTCTGGAAGCGGGTTGTCTTCCGGATGATTGGAGTGTGGGAAGAATTATTCCATTCTTTAAGTCAGGTGATAAACTTTGTCCGGAAAATTACAGACCAGTATCAATCACTTCGATACCATGCAAAATTATGGAACACGTAATTTATTCGCAGCTTGTAAAATTTTTAGAGGGCAATTCTTTCTTTACTGATTCGCAGCATGGATTTCGTAAAAACTTTTCCTGTGAAACGCAACTAATATGTTTTATACATGATTTGCATTCTATTCTCGACAACGGCACACCCATTGACTGTATCTTTTTAGATTTCTCAAAAGCGTTTGACAAAGTACCTCATGATTTACTCATTTTAAAATTACGGAGCCTCAATATAGATGATAACGTCCTCGCGTGGGTGATTGCTTTTCTCAGTAACCGTTCCCAATTTGTAACTGTTAATAACTTTGATTCGCCCAGGGTCCCGGTTGGCTCTGGGGTCCCACAGGGCTCTGTGTTGGGACCATTGCTCTTTCTGGTCTATATAAATGATTTGCCTCTAAACATTACTTCTTCAGTGAGTCTTTTCGCAGATGACTGCGTAATTTATCGGGCAATTAAGGGTCATTCAGACGTTCTAGAATTGCAGGCTGATATGGATCGGGTTCAGGAATGGTGTGAGACTTGGGGCATGGCGTTAAACGTTAACAAATGCAAGTACATGCATGTTAACCGACACAGCACTAGTATCAGGTCGTATCATATTAATAATGTTCTTCTCGAAGTAGTAAATTCTTATAAGTATCTGGGTATCCACATAACTTCTACATTGTCTTGGAAGACACACATTGAATATATTGCAGGTAAAGCTAATAGCACGTTGGGTTACCTTCGAAGAAATTTTAATCAGGCACCCGTTTCCTTGAAACTCTTACTCTACAAAGTATTGGTACGTAGCAGATTAGAATATGCAGCATCTGTTTGGGACCCTGGTCATGACTCGCTTATCTATGAATTAGAACAAGTGCAGAATCGGGCAGCGCGCTTCATCCTTTCAAATTACCATCGCACCTCGAGCGTCACATCAATGAAAACTACACTAGCATTACCCCTACTGTCTCTTCGCAGGAAAGTGTCTCGGCTGTGTATATTCCATAAAATTTACTTCACCAATCCGTTACTCAGAAGCAGATTATTGGCCCAACCAACTTACGTTTCCACTCGCATTGATCATCGCCATAAAGTAGGACTTCCTTTAGCGCACACCAAGTGTTTTCACGATTCATTTGTGCCAAAAACATCTGTATGTTGGAATCATCTTCCTTGTGATATTGTTGGTATAAAAGATGCCGCTTTATTTAAAACTGCCGTCACTAATTTTATTTGTACGTAGCCTCAGTTCAACCCTGTAGCAAGTGATGATTGCAATTTTTCAGTTGTTGTATTTTGCTTTGTATGCTGTACATGTATGTATGTTCCCACTCCCCTCTGTAATGCCCTCGGGCCTTGAGGGTAACTGAATAAATAAATAAATAAATACGTGAGGAAGGCGATATATTTTGTCCGTGAATAGTGTATTTCACCTGGGTCCCTACTGCGGCGGTCGCAGCTATTTTCCAGTTTACTTCTCAAAAAATGGGCGGGTCGTAAGAAGTGAAAAAGTGAGGCATATATTATAGGCCACAAACACCGCTCGAAGTTCGACGACTTCAGCATCACACCTTCCGCGCCTATCACTCCGCTACCCCTCCCCCTCTCCTTTTCTAAATAAGGCTGTGGGTCGTCAGACACGTAATCATCTTGCCGAGCAGTAGAATTTATTAATCTCTGCGCATCAGCGAATCATATTCTGCACGCAAACCTAGCCAAAATTCCTTCCAACCAACCTCAGCTCTTCGTATCCTGACAGTAAACTTTGTCATCGTAACCGTGTCTCGCGCTTTAGCTGACAACTTGCACGTGACGTCAGGTCCTGCCTTCCATCCGTCATTACCGAGCGCGTAAGTCTCAGTGACAGCGCCGTGTTTACGTTCATGCGGCGGATCTTTTAGCATATAGTGCGCTTGTTTTGATCGTTTCTCTTGCATGCGTATGCCGAAGGAGGAGTCGCTCCGGACACTGTGCAGCCATGCAGTCTGCGGAACTTGGATCCTGCGGGTCTGCAGTGTCCGAGTCCAAGTTGTCGCTCGTAATTGGTGGAAACTTCGCACAAGATTTGAAAAAATAGCTTGCCTATGATGAGCACGATGAAGTGGCGCTCGCACACTCGTACGTTGCTCGGTACCGAGGTTCTTCGTGCGGTCGCACCAGTTTGTGCTCACCTTTGGCAAATAGTATATACGTCAAAAAATTAATATGCAGAAAACGAAAGTAATGTACAACAACCTCGGAAGAGAACAGCGCTTAGAGACAGGTAATAGTGCACTTGAAGTTGTAAAATACTATGTCTACTTAGGACAGGTAATAACAGTGGAACCGAACCACGAGACTGAAGTAACTAGAAGAATAAGAATGGAGTGGAGCACATTTGACAAGCAGTCTCAAATCATGACAGGTAGATTGCCACTATCCCTCAAGAGGAAGGTATATAACAGCTACATCTTGCCGGTACTTAACTACGGAGCAGAAACCTGGAGACTTACAAAGAGGGTTCAGCTTAATTTTGAGGACGATGCAAGGAGCAATGAAAAAGTAAAATGGTAGGTGTAACCTTAAGAGACAAGAAGAGAGCAGAGTGGATTAGGAAACAAACCGGGGTAAAGGATATCATAGTTGAAATTAAGAAGAGGAAATGGACATGGGCCGGGCATGTAGCACGTAGACAAGATAACCGCTGGTCATTAAGGGTAACTAACTGGATTCTTCTAGAGAAGGCAAGCGGGTTAGGAGGAGACAGAAGGTTATGTGGGCAGATGAAACTAAGAAGTTTGAGGGTATGAAGTGGCTGCAGCAAGCACAGGACCGGGTTAACTGGCGGAACATGGGAGAGACCTTTGTCCTGCAGTGGACGTAGTCAGGCTGATAATGACGATGATGATGATATACGTCACCGCTTCTAATCCTTTTTAATCTCATTGACACTTACTTCTCGCGCGGCAGTCAATGTACAATCAGCATCAAATGAAACCTGACCAGCGGCGAGCCTATGTAGTGGTATGGTGCGCGCCGTCCACTTATCACCATGGACAGGCGTGCGCATCCTGTAAGGCAGCTCTGAGCATATATATGCGTGTCTGTCCATGCGATGGAGGTACGGCGCGCACTACACCATCACGAAGGCTTGCCCCTGTTCAGGTTTCATTTGACACAGGCAGTATTCATATTACCATTGCGACGTACGGCGTTGACGGGAAATGCGATAAGCGCACAGCTCGACTCGGCGTCGTCTGCTGCGACGTGCTCGGTGATGGCGGTGCATATTCCAAGATCGTATCCGAGAGTTCCGCGTTACTTGCAAGTTATGTATATGACGGACACCAATACGTAGATGTGTGTTCGTGTTTTTTTCAGTGCTTGCGATTTACTAACACTTGAATTTTGGTCGCCAGACAGCAACGCATTCGTGTAAGCTTTAACGGCAAATAAACACGCGTTTTACACAACTAATGAGATTTCTGACAGGCACTTATGCCAAGGAATGTAAGGGGACAGTATTCTTCGTTTCTTAACAGTAATGTAATAATTCTCACTTGAATTGAAAAAAAATTGAAGTGACCAAAATATAATTCTTCCCCTCGGTGCGATACGAGCCCACAACTTTCGAATGCACATGCAGCAGTTTATGTTGCTCGTTGATCAGCCTATTGAGAATTGCCATCAATATTGATACCTTACGTTTAACGTTGTATAAAACGTCACGGTCGGTCGAATAAAGTGAATCGAAGCTCTTGCGCGCATGCCAGTATTAGTGAACCGAACAGACAGGATATATGTAACGAACATTCCATAGGGTTAAAATATACGAGCCCTTATGGGCGCAAATTAATGTTTAGAACGTACCCCACTGGTTGCAGGCCACCGGAAGTGAAGAAACACGTACATTGTGAAACAATGCAGTACTTCATTTTATAAAACTGGATTTACATAAAGCCGGCTATATACACCAAACCATAGATTTTCTCGTGTCGTATTCGCATTTACATTTCCATTTCCTTCAAGGAACACTTGAAGATACTTTCGAAATGTCTAGCCCTGAATGGCTGGCGTTCCTGTCTGTCGTCAAATTTTATTGTCCGTCGATGCACAACTGGCTACGAGCGCGAGGCTTTCGGGAAAGAAAATGTAGATATCAGTTCGTCTTTGCTGCTAACCCGACCACGATCTTCCAAGATTTTTTTTTTTTCTCGACGCCCAACAAGACCGCCTGCAAGTTCCACACTTGGCAATCTTGCCTTACCAGATGTTTCCGTGTACTTATTAAAAATAAACAAAATAGTCGAGAACACCGACGCCACTGGTGCGGTCCTTTTGGAAACAGTGCTGGATTTAGATTCGCCGCGCCCCCTCGCGTCCACCGACATCAACGGATGGTATATCCGTCACAGCGAGTGTCTATATACTGGCACTCTATCGTGTCTAGTCCGTTCGCGACGTCTACGATTCGTCGAAGAAGAAGTTCAGAAGATGTCAAAGTTATCGGTGCGGCTCGACTGCCTGCGACGACACAGCCTGCCGCTGCTGGCACTGCGTAGAGGTGTCGCTGCAGTCGCGGCAGTAGACGGCGGCAGCGCCGACAGCGTCGATGTGCCCAGGCTGCCCGACAGGAAGGTCTCGCGAGCAACCGCCAGTGCCTGGTCGCTCTCGGGGTATATCAGGCTCCAGATGAGCGACAGCGGCGTGGCCACGAACGTGCCGAACACCAGCCGGAAGATGGAGAGCCAGACGGGCTCGCCGCTGCGAAGCAGCGACGGAGCACCGCTTTCGCCCATGGCCGCTGATCTGCAGGACGCGACACGCGTACCCAGAACAGGGTTGAAAGTATAAGTTACGGTGTTGGAGATGCAGTCAAGTTGCGACTACCGTGGGTGTGGTATAGAGCATATTTCTACGGTGAAATTATATTACCGACAGTATCGTTCGAATAAAGAGACATGGGTTAAAATATTCGCATGATCGGGCATTACATTTTAAGGAATATTGCCTCCACCTCCCCGAAGAGAATACCCGTGAGAAAATGCGAATGCATTTCTTGTGCCTAGAGTACACGGCGAATTGATTTCAATGGCGTAAAAATGACGAGACAAGTATTAGTACCGCAACCATTTATTTACGCATTAATCAGCCAGCGAACGCTCAAGAGTGAGGCGCGCGCTTCATTCTATTTATACATACAGACGAGCGAGCGGACGGGATTGGAGCACAGAGGGGGGAGAGAGTGAGCGGTGAGAGGAATGCCGAAGCACGGCACCTACCATGTCCTACACTCTCTCCACACACGCGGAAGTTCCGCCGAGCTACCGCGATGCGAGCGCCCTCACACGCCAGGGTCGCGCTCCACCTCCCAATCACTCTTAGCTACTCCGCCCGAACCACCTGTCCCGGTTGCTACTGCGAGAATGAAAAGGGAAAGGAGAGCGGAGAGATAAGACCTGCCCCTGCCGGCACGCGGACACCGACAGACGCCTGACATGCCACCTACTAAGAAATGCATTCGCATTGAAAAATAGGTAAACATGATGCCGGGGACCCCAAGCCTACGGCGTACGCACGTTGTTGCTTTGCTTTGTACTCTCAGCTGAACCAACAAGGGAATACAATGAAAGGAACGCAAAAGCGTGCATACACAGGCAGCTCGGAGTACCCGGCACTTATACGGCAGTAATTTAGAACGAGCGCGTTATTCTATAGTGGCAAGATTCGTGACGCCAGCTGTTTCCTTGACGTCATGGATGAAATAAGCTCTCGATTGGTCGATATACGAGATATAGATATATGTTGAAAATTGTCTCCTACCCTGCTTTGCCATGCAGCCGCATGCCCGTTCTGCCTTGTCCGGAATCAGCTATCGTGCGCGATAAACTTATTTCACTATGGCGTCGTGCAGTCGAGAAGCGCCACATCCCGACTGGCTCAACGCGTGGTGCCGACATCCCACGAGTTTTATGAAGAAAAAAAGTGAAGAGGAGGAAGGAGCACTTGTAGCGAAGGCGAGAATGAAACCACTGCCTCGCCTTGAACTCGCTTTGGTTTAGGGGCCCTTTAAGGCAATACGAGGTCAGCAATCTGCTGTCCGCGGGTCGGCACGGCAGTTTGACCTAAAATGGTATTTTCGCTCGCGACTTGTTTTGCTTTGCAACATGCGGGCTGAAAACTAACGTAATTTCTAATCTAATTTTGGAAATTAATGTTCAATCACCCGTGGTTTATCTCTTCACCTGCAAAACCGTCCTCTCCCCCCTCCGATTCACTGTACGCCCCCCCCCCCCGCTGAGTCAGCCTCATGCAACTCTTCCGCCTGAAGAAGTTGCGGACCCGGACCCCCTCCCACCTTAATAAAACGCGATCCACAACACACCTGGGCAACACGAGCAGCGCCGCCGACGGCACCAGGTGAAGCTGCTCGAGCGTCTTGCGGTAGTCCTCGCGCGAGAACTCGCGCAGCGGGTTCGTGCGCGCCATGGTGAACGGGAAGCACGTGGGCAGCACCCTGGCGAGCAGTTCCTCGGTGTACCAGCGCACCTCGTCCAGGTACGCGGACGCCGGAAACGACCGGAGCACCGAGCTGCCGTCCGGCAAGTTGAGCACGATGTTCGCCTTGTCGGCGCCACATAAGGCACCGCCGCAGCCGCGAATCGCCAGCGGCGTGTAGCTTGCCGACCTGCCGACGTTGTTGCCTACTCCGGACGTCTGCGACGCTTGGGCGCTCGGAGAACGACCACCGTTGACTGCCAAGCGACTCGCCGATGGCCGGTTACGAAACAGGTTCCGGACGTTCGTGCCGGACAGCGAGACGCGATGACAGGCGTTCGTGCTCGCGACAGCGGTCTCAGAGGCGTTCGCCTTTGCCTCGTCCTTGACGCCGTCTGCCTTCTGGTCACTGATGGTAACGTGGACGCGCTGTTTGCCCGGCAACCCCGCAGGGGCCGCTGTCGTTTCATCGCTGTCTTGGGCTGCTTTCGCTTGTGCCTTTGGGGCAGAAATATATTTTTTTTCGCTGAGAACGATGTTCCTTTAAAAAATAATTCAGTATCTCGGCGTAGCGTATAAACAGCAGAGCGTTCTGTACATTAGTAAAGGTGGACATGATGATATACACTTAACGTGAATGGACAAAAGTGTCTGAGGACAGACGTTTTCAACTGGGCTATGACGTGTCACCAGTCTGAGTCAAGCATTGTCTCTTCCATCGTTATTACGTCCAGCCTAAAGGCCCGCCTGAATGACAGCGAACCATACATAGAAGTAAAGAAAAGCATCGCCTCTGTGGTGCGATGCCTCGTAACGATTCGCTCACTGGCCAAGCAGACGCAAACACTGTTACCCGCTCAAGTAATCCTCGTACCAATCCTCATGTGGCGTTTATAATGCACTGTTTTCGAGACAAAGTCAAATTGCGACTAGTATGACGTGAGGTGGAAAAGATGGATGTGCGAATCAGCTTTCAGGTCAATTCTATAATATTTTCTCGGGTTTCAAGCGCCAAAGTGACGATACGATTGTGAGCCATGCCGTAGTGAAGAGCTCCGTAAATATCGGTCACGTTGGCTTCTTAGGCATGCAGGTAGATCTCAGTACACGGGCTTCTAGCATTTCGCCTCAATCTAAACGTGACCGCCACGGCCGGGATCGAACCCGCGACAGTTCGGCTCAGCAGCCGAGCACCGCAACTACTGCTTACAATGGCGGTATTTCAGTATAGGCAGATACTGCTCTCTGAAGGCCCTCATTGGTACAAACCTTGGCGACGTTGGTGTGCGACTGCACCACCGACGCTGAGAGAGATGGTGGGGCCTTCCACGTCGTTGAGCGTGCGGAACAGGTTGTTCAGCGACTCCTCGAGGGCGCCCGCCCGGTGTAAGCAGGGTACGCCTGGACGCCGTGCGAGCCATCTCGTCCATCCAGTCGGTCTCGACCCTGAACGTCCGAGGGTGTCCTGCGAGCCATCAACTCGTCGTCCACGGTCTCGTCGTCACCGTCGCTATTCAGGAGTCGCTCGTACGGTGGGCATTCGGCCCACTGTCACCGCCCTCCGGTCTCCTCTCGGTCGCGAATGCGACGGCGGCGCCCTCTTCGACGGCATGGCAGCGCTGTCGTCGCTCGTGCGGTGCGTGGGACCGAAAACAAGCGGGTCTTCCCGTTGAGAGTTGCTGGCCGTGAGAAACTCCTTGCTCCTGTTGGGGCTGGAAGACCTCTGGGCGCTCTTCCGCGACCGGTGAGAATTGCGATTTTGAGCCATTGTGACTTGAGTCATCTGCTTCGAAGGCAGCTGCGGCCCTGAAAGTGGCGCAGGCACCGTTTCACACGGAGCCTCCTTCACGGATGACTTGTGGGACGTCTCCTCGGGGGCTTTCTGGACTTCCGCTTGAGTAAGCACTACTGGAGTCGGATGAAGAGGCGGCGGCGGCGGTGTGGGCTGGCGAGTCGTAAGACCCGACTCGATGGCTCCGGTTTCTTCTTCGGTGATCGTGTCGATTCCCGGTCGTAAACGAACGACGCACACTTCCTGGTCTAGGGACACTGTTGGCAGCGGTGGCGGCGGCGCGGACATCTGCGTTTTCGGCCACCCATTGTTCTCCGGAGAGCTTACCCGTGCGTCGTTCACTGGTAGCAGCGGCGGCTTGGACGGCGAAGCGCTCTTGGACCTCTTCGCTTTTCTATCAGACGGCACCTTCAGGTCCTGTGAGGTGCCGCCAGCAGCGGATTCGAAATGCTTAATCTTCTGGGCGAGTTGGCCGAGGTTTTTGTCCGGCTTTTGAGTCGAAGACCCGGGCGCAGCAGCAGCATTATCGGCCACTTTTTTCGAGGACGCCGTCGTTTTCTTCGAGTCGCCCTTGGGGTTTTTCGTCGGGGAATCGTGGCGCTTCTTCCGTTTCTCGGAGTCGTGCTTGGCTTGCTGCTGCGGCGACTGCAACGACGCGTCCGAATCACGCTGATGCTTATGGGAACGAGTGCCCGAAGAACGTCCTCGCTTATACGCCGAAGTGTCTTTGTCCCCGACCTGTTCAAGAACGCCCTCTTGCAACACATCTAACACTTCGGGGGCATCGCCCACGTTGGCCTGCACGTTGTCCAACTGGCACGATCTCCTTGAAAGAGTCTGCTGGTTGCCTCTGCCTTTCCTTCTTGGCGTGAACCTCGACTGTTTTGACCGGAGGCGGACGTCTCGGATTTTGTGGCTTCCTGCTTGGCCTTCGGCCTGTGAGAGGACTCGACGGGTCTGCGCACGTGTGCCTTTGGCGTCTCCGCGGCCGGCACTTCCGGGGGCTTGCCGTCGGAGTGCTCATGCTGCGAGCTGCCCAGGACTTTGTCCGCGAACTCCTGCGCGAGCACGGCGAATTTTATTAACAGCTCGGGACCGTCCGCGATCACGTCGCACAACATCGAATCGGCGCCCTCTAGCGTTACCGGATACGCATCGCTGACGGGTCCCTGGTTTGCGCAGACGGCTGTTGCTGCCGGAGGCGGTGGTGGAGGAGGAGGAGGCGGAGGCGGCATGGTCGCGTTGACCTCGTCGTCGTCCTTGGTCTTGTGCGATCCCGGGCGCACCTGGTCAGTTCGCACCGTTGTCAACGGCGTGCTCGCTTTTGTCACCTGGAAGGTCAACTGGAAGGGACTTGCCTTTCTGGTCGACGTCGGCTCCTCCGGCGAAGTGCACCCTCGCTGCATACTTGTACCTCCAGGTCTTTCTTCTCCTTGCCGTCTCCCATGAGCGACGCCAGGTCCCCGGCCAGCTCTCCATGAATCTGCGCCGTCGCGACCGTGGCCACCGACACAGACGTCGTCTCTTCCATGGCGGCTAGTTTCTGGAGCAGGCTGTTGTACGACCGCTTGTCGTCCATGTTAATCTGCGTCGCCTGCTCCGCGAGCACAACGATACTAGTCTGCACGTTGGCCTCCTGCCTCTTCAGCTTCTTCTTGGAGCGTCGCTCTCCGCCCTGCTGTGTTTTTTGATGGCGCCTTCAGTCGGCGGTTGCTGCTGCTGAGAAAGCGGTCCGGGGCCATTTTCTGCAGTGACAGGGAGTCGAGCGGCGGACGACTGGCGGTTAAGGCGCATCATGCGGTCGACGGACAGGCTCGCCTCGCTCTGGTTTCGCATGTCCGAGTCAACCTTCTTGACGTTGCACGACTGCAATGAGCGCCGCGAGCCGGTCGCCGAACAAGACCGGGTCTGTGAAGCCGACGATGGAGGCCTCGAGGTTGCCGCGAGAGCTGATAAAGAAGGTGGACGGGATAGCGGTCACCGGGTACACGAGCGTGAACTGGCGGCAAGCGTTGCTGTTTGCGCGTAGCCGGATGGGGACGCAGCTCATTATGTCTAGCAGCTTGTTCACCTCGGCGTCGTCGAAGGTGGAGCGCATGTTCTGCGACGCCAGGTCGTCTCCCTCGATGAACACCAAGAGGAGGACGCGTCGGCTGTGGGCCTCGGCGAATGGCCTGCAGCATGTTTCCGCTGAACCACCTCATGGCGATTTTTTGGGGGTCGGGAGGGATCCCCCTCCCCTGTGGCACCGATCCTGGTGAGGTTTACTGTTTACTCACGCCATCGCTGGGCCCTAATTTCGTCCAACCGAGTAGATGCCTCCACTGAGCGGGAATTTTGCTCGGCCCATGATGGCCGACCCGGATTTCCTCTTCCTCATCTTCTACGCCGCCATCATTAGTGAGAGCATACTGTAGCATATGATCACCCTGAAAAGATTGGCACATACCCACTTAGGTGATGGGTTCGCCAAGGGTCATCGGATCATGTGGTGTCACGTGTCCGTACCGCTTGGTTTTAGTGATGCAAGTAGTTACATCACAGGCTTACATAGGTACGCTTTTGTCGCCTCCTGCAAGCCGGCCTTCGCCACAGTGACCCGACCATCTATGACCGCTGGATACACAATAACAGATTTCACACTGACACTGCTGCACTTCGTGCACACACCAATCTTATGGCACGCATCTAATTCACATGTCGCGTAACCTTTGAAACAGAGGACCATTCAGAAAGCAGGCCATTGGCGATTGATTAAATTTATTTAACTAACTGCATCTGCTTCCTTCCCTGTGTTCCAGCTCATAAGCCCCCCCCCCCCCTCCAAATGACAATAGTTCAGTTGAAGTATAACTGTCAGACCTAGACCATAGCAATCCCAAAGGTTTTCTTCTGATCGGCGAAAAACGTAGGCAGGCCAGCAAAAAGCTTTCAGTTATTTCCGCCTGGTTGCAAAATAAACATAGAGGAGAGATCGCCGGACCAGCTCGGTGCATGTATAGATTTACAGTAGGAACTTATTAAAACGAATTACAAGCTATGGGTACCCTTACCATTGCACTAGTACACTAGTAAAATGCACGTCCGGCGGTTCTGGCCGAGCGGAAATCACTGCATCGATCGATGATGCATGAATGAACCTAAAATTTGTCCTACATAACTTCAAAGTACTTAGTGGGCGTGCTAATTGACCGTTTATTAAACGAAATGTCGAGCTAGAGGTTAAAAATAAATACAGTTCTTTTTTTACTATAGTGACGGCCGAGAACCCCTTATGTTACATTCCAGGAATGGTTTACTTTCCACAATTACCACTACAAAACTGGCGACAAAAAATAGGAACCGTTGTGAACAGCACGTCATT
The DNA here is from genome assembly GCF_013339725.1 of Rhipicephalus microplus. NCBI lineage: Eukaryota > Metazoa > Arthropoda > Arachnida > Ixodida > Ixodidae > Rhipicephalus > Rhipicephalus microplus. Next base: position 44,942,472 of record NC_051168.1, read on the forward strand.
GCTTCATCTGTCTTTATGCGGAAATTGCAAATCGTGTTTTTTGCTTGTTTGTTTTGCCTGCACGCCTAGAAATACTCAACGAAGCGGGCGGAAAATCGTATTCGCCAAGATATCTGAGGACAAACTATACTCGCATATTTGAGTCTTGCTAACACGACAAAGCACCTAAAGGGCCCCAGACCAGTTCCGATAATTTTTGGACATTCAAGTAAACGCACGCATCGACTTCCGAATGCCGCCACGATCAGCAATGCAGAAGGTGGCAGCGCTACGAGCCGAGGGCGCTTTCCAAATTCGAAGAAAAAAAATCCATTCTCATCTGCGGGCTTTTAGCGTTAGCCGTGACATCAAGATGCTCGTCTATCCACGTCATCCACCCAAGCGGCCCGCTTGTCTGCACGCACGTAGAGCGGTCACCACTCTTCCTCCTCGCAACGTAAGGAGGGACACTCGGCCAGGAGGAGATCACGAGCCGACAAACGGAGCACAGCGAAGAAAAGAGTGAAACGAACTTCATGACAGCAAACACGTGTAACTCCGCTATTACGGCACGGTTTCGAAAAATTCTCACAGCTACGTACGTTCGTTGCAGACTCCCGGACAACTGCACCACGACAACTACATCTTCTCCTCTGGGTGTTTTAGGGGCCTCTTAAGCTACGGCTAGCTTGGGGACGAACTAAGGCGAGCCCTATTGTTTATCTCCGCAGATGCGCGCTTCGCGCGCGTCCGATGCAGCCTGCCTCTTGGTCATCGGCCTGCTGGCCTCCCTGTTCTTCCTTCTGGCCGAATGCAACGACGCCGAAGAGCAGCAGCAGCAGCGCGAGCTCTGCATGGAGCACCCCGCAACTGTGGCACAGCAGCGCGTCGTCCAAAGACGGAAGGACGTTCACGAATTCGCAGGTGAGTCGAATAGCATACAGGTATAACCAAGGTCTTAGAAAGCTCAGGAACGTGGGTATAAGCGAAGCTATAAGGGCAACACTGATGACAAGAGTCTTAGTCCATTTTTCTTACGATCACTCAAGGGACCTAAGTTTCGCTTAGATGCTCTTACGAAGACTGCGGAATGTTTGGCCTTGACGCATTGAGTTGTGCGGTATATGGCGGATGCAGAGAAGGAGCGTTTTGACTAGACAGTGTTGATGCGGCTCTCGGAGCCGGCACGTTATGGTAATAGAGAGGCTTCCACGGGGACGGGGTCTCGATGTGGAGAGCACCACGCTCTTGGAGTGAACGGACACAGTAGACACGGTCGGAACGAACCAAACAACACACATTTATTTCACTACTCTTAGATGGACGATATCGTCAGCCGAATTATTATAACATCAATTGTGATCCACACGCTAACCAACCTTACACAAAATTACACAACACTCAAAAACATAACAAACACAAGAACACACACAAGGTGGGTTCGCCAACGCTTGACTTACCACGAGGGCCCCCGGCGCGCAACCCGCGGTGCCGCGCACCGGGGACCCACGCTAGATGCAACCATTCGCGCAAACCGCCACCCGCCAAATAGGGTCGCTCATATCTCGGGTGCCGCCACGAAGGCCTTCCTCCAGGCGTCGCTGCCAGACATATCGGGCCAAATACGAAGAGGTAGACACAGTATACAGTGCGTGTGGAGAGGAAGAAGAAACTGCCGAACACTTGATAATGTTCTGCAAAGGGCTTCGCCCTATAGTTCAGAATGATGGCGCAGAGTTTTTCAAAGCACTGGGGTTTAGGGACAGGGAGGGCAAAATAGACTTTAAGCGGGTAGAATTAACTAAAAGGAGGTTAGCTGATTGGTGGCTAAAGTCAAGGCACGAGTGAAAATCAAACCCTTCACTGCAAAGTACGAATCCTCAACCTCGCTATATAAAGGGGAAAAAAAAGATAAATCTAGTGGTTAGTTCACTAAGTATTACGGCTAGGTGGCGTTAGCCGCCGCCCGATCTAAAGGGTACAGCCACATCCATCCATACATCCATACTAACCATTATGACGATGGTGATGGTGATAAACGCTCGCGAGCACAACGCGCCCTACCACACGGTAGTTGCAAACCCGAAATGCGGCCTATGCGCGAGACACGTGCGCCATGAGGCGCAAACTACTTTACAGGGGGTGTTAGCACCCCTCTCAGGGTTCGACAGCACTGACGTTCTCTAATATGTTCTTGTCTCGGTTTACTCTTGAATTTTCGATGATTCACATGTACCAACTAGCTCGAATGTCTTTCTGTCTTACTCGAGGTTCTTGTTCCCCTTCTAGTGTGGCTCACACCCACTATAGAAGATGGGTCAAGAATTGAGTGGTCTTATACGAACTTTACAATAATGGAGGTTATAGAATAAAAAGATTACAAACTTTATATGAAACTTTGATGCTCGCTAAAATGTACAAAAATAATACTTGTTTAATCAATGTTTCTTCCTCCTCCTGTGACGACGAAATTAACCAGAGGGGTCTCACAAAATAAGTTATATGTGTAAAGTGATGAACTGTTCCTCTCTAGCGGCCCGTCAAAAGACCACTTAAGTAACTCATGGGTGGGTGTCCTGACCCCCTTAGTGTTCAGGCTGGGGGCGGGGGAAGACACCTCTTGCAATTGTCCCTCCCACCCCCCACCCCCCCTGCGCCTGTGGAAATTGATCTTTCGAACATCCACCGCGAGGCCCTTCCAAACAGCAGGACAAATAAAACCTACAATTCTAAAGAAAACGCTAGGCCTGCGAGAAATACGCAACACAGTCATAGCGAAAGCCGAAGGAACGGTCTTTCTAGAAGCCGTTGTGCCGGGACGTACAGTTGAAAGATACTCACTACGCCGTAAATCATAATTTCGCTTAGTTAGGGTAGCATCCGTACACTATATATGCTAACATTCAACATTCTGAGAAGAAGCGAGATTACCCACAGCGCGTCTGTAAGGCATAATATGCACTTCTTTAGGCTATAAGGAGAATGAAGAATCATGACTGAGCTTTTTATTATGGGTGTACCAATTTATATGCTTGTTTTCTATGTACACATTCTGAATACTTAAAATTCAAGAATTTTCTTGAAAACTACCCAGATTTTGGTCAATCCACCAGCGTGGGTATGTGCCACGGATACCGTACCCAACTCAACTGTGCAGAAAGCTCAGCCATAATTCATACTACTCTACCACGAGATTTAACGTGGTTTCTTGCCCGACATGAGGTCCCAGTAGTTTCTTTCTTTTTTTTTCTTTGCGATTGAATTTCTAACACTGATGATCCTTGCGGTAGAACACTCGATGACTACGCAGAGGGCCCCCACCAAAATAGGCTGTTATATCATAAACACAGGCGTGCGCACGGTGGGGGGGGGGGAGCAAGGAGTCACACCCTCCCCCTTGCCACCTGAGAAAGGACGCAATGTCTGTCTCATACATTGACTTAATAGGGAAGGGGGGGGCGCTGCGACAAACTTTAGTCCCCTCTTGGAGGCGAACCCCAAGCACGCCTATGCTATGACAGCTTTCGTTGTGCACTTCATCTTAATGTCACACCTGCCACGAAAATACTTCGTTATATCAGAGAATTCGTTATAAACGCGTATTTTAGCACCTTATAGAGCTATTCTCTATTTGCTTCGTTATAACGAATTTGTTAAATTGGGGTTCGTCAAGTTGAGGTTTGAGTGTGTAACAAATTGGCCGCCATGGCAAGGTGTGTACGCCCTTCCCCTCTCGTGATTTTTTTCGGACTTACGTCACTGAAAAATGGTGTCACAACATCGCACTACCTCCCCACTATATGTATATCCGTTCACCTGATCCGTGCCGATGACGCGCCAGCGCGCTCTGTGGCCCCTGGCGGCGGCCTCGCAGGTGCTGGCCTTCAACGTGTCCAACTTCGTGGCCGTCATGTTCCTCAAGGCGCTGCTCGTCGCGCTGGGCCTCGCCACGGGATTCAGCGGTTTCGGACTCTACACGGCCAGGCGCACAGATCCACCGCACGAGTTCGCCGCGTTTCAGTACCACCCGAGGCGGCCATCTTCGCACCCAGCGTACGAGCCGCCCGAAGACCACGGACACATACGGTACGCGAGGATACTACTTACATATCCAACCGCCTACAATGGGAGCCGATAGAGGGAAACGTTAAGTGGACAAGTTGAACGAACAGGAAAAATCGATTTGCGGGGTTTAACGTCCCAAAACCACCATATCATTACGAGAGACGCCGTAGTGGAGGGCTCCGGAAATTTCGACCACCTGGGGTTCTTTAACGTGCACTCAAATCTGAGCACACGGACCTACAGCATTTCCGCCTCCATCGGAAATGCAGCCGCCGCAGCCGGGATTCGAACCCGCGACCTGCGGGTCAGCAGCCGAGTACCTTAGCCACTAGACCACCGCGGCGGGGCGAACCGGAAAAAGTGCACCAGACAGGCCAGCCTGTCTCCTGTGTTCGTTCAACTTGTCAAAACATAAGAAATGTCACGGCGAAAAACGCAACTTTTATTCGGACGTTTCGGTCGGGGACTGATAAAGGCCGGTATCGGGACGAAACGTCATGTTTGACACTGCTACTTTCTATTCATATCCTTACCCGAACAATCAGGATATAAATGGCTGAAAACCCTAGCAACGGCTACGAGACGGCTTTATTCGACGTTAAGAACGGAGTCCGGTCTTCATTAGGAATTAGTGTATACCGAATGTGTTCACTTGTATTTAAACCACTGTATGCGCACAGAAAATCCGACCGACTCCTTCCATAACTTTCTTACTACTTTCCTTTCCTCCCCCCGTTTTTTGCACATAATACAGTTGAAAAGTCGAATGAACCTTTTTTTTTTGTTGTTGTTGATGTTGTAAAGACCTGCTTACAACGCAACACGGTACGACCGTTGTCAGAGAATTCTTCATTCTCTGACGAAGGCCGTGCCACGGCCGAAACATAATTCATGAAGTGATTGGTTTCTCGAACGTGTGTACCTGCTTTTCTTCGTGTACGTGCCTACCATATATATATATAAGTGAGAGAAGTGTATACCTAAGGGCTCGTATTTCCGTGTTTTAACACAATATTAATGAGATATAACAGACAGTAATGCCAAGGAATGTACAGGGGAAGTTATTAGAACCAATGGAATGTAAATAAGAAGAAATAAGAAAGAAAAGTGGATGAAAAAATTACCAGCTGTGAGCAGGAATCGAACCTACGACCTTCGAATAACGCGTTCGGTGCTCTAACCACTGAGCTATCACAGCGGCCGCCCCCCCCCATCCACTTTTTGGGGTTTATATGGGAATTTAGAAGTAGGAGTGACAGTCAGCGCCATCTATAAGCCAAACAACGAGTGTGAAAACACTCTTATTATATATATATATATATATATATATATATATATATATATATATATATATATATATATATATATATATATATAATGATCCCTCGTGCAGGTGGGCGACCACGTACCTGTCTTCCCTGAATACGGGTGACTACCGGTGCCTCAAGAGGATTGCGTGCGAACAGCCAGAAAGAGCTCGATTTTACGCAGGTCTGAAGGACACAATTGTTGCCGCACTCAGGATGGTTCCGTGGTGAGTTCTATAGAGTCTAAAAGACTCTGCAACATTTTTTCGGCATGGTCAGAAAGCGTTGCCGATCGGCAGTCGAGGCTCGTGAGAACACGCGTGCCAAAAATCATAGCTCAGCGCGCGGCCCAAAATTTACAATAAATTTAGGAGGCCTAGGCCCGGCCACCTAAACCTGCTGGTTTCTGATAATAAAGTTTGATCCTCCTCCTCCTCCAAAGTCAACCAGAAATAGTTCCCTTTTCAGTCTACAAATGATAATACGCCAATAACCGCTTCATATACCCAATGTCAAGGCCGCTAGCCGATTTGAGCATCGCGAGCTGGATAGTTACCAAGGTGGCCGCGGGAGGCCGCCACGTGCCTGCGTGTGCTCGCGATTCCACTGAAAGTAAGCTACGCGTTCGAAAAAAGTAAAAAGAAAACAAGAAGTGCCGAATGTCATTACGCAGAAGTTATCTTTTTTGTTTATTTAACCCGAGCCATACCTCCCTGCGTCGTTTCCTGCGCGCTCTTCCGGAAGAGATAAGAAAGCAATTGCAGCGTGCGACAAATATCCAACTTCGCTAGAACTGGGTGGATTCTAAAATTTTTTGCGGTGGCAAGACATTTTTCCTTTAATGAAGTCATTAGATGGTTACTTGAAAAAGTGCCCGTGGAGCCCGGTTTCACAGCGACCCTCTGCACGGCTAGCATGTAGGGAAATGTGACGGTTCATGAGTGTGCAGAAACAATTACGAAGAGGCCATGCTATCATCTGCTACCTGGGAGGGTCTCTGCACTAGTAGCGAAACCAGGGGGTGGCACACTGGGCCCGTGCCCTCCCACCTTAGCCTGGAGTTTTTTTTCTAACTCCTTGATCCACAAGGGACTGATATTTATACGGACTCTAAATCCGCTGCTAGGGCCTTCGATTCTGGTTCCGTTTGCAAGGAAGTTTTGAGAATTCTCGCTCACAAGGAACTCACCCACCACACAATTATTTGGTTCCCTGCTCACCTTGGCTTGAGGGTTGGAGGCCTTCCCAATGTCAACGAGCTAACCCACTCCAAGGCGCGAGGCTTCACTTACCGCGCCGGGACTTGTGCTTCTCAAAGAGAGGAGTCAGCCACCAGCCTTCATTTTGGGGACATTTTGACTACCTTCAACGACATCACGAAGCATTATCAATTAGGCCGTAGGTCCTTTCCATTGCCACACGAAAAGTTGTCTAGGCCACAGGCAATCTCTCTTCGCATGCTTCAGACGGGAACATAACCTAGTCTCGTAACCTATAGCCATTACTCCGATATTTCAGAACTTTGTCCGGACTGCCAGAATCGCAGTGATTTAAACCACATGCTTTGGAGGCTCCCCTCTTTACAAAGAAAGAATGAAGAATTTTCTGAGAACTCCTTTCATTTAGTGCTCACGAGTCCGGTTCTCATACAACAACTCAAGGCTGTCCAGAAGGCCCACGATGCGGCGGTGAGGCTGGGCCTCCCCGTCCCAACGTGGGAGCGGCCCGCGATCCTACCCCTATAAAACGGGGGTGGAATCCTTCAGAACCCCAATAAAAGTTTTTCATCCATTTTCACCATGACATACAGAGCGCAAAATGACAGTGGACCACATCTGCCTGCGTGCCCCCCCCCCCCGCCTTCAAATCAAGATGTGCCCCCATAGAAAAATCGGCAGATCCCACGTACCTGGGAATTGGCGTTATGCGAAGCATGCGGAGGGAAGGTGACCATGTTGCAATTTTTTTATTGAGTGACATGTCATGAAATAGCGCTAAGATATGTACAAATGTTGCAGGTATAGAAATATTTTGAAGAGCTGCGGATGTTTATATAAACAGTTGTTTGCGCTTGCGCAGCGACGCCAACTGCAACATGCCTATTAGCAACAGCAGAAGCTGGTATGAAGCGCTGATGCTCGCGAGAATGCTGGCCCTGGACACTGGTACATAAATCAACTTCAGCGCATGACAACGGTACATGTAAAAAGGCGGGATTTTCTCGCACGTTCACAATTCACGTTAACCCGACGTGACGGCTGTATCAAAGAAGCACATATGTAATGTTTATAAATTTGGGTAGGCAGCACTGCAACAACTATTGACGTTTCACGAAGATTAGCGTCTATTTGAAAAGTAGTACAGAGACCTGGCGTAGCTCTGTGGTAAAATGCTTCATTACCACGCAGAATGCTTGGGTTCGATTCCAGCTGGGACTCTGACATTTATTCTTTGCATTCGTCGGGTGGACGCCATTTATGTCGGGTATTTCTTAACGCTCGCGCGTTAAAACTGTCCATGCGTGTCCTCGTCGTTCCTGGGTTGATACTAAGTGTGAATCACCTGTGGCACATACCCGCATACCAGCGGCAAATACCCGCCCGTGGGTATGTGCCACTGTCTGGCAAGAAGCGTTTGACGACGTATGCGACGGGATTGTGGCATTATTCATGTCTTTACCAGCGCGCAATATTCGTCAAACCATCTTACCTTTCCATGCTGATTACCTTCCCACGCCAAGTTAAGGGGGTGACCACGAGAGCACCCAAACGTAAGCGGCTAGATAGATAGATACGCTCAAAGTCACCGAAGTTTGCTAAGAAATGCTTTGCATTTAAAAAGTTTTTTTTTGGGGGGGGGGGAGGGGGGGGGGACTACCTGTGCCTCTGCACTGAACTTGCGCCACATAGTAGCTATTGAAGCTTTGTTAACATACAGATATATGGATGTTCTTAGGCGCGCGCAGAGGGGCTTTGCCAAGCTTGACCGCAGCCCCCCCCCCTCCCCGCAACCCCCTCCGAGTCTAAAAGGGCGTACGTTTGACTCCAGCTTATCGGTGTGTAAATGGAAAGTAAACTTTCCCCTTAATTTGACATTAGGGGCCCCTTGTCGGCATTATCGTCAGAAAAGATGTAGCAGAATTCACGCCCTCTAGATGGCTAAAGGGTATGCGGCCATCCTCCCTGTCTTTCCCCCTCGCGTTGGAAACAACAGAAATAATATCCGGGCCTCCCAGACTCTGATGTTCAAGTATTGTGGCCATGTCCCCACGCCCGAAACTTATTAGGCTTACCTTTATACTTTGCCAGAGTCATTTCGATTGGATTATAAGCGTGTTTCAGGCGAGACCAGTCAGCAAACTAACGTGCTTGATTGTCGTCGTCGACTAACGCACCCCGAAGCACCAGTGACCCGCAATGTAGGGCATGCCCGCACCACAAATCCTGGCGTACCACTGAACCACAGAACACCTACCAGAGCACCTACCGAACTGCGCGCCAGGCACATAGCTCTAGCCATAGCCATAGTTCTATCCGCGGCTGAAAACTGGCTTGGCTGTTTGAGCAGTGCAGTTTCGGTTTCGGAACATTCATTACCATTCGCGTTTGGGTGGTCGTTTGAAAACGCTTTGACAGCGTTGGAAAGGGTTGAATTTGACAACTTAACAAGGGGCGCGTAGCTTTTTTTTTTTCATTTGGTAGCAGCACAACACTCACCGAGACATTAGAAGGAAAACGGACATGGTGTTTCCTGACGGCGCCGTGTTGTCCGTTAAGGTTCTATTGTACTCGCGAGTGTTGCGCTGTAACAGGTTGAAAAAATTATTACCAATCATGGCCCAACCTGCCGTTTTGGTGCGACGTCACCCCTACGGCCGAGCTCCGAGATTATATGATCTATTACCAGCTAAATCCCGGAAACTGCGCGGCTCAAACAGCCAAGCTTTCTTTCTCAACTTTCTCAAGAAAGTCTTGGCCGCCTTGAGTGACGATGATGACGGCAACGACACCGCGCAGCTCATGCATGAATTGAAAAAACGCGAGCAGACGATGCAAGCAGTGCGGAAGTAGCGGACGTGCGTCACAGTTCCGTGTAGCGCTTCGCACGCTAGATCGCATTTGTTCCACCTATGGTTCCACACAGCGACCAGAGTTACTGTATATGCTGCCTTTAGCATATACAGTAACTCTAAAAGCGACTTGTTCTCAAAAAATGGAGGGGAAGCCTTCCTTGCTCCATGTTCTCAAAGCTCTCCATGTCGAAAACTCAGACTGGTCGGTAGTAAACAAACTGCAATTAATTATCTGTCACACGCTGCATCGAGTGATGGGCCGGTCGCACGTGTTACGGTGAACGGGCGTCCAGCAACATATTGCAGCAAAAAAAAAAAAAACCCAAAATATTTGTCTGTGCCCACTGAAGCGAAACGCGACTTTGGCCGTTATAAATTACTTTTTCACGATACAAACACTAGAAGGCACTTTGTGCGCGAGGAAGCGCGTAAAAAGAAAATGCGAGTGGCGACGCCACGTCGTAATTCCCGCATCAATCGCTGTGACGTAATGAATGTTTCCGGTGTCTACTTAGGCCAGGATATTTTGATGAGCAAGCCTACAAGGCTCAGCAAAATATCCTGGCCCTAGTAGACGCCAACTGTGGTGAGAAAAAGTACTAACTAGCGAAACACTAAACTGCAAAAAAAAAAAACTAAAATCTGTCACGTCAGTATACGAGATTTCGGCGGCAAATTTAAACTTGAAACTTTATACATTGATGTTCTAATCCCCAAACCTATCGCGGAAAAATTAACGACACAAGGGTTTTCATAGTTTATTTATCAGTTTCGACTAATTTATCATATCACTTTTGTGACTCCTAAAAGCTGTATGGCAACAAGCAGGCATCCAAGTCACGTTCTTTCTGCCACATCATGCATTGGTCTGCTTTCTGAAATAATAATGCTTATCTTAGTTGCTATTTTACAAAATTCTTTCATGGTCTCCACAGTGCTCTGAAACAATTGCCTGAATGAACTGGTAACCTCTGTCACTATGGCGTCATCGCACAAATCGTGTGACGGGGCCGTCGGGCGATGTACGCGAAAAACAGCCGTTGGGGTCAGCTTGTATCAGTATTTCTTCCATGGTGCAGTTTGGCACAGCACTTCCATCAATACACATTGGCTCAATAAAGGTTCTCGTCCCTAAGCGTCTCTGACTCAGCACTGTTAAATTAAAATGTCATCCTTTTGTCAATAACGAATTTATAGGCGAAGATTTATGATGTCACAGCACGCCAACACAGAAACTTCAAGGCAGCGATACCACCACTCTTCTTGCCACCTTTTCTTGGCTACGAAGTGCCTTCTTATGGCACGACCTTTATCATGGGTGCTCTCGGATGTTAAGCTGATAACATACATGCAACCGTATATTATCTATAATGTATCTGAAAGCAAACTCAATCAAGTCACAGAGCATGCGTCTGTGTTTTCCAAACTGTTCGGAAGCACAAGTACAGTGTTCGCTGAACAAATCAAACAAATGGGTTGTTCTCCTGCTCGTGTCCGCCTAATTTGTTTAGCAGCAAAGCAACGTTGAGTGACACCGCTAGTGCAGCTGAAGAAGGGTGGGGGGAAAGGCCTGCCTCTCCCCCTCTTTAAATTTTTTAGTTCAGCATAAGTATAAAGAGTTTTATTTTTAAAAGTACAGATTTCTTCATAAAAATGCTACCACAACATGCCATCACGCTGTGCCATTGCTTTTGCAAACAAATTTTACGGCGGGGCGAAAAAACTTTGTCACACTTGTGAGTCACATAGGGATGACAAATTAACAATTCGTTAAGTTTTTAATTATTAACCTATTGAAGATATTGAAAAGTTGCAAGTCGTGACAATTTATGCCATACCAATTTCTTAAACACCTATAGAAACATGTGTTTGAGGCATTAAGCACCGAAATCGAGGGCCCCAATCCAGGCGATACCGAAACTGAGTGCTCTGAATGCGCAGGAAATGAGCAATCTGCGCTACGTCAGACCGAAAAGCTCACATGGCGAACTTTGAAAAAAGGTACGTCACAGCAAAATTTCGTCCAATATATGCAAGGACTCAGTTTATGATGAGAGCGTCCATGTTCACAACACCTGAGAAACTCAGTAGCGGAAAATAGGAGAGGATGTGTGCCGTCCCCTTGTGAATGTTCCAGTATACCTCTCCGTACGTCGTGCAACTAGTAAATCTCAACAAAATATGCTATCTTCAACACAAGGTGTGCCGTCTGCACATGCACTGTTTGTCTCCATCATATCTAGTACAACCTGGTGCCGGCACATCTGGATGATATAATAAATGACTGACATCTCATTTGACCACTAAGCCAATCGTATGATAGGGACAGATGTACATTTGTGCTGCATTGGAAACAGGCTAATAAAACAATAAAGTAAGGGTGCGCAAATATTCAAAACTTAAATTATTAGTACATTCCATTGGCAAGGCAGTTCTATCATTCAATATTACACAAATTCATAACAGCTACTGGAAACAGCATAAAGCATTGTACACATCTGCTCAAGTTTTCTAGATTTGATGTACGAATGTATGCATTTCACTTGCCACATTGCCGCAAATGTCCGCAACGAACGTATACTTTCATGTCTAGTTGATGAAAATGCTTTTTTTTTTCTGCAAAAGTTTGCAGTTACACTAGCATTAGTATTTAACCATATTAGTATTACAAACATATTGGATTTGATTTGCCCATGATTTTCACTATTCAAGTTCGCTTTGAAGTTGAAAATCTGATATTCGCATACACCTATACAGGATTGAGTTAAAAAGCTTCAAATTTATAAAATAAGAGAAAATTTTTGTAAACGAGCAAAAACGTTTATTGCCATGAATCAGGTACCATACATTGCATACAATAAAACACCACTCCAAAAGAACACACATCTGCCTGGGCAACTTCGGCAGTGTCCATTTTTGAAAACATTGAAGTTCTATTTCAAGAACCCCAAGATGGGATTGTTTTCAACAGAATCCTGAAAATGTTTGCCAGCAGAACATCTCTACATATCTGTCCTTCGTGTTGAGTAAAAATCACTCTAGTCTATAAGTTGTTCTGTGTCTCTGTAACCTTTGTGTATATTTATTAGTGTTACAGAAAAATTCAGTCGGTGCCAACTAGCCCAGCTACTAAATTCATTCTCGACTGAAACTCTTTGTTCATTTTGGTTTTTTTTTTTTTCCAGGATGTACTCTCAAAACCCGGACCACGACAAAATCACGGCAGCAGTGCGGTCAGCTGCGCAGATAGGAACGAGGTACCACCAACTCTGCCGAATCAAGTTTCCCTGCAAAAGCCTCTAGTCACAAGGATGACGTCAAATGTTTCTGTAATATACTAGGTTTGCACAGTGTCCATATCTGAAACGTGACTCACAACACTCGATTTGTGAGCACATCACCAATTAATTATGCAATTATTCTATTTATAACCTATAGTCGGATTCAAGTAAAGAAGTATGAACAGGACACACCCGAACAGCCAAAGCGTGGCAGCTGATTGACTCTGTAACAGAAGAAATAGGCCTGCTCATGCACTTGGCAATGTTCTTCAAAGGCTCGGTCACCAGTACTCAAGATGTCAGTCCAAGGTGTGCGCACATTAGTGCTGGCTTGTGTGCATTGGCGTTTGAGTGCAGCCTTTTAGGTAACCTAAATACTATTACGACACACCTCACTTATACACGGGCCATTAGATGAGCGCTGAAACAATTTCGAGGCATAGCCAAAGGGGCATTTCTTGTTTCCTTGGCTTGTAATGTTAACACTCTCCACTAACCGGAGCCAGGAAACACGTATATCATGCCATCATGTCATTCAATTTTAACGTTCTTGTCGCCCAGCATCTACACGACAATTCCACCGCAATGGACATTATCATGAGTCAGCGCATGTTCTCTGGGTTTGTGAACTCGGTGTCCTGGGTGTGGTGAAAATTGCTTTCGGAGCCACTAGATGCCAAATTACCCTTTTGTGTTTATGTGCAACATGTACAACAGCAAACTCCAAAGTGCTGCAAGAATGACAAGAGTTACTGTCTCCATGAGACCCACGTCACACCATGTTACACATCACTGTAATACCACCAGTATTAAAAATATATTATGAGAAGGATTGCGAGCAACCTACAGCACACTTCTCAGTGTTCTGGACACCAATATTTTTAGTAGAGCAACAATAAGAAACTTTCTAAAATTTGTGTCAGTACTTCCTCTAAAGAAATGTCAGTAAGCTGAGTGTAAGGTGTGTGCGATTTTGGTGTAACTTTGCTTCGCAGCCCTTGTTTTGCGCAGGCAATGAAAGCCAGCAAATAAGGCACCAATGAGCCGTGAGAAGCTGAAGAAAGCAAGATTGATGACTCAGTTGTTCGAAATGCGATGCCAAATGCTAAGTTGCTTACTACGGCCGCCAGACAACTCTAACGTTTAGCAAAGTTCGTAGTACACGCGAGAATGCAGCTGACTATAGAGGACAGCGAGATTTCGCATGGCCTACGATATACCTACCACACGTACGAAATCGACTGACAGCAACAGAGGGCTATGAGTGAATGCTGTATCAGAGGGCCCCGTGAAGATTTGTTCATTCCAAGTATAATGCATCAGTGGTCAAAATAGTATGAATATCTGTCCTAAATTTTTTAGTACAACATCACACTAATTAAATACTCATCATACCACTGATACATTACTTGCCATTTGTTGTAGCTATACTTCAAGAACGTTTAGTCATAAACATTATGGTGTTAACAAATGCAAATGTTGTATATATCTCGTTAAAGTATTGCTTTAACATATGCTTTTTTTTTTTCATTCTCTATAGGTACAGAGAGACTGAACACTAGAAGGATGTAGATTAGGTCAGAGCACATTTCTGTGTTGTTTTACGCAGGTTTCACGACAGGAATTAATAAAGAAGCATGTAAACTACTGTGCTAAGCCGCTAAAAAGCTGGTTAACAGTCTGTCATTTTTTGTTAAATGAAGTTACTAATATTTCCATTGGGTAGACATTGATGGATGCAAGTGCACTGTGATTATTAAAAAATACTTAAAAATGCAGGGCACACACTATGGAAAATCCGCGCAGCTGAACGGGGAAACAAACCTTATCTTGTAATGCTGTTCTTATATGAAAAATACAGTATTTACAGCACTGTGCTCCAAAGCACTGTACGTGTACTCCAATGGGTGAAATTGCAATATCACCAGTGAGCAGCCTCATTTGAAAAAAGTTGCTGATCTATTTCGTTGCAACAATAAAGTGACAAATAAAATTAATTACATAAGATAATTTTATCCTGCTGTTTAAGAAATGTGCTCAGGCACAAACGCGGCTAATTTCATGCTGGCTATATATATACGGCAATGTGTGAATAAACACCGTAAAAAAATCTCTTTCTTGTACTTCCCTCAAAGCATAGATGGTCACAACACTGGAGTTTGACTAAGCTATCTATGCGATGTTCCTAATGATTGAGAGGTTCTTCCTGGCCTGGTATTGATGCTACAAGCATTGTGTTCACTGCCCATTACATTGTGTCAGACAATGGTGTTCGAACCCATAACCACATTATGCCATGTGGCAATGGGGAGAAACAGTGGAACCAGTGGTTCACCATGAGTGTTGCTTACTTATGGACAATATAGTGCACCACCAGTCCTGTTCGAGAATTATATGTAGCCACATTAAAGCAATAAATGGGTGTGTTTGACAGAATCGCTAAGACATTGTACTGGAAAGTACAATGACTGGATAGTATGGCACACAGTTTTGGCTGCTCAGACGTCTTAGCAAATGAAATATGATACCTTTATTAACTACGATACTGTAGGGTGTGATCTCATAATGTACTCTCATGTTTCTAGTGTTTGTGGAAATAACTCACCCGAACTGACATTTCTTATCAAGAACATGAGCGACTGAACTGAAATGCTCTCCCAGCACCTTGTTCTTCAAGTTCAGCAGATTCAGATTGGCTCGACACCTGCTTAGAGAAATCGTTCCTCAATTTGACATGCCCTTCGTTAAGAAAGGTAATAATTGAGAAACTACCCTAATGTAATAATTCAACATGTGTCAAAAATATAAGCATAGAGGTGCTAATTAAACAATTGGCAATATACGTCCACAATATGGGTGTCTCTGCAAGAGCATAATACACTACTAATTTTCAGCAAATATCATAATTGCACAAAATGCAGTTTAATACAGTTCTCTGTTGCCAGATGTCTTGCATCAACCTGAGGTGGCATGCAATAAATTAAAACTGCTGCAATCTAAACTGTACACAAACGGAGCACTTGAACTGACATCGACTTGCATGACACTGGGCAGACACTACTAGCGTGCTCCAGACGAAAGCTTCAATAAAACAAGTATTATGAAACAAGCCTCAAAGCTGGAAAGTCGACATAGGGCCCATAAATATTCACAGAAAAATATATATATACTACAAGGCACCTAATTAATTCATATCACCTACAAGCACACTACCCTATAAACTTGAATCAAATCGAAAAAACAGCTATGTCATTCCTAGAAGTTATTATACTAGAACTATACAGACTAAAGTACAATCCACTCTTAAATATAAAACATAGTAATAGAATGCAAAAATGACAGCCGAGTGACATACTTGACCAGCTAACCTACGATTTTGCCTAAGTGCAGCAATGGTACGACTAAAAGCGCGTGAATAAAAAGCTCACGTGGACAGCGGCTTCAGTGAGCAATGTCTTCAGCCATTGTGAGCACAATCCTAAGCAACGATTGCTATAAGTTTCTGATGCTATGTACAGGTTGTCCACGTAAAGAAGTCAAACAGTGTGATGCGGCAACTTAGCTTTGTGTCATGTTATGCAAGCGAGTCTTCGTTGAAAAGTTGAAAAACCCATTTGGCTTTAAAAGGAAGATGCATATAGTCAAAGTAAAACTGGCGATTATCTCAGCAGAAAAATACAGATCAAGGCACACACGATTTGGCACTTCAGAACTCTCATGTGTCATGTATTTTTGATGTCAAACCCATTGTTGCATGGGCAAATACATGTGTATAGTATGTCACAAATATAATCCATACTAAAAGGTAACCACAGTATGAAGCACCATAAAGCATAGAATGATAATTTATGAATAGCTGACTTTAACAAACTATGCGACTACACACAATGCAGAGCTTCGGTGCAAATGAAGAAGTTGTGACTCCTAGCATCACGTCCTCTCTTGGCTACACCAGAAGAACTTGTAGCACGTCATGAAAGATTGTGTGGTACCTATGGCGGGGCTGTTGAGTAGTTCTAGGGCCAACTTGTACGATAAAGCAACCTTACATGGCTTTTTTCCGAGCTACGAGCTTACATTCAGCAATTTTCAAAAAATCAGTATGGAGAAGAAAGCCTGCTACGCTATACGTGTTTAGGGTTCTGCCTTGATTCCGCGACAATAAATGATCAACAGTAGACCTGATGTTGCCTTTAACTTGAAATGTATTAGCCTGGCGGAGCAGTAAGCCTGTTCTACATTAGGCAGCATCGACTCTAGAATGCAAAATATGAGTAAGGATAAGTCGAGAAATAAAAACCAATATTGTGTCGTGTATTTTCAGAGTACAGTAGCTTTTCATTGACATTAGCAATGGTAAGCCTAAAAAAAAGCAAGCTACTTTGGCCCACAAATGGTAAATACTTCTAGTGAATCTCTGAAGAATGCTGGCACTACAAGATCCCACATTGGCTCTACAGTGGTCCCGCATTCACTGCTACTTGGGACGTACAATGCAGAAAGCTCGAGTCTGACGCGAGTGCACATGCTCTTTTTGAGGAAAGTTGTGACTAGATGCTACGCCTACTAAGAGAGGAAAGGCTCGCGGCACGCACATTAGGCAAGTGTTTTGCCTTGTGCTGCCTCACAGCATGAAACGTTTTTTCCCTGCACTACCTAACAATGCTTGGCTTAACCAGATCATGGAAAATCTAATATGGCATGTTTGACTTGTCCCATAGTTCGTCAGCAGTGCTTCAACGTCTGCTAGAAGAACGTTAAGATAGTTTTTTAAGTGCTCATTATGTTTTCATACCCAATTAGTAATGCATCACTTGCAATAAAGCTTGATTGCATAATTACACAAACTTTTTACACCTCAGGATCACTTCTGAATTGAGTACCTGAATTTGAATGTGCCAATTCTCAACACTGAAAACACACAGCCAATACAACACTAGCTCACAACAGCTTCTGCAACAGTTGAGCAAGCCTATATGTATTTCTTGACAACTGTTACCAGTGACACCATCTCGAAGACGTGGCAGCGCCCAGACACACGCCACACCAGAACATCGAACAACGTTCCAGGAGGCACTTGTCACATTGAATATTTTCCTTGGAAGAATTTCGACCTATGGTTAATGAGCTTCGCAGTGCCAACAGTTTATGCACAGTAGTTAAGGAGTTTACTAAACTTTGTGCGCACGAAAAATCACACACTCACCCTTAACTATTCTCCATGCAGAACTTTCAAGAGCTCATTAAGAGTAAATACACTCAAAACTCGATATAACGAACCAGCATGTACAAAATATCGGTTATGACTAGGTTAATGATGAATTGTCTTGCGATAGAGAGTGTTAGGAGAGTACCTTTATAACGAATTTTTGGATATAATGAACCTATTTTGGCATAAGATGCAACTTTACTATAATCGGGTTTGAGTGTAAACTTCACGCCGTCTACCCGTAGTGCCCCCAAAATAACGTCGAGTATACTGGAAGACTCTGAGGCGTGAAAGCTTAGGTGCCTTTGTAGATGACGACACAAGCATATGTGCAGCTTGCACTGGCCGGTGAAAACAGAGAAATGGCAGTTCTAGAACAGCTGGCTGTCATTAGAGCTGAGCAACGAGACCAAGCACATGCTTCCAGAGATTACTCCGTGGCTGGTAACGCAGAGCGTTGCTTCGTGTATTCCCACACCAAAATGGCTCCGCTAACGTGGACGTTGAGAGAACGTATGACACCATGTTGAGGGATCTCAACGCAAACGTCGAGCAGCTGAATCAGCTCGACTGGGAGTCCCTCCTTCTCGTTTCTAAATGCAAGAATAGAAAAAACGAACAAAGCCGGAATGATAATCTCGTGATATCTAGGCTTGTGCAAATATATGAACGAATACAGCAGTTCTTGAACTTAAATTATTGAAAATTTCGAATTATTCAGAACAAACGAATAGGTGCATGTTATTCCGCATGTAACACCTTGCAAAGGATGGTTTCACTGCAGTAGTTGGGTACTAGATCATAAAAACACGTATCCAAAAAAAAAAAAAAATTTGCACTGCAGTGAAGCCCTACTTTATGGTTAAGTGAAGATATCACCCTCATATCGATTCACTTTTTCAGTTTAAAAGCTCGTTATACCAACTTTAGCAAATTTTTAAATGTCACATATTTTACAGGCTATCAGTAGCATTGTATCGAAAGTCAAGCCCTTCTACTATTCAAAGTTGTTTCTACTTCCTTCGATGAAAAAAAAAATGGTCTTTTGCACAGGCCTCGTTTCAACTTTCAAAAATATTGTGCAGGTTAGTTTAGGTCGTGACAAATATGTTTCTTTATTTTATAATATACAATATATATACCATTCCAATTCAATTTGAAGTTATTCGACCAACATTATGATTCCCTTTGAACCTCCAATTTACTATGTGCACAAGCATAGTGATATCAACTATTTTTGACGGCAGCTGCTGATATAACAAATGCCCCAAACATCTGGCAAGAACTTTTTTGTGCATTTACTGGGAGATACAGAACTACTGCAAGTTTTGTTATTAAACCACATAAGAGTGCAAAAAAAGGGAAATCATGATATAAAATTGGGAATACAATACCAAAGCAAAGGAACTGATTATATAGGCCTTTTAAAGGGGAAGCTCCGAATTTTTCATTTTTTTTTTTGATAATCATCGATTTCAATAAAACTTTCAACATGCGTTCTCATTGGTACCGTGGTGATATGCACCAAATTATACAACCACAAGACGTTTAGTTTTTAAGAAAACAAACTTTAAATTGGTATCTAATTCTGGAATCACACAAGCGCTCTGTTCTTGTCTCTTCTATCCCCTCTTGTCGTTCGCGCTGTTAAGCACTTTCTTCGTCTACCATGCAGCACCAACCAGCCCAATCAAGCACTTTGTTACACTTGCAAACGTGGGCCACCCTGTGTATGTGACATAAGGGTCTACTCTTTTTCAAAAACCCAGCCTTTCCCAGCAGACAGATTCAGCGTGCGCTTTCTTTTACGAGGAGATGACGACGCAAGCACGGTCCGCTTTTGTCAGCTGCATACAGCGTGTTAGTCATTGTTGACGTCAGGTCTTACAATACTGAGCAACGAGAAAATCGATTCGGGGCATGCCAGATGCTTCTCGCGCCAGCGGTTCGAAATCAAAAAGTGATGCTTCCGGGCTCAGATAGTGCCTGCAATCATCGCTGAACTTGTCACTGGTAAGTTCAGACGAGCTGGCACACCTTGATTCTGTGTCAGATGACATTGCCAACTTGCTTTTCATGCGTCAAAAGAGGCATGTGAACTATGTTTACACCCTGGCCAGCCGTGGAGCGTGTAGTGGATCTCGTGACATCATCGGCGACAGATTCTCGTGAGGTCGTCAGATACCCACAATGGATGACGGAGGAGCTCCCAATATGAGTTTCTGTTTTGACTGGCCATTCGTTGCCTAATCAAAATTATTGATCAGCGCCTGAGCAAAATTAACCACCCTAGCTTTTTCAAGACTGTCAATACTATTTGAAAACAGCCTTATCTCAAATGCATCAGAGTTCCCCTTTAATTTGCCATTGTTCTAGCACCATACAGCAGCCCTTTTGACATAAATTTTTAAAAAGTATATTTGGACTTGAAAAGAATAAACTTTTCAACTGAATTATTAGAAGTATGCAGACATATCAACACTTATTAATGATGATTTCAACCTCATAGTCATTTTCGGAAAGAAAGTACATTAGGCTACCTCACCACTATCACCTGTATAAAATTATTTTTTTCACAATGGCAAACAGTAGCAATTAACAATGTTGAGATAGACCAACTACTACTATTACTACATACTAAAACACAAGAGTACCTCCAGTTTATGTTCAAAAAGAGCCGAGTACTAGAGAAGTTGTAAATCTATACTGGAAAAGAAAGGGATAAAAAATGAAAACGAGAAAGGAGTGGATGCAGACAAAGTGCCTTCCCTTCTTCATGTTGCCTGCTCCTTTCTAGTCCTACACTTTTCGCCTCCTTCATTTCTGGAATATCAATGAATCCAAACCCACAGAATGCGTGGAGGTTTGAGGCCGAGCTAACAACGACTAACACGATGAAACGACTCACCCAAGCAGAAGGAGTGTCTTCTCTGGGAAGTTGAACTCGGGCAATGGCTTGCTACCGGCTGTCTGCTCGACACCCACCAGGGTGTATCCTTCAACTCTCTTTCCAGGCAGGTACTCTTTCAGTTGGTGCACTTTCACCTAGGATGTATCATTTCAATGAGGAAAAGAAATTTGAAAGAAAAAATGGGAGGACTCATTTAAATCGCTGACTGACACTGCATAAAGTTGGAGCAGCTTGGAGCGATTGAAGGAGCACTTCCATCAATGCACTCCTCTACGTCTCTGAAACGATCACTGTCGTTGCGATGATGATTAGCAACCAACCTTTTCCATGTGACATCACAGCCATTATCGATCCTTCAACACTTTTTACCACTTTAAGAGATCACTTTACAATGTAGTAAAACATGGCTTTTGTTTTTCTTTTATGTAATACCCCTTATATGGGGTGTTTAAGGAATAAAAATGAAATGAAATGAGCTAGACAACCAAATGCTCCCGTGCACTAACCTCGCTTATGGAGATCCATTTCTCAGCTGAAACGCTCAGTCCTTGGAAGTTTCTATCTTCAAGGTACTTTAGCGAGCCAACCACAAACTCGTTCACGCCAAACACCTCGCAAGTCCGGCACAAGCCTGGAAAAATAAAGAAGTAACGAAACGACGAACAGCAGTCTTGACAGCATCAAGGAATCAACGACGAAAAAGCTATTAGATCATGTATACGGCAATGTCCCCAGATAACTTGCGAAGATGCGAACCTCATACGTCAAAGTTGGCAATAAAGATCCGTTGTTATAAATGCACAACATTTGAGAGTGACAGCAGAGATCCTTGAGCAAACGATGAAATAAAGAAGACAGTTCGATGTACAACAGAATTACGGAATTCCTTACCTGATCGCGTTCGATCACACCCCCTGAATTATCAGGTGACTATTCTTGTTGAAAATCATTATATAACAAAAGCTTAATTTCTTTATTGTTGTAAATGTATTTTTCATTGTTTTGTTGATACTTCTCATGTATCTCTTCAGTTGTGATTTTTTTTCTGTACGGTATGATTCCACTCCTGCAATAGCCTCTTTACAGGGCTACAGTATGTAAAATTAATAAATAAATAAATACTGTTTCACTTGGTGCAAAATACAGTGATTTTCAAGCTGCTAAAAAAACAGCCTCTCTCTTTCACCGCAACCCATGGCGGTGAAATGGCGACCCAAGTGTTAGAATCAGTCGCTCTGGTGGCAGTGGCACAGCGACATTTTGGTAAGGACTACTCAAAATTGTGCCTAGCTAGCCAAGCTGTAAGAACTGCACCCTCAAGTTCTAGTTATGGCCGCTGTTGCAGACTTCAAAATTTATTTATTTAGTAATACTACCAACCCTTATGGAAGGTCATAAGAGACAAGACAATACATATCCAGAGCGCACTGCTGCATCGCAACAACTGCACTTTCATGGGGAACACGCGTTCTGTCACCACACGCACATCCTGCCAAATTTATCGCCCTTGAGATACTCTGCGACGATGCGAATCATGGTGCTGACGGTGGGTTTGACGCATGTGCGGGCCGCGGCAGTATCGCGATCTCCAAGAGCTCCCACCATGTGTTTTTGATGTGGCACTAAAAAAAACTGCTGCTCGTCGTTATTAGCCCTGCGATCGTGAATGGCAACCACGGCGTCACGAAGGCGCACACGCGAGCAGCGTGCACCTAGTCCCAACTGCATTCTGCAGCAACCCTTGCGAACACAAATGCGGTCGTGTCCAACGCGATCATGGGCGACCACGAAAGTACGCGCACAGTGAGCGCACAATAACTCAACGCACTATTTTTTGCCACGACGATGCAAACAAAGATAGCAATGACACTAGCAATTACACAGTTCTTAATTCGTGAGCCTGACCAGCGCAGCACGCACAGACTGAAAACGGTACTACTGTTTGCCACAACCGCTGCGCAGGAAACAGCAGTCGCGATTGTCATGTTAATCTATAGCAAATACGATTCGAATGTGCGCAGCTAACACAGCCGTAGATTAAAGTTAATAAAGCCATAAAATGACACGAAACATTAGGCTTTCCTGTCGTTCACTTATGGCCTACGGTAGTGCAAAGCTCGGCACTTTCTGTTACAGTTTTCAGCTAGTCTCTAGCGAAGCTTCGGTGCGCTCTTTACCAGCGCTGCGCATTCGGCACGCACCAAGGGTCATCTGTATATCGCATTTTATTCTGTATAACCTGCTCCTGCACATAACCGGCAGGGGCGGGTTAAAAAAAAAATAAAATAACCCCGACCGCAAGCCGCGGGAGGAAGAAAAATATACCTGCATATTGATCACCTTCTTTGCAAAACCACCTTCCTTGCATTGCCGTGAAGTTTTGCCATGAAGCCAACTAGCACACCAAAATTCTCGTACAGTTTGCACTCCGACTTAAGCAGCGAATTACCTGTATATTTTAATCGCCTTATGCTCATAAAAATACGCTCACTCATTGTGCGGCCAGGTACGTCTTAGTTTGCGATAGTTCAATGCATGCACTTGCTGGGAACAAAGAACGAGTCATCATTATCAGATCCTACCAAATTTTGCGACGTATAGATGAAATTTCGCGACAACGAAACTCCGTGACAACTGAATTTTTTCACCCGTCCTATCAATTTCATTGTAGTGAAATTTAAATGTAACAATTCAAAAACAAGACAAAATTCACTGACATTTTCTCAAAATATTTACCACGGACATCAAGTCGCTTACATAAATTTGCACTAAAAAATTTATATTGAACAATCTCATAAATGTGCCTCTACGATGATTGTAGATGAAGACTGCTAAATGTATGAACAAAAACACATGCTACTCGCTACCATTCATGAAAACTTAACAATATCATAACACATGAATTGTCAGGTACATCACATTCAACCACAAAGAGTGGCAGCAAGCAACATTGTGCACTGCAGCTGTTGCTGAGGATAATAATAATAATAATAATAATAATAATAATAATAATAATAATAATAATAATAATGAGAGTTTAACGTCCCTAAACCACAATTTTATTATGAGAGACGTCGTAGTGGAGGGCTACAGAAGTTTCGACCACCTAAGGTTCTTTAACGTGCACCTAAATCCGAGTACACTGACCTCAAACATTCTTAGCTACATCGAAAATGCAGCCGCCACAGTCAAAATTTGTCCCCATGACATTCAGAGCCATCGCAGAGTAAAAGGCACGGCCCTTGTGAAACAAAACTGCCATTATAGTTGCAGCTATAAAAACAACCAACTCATTATTATTTTTTTGCTACAATCACAGCAGGAGGAAACCTTTACGAAAACTCCGTAGCTGAGAAAAAACCTTACCGCCCAAGTTGGGAATGCGGTCTATCAACGAGGCAACGACGATTAGGCCGCCGTTTGTCTTCTTTGTCGGCACGTTGAGGTCCCACATGAGCTCACAGGAGGCAAGCTGCTGTTTCCAGGGCGTGATTTTTTTCTGGTAGTCCTCCGTGTCAAGAACCACTTCGGGCTCCGCTTGAGTGCCTGCATCATTTCCATTGCAAGGCTCAACTCACCACAGTCGAAACCCGCAATAACGAAACCCCGCGAGTACGAAATCCCCGCGGCAACGAAATATTTCGGATCCTTGGCGAACATTATAGAAGCCCACGTATTACGTATCTCGTGGCAACGAAATGTTTTTGGACAGCTATATAGAAGCCCACGTATTACGTATCTCGTGGCAACGAAATGTTTTTGGACAGCTATCCTGCATTAACGAATTTTCTACCACAGTAAAAGCCTTATTTTACCCTCCCGCCAAAGGTTAACTGTCGAAAATATGCTCGTATGGGTGTTATGCGCACTCATAATTTGTAAACGTCTGCTTTTGCCGCGCCAGCGTGGGTACCGCCATTTTTGTTTACTTAAGGGGAGACGCGGCTTCAGGATCGCGAAAACCGCGCAGAAGTGCTTCAAAAAATTCATTTCACACACCTAGGTAGCAAAACTTTTTCTGGAAATAGGGAGAAAACAACGATGTTCAAAAAATGGCTTCGCGATGGCAGGGCCGGGAGCCGGCTTCTTTGGCTAATCGGTAAGAGCATTTCTCGTGTTTAACCCTCCCGCCTCAGCTGGCTCCTCCCTTTAAAAGCGAGCGCACAAAAACCAAATGTTGGAAGGTCGTTTCAAGGCCCTTGATTGGCTGTGGCCGCCATGTTGCGTCAGCTCGCCGGCAGGAACGACGCGCTAGCGCACTGGTGGCGACGTGCTTCGTCGCAAGGAACGAAGCTGTAAGCGGCGGCACAATCAGATTACTACGAGTGGCCGCACCGGTTGCACGATCAGACTGCTACGAGCGGGCGCGCGATCTACGAGTGCGGCGGGTCATCGGAGTCGGCTTTAGCCCTAACTCCGCTGACAGCGAGACCGCGGGCAGGAACGACGTGCTAGCGCATCCAAAACAACCCACGTGTTGTTTTGGATGCGCTGAACACCCTTCACTCCTTCGGCGCACATGACGACGACGTAGCAATAGACCACTTTTTCCAGTGCGAAAGGAGAGCTTTGAAGTTGTTGCATGGCAAGAGTCGGCAAAGTAAGTTGACCGACTTCTGGCAATAAATTTTCCTTCTGCTGGCCGTATCACTGTTTTTATGACTCATACTTGCGGCAACGAAATTCTCGCAAAAAGAATTTTTTGGTTTCCCCGCGATTTCGTAATTGCGGGTTTCGTCTGTACTATATGATTGAAACTCGATGCAACAAAGCCAAATTTTATGAATTTCCTAATCTACTAAAAATTTTCCAATACTTATCATATATTCGAAATAACGAAGCTATCACTGCACTAAACCCAAAGAAACAAAAGCTTTTCCAGATATATATATGAGTAAAAAATGCAGCGATTTCTCTCTAATTTTGACAGAGAGGGCAAACCTAAGCCTCCCATGGCTTAGGTTTTCTTTTGGGCATGCATCACAACGTTACTGACTTAAAACATCTAGCCACCCTAGTCACGGCCCTAGTTTTAATGGGAAGTGACAATAATGATTAAAATTAAGAGATGATAACGACCCTAGTAATAACAAACCATAACAGCCCTAGTTTTAGTATTTTGAAGAGGCGGCACAATGCACCCATCACACAGTGTGTGTCAATCTGTGTCTCCTGTCTTTGCATAAGTTGAACCACACTTTTCCCCATAAAACCACCTCCTTTGACAACGCAGTTGAGCGAATGGCCATTGTTTGGGAGGAAGACAAGACAGACGTACCTTCAAGCCAATGACTGGGCTTGGCCGAGGAAAGACGGTCATCAAGGTTGTACAGTGGCAGGGCAAGCTTTTCCGGTCCCATGGTGAGCACTTCTTCAAAGACAGCGAGCGGAATGAACTCCCTGTCCGTGAGGCCGGTCAGTCGGGGAAGGTCACAGAATATTGTCTGTGCAAAGAAGTGACCAGAGTTTCAAAGCGCTGATGCAAGCTAGTTGGTTCGAGTGACTTTTATTCATACTTATAGCATGAAAAAGAACCAGACGGAGACACAGAAGGTCTGTCCTGTGTATGTGTTGCTTCTGTGTGTCCATCTGGCTATTTTTTTGCACTACGAATATGAGTACAAGTGACCAGAAACTCATCAGCACAAGACATCACAAATACATGCGACTGGTGCCTGGGCGACCTGAAAAGTGTGATCACGCCTGACATCGAATGAATCGAACACTTGAACAATTACGTCAAGTAATGTACAGGGACATTAATTGTTATCTTTAACTGTGGTATTGTACTAATTAGACCATAAAATCACACTAACTAAAAAGACAAAAACTACCAATTTTTCTGTTGATGCGATCGGAAATGACAAATTTCAGAATTACATGTCTGATGGTGACATGGATTATGCCTACAAGCATAAGGCGCATAACTCGGAAGTCATGGGTTCGGATCTCGCCAACAGAAATCGCGATTTTTCGTCCACTTTATTGTCAATTTATATCCCAACTACTACAAAACAGTTGAAGATAACATTGTCCCCTATGCTTTACTTGACCTATCTGTTGGATTTATTTGGTTATACCCATGAAATAAACCAGCCCCTTTAAAAGAACTTCCCATTCTTTTGTTTATGCTTGACATCAGTTACTTATTAATTCCACAATGACAATCTTTAATAAGCACCAGCTGAAATCTATCAGTGTCTTGTATATAAGCATCGTCATTCATACGAATCAGGTAAAACACTGCTCCCTATAGTATCCAGCTAAGCAAAGTGACCAATTTTAGTTGATGCAATTACCATCCACAATATTTCGATATTTTTGTGTCAGTATGACAGAACTACCAACTGTCACACATGAATTTCCCTCTGCTGGATTCTCACCTGAAGCGTAAGGTCATCAACAGCATTGAAGTCCTTGAAGTTAAAGTCCTCTAGTAGCTTTTCAACATTTCTTGACCAGTTCCTGTAAGCAGTGAATAGGTGGATAGGTGAGGCTAGATATGTGGCACCATCTGGTAGCTTTGAGATGAACCAGACAAGCATAAAACTGTCATAACAGAAACCTGGCACATTTTACTCTATGCTACTTAAAGCCAGACAAGTCGTCGTCTTAAGCTTTTGTTCCTCGAGGACACTAGGCATAAACAAACAAGCATGTTTATAATTGTGGTTGCACAAATTATGACTAGATGGCATTAAGACCATAATGCTACCCGGTATTTCCTAAACCCTGCTGCATATATTTGAAATGCAAGAGAAGCTAAAAACCTTTTGCCGCTGCCTGCCAGAGACAGGAATGCACATCTTACCCCATCTGAATGGTGCTCTTCAGACATGTGAACAGGGCAGCATACTTCTCCAAAACGGAGTTCAGTCCATGCTCTTTGCTCCAACGAGAAGCCAGGTGAAGTGCCACCTAAAAGCGAGTGTCAAAAAACATTTTCATCATTAGACATGCCAAAACTACAACACGAAAGGCTGTAACAGGCAACTGCAGACTGATTTTGACTGCTTGACGTGTTATTGACGGCCACCACAATTCAAATACATGGGTGTTTTTGGCATTGCGTCACAGTTGAAATGCAGCTGTTGTGCCAAGCAATCTAGCTTAGCAGCACAATGCCACCAGAAACCATCATGGTGGAGAAAAGTACATGACGTGGCATGACGCTCCACCTTGGGTGTCCAAGAAAAGACTGATTGAGAAGATAGAGCGCAGGGTCTGTCCATAACATGACGAGACTGAGTCTGGTAAAAAAATTACGGCATATTCACGGGGTGAATGATGATGAATGGGCGAAGCTCCGGAGGGATTCATCGGTAAACTGTGAATCTTCCGTGTAATTCGCCCAGTCGATCATCATGTAAAGACGTGAGAAACGCTGTGTGTGTATATACACAAATCAACTTTTATTTGTTCTTAGACGATGGATGGCTTGCGATGTCCCTTGCCTCGCGCGCTCGCACATCGGGATTCTAGTCTGCGAGCGCGCGCTGCTGCCGCCTTGCGCTCTCTCCGCTGTGCAGCCTTATCCATCCGGCGACTCCGAGCGCGCGCCAACAGCCAACGGATTTTATTACAACGCTCCCCCTAGCGTACGTCGCCGCACTAAATCGAACGATTGCCTTCAACCAATGACACGCGCCATATGTGACATCATTCCTATTTTATAAGATCTCGCGTCTTTCATCAACTACAAGTACCGCTTTCTAGTTTATAACATCTTGCATCTTTTCATCATCAGCTACAAGTACCACCATCTAGTAAACACTACAAGAACTAAACGTGAGGTGGCTACATACAGGAGACGGTACCGCCATCTAGTGAACACTGCAAGAACTAAACTAGAGGTAGCTACATACAGGGGACGGTACCGCCATCTAGTGAACACTGCAAGAACTAAACTAGAGGTGGCTACATACAGGCTACAGGGGACGCACAGCCCACGCCCTAAGGAGCTTCGCCCCTAATAAACTGCTTGTCTCATCGGTGTGTATCATTTCAACTCTCCAAAATAGTTTTCTTGGGCAATGATACACAGAGTACAACGTGATTTTGAAGCTCCAAAAGCTCCCTGAAAGTGACCTGCAGTGACCTTTCTCGGAGACTCTTCAACAGCCCGTTGGCAACTGGGAATGTTGTCAAGATAATAACCTTCCTGGCTTCTCGTGAGATTTGGGAACAGGAAGAAGTCTGCCGGGCTCATATCAGGGCTGATGCAGTTCTGACACAACCCTGATCTGTGCCCCCACAGACTTCTTGATCTTAAATCTCAAGCCAGAACGGCCACCATTTTGACGGTGTTCCCACTATCCAACGAGCTGTCACAGTGCCCCTGACAGAAGTTACTGACTTCCAGAGAGCCTCTGCAAAGCGTGATTGATTTAGGGACAGATCTCATATAAAGAAGAATTCAATAGAAAAGAGAAATCAGGCACCTTGCACATTAACTTGTTAAACATGTTTGTGCCATGTACTTAACTTTATTGTTTTCCCAGTCATTATTATCAAGCATTCTGCCACCAGACTAGAAAATGGGGAAGGTTATTCCAATCTTCAAATCAGGTAACAGAGACTCGCCACTAAATTACTGTACCATATCTTTTAACTAGTGTCCCCTGTAAAATCATGGAACATGTCATACACTCCCATATCATCAACTTTTTAGATTCAAACACTTCTTTCATCTCTGTCAACATGGATTCCGAAAAGGCTATTCTTGCGAAACGCAGCTGGCCATTTTCCTACATGACCTACGTTCTAACCTTGACTGTAACATTCAGAATGGAATGAAAAAACTTTATTTTGTAACATTCAGACTGATGCCATTTTTCTAGATTTTGCTAAAGCATTCAATATGGTCTCTCACAAATTCCCCATTCTAAAATTATCTCAGTTAAATCTAAACCTTAACGTACTTACATGGATCCCATCTTTCCTAACTAACCGCTCCCAGTTGACAATCATTGTTCTAACCGACTGCCTGTAACGTCAGGTGTCCCGCAGGGGTCTGTCCTAGGACCTCTTCTTTTCCTCATCTATATTAATGATCTAACAATGTATGTATAATGTCACTTTCGCATGTTTGCAGATGATTGTGTTATTTACCGTTCAGTAACCAACACTCATGACCAAACATTAATTCGGGATGACCTTAACATTATACAAACATGGCGTAATCCTTGGCTAATGAAACTAAATCCTAATAAATGTAAGCTTGTTTCCTTTTCTGGCCCCCCCTTATGTTCACTTATTCAATCGCTAATATTCCACTAGAACCAGTTCAGTCGTTCAAATACCTCGGTGTCACTTTGTCTCAAGACCTTTCTTGGCGTCATCACACCACTAACATCATTTTAGCTGCTAATAAATCACTAAGATTTCTTAGACGACACTTACATCATACTCCACACACATGTAAAAATGCTTGTTTATAAGTCATTAGTCAGATCAAAGCTCAAATATGCATCTTCCACCTGGAGTCCCCCCCTAAATATGTATCATAAATGAAATTGAATCAATCCAAAATCGGGCTGCCAGGTTCTTTCACTCTGCATATCCATATGATATCAGCACCTCATCTTTGAAGGCACAGTCAGAATTGGAAACACATGCTTCTCGCCGACAGATTGCCACCCTCTCTCTTTTTCATATGTTGTATTTCAGTTCACTGAATCGTCCACCGTACATAATGCTCTCTCCACAAATATCTAGATATCTCATCGCACTGGTCATCCCCTTCAAGCCGCACTATCACGTACTCGGACCACAACATTCGAAGCCTCCTTTTTATACCAGCAGCAAAAGACTGAAACGGCCTTCCTCACGCTATTTCTGCCATGACCAACTCATCCAAGTTTTCCGAAGCCATTAAAAACATCACCGTATAGTTTTATTAAACACCATCCCTTATGTAATACCCCTGAAGGGGGACTTTAAGGAAATAAAGTGAAAGTGAAGTGAACTGTCAACACTGCCCAGGCAATCTTCTGTACTCGAGATTTGGGAACAGAAAGAAGTCTGCCTGTTTCTCTACACTTCCCTAATAACTGCACACACTACCCAGGCAATTTTCTCTACTCATTCGGCAATCAATTTGTCTTCTGCATCAGGTATATGCGACTTTTTTTTTCTTCTTACCTGTGCATACACCCTAGCATTGAAGTGCTGCCCCATGCTCCAAGGAAGTATGGAGGGAAGAAATTCGAGAAGGTGCGGCTCCAGTTCATTTTCAGGGTCGAGGCATGCACCCAGGTGAACAATGATGGCCAGGAAATGAACATACGCTCCGGTCCTTTCAATACCTGCCTGTTATTGAAGGCAAGGTCAAAAAGAATAATACATTTTAAATTACTGCTTCTGCAGATGAAAGAACATTTTCATAATAATATAAAAATACTCTTTGATATCTTGTCTTATTAATATGAAAAGTGTTCAACACTGCACACATTAGGCAGCGTATAAAAAGCACAGGTTTAAACTTCGCACCTGTTCCATGGCGGGCACCAACTTCGCCCGAAGTCGAGGCGTACGGAGGAGGATCGAGACGGCCGTCCACTCCAGCAGGCAGCGGATTGACGGCTGTTGGCTGTCTTGAACGAGCTCGTGGAAAACGTGCTCCAAAAGCTTCTCAAACATTTCCTGTACAAGAAGAAAAAAGAAGTTGCTTGTTTAGTAACAGAAACTGCACATATGAACAAATGGTAAATACGAGGTTTGAAGCAAATAGTGATTTGGTCAAATAATTTTGAATCAAATTGTGGGAACAGCATGTACAACATGTAAAGAAAAATAGGCAACTAGGTATGTGCGAATGTCACTTATTTTGAATTGAAGTAAAGCGGAAGCAACTTTGAACAGTAGCAAAATTAAAAGCAGTAGGGTGCAAAGTAAAATATAATAGATTTTAAAATTTATCCCTTAGCGCATAAGAGCTTGCATAACGAGCTTTTAAACATAAAAAAACATTTGTGTCAGGTCAAGGTAATAGTACATACATTTAACCTTGAAGTCTGGCTCTGCAGCAGTGAGACTTTCCTGAATAAGTGGCCTCACGGCGTAGCACCCCCCAATTCCTGTGAAAACACCCTTACGGTGCAGTAATATGCCATCGTATGTGTTTATTCATTCGTTTCGAATAATTTGAATTCACGTCTAAGTGAATTCAAAAACCATCATACTCATTTGAATATTCAATTCATGGGATCTTCCTTCATGCCTAAAAAATTGTGATACTAATTTAGGGCTGTAGCAGGAGCGGTAAACTCAACACAACACCAGTAAGGCAACAACAGAAATCCACGTAAATAATTGAGCAACTAAATATCAAAAAACTTATCTGAATTTTTCATCTTCAGAAAAAAAAAAAAAAAACTGCTGTTTGAACATCCAGTTCGCAGAAAAAGGATCTAATTAAGCCATGCAATCAAACTGGCAAGGCATTGATCTTCATTATCATTCTGTTTCTAAGTGTTTTGATTTATTTTATTTATCTCATGATGAAAACTCGTAACAAAAAGACAATGAGCAATGTGATCCTTGGTAACCTTTCTGCCATGTACAATCATTAACTAATTGCATTACGAACCTGGACATTGCTTTGATAATTGGCTATATTCTTTTGCCTGATCAAACTTCACTACTGTCTCAAAAGTACACATACATACACGCACATGCACCGACGCACACTGCGCGCCTCTGCACAAAGAGTAAATGACTTTCACAAAATCAATGGCGCAAAA
Source organism: Rhipicephalus microplus (assembly GCF_013339725.1). Lineage (NCBI taxonomy): Eukaryota > Metazoa > Arthropoda > Arachnida > Ixodida > Ixodidae > Rhipicephalus > Rhipicephalus microplus. The sequence continues at coordinate 44,975,040 of NC_051168.1, forward strand.
TAATACAGGTACAGAGAAAATTTATGATGGGATGGACACAAAGTTCCAACTCTAATCGGAAGTTGCCACCCGTTCCAACGTAAATCTTCCACCACTGCATATACTTTGTGCCAGTTTTTTTTTTTTTTGCATTTGATTTCCTAATATGTTGAAGCAGGAATCCCACGCAACTTACTGTCATTGGCTTCTCATCGCTGCTCACAAGCAGGTGGGTCAAAACAAAATTTTGCATGGAACAGGTCATTCAAACACAAGAATAGACACACGTGAAGCACAAGAATAGCAAACTTATTGCCGACAGCTTCAGCGTGGCATTCGCAGCCTGCCTATACAGTTCACTCTCAAACTCAGTTTCTGCTTCTCTTAGGCTTTTAAAAACATTGCCAGACGAAGTCTGAGAGGAACAATTGCGCATTCCTGTAATTGAAAAGACTAACCTCGTTCAGGAGGTGCAGAAGGCACAGCTGAGCTTGCCAGACCCTGTTCTTGAGTCGGTGGATCGTCGAGTTGCCGAAATAACGCTTCCGTGTCGATGTTACCTCATGGTCGTATTGCACCAGGACCTCTGAAAGCTTAGCCGCAGTTTGGAGAGACGCTTTTCTCGTCAGAGCTCAGCTGGATTAGGAAAGCGATTCCCAGAGCTCGGACTTCGACGTCGGCTTGATGTTCGCTTGAAGCGAAAAGAATAAAAAAAAAATTGAATTAACAGTAACTCAGGATACCAACAGAATGAAATGGTTGCTGAACCACCACAACATTCACAACTGAGACGTAAGGCAAGTACGTACGGCAAATATGGCAAGCGTGGAGCACGTAGCCAAGGTAGAAGATGAATATATGTTTTAATTATAGCATTGAGAATGAAAAACATATTGGTAGGTTTTTCATTATCGTGTTGCTGTAAACCAACATGCCCTTATTAATAGCAGTAAGAATTTCATTCAGAATATTGCTTATCTGATAATCTTGCCAGGAGGAAGTGCTAATCTGTTATTGAATACAATGGTTATTGCATTCAGGCCTATGAGGCAGCATCTGCTCCCTAGGTGCTCTTGTGTCAGTTATTAATGATTTGTATATACACATGTGTTATTTGTTATTATTACATCATTGAACATGGACTGCATTAGCGGCACCTAAATGGGTCACTGTTTACGCATCAGATACCCATTAATTTGCTGCCATTTCAATGGTGAGTATTTCGTACGCATCATAGAGCTCCTATCTTTATCTCCGAGTTAGACTGATTCGGAACAAGCACTAACACTTCTCGATTAAAGTGCACTTAAAGATCACCGATTATACCTCAACACAAACAAAGAATAATTTTTGTAATGGCGAGAGTGCTCACCTTCTCAGCAGCTGGTTGACGGACAGAGCCTCACCTTGCGCTGTCACAAAGGCCTCAGAATCAAACACAATCCTGTAAGGGGAACAGCACAAAATATAACTAATGCGCCAGTCTATACAAGATGATTGTCTAGCTTGATAGACACGTAACATTTTTGTTCTCTTTTTGCAAAAAAAAAAAGACTTTAGCACATCTGACAAAACAGCGTCGTGAAATCGCTGTTTTTGACACATTGGTTCAAGTGGTTGAGCATCGCACGTGTTATTCGAAGGTTGCAGGTTCGGTCTCTGCCCGCGGCAAGTCAACTTCTCGTCCATGTAATTTCTTGAGATTTATATTGGAATTGCATAAGATAACATCCCGTATACGTTTCTTGGCTGCTAGTTCTCATTGAAATGAAGTGCGGTTGGCGTGCATAGCAATGAAGTATGGCATGGTGCAGCACAAAAAAAAAATGAGGAAAATAAATGTAGCCTGTTTGTCTATGTATTATCATGAGTTTGTCATCAAGAGATGATGATGGCCTTGCACATTGAAGATAAAACAGCAAATCATACACAGCAGATCATACACTCAAATCTCAATATAATAAACACAGATATAACGAGGTCAATAAAAGACTGTCTTGCAATAGTGTTAGAAATAACCTTTTATAACAAAGTTTCGGATATAAGCAACTTGTTTTCTCGTGAGATGCAACTTTGTTATAATAAGGTTTGAGTGTACATAGTGTAGGCACCAAAGAAATGGAGCAGTGGTAAGTGTAATCCACGTACATTTTATCATGTCCGTTTTCTATGTGAACTTTATAACTACAGCTCATACCAATTTCACTGTGCAATGTAATGCCAGCTGGCAAAAGTGCACTTCACCCTCGCCATCAAAACTACCAAGTGGCGCTGGCTAACAAATACCCCATAAAGTGACAGCAGGATGACCATTGCTGTAGCTCAATTTGTAGAGCAATGAATGGGTCATCGAAAAGTTGAAGCTGCAGTCCCTACTGACAGTAACAAGTCTTTCCATCCAGTTTAATTACTTTACATTTACATAATAATTAGCAAATCACGGTTAAAGTTTACATATAAGATCTCCTATACTCTCTTTAGTACCACTGTCATGTACAACTGAATGAAACCAACAAGCAAAATGAGCCCTTGCAAACTTTTACCCTTCCTTCGTTGAACTTCACCACAGTAACACATTTACAACTCCGTGCACATTTAAACTTTTAATGCTAATGCACTAAGAACGCAAGGTGACACACCGCTGATCTTTGCGGTAGACGGGTCCGTACGTCAGCGCCTTCACCATGACATCTAGTTGGCTGTCCATCAGTTTCACGTTGCCCTTCCATACATCCATCAGTCTTGTAATGAGGGTGCAGAACACACCCGGCATCACTTCTCCCAGCTCCAACAGCTCGTTTAGATACTGCAGCCAAGAGAGACGCGAAGATGCGCATGATTGAAACCAGCAAATGTGAAAGCCTGGTTCAGGTGACACACTAACGACCTGTCCTCATCTGGGGCTGAAGCCTATGACCAATGCGTGAGAGAGGCACTGGTCACGGGTTTCAAAGCCCAATGGGGACAAGTTTTTCATCAACAGAAAAGCTTGCTTTCTGAGAAATTCATTTGGAGTTCACTAAAGCTTCATGCTACAAAAAGGGCATAGGTATAAAAAAAATTACAAGTTCAGGAAAATGTGGAATGTTGAAGTAACGAAAAATCCCAAGAACACGGGGTGTCAAAAATTTTCTATCAAAGGGGTGAACGCAATTTTGCCCTTCACTGACCTTCCTCTATCCCGAGGGCTTCTGCAGAATTGATTGCCAACTGAAACATTGATTGCAGGCATAAAATTTTTGCGAGGCCTTCTGCAGAATTGATCTGCCAACTGAAACATTGATTGCGGGCATAAAATTTTCAAATAAAAATTTTAATTGCCAGAAATGAAAGATTGTTTTGTGAAAAGTCAGAATTTAAATGAAAATTTATTTGTTGATACACTAAATTTTTCTGCAGTATCTCTTTACAAGCAAGTCACTGCTTCATTGTAATGTTATTCTTTTTATTGGTTCAAACATCAGCACTGGACATAGCTTGCCAAGAAGAACACAGTAGAGATTCTTGAATTTAAGAATAAACTATTATAACTTGACACGCTGTACAGCTGCGAAACATAAATGAAAATGCCAAAAGACTACATCATCCCAAAGGAACAGGCATTTAAACAACCGATACTATACCTTTACCACATAGCTGTTGTACATGCCAAAAATAAGAAGATTCATTTGAAATGCCAGTGAAAAACAATTTTCGAAAAACTGAAAACAACTTGCATGACTCAGCAGGCGTCCACGGTAAGGCTGCAGTAGAGCAGGTTGAAAAGCGAAGCCGATAAACAAGCTCTACGGCCGGCCGAAATATGTCGCTCTTCTTCAAGTCCTTGCAACTCTGCCAGCATGCCTTCAGGCACTTGGACAAGAGGTCTGCATCCACGACCTTGACCTGCAGGTCATAAGCCCACTCAGCACAAACCTATTCAATTCGATTCGTTTTACCTGATTCAAACATCATTTCACGGTGTCTAGAAAACTGTCACGGAGTCGTGACGTGGACGAATGAAGCAGACTGCAGGTCTAATAATAAACTGTTTATTTGGGCGAACCTGCGCCTAGTAAACGGAAAGTCTTGCACTGATAGCGGCGAACAGAGCGTCGGCAGTCAATCACCTCAAAAGCGCTGAAGTGCGTCAGCATTCATACACTTGCCATCGAACCTTCCAGTGTTATCGCTAGCGCCGACGTAGGTTCCAGAATAATCTGAAATGTTCACGAAGTGGGCGTAACCTTGACAAAACGATCTACTACAGCCTCGAAGCTTTTCGGACATCATAGGCACAGTTTGCGCTGAACTTAGTGTAACAGGGTGATAACAAAAATTGTGGAAAGTAACATGGCAATACGGACAAAGAAAAAAGCCATTTTCACGAGTGCCTTTTGATTTCCTTGCATTACAACAATGTTATAATGCTTTGTCATCTTTTCTTTCTTCTCTTGGTTTTCCCTCTTTTTTTTGCTTTCTTTTTTTCTCTCTTCATTACGTCCCCAAAAGTCTGATGCTGTTTTATTATTGTATTGTTGCTATTGCATGAGCGAATGTAAGGCTAGCTGACATTACATGTATTAGGATCAGTTTTATTTCTTCAAGCACTACTGTAGAAGCCTGCCTTTATTTGGTATATATGCACAAGAAAAACAAATCTCTGCATTCAATGTGGTCTGCTATCTCATGGCTCTGCCCTTTAGCCCAATAAGGCTTTGGCACGCCAATTTTGTATCACTATGCTACTCTTTCGAGATGTTCAAAGATTATTATTATTATTATTATTATTATTATTATTATTATTATTATTATTATTATTATTATTATTATTATTATTATTATTATTGTTGTTGTTGTTGTTGTTGTTGTTGTTATTGTCATTGTTATTATTATTATTATTAATACCCATTGCAACATACCAAAAATCAGGTGATTTGCATTATCGCACAGGGCAGCTGCATATCACATACCTCCATTGCTTAACTCTCGTGATATCAGGCCAAAAAAAGAAAAAAGTCACACACTCTCTTAAAATACTTACCATCCTACGGTTACTAGCAGCCAGGCTTCCCAAGACACGTCCACAACACTGATTTCTACCAAAATGAACTTGTGTGACCAAAACATAATGCTTTCAAAACAGGCTTTGTCAAAACCTAAGACTTATGGCAAATCTAGAGCCAATTTTTCAGCCATGCTACTGAGGAACTCATTACAATGTTAACATTGAGGTATCATTCCGCTTTTACCCCATTTAAATTTAACTTTTACAGAATTTTGCATATAATGGCATCTTATCCTTGGTACCTTTCTGAAAACAAATGCTTTGTCCTTTTCAAATCATTCTTTTTGTATTAGCCGATAACTAATTTATAATGTTCTTTTTTTTAAGCAAGGCTTTTTTTTTTTTGTGTAAAAGTTTTCGTCGTTGGTAACCTTGGCTGTAATTGCTTCTGGTGCCTGACTGATTAAGTCACACTTAAAAACAAGTTTTAGAGTTGCAGCACATCCAATCTGATGATATTTTACAACTGTTATGCCCCTGCCAGTCACCCAAGTGACAACCTTGTTACATCATAGTTGTATCACCGTGACTTCACTAAAGCTAGATTATATTGTGCTCCTTTTCCTGTTACGCCCAGCAGCAAACAGCAGGAATACTACACAGTGGTCAACAAAATCACTGCCTCGCATAGAGCTTCAGAACTTCAATTCGTGTGTTAAGCCCTTTGAGCAACCGGCACTTACCAAGGACAGGGCATGTGACACTGCCTTCAGAATGTAAAGGCACGACTTCTGCGAAGCAGTCTCCAGAGCTTCGACGGCCTCTGCGATCAGCCTGTTGCAAAGATCGTCGGTGGAAAGGGCGATCTTGCAGACGCTTTCCCAAACGAGCTCCGTCACTGCGGCCGCAAACGCCACCCAACGCGACTTTGCAACTCTGTCCTGGATGCTGCACAGATGCAAGCGTGAGCGAGAAAACTAAGTGAGAGAGTTTGCGATATCAGTAGTTCAGTATTGACATAAAGTCAACGAAATAGATCAAATAAATTTAATGTGGCATTCCTTCAAGGTGTTCATTTCAGATTTTCACTCCCCTTCTTCTAAATACTTCAAAATTTCTACATGCATTGAAAGTTTTACTGAATTCACTCAGCAAACGATAAATACGTGATGTGTTCTTCCTGAACACTTGCCCTGCACTTAATGCCTGCTTGCTTACGCTTGTTCTTTCGTAACGTAACATTGTGTTCTATCACAAAACGTGTACAAGTTTGTAATTTTAGGTTCACACTGAGGAACTAGAGGCGATTAAAATTAATCTGAAGTCCCCCACTAAGATGTTGCTCTGTTATATCACGGTTTTGGCACGTAAAACCACAGAAATCCATCAAACAGACCTTGAAGCATCACTGACCATGGTTTTATACAAAACACGCTATAAGAGCACTCACTGGTAAAGCACTGCAAAGTAAAATTTAAAAAGATGAAAAAGTAAACGTATGCTGATGTTCTTACAGGACATAGCATAAGCAGAAAAACAAAAGGGATTCCACATGTAGATGTTAGCCAAGCTGACAGGACATTAGGACCCATCTGCACAGACGGTGACCTTATTCACCTAACGAAACTGTAACAGCACAGTTTGATTCCTCCAACTCCTCAACCAATGAATTGACTTTAGAAATTTGTTAAGCAAGATGTTCCCAGCATAATAGCGTCCGGTGCATAACCAAAATGTGGCATACGTACATGAAAGAGGCGGGCCTTGTGATAGGCTTCGAGATGCTCCCTTTGGCGATAACTTCGAGGAGCAAGGCTTCCACTTCGTTTGTCTTTCGGGGAAAGCGTTTCAGGACCCAATGAAGAAACCTCCAATAAGGCACCGTTTCCACAGACACAATGTCTGATGCCTGAAAAACGTTTAGCAAAGCGCAGTTCAGAAAAACTCTACTGCATTTAAAATGCAAACTCAGAAAACAAGCATGAAAACTGACACTCAAAAAATATCTGATGAAACGTTGTTTCGAATAAACCAATTGCAATAAGCATAAAAATCTAGAAAACGAGCGAGTGAAACAGGGAACTAAAGAGATGACATGTCCAGATATCTTCAATGACCTTGAAGAAAGAAAGAAAACATAATATAAAACGAGGCAGACGTAGAAAACAAAAAGAACAAAGACAATGTACAGTCACAGACAGTGTCACGAAATGAGAAAATATTGCAATATGCCCCGCCTTTCAACATTAAATCATCACATTTTGCAGTTCCAGTTAATGTTGCAATCAATTCCGCTGCCTCTCTACAAAAAAAATTAATGGCGTTTTTGAAATCTTTCGTCAACTGTCAGTAGTGTCCAAGGATCTTGACATTTTAAGAGGTCAATTCTCTAAATTCTACAGTGCGATGAACAGTGCTAGAGCACCCACAATGCAACACTACCTACATCCCACTCACGGCCCACAAGTTTGCAAACAATAAATAACTACAACAAGCAACACCGTAGCAGCAGGTTCTACCATAGCAAAAAATGAGAGCTATAAAATATTGGTAGATCGCTAAAGTGATGAACTGTGATTGATTGAAGACAATATTTTTGTCATAATGATGGATAACCGACACTGGCCATTGCTTTACCCAACATTTGTTAGAGTTAGCCAACACTACTACCACTGCTTGCGGTGTGTGGGATAAATATGGCGAGTGAACTACACTCAAACCTCATTATAACAAAGTTGCATCTTAGAAAAAAATAAGTTTGTTATATCCAGAATTCATTGTAAAAGTATATTCCTAACATCTATACATATATTTTGCAAGAGTATTCTGCATTTACTTCGTCGTATCTGGGTTCGTTATATCGAGGCTTGAATGTAGATCAGAAAGTTCCTTTGACATCACACGCCTCTAGAAAAGTCAGCAAAGATAGACACTAGCTCTGATAAAAGTACCTTTGAGCTTGAAGCACCAGCCCTCTCCAATTTTACTGTTACTTTGAAATTCCCATGCCATTCCGGGAAAGCGCCGACTCCCCCTTTGCACACTAATCATACACCGCAGAGGCAACATCCACCTGCTCAAACCCAATCAAATCATCGTTAGCAGCCCAATCTTTTGAGCACCTGTGCCTGAAAATTGTAGTCAGGTTTTCTTTCTTTCCTGCATAATGATTGCACCCCATATTTGGTGCAAAGCACCTATGGGGTTCTCAGGTTCCCCAAGAGCAAAAGCACAGCCTTCGAGATCCCTCTCTGTTGCCCAAAGTTGCTCTAGATGTGAGCTCATCCCTGGCGGCATCTCCATACTGTGCTTCCCGTGGTCTGACGGCGTTGCCTTTGCATTCCTTGCGTTTATGAATTATCGCTCTAGTGCGCCTTGCCACAAATGAGAGACCATAGAATTCCCTACAAATGCAACACATGGCGCTTCAGCGAGCATGGGAATGATGGCTAGTACCCATATTCGTCTAATCTTCGTACTCTTGACTCCGTTTGGCTTCACGTGACTTCGAGTTGCTTCGTTACGAGAAGGCAATCATCAGACGTTCAGCAGTTGTACTTCACCACCTCGACCTTTCAGGCTCACCATTTCAAAATCAAGTTACGAAGTTCACAACGGTCCGTTCCATTATTTGAAACAAAACCAAAACACAACAATAAGTAAAGCCACAAGCCCGTTCGAAGCCCGCAAGCACAAAGACTAGGCGAATCCGTGCACTACCCATCGTTCCCATGGTGGCTGAACAGTCGTAGCGCCAGAGTATCTCTAGTTGTTAAGTTTAGGAAACTATGCGAGAGACAGAAGACATTTGAGGAAGTCACTGTGCACTCCACATTTTTCTGGCAGGAAAAACTTGCCACCATTGCCACTCCAGAGAGTGCCTCCCTACATTTTGCCAATAATTTCAAGTTGGAGAAAATGAGGCGCTCGCTCAAGATTCTAGAAAAGGTATTTATCAGTCAACCATGCCAGAGAGTACAGTGTTTAAAAACGGCCACCTCAAACAAAGGTGCTCGAACAGAAAAGGCACTCATAGCAAACAATGAGAAATGAGAACTCACAGTTATCTGCATGAGCTTCTCTCGGCAAGTCTCGAGGCCCTCGTTGATGAACTGGTAGAAGAGGGAGTTGAACTCGCGCTCACAAGAAAGGATGTGCAGGAACTGGTAATGGACCTGCGTCTCTTCAAAGTCATCCAACTGCCATGAAAAAAAAATTGAAAATCAAAAAGAAATACACGATCACAATGACTTCGTGGATTGTGCTGTGCAGGCTAGGGCAAATCAAAAGCGCGCTAAGACCATGCCCGTTTTTTTGAGAGCACGCCGAATTGATTCCTACAAGCAAGACTTTATCAAGATATCAGAAGTTACGTTTCCCTTTTACAAACCCTTGCTACACTCGAATCTCATTATAACAAAGTCGCATCTTACAAAAAATAGGTTCGTTATATCCAAAAATTTGTTATAAAGGTATATTTCTGAAACTATAGTTATTGCAAGACTATTCTTCATTTATTTCATCATAACCGATATTTTGTTATATGTGGGTCTGTTACATCGAGATTCAAGTGTATTACAAAGTTATAAGAGCCACCGCTGGCACTTGCTAAATCGGCACGAAACGAGTCAATTCACTGTCAAGTGCAACTTGGTCGTCCACTTAACATCTTGTTAGCTGTGCTGACTTTGCGCAACAACGCGTAGCGACACTATTAAACGACAGATGCGCAATATAGACTACTCCACTGAGTCACCTGTTCATCCCATTTACACAAGTCAAACGGTATCAAAGCAGCACAGTCTCACACTGTTGATTGAGCCAAAGGCAAGCTTGTAGATGTACTCGTGTATCTCCTCGGAACGTGGTACGAGTAGCAAGAGCAGCTCCTCTTGTAACGAGGCTGAAAATGTAACAACATGCCACAACTTAATACTGAGATTCCTCACTTGACATTCATTCACGAGTACAGGTTTGGTAAGCGATGTAAGAGAGCAAATTTATTTATTTATTTATTTATTTCAATATACTGCGGGCCAACTTGGCCCTAGCAGGAGGGGCAATACACATGAAAGAAAGAAAATACAAGGATGGCTTAACACATGCAACGTACAATTTTGAACCAACCTGGATGCATAAAATTGATTGCACATAACAATCGGTGCATAAAATTAGTAACGCTCATACGTAGAGAAATAAAACAACATCAGCACTAAGGAAACATATAATCTAACAAAAAATATGCTCTTCCAGAACTTGAACGAAGTGTGGGGACATGATAATTGAATCTAGAAGTCTGTTCCAGTCCACTATAATTTTGGGAAAGAAGCTATTTTGAAATGACTTAGCTTCAGCAAAAATAGGTTTCAGTGCATGAGGTCTACACTATGTATTTATCGCAAATACTAATTGAATTTAAAAAGAGCAAACTTATTATGCTCTTGAGCAATCATACCCACGTTACTCTTAGTTAGTCTGAGTTGCCACAACATAAAACAATTTCCAGTCACACCTTGTTTTGCATAAGCAAGGTCACGAATAATTATCAGACTTCCTAATGCAAAATCCGAGTGAAGTTGGATTCTGCCAGAGGCAGCACTGAGCCTTTGCTCAAGCAGGGGGCCTTGCAGCAGCCATGAACAAAGCCCTTCCCCCTGTTGCATTGCTCATTGTTTAGAAAGAAAGCGTGTGAAAACTGGAAAGCATGGCTTGAGTATGCAGTTCAGCCTCGGTACAGCAAAGTAAACAACAAACGCCCATCCAAGTCGGTGCGTGACAAATACAGGCTCCTGATAAATACCAAAATACCACTTTGACTGCACTTATCACGACGATACAGTCGTACCCCTTTAAAAATAAGAAAATGCATACGTGGTACCCTGCTTATAGCAGACATCTCATATAGAAGATAAGAACTGCTGCCTAGAGCATGCCTCTTATGAAAGGGTTCAACTACACAAGTTTAGTGGCATAGCATTTTGTTTTTCATAATAATGCCCGGGGTTGTTATGTCTCAAAACCATGATAACATTATGAGAGACGCCATAGTAGAGGGTTCTGGGAAATTTTATTATCTGATGTTCTTTATTGGGCACTGAAATTACACAGTACACGGGCGTCTGCTATTTTGCCTCCATCGAAATGCAACCGCCGCGGCCGAGATCGAAGCTGCGACCTTCGGGTCAATAAACGAGCATCTTAGCCACTGACCGCCGCAGCGGACCATTTTTTTTCCTGCATGGCCCTTCCACATCTGTGTCCTTTCTGCACTAACACTAAAATTAATTAAAAATCTGTGCAGAAGAAAAAATTCAGTAGACCTTGCCGAATCCCGAAAATAGGGGCAAGCAAATCTTCGCGTGCACATGCCTGACCTACTACTCCCTTTCTATCGCATTGCACAATGCTACATCTTGATTGTTAACTTTTTCAGGTTGTGTATCGGACCATCACGTGCGTGCTTAGAAGAGCAATGCTCCTGTTGCTAAAGGCAACAATGCAGGTCGTGCATTCACATCCAGGCAACAATGAATCGTGGCAACGTGAAACGACAAGTGTCCTTGACAAAAGATCAGACTTGCACATCAGAAACAGCTGATCCACGACAAGCCCGCACTTGAGACAGCATGAATTAAGTAATGGAAAACTGTGCGTGCAGCTGCGTAAAAGACCGGCACACATATCAAGCCCAGTACTTCTGTATGCTCGTGGCACCAGGTTTTTCACACAACTCAAACCTCAATGTACCGTATTGACTCGCATAACAGGCACACCCCCAGTTTAGGTCAGGAGAAGTCAGATTTTTTTTTGTTTCCGCGCATAATAGGCGCACACCGAACTTGACCGTGATCACTAGTTCTGAAACGTATTTGCACTGATGCATTTCGATGCCCTCATATGTTTTCTTGGTCCTGAACCAGAAACATCGTATCACAGCTGCTCTTGGATCAATGCTGAATTCAATCTTTTCGACGCCCATTCTTCATGTTGTCATGTAAAAACATCCCTCAACATGCGGAACCGTAGGCTAAGCCTAATCACTGTTCAGTGCTTTTCAGTGGTAGTCACGGGCCATCATATTGCGGTGTTGTACGGAATCAACGTAACTCTTTTCGGAGGCTCTACCTAAAGAAAAAGTGGCTCGGGTGGTGCTTGTAACACTTGTGTGGCGGTTCTCGATTCTACTGCAATGTCTTGGATATGGCTAGTGAGCCCGTGAAATCGAACTATCGGTACCGTTCAGCGCATAAATAATCTATGTAGCCTGAAACATAATTAGCTAATTTTCGTGATGGCACTTTCTTTTTGTAGTTTTTTTTTTTTCACATTGATTGGGGCTGAAGGAGCAGAGTTAGAAAAGGTCCAGAAAACCGTGCAACAAGTCAGTCACCTGATGCACGAAAAAGATCCAGGCGTTGATCAAGCAGACACTAGAATGCACGAACAGCAAAGAAAATGTGAGATACACGAATGCAGCGGCTTACCTTACAAATGACCATTTCGCTATAAGCGTGGTCGGCGAAAAAAGTAAAGAAGTGAGAGCAACATCTATATGTGTGAAGGACGCGAGTACAGTGGAAAAACCGGGCATAGCTCTGGCCATCTCTACATGCAAGAAGACGCAGGCTACCCTGATAACGGATTTGCACGAGGTGCGCAGAAGATACATGAATGGATGGATTGGAAACACAGCACATGCCTTAAAAAGCACCAAGGTGGACAAAACAACCATCTTTTGGACACAGGGACACGAATCTCTCGCAAAGAAACCAGGTGGCACACACCTCGGCTCGAGATCGCGCATGCCGAGGCATCTCCGACACGCTGGGAACACGTACTAATGGCTGTCACAACGAGCATCAGCACATACAGAAGAAGAACATTTTGGCACGTTATAGGAAGCAGAGGAAGGGTTACCCGCCGGCACACAAGTCTGAGTAGGGAGCAAGCAGCGACTTGGAGAAGACTCCAAGCCAGCACCTATCCGCACGAAACATTGATGCACGCAATGTATCCAAGGATCTACGGGTGGGACTGCAAGTTTTGCCCTCAGGACACGCGCAGCCCTCAGCACTACATGGTGCTGGAGTCTGGAACAACAATCCAGACTTTTCACCGTCGTCCCCGCCAACTGAGAACGAAGAGAAAGAAACAGGTCCGGAGGAAGTATTTGAAGACCAGTGGGAGGCTCTGCTAGTGACACAAGACCCTGAAAACCAGCTACGGTTGGTTAACAGAAATTGGGCGGGGTTAGCGGTTCATGGCTACCTGGACTGAGGAGGCCACCCACCTTAGGGCTGAAGTACAAAGAGCCTGGTCCAAATAAAGTTAATTTCTCTCTCTCTTTTTCATTCATTTTGTTGGTAATGTGGGCCTTCCGAAGTTAATTTTTGAAAATTCGATAGCATTGCCTATCCCGATTTTCGGACACGCGAAACTGTGTTTTGCGTTAGTGTAGCCTATGAAGAAGGTTGTTTTGGCTGTAGGGCGGATACTGGTGACTTCGGCTACATATACAATCTCAGCTGTAGTCTGAAATAAAATTTTCAGAAATTGTATCTTGCGTAATAAGCGTACCCCGAACTTGGAGCTGGACTTTCTGGGAAAAAAAAGTGCGCCTATTATGCAAGCAAATACAGTAATGAACCTGGTCATGACGAATTATCGGTTATAACGAAGTAAGTGAAGAATAGCTCTATAATAGGCACAGTGCTACAAATATATGTTTATACGAAATTTTCCAATATAACAAAGTATATTTGTGGCAGGTGAGACTGTTATAATGAGGCTTGAGTGTATGACACTGAAATTTGTGAGTTATCAGAGCTTCGCTGAGACAGAATTCTTCAACAAGAACTCACAGTCGCCGTTCAACGGCTTGGCCTCGTGGTAGAGGGCTATGAAGAGCTGCGCTGCCCTGAGTGTGTGGTGCCGTGCGAGGTAGGGCCTCGTGCTGGCCGCGCTCAGGATCACGACGCTGCCCTCTAGAAGCTTCTCCCACGTGACATCGCCGCACAGCAGCCTCGCATCGTGGAACAGCACAGCCATGCGGGCGAGCCGGCGCACGCAGGTCATGCTTGTCATCGAGCTCTGACCTGGAGAGAGGGGAACGACGAGACGCATCTATAGAGCAGCGGACTTGGCACGCTAGGGGCAGTAACAGTGCCGCGACAATGAGATGCGATGGCGCCACACGTGCACAAATACCTGCATGTGCGTTAGTTCTTCAACACGCATCAAACATGCATCGTTTCACATACATCATTTGAACATCACTATTTTTACACTAACTCCCCCATTCCCTCCTCCATATTTTTTCTTTTGAAGATGTTTTATCAAGCAGTAATATTAAACTTTCGTGTAATGAACTTTGACATGGTTAACTACTAGTTCTATAAACTAGATCTAATATCTCCAACACTGCTTTTTCAAAAACAATACCATTAAACAATGTAATGAACTTGCCTATAGCATGTATTTGGATATAATGAATGGAATGAAGGCTTCTTACAATATTGTTCTAATATCTGCATATAAGAAACATATGCTTGTAACAAGTATATTAAATACAGTCGAACTCTTTTATAAGAGACACTGATGTTTTATAAAAGATAAGTGAGTATCGGAGGCACCAGGGTGCCTACATCGAAATAGGTGTCGGTAAGAACACTCATATGTGATACCCTGTTTATTAAAGACACCTTATATAAAAAGACAATAATTGCTCTTGGTGCATATAAAGAGGTTCAACTGTATACCAAACTACATATATCAATAGCATTAATGGTGTTTCTTCAATAAGCAAATCAAAACTCAATGTAATGAACTAAACTTAAGGAAATAATCGCAAGTGATTGGTTGAACATCTTTGTCAGAGACACGCAGTTCTTGTTTCTTATATGAGGCATCTCTTGCAAGCAGAGTAGTCGATTCTAAATTTCTGATTAACCACTATTTTGATGTGAGCACACTGGTTTCTTACACCCAGTTGTCTGTTGCATCAGCGCCCCTCCTGAAAAATTGGGGGACCCTTAAACTTCGCCTTCAAAAGTTAACCGCGGTAGCTATATCCTGTCCCTAGTGTGTAATTCAAGCACTTGGTGCATTAAATATTTTAGAACTTGCTATGCACCCGCTACATGGCTTTGAAAGGGAATAGGCTCAGTAACATGTGTGCATTTTGTAGTGGGCGCCTGGCTTTAAACCATGAGGTCATTAGGACAATCGTATTTCTCTATCTACCTCCTCTTTCTTGCCCCTACTTCCCCGCCCCCAGCGCTGGGTAGCAAACCAGATGCCAATATCTGGTTAACCTCCCGGCCTTTCCTTTCTCACTCTCTCTCTCTCTCGCTCCGACGCCCCATGGCAATGTATGCTTGTACCACGCATTATTATGGCAATATTTTGTGTCGTATTGTGAAGCATGTATACAAGACGCGTGTGTTTGTAAAGCATGAAAGTAACTTCCACTGCATTTCCAAGCAGAGGAAGTTATTTTCATTGTATTCACAAGCAGATGCGTGAATTTGGGGTAAAACACTCCCTTGTCATGCAAACGACCATGGGTTGATCCCCACTCAAACCTAGAATTTACTAATATACTAATTTATTTTGTTTCCATCTTTCTCTATTTCTCAGTCACGCACAAGATGATTTTTCGCTCACAGCCAATGACGCCAACACCGATGCTGAAGTTTCTGCGAAACAAGCTCTCAAACACTATCACGTTAAAAGTTCATCTGAAATGAGCTGCATTTTAGATATTGCTTACCAATACCAGCAATATAAGCCTATGCTTATAAAGAATTCTAGATAGAACATGGGTATTTTTGTGTCCGACATGTCACGAAGAGGTTTGTCCGTACTACACACTTGCGAGAACAAGCCGTACCGCAGATGAGAAGCATCCACCAGGAAGCATGTGCAGCGGTCCGTGAACCATGCAGTTGTGCGCTGCGAACAGACTTCTATCTGACATGCACTTCAAACTATGTAGGAAAGACAAGACGAAGGCACTGATGAACTCCTTCAGTGACATCCAACATACTAAAATTGCATAGTTACATAGTTTCTAACTTTGCAACTTTAGAAACTTTCTTGTGTTGCATAATCGTTTTCACGAAAATCGGGAATAGGCAGAACGAAATCTACGATGCCATTATCATTACCACTGATCCCTTTCCAATGGCAGACAGTTTTTGCAGATACGATTTGTATGTGCTCCAGTTAATTCTGACAAGAATGAAGTTAAGGGGCATGATGAAGGCTGAAAGCAATCATAAGTCAAACAGGATTCCAACCCAAAGCCCTGACTAACATAAGCAAGCATCTACGCCAAAATGTTGGTGCCAGTGACACTCCTTCTTCCTAGTTAACACTGAAGTCAAGATGGCTCCACCAGCACTTTGATATCAGTATCTCTGATTTTTTTAAATAATATTTCTTAATATGAATAACCTAGAAATAGGCTAAAGCTCTTTCACATACAGTTTGTCTTTAATGGGGCCCTGCGATGCATTTTCTTCTGCAATCTGCAGCATGGAAGTTCGTGTAGTGCCGAATACTGAAATGGGCTGAAAAATAATTATCGCAATCGATAAACGGTAACGGAAGTTATTAACCTTCACACTTGAAAACCCCTACGGACGACAAGATAAAGAAGTTCTTTTTTGCATTTTATTCTCCCACTGACATCAAAGGCCATTTACAATCATCGCGCACCCCAAAAAAAGGCATACTGGACGACTTGCCTCGTTGTGGTAGTTGTGCGGCGCTCTTAGCAACGAGGGAAGCATAAAGGGTGCTATTATAATTTTTAACGAACAATAGTGCAGCCTATCTGGAACTGCATGAATATCACACGCGACTTGTCGGGTTGAACCAATCAAAACGCATGCCCAATGTAGTCACTCCCACGTGGGGAAGCGTCACTTACGGTCACAAAAATGGCCACCCTGTGTCTCTCTAGTCAGAAAACACCGTGGTTTGTTTTATTGGCGTTGCTTCTCATGCAAGGGTATCAGTGCATTCCACAGTTTGAGAAGAAGCAATGAAAAGAACACAGTTACTTTGTGTCACAAAGCACTTTTCAATGAGTAATAACACTAACTTTCAAAGCTGAGTTTATATTGCCATACAAGTCTCCTGAGTACATAGGCGGCTATGAGCAAGTATGAAGCTCGTAAAATGTTGCTGAGATATATATTATTTTTCCATTTATATCAATTTTTGCATGGTGCACCTACTGATATGAACACCATGATGATGTCAGGCTATCGTATGAATCCCGGCGACTTTACACACCAGTATGGCTAGTTGCGATCACGTCAGATACCAAAACATTCGAGATGGCCGTCTGTGCGTCACTAAAAACATACAGAACGGCTCCTTCAGCATCACTACCGGAGCTAAAGAACGAAGAAGCTGTGAAAACTGGACGTGAAGCTCATACACATGATGTGAAGCTCACACCGTGTTGTGCCGTCAGGGTATAGCTTTTAAAAACATACTGCAATTAAGAAAGGGAAAGAAGACAGCCACCCGTTTTGTAGTATGAAGCCACAAGGAAATCCGTACGGATTTCTCAGAAAGGAAAGCTTCTAAGTTGTTGAAAAATTCGTCCTAGTCCAGGGTTCGAACCCGGGACCAACGTCTTTCTGGGTTGACAACTAAGAAGCTTTTCTTTGTAAGAAATCCGTACGGATTTCCTTGTGACTTCGTGCTACAAAGCGGTGGTTGTTTTCTTTCCTTTTCTTAATCATTCCACCACCTTGTGGTTTCCGCAGAACTCATTTGCGATACTGAATTAATTTTTCAGGGAGCATTCATGCTTACTAGAGCAACTTCTAGGCTCTTGGAATCTTGGCTTTTCTTTTGACGAAAGAAAACATGAAAATGTTTGTGTCAGTACCTCATAAAGTCTCGCAACCGGTGGTCACGTACATGCATCTAAAGACAGCAAGTTTAAGTTTACACAAGGCGATGTCTTGGCAGCAAAAAAAAGAAACATAACGGAGACCCTCCGGCAACATGCAGGGAATTCACCCTAAAGTCATGTTCACCACCACCACCACCACCACCAACTTGAAGTGTGTAACGGTCTGTGCTAAAGAGGAATGCTCTGGCAACAACAGCCGGCCCATCAGGAAAACTTGCCGTGCCGTGCAAGCCTGCTTCCCCGGAGCACCGTTCAGGCATTGCCACTTACAACTGGCTTCGATAAGATCCTTAACTGAGTGTGCCAGAAAGCTGGTCACATCGGCCGGCCGGAGGCCTGGTTCTTCAGAGTCCTCGGTCAGGAGGAGCTCCCGCAGCGCAGACACCGTCCCTTTCCACTGAGCCGTGCCTCTCGTCATGACTTCCTCCTGATCGAAGAGGCCCAGGAAGGCCGACAGCTGGTGGTACGTCACTTTTGTCTGTAACAAATCCAAGAATGTTAATTATGCCACGTTGTCGTGGCATCAACAAAGGCGGCAGAGACAACTTGTCCAAAATTAAACTGTTTGTTTGGCCAAACTTGTGGCCGGTAAACGGAAAGTCCGCTTACAACGATACACGCTGGCACTGATAGCGTTGAACAGAACGTCGGACGTCGATTGACTGAGAAGCGGTGAAGCGTTTCGGCATTTATGCATGTGCCGTCAAATACTCCAGCATTATCGCTAGCGGCAACGTAGGTTCCAGAATAATCTGTAATGTTCATGTTGCACCCATAATCTTAACAAAATTATCTATTACAGTCCTGAAGCTTCTCAAACGCTGCTGTCGTGGTTCGCGCTGAGAATTGCAGTGTAACAGAGAGATAACAAAACTTGAGGAAGGAACGTGGCAATAATAATAGTTTGTTTGCTCGCACTGTCAACCCAAACAGCGGCTGTTACAGGAGAGCAAGTTAATACAGTTGCACAAGAAAACAGACAGTGCTGTGCGGTACGTCGAGCGAAAAATGGCCAGGCAGCATTTATGAATAGTGACACAGAGCAAAGACAAGCAAGTACACTTATGCTGAGTGCATTGTAAGCATAAATCAACAAAAGAAAAACGGCAAAGCAGTAAAGTTGATCAGGAGTCAGAATACATTAAAAAGAGCACGTCAGAAAAATAAAGTATGTGCCCTGATGCAATTGTATCAGAGAAAATAAGTGGATCTAAAGCTACACTAACAGTTCTGATGGAGGAACATACCGCTGCACTTTGTAGTTTGTTCTATTCTTTTTTTGCTTTAGCAGAGAAGCTGAATTTGAATGTGTCATTATGGATAACTGCCGGCTGTATGTGAAAACTGTGCCTGTGTCTGGAACACTGATCTGGAGAAATTAGAAAGAATTCAAATTAGTTCATTTTAACCTGGTTATGAATCGGGAATAGAAAGTTTCTGTCACATCAAACCTTAGTTCTAAAGCAGCAACTCGCTAGCCTTTTAAAGTAGGAAAGTTTGTATAGTTACATAGCACAGATGCGGAGTGCATGTACTGTATTAAATACCAATCTTTGGCTTTACATCCCAGAACCATTAGTTTAAGAGAGACAGCTTAGCGCAGAACACTGGAACTTTTGACCACTTGGGCCTCTTTACCATGCACTTAAATCTAATCATGCAAAGTCTTTAGCAATTTGCCTGTGTTTAAACACAATGGCCATGGCCGATATTTGATCCCATGACCTTCGGGTCAGCAATCAAGCCACATAACCACTAGACCACTAGACTAGTCGGGAACAAAAACTACCTACTTCCAAATCAAGAGGGACATTGTCACGAACTTGAACAAAGTGCTTCACAATGTCTTGCAGTCCAGAATCATTCTACAGGATCTTCCCACCGAGATTCGTATCAAAATTTTCACACCAAAATCATTCAATAAGGTGAACCAAAACATTACGGCAAAACTATATGCAGTTTACCGCACTTACCGGATCAAGTAGCCGCAGGCAAATGACCAACAAATAGCACTGGGCAGCTGCACGTAAGACAGGCTCCTGGAACCGCTGTATGTCAACAATGATTGCCCTGGAAGATGATGTCTCATCAGAACTGGCCAAATAATTGTGTGCACTGCAGGAAGAAGAGAAGCAACGAACCCAACACTGACTAGCGCCGAGTCGCCCAGGATTGGCTGCTTCTTGAGGCCGAGCAGGGCATAGCTGATGTACATAAGGGAGACACCGTTCCAGGACTGCTTTGACAGCGCCGCAAACAACTTGTCAAGGAAACCTCCTGTGTTGTGTTGAAGGAAAAACTGTGCGATACTTGCGTACACTGCACGCTCGCATTGGCATTCAACACTGCAGGAATGAAGCATTCATCATTGCTGCGCTTACTGCACGGCCGTAAGCATAGTAACAATGGTCCAGTCATGACATAAAACTTTGCACACAAGAAGAGGTATAGTGACCTCTACAAATTTATTCAGCTTGCATCAGTTAATGACTTAAGTTATCGATAAGCTAAGATCTATTAAAACGAAGATCATTCTATGCTCAGAAGTACAGTTGAACACCTTAATAAGAGACACATATGAAGGAGCAGTTGTTTTCCGTTATACAAGGTGTCTAATATAAGCAGGTAACCATGTTCTTCAATTCTGATCGAACCCTAATACGATTCAAGCGCACTGGTGTGTCTCTTATACCCGAATGTCTCTTACATCAGAGTCTCTTACAAAGGAGTTCAACTGTAAACAGAATCAACGTGAACAGACAGAGGAATACCACAATAAATTAAAATGCTTGCTGTTTTTAACTATACCCAAGTTGGAATACTGAAGTTTGACGCATCTCCAGAGCTTGACAGATATAGGGGAAAAGAATGGAGAGACAGAAAAACTAAAGAACAATAAGGAGCTGTGAATATTTCGTACCGAATTTGTTCACAGTTGACAGAATGTCACGGCAGTGTTTGAAGAAGGATTCAAGGCTTTTTGCCAGACGGGCTGGGGAACCAAGCGGATCGGCGTCTTCCCTTGAGAGAAACAGAAAAGGCTAGTTTTAACATATTTAAAGTAACGTGTTAACATAGACTTGTATAATGTGGCCCTGAATGCCTTGAAGTGTTCACCTATTATAGTAATAGTTGAACACACAACTGCCAGAAAAGAAACCGATTTGTAAGATGTTTGATAGAGCACCCAAAATGAAACACACAACTTCTTTTGTTTAATGTCATCAAAGAGTGCAGTAAAATCTGTGCGAATACTGCATACCGATAGCTGGCCCACAGGGCAGATTAACAACTTTTATTTATTTTCATGCACTTGACTTATTTCGGCCGTTACATGGCTTCCTCCAGAAAGGCAAAATAAACAGTTCACTTGAACTTCCTGACTAAGGCCATTACCTTGATAAAGCACCAGTAGTAGTTGTCTAGTTAATATTTTTTAAGAAGTAACACAAGTACTGTAGTATCTCACTGGGCAAATATATCAGTGATCTCTGATGACAAAAGACAACTATTGTAATATAACATTCCTAAACTAGTGTAAGGTTTTAATTTTATTCTGTGAAGCATGCCACAGTAGAACTTCCACTTGATATATGATATGTTGGGTTTAGCAGTCCCGAAACCACCATATGATTATGAGTTGCCGTAGTGGAGGGCTCCGGAAATTTTGACCACCTGGGGTTCTTTAACAGGCACCTAAATCTAAGCACACAGGCCTCAAGCATTTTCGTGTCCATCAAAAGCAGCCGCCGCAGCCCGGATTCCATTCCACGACTAGCGGGTGAACTTCCACTTGAAATCAGCCAATTGGAAAAATATTGGTTGACAATTCAATCGATCGATTGAGACTGAATGAAAGACAATGTTGGTATTGTAGAAGAAGATGGCCTATATTAGCCGCCTTAGCAACGATTTAACCATTTCAAAGTGCAAATTTCCCGTCTCCCCTCCTGTTTTTCTTTCAGCTTGCACAGCAAGTCGAGTTTTCAAGTACGAACCTACTATTTTGCAAAAAAACGTTGCTTGAAAGTAACACTAGCCAGTATAACTCTACACTAACACATACTGGTTTTACACAGCTAAATGAGGTAGTTGAATTTCCCGTGAACTGTTAAGGGTCAGCCTACATTTTTGGTAAGAAACGATACTCTATTACGGAATGTGGATGGAGGACAAGGAAGACATCTCAGGTTAGGTTAGAATACGTTAGGCACAAGAAAAAAAGTACCAGTCTGATAAAGCTGCGAATAATCAAGTAAGTGCCGCATCACACACCTTGCAAAGATGGCACAGTCGTTCAAGGAGTGTGTGAGTGGGCCCAGTACAAACTGCAACAAGAAGAGCCGTTAGCACGAGACACTTCCGCTGACATCTGTATGCCAAACGATAATGCTGCCATGTTTCAACAGTCCCCTCTCACCCTCTCCATGTCGTTGTCAAACATCAGCTTAACCAAAGCCGGGGAGCTCGTGAACTTGGAGATCGCCCACTTGACCACAGTTCGGCTCTCGTGCGTCAACATACGGTTGAACACCAGGAGTGTCCAGGAGACGTGGACCTTCAAAGAATTCTCCGCACGTTCCAAGAATGATGAAAACTTTGCCAGCATCGGCTTCACAACGTGGGGCTGAAATGGATCAGTGCCACAGCTTGTGAATCGTACTTAGGGCACGTCTGTATGGTTTCAAAAGAATCATCACCGATTGACGGTAATTAATGACAACATCAATGGAAAATTTTGTTTGCTGAATAGAGATGCTCTTCAGCTAAGTTTGCAGTGTTCTTTCAATGACACACCAAGTTACCAATTATAGACATTTAAAATTTCAATGTGGCTGTTCATAAAAACGAAAAAAGGGGAGAGGTTATGGGGAAGATGGAAGCATGAACATGTGAAAAGTTCTTGAACATGGGGTTTCGCTGGAGCGACCGTTTCAACAAACAGACTAGTCTTCTCCGCGACTTCAACCCTGAAGAATACAAGCGTGCTTGAACATTAGAGTTGCAGCCTCAAAGAAGTCAAGTCTACCTGTCAAAACGTTGGCTCGAACAATGCCCCATGTTCAAGAAGTTTTCATCTTTTCAGGAAAGCAAACAATAACATGACCATTTGAGTTGAACATTCAGCATATTCCATGTCGTCACAATATAAGATTCTCAACATCAGTTTTTACTAGCTTGAGCATGTCGCTGCTCATAGATTACGATGACCAAATTGTGCTGGTGGGCTAGTTGGTTTGTCACGCTACGTATAAACAGCACAACTGAACATGGACACAGTAGAACATAATGTAGGTGTGGGTGTTCTACTCTGTGTTCAGTAGTACTGTTCAAAGTTAGCGTTGCATATAACGTTATAATGTTACAAGAAGTGATGTACTCCTAGTATTCAAAAATGACATAACAAAAGTTCTCAAAGCCCTCTATGCTGTATGTTGCCTTTGATTTCTCCGGAATACAAGTAAGTCATTGTTAACTTATAAAGGATTATTTAAAACAGAAACTTCTGGGTGGCATACAAACATCTACTTTTGGTCACTTTACCAGCTTATGAAACTTACATTAATGGCAACAGAAGGCGCCTTCTTGACAAAGGTTCGATTTATTAGCACACCTTAAGCTAAAGGTCCCCTTCAGTCTATTGTTGCACTAGTCTCATCAAAACCCACTTTTAGGTGGAAAATCGGTCATCTAAATGCTCGTATTTATGGTTAGTGTCACCATGTAAACCCCCTTTTTTTCCTGCATCTTTATTACAGTGTCAATAAGAAATAACGAACTTCACTACAGGTCATCAGAGAAGAGTTTCACTACATCATAATAGGTATATTGGTTATTATGATACAGTCAAACTTTTTTGTAAGCACGTTGACAGGAGGGTGCCAAAGGGGCTCTCGCCCTCTACCCCCATGCTGCACCAGCAGTTGTCGCCTCCCCACCATGATGCGACACGGGTTTGCTACCCTCAAGACCAAATCCTGATAATGTCCATGATGATATATCAAAGTATTTGCGTGCACAAGCAAAAGCCTGTTAATTGTAATTGTGTATAAGTGAAACTCCTCCCACCTGGCATATGAATTTATGCCTTAGAGGTGCATACAAGCGTCATAAAATGTCAATGTGTCCTTTTGCAAGATTTTGCAAGTCACATTGATGCCCCCGCAGTGCAAATTGAAAGTGAAGCGCATACATTTAACGTTAAAGATTGGCCGCAGCAAAAGATGCACTAAGACGTGACACACGATACAAGCTGTACTACAGCGCACCACACAACTCAGCACAGAGATTCCATGTTGGAGACATGCCTTTGCAAAACGAATGCACCCTGAGTGGCATGCCAGGCTTTACTGAAGCACGGCACTCACTTGAGGTGACACTCAAACGAACCTGCTTCTCTTCAAGCACTTCCAGACGAGAAAGAGTTCTTGCCAAACAGCCATCAGCTCGGTCCGCTTCGTCCGGGTTCCAAGAGAAAAGGACGCCCGAGAGGGACAACTTCTCGTCGCAGCAAGCATCCAGGACATGCTTCATGACGTACATCGACCTCTTTCGCGTCAAGGAATCCGGGTGCACCAAGCCGTGCTGCAAAATCAGCCAGAATAGGTCATCGCAGACTTCCGCGGAAGAACTGTCATCGTCGCTGCGGAGTACGGTGCGTCGCAGGTACTGCGCAAGCCCGCAGAGTATCGCGAAACCCCCTTGGTGCTTCTCCTCCAAATACCCATTCTCGTTCGCTTCGAAAAACGAACGCACCACCTTCCAGGGCTCTCGTGACGAACTGCGTGCAAGTCTTTTTCGCGTACGGTAGCGAGTTCTGGGACGTATCTCGCAATTACCTGAGACACGATTGCCGGTTTGCCTACTTTCAGGGCCTCTAGCATCAGCTCGGACAACTTTTCGAGGCGTTCAGAGACTGCGAATTCGTCACCCACTCGAACCAGCGTTCGACAACATTCGAAGCACAAGTTTAGGATCGGCAACGAGGGTTCGACGGTGTCGCTGAGACTGTCGGAGATGAACGTCTCCACTGCACTGGCGACGCAGTCGTATGCCTCCCCGAGTTCGCTTTCTCCGAGTATGCTGGCGCACTTAAGAAGCGGCGGCACGACGTCTGATACGGTCGCCGTAAACACCGGAGAGTGGCCCAAGTTGGAGGACGACTCGCGGAGGATACCGGATACTGCGGGTGTTACGACCCGTACGAGCCGGCGCAGGCCGTCGGCGTAAGTCTTCCTGACATCCAAGGACGCGCCTTGGGCGACGCGAAGACATGGGTCTTGGAGAACTAACCTAGTTGTGCGAATCAGGGAATCGCGAGGTGGCCAGGCCCCCGAATCGCCGCCTGCCGGGGACTGCGATTAGAGTAGCCCCGCCAACAGCTTTCGAGCTTTTCCAAGAGACCGATCACCTCGTTGTCACCGCAGCAGCCGGCAGTGATGAGCGCGAAATCTTCCAGCTCCATCCCGGAAGAGTTCACAGAGGTGTTCCACAAACGGGTGTTCGGCAAGCTCTGTTGGAACTTGGACGGGGTTGCACACCTTACCACCACTTACATCCGGGTCGCATACTTGCGTGTTTACACGAAACCGAGGTTACCGGCGGCGCGCACTGCAGCGCTGCAAACAAACAAATTACTTGTCAATCCGTGCGTTAACCCTTCGTTGAGTTCAAGTGCCAACCCGAAAGCACGTGTAGCGAGCCAACCGAAACGACCACAAATAAATGCACACTATCATCATCAATATATATGCAAAGTAGACAAGGATTTACGTGTGATATGTCGCTGGCGCGTAAAATATATACTACACTATAACTACACGCAGTGGTTTGGTTTTTAGCCAGAGTAGTACTGAACCCAACGACGCTGCTTCACTTTCTGATAAACGAAAAAAAAAAAAAGATGTTTACGTTTACATCTTCACATCTTGTTTACAACATGGCCGCCCTGTAACGGAGATGCAGAACGGGAGTCGACTCCGTTCTGCTTTAGAAGCTTCGCTTAGTACAAATTTATTCGCTTTTGCAAGGGAACGGTGCAAAGGCGAACGCCTGCAAAGATGCCGGCGCTGATCGAACGACCCAAGATGAGTCTTCAGATGTGGGCGGCCCTGAAGAACCACATCATGCGTGAGCGAGAAAGGAAAAAACAGGAACAAGAGGCTGACGAAGCAATAGAACGGTTGCGCCGGGAGCAGGAATTGAAGCGCAAGCAAGATGCCATGACGTTGGAAGAAATTAAAGATCAGGTGAGCTCTCGGGTGACAGGCTAATACGAAGTAGCCAGTGCTCGGGGAGAGATAACATGCTGCGCTGAGCCAGTACTTGTTGTTGTTGGGAACGCTACCTCCACTCATTTAAAACCTCCCGCAGCACCTGCCGCATTTCGTAAAAAGAACGTCGCGATCAAGTCAAATTGAAACGGTGGTAGAATGCGTCGTTGGCGATTGAAAGTGACCTGAAGTTTCGTTTCTAACGCGTCCGTGTTGGCGGGAGATTCCAGGAATAATTCCGGCGTCGGGGGCACGGTCAGTTTCGATCGCGATTGGGCCTGTTCATGATCGAATCGCTTGACCGTGATTGGCCCCTTACTCAAGCGTCAGAGGGTAGCCAATCACCGTTCATGGAAATCTGATCACTATCGAGCTGAATCATGATCGGCAGTGCTCCGTGTGTATTGTTTTTTTACTTGAATACCTTTTCCACGTACCTGCAGTGCGCACAGCGAAATCTCTGTGCTACTAATCGTCTCTGCGTGACGCGGAAGCTCCGAATGCGCTCAATGAAACCTCCTAGTTCAGTTGTTGCTAGTGCATGGAACATTCTACTTTGAACGTAACCTTTTATTTGGGCGGTATTACTAAGTTGCTGTTGCAGTTTTGATTGTTTTCTTTTACTCTTATACTGGCCGTAATGTGACTTTCAATCCTGGCAGAGCTTGATTGGTATTTAATGCTTGGACCGTGACTGGCTCTCTTCTACAATTAGCACGAATGGAGGTAGTCTTGATCGTGTTTCAAATACGGAGAAATATTCTCACTACCTTGTATATTTGTTTATTGGGGGGACTATGCTACAGGTGACGCAGTCGGAGAAGAAACTCAAAGAGCTGAAGGAAGAGAAGCATCAGCTTTTTATGCAACTCAAGAAAGTACTCCACGAAGACGACACCCGCCGCCGAGCACTCGACAAAGAGGCCAGTGAAGTGGCTGCAGCGCAGGCCGCTGCTGTGGCCAGTCACGCTTACGCCAATCACCAGGCTCTCAGCATTGTGGGTGGTGCAGGCCAGGCCCAGCCGCTTTACATCCAAAGCCTCGGCCGCACGCCTGTCCTGTACAAGATGACCAGCCCGCAGTCCTGGTGGCGCAGTCAGGACGCACCCAAACACGCTGAAACGGCCTCACACGCCACCGTCACCACCCCTCACGTCGCACACCCAGGGCGGTTACCAGACACCCCAGTTCACCTACAAGGCACAGGTAACCGCGTACGGCTCGAAGCTGGTTCCGTATCCGACAGTTGTGACGTCTGTAGCGTCACAGCAGTCTCCAGTCTACTTCACGCCTCACCACATCATTCCCGGCGGCGAAACAGCAGGGTCGCCAATCTACGGCGCGTACACATCACAGTTTGCTACTTCTCACCCTTCAACAGCGACAGAGCTCACATTGAAACAGCACGGGGTCGTCACACCCACCTCGTCTTCGTCGTCGCAGCAAGGGCAAGGTTACACGCACATCTCGCAGCAGGCCTTCCAGAAACACATGGAGCATGGCAGCAGCAAGGGAACCGCATCGTCGTCATCATCGTCGGCCAACAGCTACGGTGACGAAAAATTTTACGTCCAGACGAGTGTGATTCCTCGGTCTTCGCTCCCAGGGTCGCTCGTGACGGGGCAGCCAGTTGTGTCCGTGTCACGCCAAGTGAACGGCACATTTGCTGGTCAGAACCGTCATCAGTACACTAGTCAGACAGGAACACGGTTCTATTGAACCCACCAAAGCACACAGTTTTGTTGTTGATCTTGCTATATTTTACTTTGGTTTTTTGTTTTGCTCTTCTTCTTATGATCATTTTTTTGGTATGTCTACTTTATTCCATGCCGTTCTTTGACTGGAATATGGCAGCATCGAGTCATACATGTCTGACATGTCAGGTTCTCCCTTTCTATTTAACTGTTTGGTTGGGGGGATAGCAGTAAATTAATAGTATAGTAGTGGCCGTGTGCATGACACACACATACACCACAGCATGAGCGTCACGCAGTCACGTGTTGTGAATGTGCATCTTATACACATATTCATTGTGTTTTCTTTTTTTCCTTATTTGTTATTTTGTTTCTGGGGGTGTGTCACGAGGGCCATGCTTACGTCAAGTGCCATATGAATGGGTTTTTGCATATTCTCGTTATCTGCAAAATTTGCAGCTATCAGCTATTCATGGCATGCAGCAGAAACCTTTGCGTAATGAGCCCGCTGCAAAGGCGGCAGGCTAGCCTCACTTTCCACAACGCATAGCTGTACATATATACATAAGCGACACAATGGGAGTGCGCTGCTGTCATCACGACATATTCTCAAGCCCCAGGATCTGCTTCTGTTGTTCACTCGGTTCGAAACGAATCTTTATTCTTGCTATTCCAGAGCACTCGCACGTGATGTCCCAAAGTGTGGCAAAGTAGTGGCTATTTACACGGGCAGCCATTACACGTCTCATCTTCAGCAGTTGAATCAATGTGTTAGAATTTATTTCCAATTCGAAGGTTATTCACCTCAATCACATTCGAGGACTTTACATGGACTGTTTGAATAGACCGTTCTGTAATCAATTTTAAGGATAGTTTCACTTTGCTTTTTGAAAATGTTTTGCTAGAACGTGCCGTTGTCAGATAACGTAACAACGTTCATCCTCTGATATGCAATGTATGCATGTATCTGTTCTGAACACTCTTCTGTGCAGATGCTTTGTCGATTATGGGACGCCCCTTTTAACTCACTTTTTTGCAGCTGCTTCCATTACAGCCCAAAGTTATCGCCTAACATGTACCGATCCCAAAGATGTGAAGTTTGTATAAATGCCAGCACTTTGTTATAATATTTGTCATATTTACAAAGCGTATTTCTATTGTTTACTCATATGTTGGAAAAAAGGCATACATAATACGGTACTGTTGGTGTGACGGCAATGCTTCGCTGCACATTATTCTTGTTTTATTGGTCAACAAACTAGTGCACAGTTGCACCATTGACATGTACAGTGTGGTACGCTGTTAAGAGGAACGCATAAGAGCATTGGGCAAACAATTCTATGGCTGCAACTATAGACAGTGATGGATCAGTGACGTAGCTGCAGGTGTCACTTAAAAGGCGTACAAACACACACCAGTAAGCAGTGTATACAGACATCTCCCTGTTCGTATCATCATCTGTGTGCTTGCATTCCTCGAGCTTTTTGCCTTAGAGCCAATATAAATAAGTGGTGAGCCTTTAAAAGCAGTGTTGATCTGCTGTGCCTTTCCCGGTGCATCTAAACAGTGGTGCCTGCCCATACATAATGTGAGGAAGGGTGGTAAGGGTTGTGGCAATAATATACTTTGTGTACAAGGCTGGCAAAACCTTTCTCCTCATTCCCTTCTTCAAACTAGTTTGTGTGACAATTTGTCTTGTCATCGCCAGGTCCTAACGTATCGGCTGCCCGCACGTGCGGTATGCGCCAACGGTATGCCTATTGTCACTGATCTGCCAGGTTTCCTCGTCTCCGTGATAACAACACTAGGGAGGGATTGCTGTCTTCAATTGCTGAGGGGTAAAATGGCATACCAGTCATACCTTTTGAGAAAAAGATGCCCCTCTCATTCTTGAATTGTCCCTGACCATAGTTTGGAAACCTTTTGTCATCTGGCGACGAATTGCGGTTTGTCTGTTCAGAGCTTTTAGTGGCAGCCATAGCCGGACTGCTCCCATTTTTTCACATCTGCATACACGTTCAACTTGGCAATGTGCCACACCATACATGCTAGTAAAGGCCACGTTCAACTGGTGGCGGGAAGGATATGATAGTGCTTACAGCCTCTTGATAGTGCTTACAGCTTACTGCTTTGCCAGTAAGCCTGCACCTGCATTGATACTAGTGGTGCTTGAGAACTGCCATGTTTCAGGCAGTACTAATTTGTCTAACCGCCGAGTCAGTCAGTGCATGCAATTTATAACTATAGACAACTGTGTACATATTCTCTATATGCATGTCTCCGTGTCTTTTTGGCTCATTTATTGTGTATACAAATTGCAACTACTAATATTCTTGTTAGTGTAGGCGATTCCGTCTTGCACGCACTTTTTGGGCACTCCCTTTCACTTAGGCTAGGATGGCCACCGATACAAGTTATAACACTTTGCTCTTTGGAAATGTTTTGCTAAAACCTGCCGTTGTCAGATAACGTAACAACGTTCATCCTCTGATATGCAATGTATGCATGTATCTGTTCTGAACACTCTTCTATGCAGATGCTTCGTCGACTATGGGACGCCCTTTTTAACTCAGCTTTTTGCAGCTGCTTCCATTACAGCCCAAATTTATCGCCTAACATGTACCGATCCCAAAGATGTAAAGTTTGTATAACATGCCAGCGCTTTATTATAATATTTGTCATATTTACAAAGTGTATTTCCATTGTTTACTCATATGTTGGAAGAAAGGCGTACATATTAGGGTACTGTTGGTGTGATGGCAATGCTTCACCCCACATTATTCTTGTTTTATTGGTCAACAAACTAGTGCACAGTTGCACCATTGACATGTACAGTGTGGTACGCTGTTAAGAGGAACTGCGTAAGAGCATTGGGCAAACAATCCATGGCTGCAACTATAGACAGTGATGGATCAGTGACGTAGCTGCAGGTGTCACTTGAAAGTTGCATAAACACACACCAGTAAGCAGTGTATACAGACACCTCCCTGTTCGTACCGTCATCTGTGTGCTCGCATTCCTCGAGCTTTTTGCCTCAGAGCCAATATAAATAAGTGGTAAGCCTTTAAAAGCAGTGTTGATCATGCTGTGCCTTTCCCGGTGCATCTAACAGTGGTGCTTGCCCATACATAATGTGAGGAAGGGTGGTAAGGGTTGTGGCAATAATATACTTTGTGTACAAGGCTGGCAAAACCTTTGTCCTCATTCCCTTCTTCAAACTAGTTTGTGTGACAATTTGTCTTGTCTTCGCCAGGTCCTAACGTATCGGCTGCTCGCACGTGCGGTATGCGCCAACGGTATGCCTATTGTCACTGATCTGCCAGGTTTCCTCGTCTCCGTGAAAACAACACTAGGGAGGGATTGCTGTCTTCAATTGCTGAGGGGTAAAATGGCATACCAGTCATACCTTTTGAGAAAAACGATGCCCTTCTCATTCTTGAATTGTCCCTGACCATAGCTTCGGAAACATTTTGTCATCTGGCGATGAATTGCGGTTTGTCTGTTCAGAGCTTTTAGTGGCAGCCACAGCCGGACTGCTCCCATTTTTTCACATCTGCATACACGTTCAACTTGGCAGTGTGCCACACCATGCATGCTAGTAAAGGCCACGTTCAACTGGTGGTGTGAAGGATATAATAGTGCTTACAGCCTCTTGAGGTTTGTACATGTCGGAACGATGTCTCAGCTCACTTAGTGTATGATTGTTCCTTCGCTTGCCCTGTGCAGTATCAAAAGCAGAGTTCTCATGTCAGGCCTCGTCTTGATGACCATATCCTGCAATGTACATTTTTTTTTGTTTTGGAGAATGCCGTTTTACCGATTTTAATTGAAGTGTTGTATACTTTTCCTGGAGGCTGACCCTCGTTAACCTGCTCATTTCTCAGCAACTCCATTGCTTATTTTTTTAACATGTGTATAAGCTTCTGCTGTTTGAAAGCAACAAAAGACTAGCTTTGAACAGCTTTAGCTAAAGGCACGACTATAGCAAACAGGCTGAAGAATTTACATTGCCAGCTGATTAAGGTTACACTCACTACCAGTGTTCTGGCGGTGTATTCAAGTTAACAGTGGTTAATATAGGTATTTCACCATCATTATATCTCAATGCTCATCCCCCAATTGCCCTTTGTCGTATGGTCATTAAGGTGACAATCTTTCTGGTCCACTTTCACTTCTCATGCAACTTGTGAATTTGTTGAAAAATTCTGGAATTTTGCCCAGATCATGTATAGTTGCGTCTATTTGTTCTTTGTTCAGAGCCTGTCTGCAGTACTCCACCACTTCTTGCCTAGCACTTTGTTTACAATTAAGTTCTTGCCTCACGTGATGTTGTGTACAAAAGACGTGCCATCTGTGGAGACATCTTTCCCATTAATATTGTTACGAGAAGGAGGCCGACTTGGAGGGGTAGTCACCGATGTAATTACAGCCGGTTAGGCAAGCAGTGCCAGCCACACAGATTAGCTCGCGCCAGTCTATCTGCTTTGTCTTCTTCAACTCCATGCACTGGCACGTAGCATGACCTTCGGCGGCGGAGGCACCGTCCGGTGCTTTAAAGGTCGTTATCTGACGCATTCTTGTAGGGCTTGATCCGCGAGACGTGTACTATATTACTGGGCCGCATAGTAGATGATGATGGATAGATGGGGCTGATCTCGTAGGCGACAGGTGTTACTTGACGCAATATACGATAGAGTCCCGTGTAATGAGACAGAAGTTTTTCTGATAGGCCCAGCCGGCGATGAGGGGACCAGAGTAAAATGAGGGTACCGGGAGCGAAATGTACGTCTCTATGTTCCGCATCGTACCGACGGCATTGGTTGGTTTTCGACGCCATCAGCCGAGCTCGAGCGAACTGAAGGGCATGATCGGCTCGCGCGATCGCGTCCCGGGCATACTCGCTGGTGGAGGAGGTGTCAGCTGAGATGACTGTGTCCAGTGGTAAAGCCAGCTCTCTTCCGTACAATAAGTAGAACGGCGAAAAGCCCGCTGTGACGGGATGGATTATACGTGAAAGTTGCGTAGGGTAAGGCAAGGTCCCAGTCTTGGTAGTCAAGCGACACGTACATAGCGAGCATATTTGTTGAAGTGTGGTTAAATCATTCCATGAGGCCGTTTGTTTGAGGGTGGTAAGCGGTTGTCAGTGTGTGCTGCGTGGAACAAGAACGCAGAATGTCGGCGATGACTTGGGATAGAAATGTACGGCCACAGTCTGTGAGAAGCTGTCTCGGAGCACCGTGGATCAATATAACGTCCCGTAACAAAAGTCAGCAACGTCGGTTGCACAGCTGGTCGGGAGAGCTCATGTAATAGCGTGGCGTGTAGCGTAGTCTGTAATAACGGCTATCCATTTCTTTCCCAATGTTGATGTGGGAAAAAGACCAAGCAGGTCTAATCCAACACGGTAAAATGGTTCCGCGGGTATGTCAATTGGTTGAAGATGGCCAGCGGGCATACGATGCCACCTTGAACAGTCAACAACGGGTACCATTTGCACCATCGGTGCAGTGCCGTATGCTTTTCGCTCTCCCGCTGTTATGTTCATTATGTTGAGTGCTCTCGAAGGAAATCTCAAAGCGATATGCAGAGGCACAAAACTCAAACTTTCTACATCAAACTCTGGCCCCACTACGGTGGTCTAGTGGCTAAGGTACTCGGCTGCTGACCCGCCGGTCGCGGGATCAAATCCTGGCTGTGGTGGCTCCATTTCCGATGGAGGCGGAAATGTTGTAGGCCCGTGTACTCAGATTTGGGTGCACGTTAAAGAACCCCAAGAGGTCGAAATTTCCGGAGCCCTCCACTACGGCGTCTCTCATAATCATATGGTGGTTTTGGGATGTTAAACCCCACAAATTAGATCAATCTACATCAAACTCTGTCTTTGTAGCAACCTCAATGTCACAGTTGTGTTAGCGACCACCAGGTGGTGCTAGCAGGCCGAGTAGTACACCTTTTTACCAGTCTCATTGGCAGCACTCTTGTCGTGTTGAGGGTTCTGGAAGGAAACCTAGAACTGGCATCCGGTAACACTAGGCTCAAGTTTCGTCCACGAAGCTTCATTTGCAGTAGAATTGCGATACTTTAGTTGAGGTTTTGTCTGCCAGACGACTAGCGAGGTTCAAGCTAGATGATACACCACAACGTACGACGCCTGGTAGCTGCACTGATGAAGCAAGTTTCTCCACTTCAACATTTCTCACCTCTTCCCAGCACCATACTTGAGAACAGTACAGCTGCTAACAGTTTATTTACTACCCTGCCATCAATTTTTCTGTACTCCTGCAAAGCAACCTAATCCAGAGCCTATATATATATACATATATCTATACAATATATAAAAAAATATATATATACACTCATATATACACATATGTATACAAGATTTTAGCGTGGAGCATTTTGCCAAAGGAAAGCCGTGTCATTTTTTTTTTGTGTGTGTGTCATTTCTCTCCTGTCCACTTTGTCCTGCCCAGTTATGTTTTTGTTGTATATTGACATTGCAACAATAAAGGGAACCAACATACTGTCCCAAAGCTTTTTGTTCAACCTTCGTACACTTTTGCGAACGTATGGGAGCTTCTTGTAAAAGTGTCTGCGAAATGCAAGGTTTGTCAAATGATGCACTAATATTAAGCGCAACAGCATAAAGGTTGTTCTGTATTTGCCAGGAGCACTCAATGGTTTAAAGTAATTTACTCCACCATAGAAACCTCCTGAATACAGTGAAGGGCTCTGATCAGGTCTAAAGCTCGGCAAAGGCTATAAACAGGAAAAGAAGACGACGCAAGCTACCGAGAAGGATAGGCGGAAAGATAGAGCTTCACTTGGAACTGACTTTATTCTTGCAAGACTGTCGCAGTACATACACCACGCCACACATGCACATCAGTGTACCGCACGTCAAAACACAACAACCGGCCACACTGGTTGCAAGCGCAAAAATCTTTCGAAGAGTCAACCAAACACAGCTGATCGCTGCATGACCGACGTATCACTACCTAAACTGTGGAATGCAAAGTATCTGTTTGGAGGCTCGCCAATTTCCAGAAGCATGTCCAGCAGCTCGGTATCGTCACGTGAAAATTTTTAAAAAGTAATATAAAGGCATTCAAGTACCAAGCCTTTGCTGCACTGAGGGTGTTGCTGATGATACACTGCTTTCCCTCCGGCATACACTTGAACCTCATTACAATGAACTCATCTCCGACATTACGAAACTTTAGTTTTATCCTGTATTGGTTGAGCAAACATACTGTCATTGTGCTGGCAGTGTTCAACACCGCTTGTTTTGTCTAAAGTATTAATTGTAGCTACGTTATACAGTGCAGTTAGATAAATGAATTGGATAAAAGGTTGCATCCACCAGCTATCTTAGCAATGGAGGGACGATTCTGTTTGGGATTTCATCTATGTTGCAGAAGCTGTGGACTCATTAGCCTGCGAGCAAGGGAACTAGTACTGGATCATACAAAATTCATTACATTATTCTCTTGAAGCAATTAAACCCCTTTTCAGTGAAAGCAAACGTCGGCCATCTCACAATCCGGATGGTCACCCCGCACAGCTTCCAAGAGGTCTTCTTCTCTCGCCTATTGACAGTGACAGAGTGCAATGGTTCAATAGTATGCTTTTGCATACCATGCCACCTTGAACAACCAACAACGGGTACCATTTGCACCATCGGTGCAGTGCCATATACTTTTCGCTCTCCCGCTGGTATGTTCATTATGTTGAGTGCTCTCGAAGAAAATCTCAAAGCGACATGCAGAGGCACAAAACTCAAACTTTCTACATCAAACTCTGGCCCCGCCACGGTGGTCTAGTGGCTAAGGTACTCGGCTGCTGACCCGCCGGTCACGGGATCAAATCCCGGCGGTGGCGGCTGCATTTCCGATGGAGGCGGAAATGTTGTAGGCTCGTGTACTCAGACTTAGGTGCACGTTAAAGAACCCCAGGTGGTCGAAATTTCCGGAGCCCTCCACTACGGCGTCTCTCATGATCATATGGTGGTTTTGGGACGTTAAACCCCACAAATCAGATCAATCTACATCAAACTCTGTCTTTGTAGCAAACTCAACGTCACAGTTGTGTTAGGTACCACGAGGTGGTGCTAGCAGGTCGAGTAGTGCACCTTTTTTCCAGTCTCATTGGCAGCACTCTTGTCGTGTTGAGGATTCTGGAAGGAAACCTAGAACTGGCATCCGGTAAGACTAGGCTCAAGTTTCGTCCACAAAGCTTCATTTGAAGTAGAATTGCGATACTTTAGTTGAGGTTTTGTCTGCCAGACGACTAGCGAGGTTCAAGCTAGATGATACACCACAACGTACGACGCCTGGTAGCTGCACTGATGAAGCAAGTTTCTCCACTTCAACATTTCTCACTCCCTTCCCAGCACCATACTTGAGAACAGTACAGCTGCTAACAGTTTATTTACTACCCTGCCATCAATTTTTCTGTACTCCTGCAAAGCAACCTAATTCAGAGCCTATATATATATATACATATATCTATACAATATATAAAAAATATATATATATACACTCATATATATACACATATGTATACAAGATTTTAGCGTGGAGCATTTTGCCAAAGGAAAGCCGTGTCATTTTTTTGTGTCATTTCTCTCCTGTCCACTTTGTCCTGCCCAGTTATGTTTTTGTTGTATATTGACATTGCAACAATAAAGGGAACCAACATACTGTCCCAAAGCTTTTTGTTCAACTTTCATACACTTTTGCGAACGAATGGGGGCTTCTTGCAAAAGTGTCTGCGAAATTCAAGGTTTGTCAAATGATGCACTATTATTAAGCGCAACAGCATAAAGGTTGTTCTGTATTTGCCAGGAGCACTCAATGGTTTAAAGTAATTTACTCCACCATAGAAACCTCCTGAATACAGTGAAGGGCTCTGATCAGGTCTAAAGCTCGGCAAAGGCTATAAACAGGAAAAGAAGACGACGCAAGCTACCGAGAAGGATAGGCGGAAAGATAGAGCTTCACTTGGAACTGACTTTATTCTTGCAAGACTGTCGCAGTACATACACCACGCCACACCTGCACAACAATGTACCGCACGTCAAAACACAACAACCGGCCACACTGGTTGCAAGCGCCCCCGCCGTGGTGGTCTAGTGGCTAAGGTACTCGGCTGCTGACCCGCAGGGCGCGGGTTCGAATCCCGGCTGCGGCGGCTGCATTTCCGATGGAGGCGGAAATGCCGTAGGTCCGTGTGCTCAGATTTGGGCGCACGTTAAAGAACCCCAGGTGGTCTAAATTTCCGGAGCCCTCCACTACGGCGTCTCTCATAATCATATAGTGGTTTTGGGACGTTAAACCCCACATATCAATCAATCAATCAATGGTTGCAAGCGCAAAAATCTTTCGAAGAGTCAACCAAACACAGCTGATCGCTGCATGACCGACGTATCACTACCACAGATGTCTCTATGATGTACTATGCGAAGTCTTTGTGCTTGCGGCATCAAATGCGCTTGTGGCTTGTTTCACTCTTGAGATTTAAATTTTGTTTTGGATAAAAGAATAGCACATTGTGAACTTCATGAGCCTGCTTGAAATGGTGAGCCTCAGAGAGTACAGGTCGCGAAGTGGGACTGTTGAACTTGTTTAACCCTTTACTGCCAAATGACGGGGATTTGCAACGTACCGAAAAACTTTGAGCAAGCAAGTCACTAAATCTGCCTCTCTTTTTCAATCATGTATCAACAATATCTTGTTCAATCAGCTCTTTGCATCTACCAAGAATGGTGACGTGGGCAAATCTCGCCTCATATCTACATGCGCTGCAGTGCTTATGCAAATGTGCCGGAAGACTGTCCAAAAAAAAAGATCATCATGCTTCCTCATTCAATCATTCTCTCAACGAGAGCTGCTAGAAGCGCACTACATCGTGAGAACAAAAGTTATTTGTATTAGCGACACGTTGGTTATGCTGCGATCAGCTGGGTTTGGATTCTCGGAAAGGTTTCTTCAACTAGCACTTGCATTGAGAGTGACCGACTGTTGCAATGTAACGCGTGGTGTCTATGCACATGTGTGGCATGGTGTTTGCAGTGGTCTTGTAATTCTGAGTGAAGCTCTCTTCTTTTGCTTATTCTTTTTGGTTGTTTGTATAGTTTAATTTTCTTTTATTATACTCCAACTAGCCCATTACCAAGTTTTATTAAAATGCTGATTTGATTCAGATTTCAGGCCATATTCCCGTATGGCCCACCCACTACCCTCGAAACACAATACTACAGTGTACTCAAAGCCTCTAAAAGACATCTTGAAAGGACTACAAACAGCTCCAGATGTCTTGGTCTACAAGAATCCTTAAATTGTACGTTTTCGAAATGCAAGACTTGTGCCTCATCGTCGGTGGTCATCGTTTGGCATTTTGTGTAGAGTTTATAGCTTTTCTGGCCTATAGTCAAGAAAGGAAAAATTCATGCGCGCTTGACGTACCTTAAAGATTCACCCTTCTACCAATATCTAAATACAAAGATGATGTACATGGACCTCGTCTTTGCCAACATTAGGCTATGTCCTACTAAAGAACCATTGGCTCTACATTTCATGGACCACAAATCAGTAATAATGAAGGCAAAATGGAATGCATACCTCAACACAACATACAAGTTATGACCAAAAAAACATTTTATATACTGTACACACGCATTGCCACTCATATACATGCGTGATTGGGTGGGTGATTTAACTCCCCAGTGCTTTTCTCACTCGTCATGATTCACTTCGTAGAGATGCGTGGAGCCTGGCGCGATTCTACTAACATTTTTTCCAAGTAATATATGATGCCTCAAGACGACTAGAGCTTCTTTTCAGTACATGGCATTCATAGTTTTTTTTTTTAGGGGCGAAGCTCCTTAGGGCGTGGGCTGTGCGTCCCCTGTAGCCTGTATGTAGCCACCTCTAGTTTAGTTCTTGCAGTGTTCACTAGATGGCGGTACCGTCCCCTGTATGTACAAGATTCACATCTTGTACATACAAGATGTGAATCTAGCAGCTCTCGTTGAGAGAATGAGGAAGCATGATGATCTTTTTTTTTTTTTGGACAGTCTTCCGGCACATTTGCATAAGCACTGCAGCGCATGTAGATATGAGGCGAGATTTGCCCACGTCACCATTCTTGGTAGATGCAAAGAGCTGATTGAACAAGATATTGTTGATACATGATTGAAAAAGAGAGGCAGATTTAGTGACTTGCTTGCTCAAAGTTTTTCGGTACGTTGCAAATCCCCGTCATTTGGCAGTAAAGGGTTAAACAAGTTCAACAGTCCCACTTCGCGACCTGTACTCTCTGAGGCTCACCATTTCAAGTAGACAAGATTCATTTCGATAAGAGGCTTGGACACGAGGTGGGCTGGCGACTGGCAGGACGCGCAGTAGCTTTTTTGGGGGGCTCACGGGCCCTTCGGAGTCCGGGGTAGCTCGTAACAGGGAAAACAACCAGGAGGACGCTTTGACAGGTAGAATTGCGAAAAACCAAAAAAAAGGTAAAAGAAAAAGGAAAAAGGCGCGTGTTACAATTAGTTACATAAACATGCAGGGTGGCAGAAAGAAGGCAAAATGGTTAGAGATTGAGGAGCAGTAACAAAGAACAGATAGGCGTGTATGCGGTTACAGAAACACACCTTAGAGACTTGGAAGAGCCACCACATATTAAAAATTATGTTTGGGAAGGGTGTAACAGGACCATATCGGAAAGGAAAGGTGGGGGTGTAGGAATGCTAATTCACCGCGGAGCCAAATGGGTTAGAGTGAAACAGACGTGTTCAGAGCACCTCTGGGTTTTGGGCACAGTAGGTGGAAAGGAAACGTGGCTAGGGGTAGCCTACTTGTGGACGGGGAATAACTGCAGAGAAAAGAATCAGGAGATAGTGGATTGCATGAGTGCGGATATTAAGGAATTTGGTAATGGGGCCGAAATCATCCTTCTAGGGGACATGAATGCCCACATACATGACCTTGACGGATATTCAGACACCAATGGGAAGTTATTACTAGATCTTTGCGAACAACATAGTCTGGAGATAGTTAACACGGGGCCTAAATGTGACGGCCAGATCACATGGGAAGTCGGAAACAAGCAATCAAGTATTGATTATTGTCTCATGACTGAAGGAATTTACCACAAACTGACAGAAATGAGGATAGACGAGGAAGGCATTAACAGCTTGGGTAGTGATCATAAACGAATAACATTACAAATGGGATACGAAACTGAAAATATGAGCATGGAATCAAAGTCTGGCAGCTCGTATTTAAATGACAAACAAATAATAAACATAGCCGCAAGAGTCGAGGAAGAAGTAGGCGAAATACCAGGCAAGGACTGGGAGTATAGTGAGCTGTTACATCTAATGACGAAGGAGATAGGGAAAGAGAAGAAAACTGTTTGCTGGAAAGGAAAAAGGAAGCCAAAAAGTTGGTGGAACAAGGAAATCTGGGAGGCGATCGAGAAGCGACGCGAAGCATCACGGGAGCATAGAAAGGCGAAAAAGGAGAAGCGGCCGCAGGACGAAGTCAAAAAAATATGGGAAATATATTTAGAGAAAAAATCCCTTGTACAGAAATTGGTAGAGGCAAAAATTAAAGGTGAAAGTGAACGCTGGATGACAGAGATACACGAAAAAAAGGAGGCCGCGCCTAGGATTTTTTGGAGCCACATAAAGGCGCTAGGTAGGAAGTCTGTCACAACGCAACAACATATCCTAGATGAAGGAGGAATCAATTGGAAGGGTACGAAGCGCTAGGTTACATCCAAAAGGTAACAGCCGATTCGTTTCAAAAGAGCGTCCAGGGGATCTCCCCGGTGAGTAAAAGTGTGGCGGAGAAAGCAACAGAGGAAGAGCTAGTACTTGATAATTTCAACTGGAAAAAGGCCGAAGGAAAAATTCCAAAGCGCACTGCCGCGGGTTTAGATGGGATTCCCGTTAGCCTCATTAACGAACTAGGACATAACACTAAAGAAGCATTGTTAAAAGCAGTAGAAAAAAGCTTAAAGGACGGACAAATACCGGACAGTTGGCGACAAAGTAGAATGAACTTAATCTATAAAGGCAAGGGAGAAAAGGACAAGATTCGCTCGTATAGACCACTAACCATTACATCGGTACTATACAGGTTGGCGATGCAAGCAGTAAAAATGAAAATAGAAACATGGGCCGAACATAACGATATTTTGGGAGAACTTCAGAACGGATTTCGAGTCGACAGGCGGTTAGACGATAACCTGTTTGTTCTCACTCAGTGTATAGAAATATCTAAAATAGAGAATAGGCCCTTGTACGTGGCTTTTCTAGACATCACTGGGGCATACGACAACGTTAATCAGGAAATTTTGTGGGATATATTGACAGGAATGGGCATGGGCGACGACTGTATACAGCTTTTGAGGGAGATATACCGAGAAAATACAGTTTGCATAGAGCGGGAAGGAATGCGTAGCAAAGAGAACGTTGAGGTTAGCAGGGGTCTGAGACAGGGATGTCCTTTGTCCCCGCTGTTATTCATGCTGTACATGGTGAGCATGGAAAAAGCGCTAGAAGGTAGCAACATTGGTTTTAATCTGTCACACAAACAGGGCGGCATGATGATTGAGCAGAAGCTTCCAGGTTTATTTTATGCGGACGATATCGTCTTATTTGCGGACAGTCGAGATGATATACAGCAGCTGGCGAATATATGCCGAAGACAAAGACGCCACCGCTCCGAGAAAGAAGCCAACGCTGACGAGGTTAACGACCTCGCGGACATGCAAACCGGAGATGGCAGATGGTTCCACTCCCAAGCGGCGCTCCAGCTCCAGAGGGCGTTCCCGTTCAGAGGACGCTCCCGCTCCAGAGGACGCTCCCCGTTCCAGACGGCGCACCCGTTCCAGACGGCGCTCTCCGTTCCACAGCGCACTCTCAATCCAGCGGGCGCTCTTGCTCCAGGGGCCGATCCTGGTCGAGATGTCCTGGCAAGAAAACGACCTGGGCCGACATGGTTCGCGACAGCGGCTCTGCACCGACAACACCGACAACTTCAAAGCAAGGTAAGGTACAGCCAGAGCATGTGGCAGATCCACGAATACACACATTAGAACGGGGAAACAAAGCACTCAAACAGGAACTAGCTGAACTGAAGGCAACTCTCGCCAGGCTAGAAGGACGTATCCTAAAGACACACCGCCACCCATCCCTCAATCATCAGGATCTGTGGTCGCATCATGTAGCCCAAATAAACGCAGAGCCGTAAACACCGAGACAGATGACGACACATCAGACGTAGACGACTTTATGTCCGACGTCAGCGAAGCTCCTTCTAACGCCTTAGCTAGTGACAACAAAGCAAAAAGCACCGCAAGACGAAGAGTAAGTTCAGTAAATTCCAATCAGCAATTGCCGACATTAAAGAGGCACTCATACAAAGTTGCGGCCGGCTTGATCGACTGCAAAAACCAATCGCTCAACCCAGAGCGACGAGAAGAATTCCCACGCCGGACCCGGGGTCCATGTCTTCCCAGGGACCCCAACCTGCGCTGCCGACATCCCCCTCAGCCACCAGGTCCAATAGGTGAAGCGAACACACAGGGGGTCATGCCAAGTCAGCACCATGGATAGCACACCACAATTTTTCAAGATCTGGCAATGGAACTGTAATTCATTCAACAAAAAGAAAGCTAACCTAACGCAATTAGTACGATCATGTAAAGAAAAACCACATGTCATCATTTACAGGAGTGCGGGGCGGAAAAGTGTATTCAAAACATGTCCTTCTCGGGGTAGAGAATTTCCGGGCCAACCCTGTACCTCGACTTCAAGCAAGTCCAGGGCATTGCCACCCTCATCCGTAAGGACATCAGCTTTATGGAAAGGGACACCCCGACATACAAGAAAGGCCTGGAATCCATGATAACAGAAATCATTCCGAGTCGAACTCTTAAAGCTCACCTTTACATACTGAACGTATACAGTTCTCCGACCGACCGACTCAGGAACTTTACCAAACTCCTGTCATCGGCGGTTGTCGCAAGCCAAGGACCGGCCGTTGATCGTTGCCGGCGACTTCAATGCGCACAAACAACGTTTGGGGCTACAGTACCAATGACAGGAAAGGT
The DNA here is from genome assembly GCF_013339725.1 of Rhipicephalus microplus. Lineage (NCBI taxonomy): Eukaryota > Metazoa > Arthropoda > Arachnida > Ixodida > Ixodidae > Rhipicephalus > Rhipicephalus microplus. The sequence goes on from NC_051168.1 coordinate 45,018,033, forward strand.
CTTAACCTTGCGGAGTGTGCAAACAACCTCAACTTGAAGTTAATCACGGACTCAAGGTTTCCGACACGCAGAGGCAATTCAGTTCAGCGAGACACCACCCCCGACCTGACGTTCCTCGGAAACGCGGAAGGGTCATGGGACAATCTGCAAGAGGACCTTGGCAGCGACCATTTCATCTTAGAAATCAACGTCCGTATCACACCCGCTCCACCTAAGACGTACAGATACGTCGACTGGGACCTTTTCCGAAGAATAAGGGGTAGCGAGGACAGCCAAGGGGAAACCTTTGAAGAGCTTCTGGAAAATCTGAAAAGTACGGTGGCAAAAGCCACTAAAGAAATAACCTTGGACCTGGAGGTTCCAGTCATGGACTCCAGACTCGCACACCTCCTGGAGGCGAAGAATGCGCTAAGACGACGATGGGAAAGCAGAAGCTAAACAGGAGGCTGCGATCTAAACTAAGGGAAATAAACAAAAAAAATCGAAAGAACATTCCAGAGAGCTGAGTGCGCAACAATGGGATGAGGTTTGTAATGAGGCGGATGGTAAAATGAGACGGGGAAGCAAGTGGAGCCTCCTCAAAAACCTATTCGCCGACAGCAACAAACCGACCAAGAGCAATGCTCGAATAATGCTCGACAGACTCGTCCACCTGCACACGATTGAAGGCACTAGTCCTCAGGACTTTGCTAACACCCCTGGCAGACATATACCTGCCGACAGAAAGCAAATCAGTCCCCTGGGACGACCCGGCATGCGAGTACAAGGGGACACCTCAACGCGCACTGGATCGTCCATTCGAGGTCTCAGAGATTGTGCACGCCCTTCATGGCCTTAACGGCCGCTCGGCCCCTGGTCCAGACGGATTAACTAACAAACTTCTCAGAAACTTAGATAACCAAGCCATACAAATCATTACAAAGAAAATAAACGAGGTATGGACGGCGGGCCGCGTACCGGATGAATGGCGAACTGCCAATATAATTCTCATCCCCAAACCCGGAAAACCGCTCCATGCCGAGAACTTGAGACCAATATCCCTTACTTCGTGCCTCGGAAAGGTCGCCGAACATGTCATTCACAATAGAATTGCAGAGCACATCGAAGCAAACAGCCTTTTTCGCCACAATCTCATAGGATTCCGAAAATCACTATCAACACAAGATGCCATGCTCCTTATCAGGAGTGCTGTGATAGACAATAAATCACGGGACGTAAAGGGCATCCTGGCGCTCGACATAACGAAGGCCTTCGATACGGTCAGGCACGAACATATCCTCAACGAAATCTCCAGTTTACATCTCGGAGAAAAATTTCACAACTATGTCAGATCGTTTTGGCGGACCGTACGGCTACCATAAACATCGGACAAATCAGAAGCCGTAAGCACAAGCTGGGAAACGTCGGCACCCCCCAAGGGTCAGTGCTTTCGCCACTTCTTTTCAACATCGCAATGCACGATCTGGCGAACCGACTCTCGAAAGTTCATGGGGTAGGACACGTGATTTACGCAGATGACATTACCATCTGGTCCACAAGTGGCCCACTAGGCTCTCTGGAGCAGAACCTACAACATGCCCTAGACACCACACAAGCTTTCCTACAAAATACGGGGCTGAAGCTATCTACGAGCAAATCAGAGCTCCTTCTGTGTAAACACGGCCCCAGAAAGGGACAGCTTCTTAGCTCCCTCCCCGTTCACCTACACACCAAGGGCGGAGGTAGTATCCCAATATGTAACACAATCAAGGTCCTGGGCATGGTAGTTGGTGCTTACAGCGGTGACAACGCGGAGGCCCTCAAACGTATAGAGAAAAGTGTCTTCAATTTCACCAGGGTATTATCAAGGGTCAACAGTAGAAGGGCTGGTCTGAAAGAGGACAACCTCATGAAAGCATTTCACGCCTTTCTCATCAGCCACGTGACTTACGCCGCCCCCTTCCTCAACTGGAAGAAGACAGAGCTCAACAAAATTGATACATTAATTCGAACAGGATTGAAAAGGGTCCTGAGCCTCCCTCGCAACACTAGTACGGAACGACTCTTACAATTGGGCCTGCATAATACAGCTACCGAACTCTTTGAGGCACAGCGGCATGCACAGATTAGTCGGCTCTCACTCTCAAAGGCGGGCAACGAGATATTGTTTGAAGCCGGTCTTCAGCCTTTCTTCATGCCGCCAGAAAAGTCCCAACTTTGCACACAAGCCAAGAAAGCGATAACAGTTGACCCGATTCCCAGAAACATACACCCAACCCACAATGAAGGACGAAGAAAAGCGAGAGCCAAGGCAATACTCGCCAAGATCATGTGCAACGATACGCAGGTCCTCTTCGTTGATGCCGCAAACTATTGGAATCGAGGTGCCTATGCAGTCTCTGTGGTGGACGCCCACGGCTCGCTCGTCAACGCAGCCACGGTAGTTACCAACTTCACCCACGAAGCAGAGGAAATGGCCATTGCGCTAGCCCTTCGAAGCTGCACTGAAGCCTCTGTCATTTACTCGGACTCTAGAACAGCTATAAGAACTTTTTCGGCGGCCCTAGTCTCTTCGAAGGCAGCTGCGGTCGTTAACAGGCTTTTCAACCACGAGACGAAGGAGGAAAACTTTCGGTCTACACACATCGCATGGTTCCCAGCCCACATGGGAAACATTTCCGGCTTGCTGGCAACCCAAACGAGCGGGCACACACACTGGCGCGAGAGCTCACTTTCCGCGTCAGTGGTTCGCCCCCTCGCTTAAATGCAGCCTGCAGGAACCTCGATTACAAAGACCCACTTGTATCATATCACGAACTCACCTCACATCATAGATTAGAACGTCGAACTTTCCTCCTCCTCACAGAGATCTGAACAGAGCACAAGCAATCACTTACAGACAATTGCAGACACGTATATACACACACAGCGTTTCTCACGTCTTTACATGATGATCGACTGGGCGAATTACACGGAAGATTCACAGTTTACCGATGAATCCCTCCGGAGCTTCGCCCATTCATCATCATTCACCCCGTGAATATGCCGTAATTTTTTTTTGTTTACAGTGAAAGATGTTACGAGATCACGACAAGAGTCGTGTGTGCCATAGTTGTCCGCCCCCACCGGTGTACGTAACCACTATCGCTCGGAATTAAAAAAAACTAAGTATATAAAAAGTACCAACGACCCTATGGGATTTGAACCCAGGTCCGCTGTGTGCCAGCACAGCATTCTACCTCAGAGTGACGCCGGTGCTTGAAACTCCATGACCTTAGGCAGGCTTGATGTTGGGAAAGGAATCTGGTTAACATGAGTAGTAAAGCTTTTAGAACAGCAAAGCAAGAAAAACCTCGCACAATGCAAATTACAAAACGAGTGTGTTATCGAAAGTTCCAACCCATTACTAAAGCTTCAGGCATAACTCATTGTTGTCAGCAACATCATCTAAAAATTGCACTTTTTTTCGCAAGTTTGTAGTGGTTATTACGCTTCTCCAAAGAGTGACAAAGGACAGCATTGTGAACACTTTTGAATACACAAAAGTTATGATTTCTGGGGTTGTGGATTGGCTACAAGTGTGTTAGTAGCAGAGACCCAAAGAGTGTTTAAAAAAAGGCTCTGAAAGGCCGCTCTTCCAGCTTTACCTGTGACTGTGCTGAGCGCTCCACGTTGGCCTGGCTTAGTTTTTCACAGTAATTTGAACAAGTATCGTGACTCTGTGGGAGAACACCTGCGTGCCACGCAGGTGGTCTGGGTGAGATCTTCACAAGGATTCAGAAATATTTATTTTAGCATGGGCACCTTTCTCAGTGTAGTGGTCCCAGACAAAATTTTTCACTCAGAACCAATGACACTGCCATCGACAGCATTACTGCAAAACGAGCTTGTAGTAAAAAGTTGTCAAAACAGGTTTTTGACGCAGGTATGTTTATAATGAATTAATACAGTGGAGACTGTCGATTAAAATATAGATGTGTAGTGCCATCATCATCATCGTCATTTCTTGAGCACCGCAGCTAGGTCACTCCAACCACCGCGGCGCACCTCTCACGCAGCGGATTCTAGCTTGAGCTGCACAAGAACAGAACAGGTTCATGCGCCTGGCACGTCAAACGCTGGCAGCTGCCACCACTGAGCTTCGACCTGGAGAATAAAGTGGTGAGATTCGGCACAGCCCCGTCAGCTGCCTTCACGACGCTGTCTCGCGTCTCTCTCTCGCTACAGGTGTTCTAAACAAGACTGCTTATATGGCATTCCACACGGTACACCGCGGCACTGCTAAAGGGCCCGAGGGACGCCTTGGTTTAGGGCGACTTCGCTGAAATTGAACAATGACTTAGCATTTATTAGCATGTGCACATGAGCTTTGCCTTCGAAGCATCCACTACACCACAGCTAGTCTTAATTGTATATACTAGATTTGCTATAACAAATACTCGCCCTTTAGTTTGATCCTACTCTCGCATTGCCAAATATGCTCAAGTGTGCAGGATTGTGCTAAGGGCGAAGGTTTCACTCCCGCTTCAAACTTGTTGGGTGGCTCTCGTACCGGTACAAGGCGCCGCCCACCGACACCGACGATGGCTGTCTATCTGTCCCGTACTTGAACACGCTGCCATCTAAGACCTTAGACTGCGTACGCGTAACAGCTTTCTCCCTCGATGGCTGTCTATCTGTGTCATACTTGACCCCACTGCCTTCAAAGGCCCGCGACTGCGTCTGCATTGCAGCTTTCTCCCTAGAGTCGACTCTCATCGCATTGAAGACTGTAGAGCCTGACCTGTGGACCCCGGGCTCGTTCATTGCCACACGGCTTCCTGGTTGCGCTATCAATTTGTACTTCTGTTGAAGTTTGTTTATTACTGTCGCAGGGTCTCCGTCCGTGGGCGGCTCCGAGCTAAACCGCTCGGTGACTTGCCTGACGAACTCAATAGATTTGCAGCCTTTGTTCAGAGGCGATCCGTCGGCCCGATGAAGACGATGAGGATGACAAAGACGATGATTCCCTTCTCTTTCCTCTCGACTTGTGGCGCTTGCCCTTGCTGTCCTTGGACTTGTGGGAACGCTTTTTGTAAGGCTTGCCGTGAGATGAAGAGGATGATGATGAAGATGAAAATGATGAAGACTTGTGGTGTCGCGAAGTTCTTCGCCTCTGTCTCGACGACCGCCTCTCTTCGTTGTTTTGGTCATCGTATGGTCTCTGGAGAGTGCGGGACGACGTTTGACTTCTTGCCGGGCGTAGACTGCTCCTGGCTGTAGCCGCACGGCCTACGTTATCATCAGCGTCCATCACCATGACGTCTCTGCGAATCTTCCCCAGCAATGTCTCGGCGCTATGCTCGCCGAGGTCGTCCTTTATCTTCTGTAGCAGGTCTGAAGCCCTGCTCAAAGAGTGCTTGGGTGGCAGCCTGCTGTCCTCGGTGTAGTCGTCCCTTAAAGGCCCGGTGTTCTCTCGTGACATTGTTTGCCTTCCGTATTCCCGAGGAGCATCTCTCGGCCATTCGGCAGAACCGGACACCCGGGAATCAATATCAGGCCTTCCGTATCCCTCCTGAAAACGTTCTGCACTGTAAGTGCTTGCCATGCCCGGAATCGCCACGCCGTAAGGTGGCATCACAAGTCCATTGTAGCCACCTGGTGTCGACATGTTGAACCCACTGCCCACTATCATTGGTGGTGCCCCACTGAAGCCCGTAGTGGGACCACCATATCCTGCGGCAGAGAAGTAGCCGTACTCCACTCCTGGTGGTGCCATTCCCTTAGTCATCCCAAGTAACATTCCATGGGGGGGAACGCTGCTGTTCGCGGGCGAGCTCTCGATGAACATCTTGCCGCGTACAATGTTCGCACCTATCTGCTGCTCGTACGTCTTCACAGCTGTAACATATTCTCTCTTGTACAACTCGGAAGGCGAACCCTTGACCGTTGCTATTGCACAAGTACCGGGCATCTGGCCAGCTGTCTGCGAAGTGTACTGCTTTTGTGCTGCAAGTTGGGCCTGCTCTGCAAATGCAACAGGTTGACGTGGAGGAGGCAGCGGAGCGGCAGCTAGAGGCGGTGCAGCAGCTGGAGGCAGTGGTGCGGCAGCAGGGGGCGGTGGTGCAGCAGCAGGGGGCAGTGGTTCAGCTGGCAGCATTGGCGCGGCATACAAAGGTGCTACTGGACGACCTGGTGGTGCCGTACCTACTGGCAGACTTTTAGGAGCTGCTCCCGGGTGACCTGGTGGTAAAGGAGCAGGAGGGGCACCTGGACGACCTGGCGGTACGGAAGCAGGAGGTGCTCCTGGTCGGCTTGGTTGTACAGGAGCAGGAGGCGCTCCTGGGTTACGTAATGGTATGGAAGCAGGACGCACTACACCAGCGGGAGGAGCCCTGGGGCGGGGCCCCGTGGGTAGGCGTGGTGGTGCGGCCATCTTGAATGGTACGGAGTCGTCCAAAGACTGGCGGTTTGATTTCGAGCTCAATAAGAGAGTGGTGCCTGTAGCGAGCTCAAGTCGTTACTGCTGCTCCTGTGTTGACAAATGAAACACCAGGATGCTTGCATCCACAGACCTAGGAGATCAAATAAAAGGCCCCCATTACAGAAAGATTCAGTAATTAAATAAAATTCGGAAATATTTAATTCGTAGTATTCATTAGGAATGCATCTCTGATCCCTGTGAGCGACGTACAGCACATAAGCTGTCTTCACCTTTTGAGAGCCATTAGCGGGTAGTCAGCATTTTCATTAACATACTAATGTTCGCGTTTGCATTCGATCCTACGTTTAATAAGGCTAACTTGTACCACAACACTTATACTACACTTGTACCGTCAAAGTGGCCCTGTAGAACTATTCGGCATGGTTAGAAAACGCTGCCGATCGGTAGCCGAAGGTCCTGATAAACAAGTGAACCAAACATATCGACGCAGCAAATGCGCGCACCTGTTCAGACCGCACGGCTGAGGAGGCGGGGCATCTCGTGCTTAGGCGTACGCGTTGCTATCACGTCCGCGTCACCACTGCAAGGCGTTCTGATTGGCTGCGGCAAAGCGGAGTGGCGAGCGGGGAAAAACACGCCGCCGCGCTTACGCCACCAGAAGAAGAGTTTTTCCCGCGTTCGGTTCTCCCGCTATGGCCCCACCGGTTGCACGCGAGGCAAGATCAGTACTTAAATAAATAAAAAAAAATCTGGGGACTATAGACCAAGCGAGTAGAGAGGAGGGCTGCCCACAGCTCTGCTGATTCAAATGCATATCGCTTAAATTATGGCGCGAATCATTCACCCTTCAACACTAGCAGTATACACAATTTTAAAAAAACTGGATCAGGGACGCTTTAAAACCGAGAATGAGAGGTCATATCCCAGAAGTATAGCGCGTGCGCGCGTCGACGCCATTGGTCTTGCTCCATCTTCGTAACTGAGCGCTAAATTATCGGGACATGTCGCCCCATTAAGGCTAGAAGTGCGAGCCCTTGCTGAAGAGCAGACGACTCACTTCCGGAAATTTGGGCGGCCGGCTGCGACAGCTGCGGGCGTCATCTTCCACCGGTCAACTCGGACGCCAGCAGAGACGAACTTCAGGCCCGCCCAGTCTCCACCCGACTAACAGAACTGGCGGCGCGCGATTCTTGTTTTTGTTCTTGTCCACCTATTGTCCGTGGCGCATACCCACTGTGGGGGATTTGCCGAGAATTGAGACGTTCTATCAAGTAATCTGCAGTTTTAGAACAAGAATAAAGACAAGAATTTATTCTTAAACTAGGGCGCGCACTTCACAGACCGCAGGCATTAACCCTACGCCTATTATACAGACACACACGTTCCCGAACCTTGCCAAACTCAACGTTTATTATCCTGATGCATACCCCAGCGACACATGCCCCTCGTGTGGACACACGGCGACCCTCGCAAACATGCTCTGGGAGTGTAGAAACACTCCTCCCGACTCTACCTCAAGCAAGTGAGAGAGGTCCCTCAGGAGCTCACTTCTCGCCGACCAGCAATGGGCTGTCCAGCAGGCCCATGCAGGAAGCGGCCGCCAGGTACTCCCTGTCGGTCCCTACGTGAGAGACGCCCGCTACGCGCGTCCTGCAGGACTGAAATAAAGTTTTTTCCATTCCATTCCATTAGAGCGCGCGATCCACACGCGCGAGCACCCCGATAGTTTCGTTATCTTCGGACGATATCGACATGCGCACCGGGAAAGAAAATAATAAGTGTAACTTTCGTCGTCATGAATAAATCCATTCATGTTTACGATGCTGAGTAATCATCATTGACATTAATGTATTTCATTAGCATAAGATTGCCTGTGCTTTCATCACAAAACGCCCCTTTGACTCTGCCCCGCCTCCACACGGGTTGGTCGATGAACGGACGCAAAACTTTATTGACAGTCCTGGGCGCGCAGCGCGCCGCTCCCACCTAGGAGCAGTCAGGCCGAGCTCTTCCACCCCTCGTGACTCTACCATCGTGGGCTAGAAAATGAAGCGACGGCGTGCTAATGCACAGCTTGCAAAATAGTTACGTACACGAGCACGTTTATTTTCAGCCTGATAGCCTCGACCACAGACTAGCCGGTAAACTATTTTTCCCGTTGGACATTATACCTCGGTCTTTCATTTACTTCTTTACTCCCGTTCTCCTGTAGCACTACCCCAGGCCAATTCGAAATGGTTTCAATGGGATCCAATAGGAAATTTTGAATTGGAAGCAATTAGAAGTTTCTAATTGTGTTTTGAGACACCAATTGGAAAATTCCAGAGGGTTCAATGGGTCATCCTGTTAGGTTTGAATGGGCCTGACCAACATAACCAATTGGTAGCCAATTGACATTCCCAATTGGTGTCAATGGTTTTTTTTGGAACTGGGGAGCCATAGGTGTGCGCAGTGGGTTACCCTTCGGGGGGGGGGGGGGGGGGGGGAAGGTGGAGCAAGTTTGTCGCAGGCCCCCTCCTTTTTCTAGGTATGTTAATGTGCAGGGCTGGCTTTGAGCCCCCCTCCCTTTTAGGTGATGGGGGGGGGGGGGTGACGAGTAATGAGAGGATTTGGTTGGAAAACAAACAAGTCAACTTAGAGGTGTTTCTAAAGCATATGCAAGGTGGTGCTATTTTGAGAAATGTCCATTATTGCACTCTTTTTCAATGTGCTCGCTTTTCTGTATATACATATGGTAATACTCCGATTTCGCATGAACTGGCAAACTCAAAGTGTGGGTAGCCGAGTGAGAAGGATCACGCATCTTCTTCTCACAATAGGCTTCTTTAAACAGTGAAGCTGTTTAAATGGTTTGAATCCCTCAATCATTTTTTGCACTTCGTAGCCCAGCTGCGACAGCGAAGACTGACTAAGGGGTAAATTAAGCTAAGCGGGCGAGAGGAAAGCCCCGTGACGCCACCTAAAGAAACTTATTTTGGGTGGCATTGGTGAAGCCTGGCAACTGTATATGGCTCCTTGACGAGTTAGTTTTCTAAACGTATCATACATAGTTAATGTACTGGCAAAAGAAAAGGATGCAAGGTAGAGCGATGATGGAAAGGGGGTAGAGATGAGGATGGAGAGCAAAGGCGATCGAAGCAACGGAAGAAGCAGAAGCAGGTGATGTCATCCAGATGGGGTCCATGGAAAGTATGATGCATAAGGCACACGCTCAAAAATTAATTTACCTATGCCTCCATGGTACACAATATTCCACGAAAGCGTTGAACCAAACATTTCTCAAAATATTGTCTTTGTTAATAAATAAATATTTTTAATATATAACCCTACAAAATTATTTTATTGTCTACCACCTGTGAACCAGATTAGCAGGGGGCAGACATCTTTGGCAGCAAGTTGGGGTTAGATGAAACTAACAACATGGTGATCAACCCATCTTTATCACAAGCTTGGTCCCAATATTCACTCCCCATCTCCTGTGACATCAGGCCACACAGACAGGCGATGACGTACTGAATCAAAATTGTACAAGCTTAATTTAAACATACCTGCAAGAGTAAAGGAATCTCATCAATACACGCCGTATTTAGGATTTACGGTGCCATTACAATGATTTCTTTCATCTGAGTAGCAATTTTTCTTATATTACTCTCTTCGATCTCCAAATTCAGTTCAGGGATTAAACACAATCATTTGTCTTGTTTCTTGCAAGCTTCATCTATCAATCACTCTGATAGCCAAATTAGAGACATTTACAGCCTTCTATCCTGCTGCATATTTATTTTACTTCTCTAAAATTCATCTCGAGATTCCTGTCGTGTGCCCAATACCTTTCACGGCCTACCTGCCATTGTGAGTGCATACCACAGTTGGCTTACCTTTGACACTCTAGGTTCTTTCTCAACATTTTTTTTTTGCTCCTGTGCATTGTTGAGCTTTGCTTTTAGCAAGCAACTATGTGCACGCAAACAGATAATGCATGTCTTCAGAATGGTGGAACCAGAAAAGCAGTTAGAAAGCTTATTATGCGAATGCACACACGTTTATGTGCATTTCGCATGCTTTCCGCATCTGAAACAGATAGTGAAGGCTGTTTGATGTTTCAAGAAATATCGCTCAATAAGGACTTTGTTATAATTTTTTAAAATAAATCATCACATTTTTTGCCATGTAAACAAATTCCAATGAAAAACAGAAAAGCGAACATAGTTCTATCCGACATTTTTGCTTGCACTTTTTGTAAGATGAATTTACATGGCTCTATGTACACCGATAACAAGCAGTTTGAGATAGCCCACGCTTGAGCATTTATTCGGAGCAGCCATGCATGCCAACATCATCAGTGCAGTCTGGAGTGCACCTATCAAGTGTTTCAGACAAGTGGGTTGATGATCTATGTATTAATGATGAAAGCAAGAACAACAGCGCTTACCGCGTACAGTAGCTCCCACAGATCGTACTTGCTGCACTAGTGTGCCGCGTCCGTTTGAGTCAACGTTTGCTTGCTGTCATGAGCCAATGCTCCTTAGGGTCCCAGAAGTGTTTTCGTTGAGCTTGTTGGTTACACATTGTGAAAGGTGAAAACAGCTAATTAGTGCAACAAGCAAAATGTGCCAAAGCTAGTAATAAATACTTACAGAGCATGTAAACAAACAGGGCTGAATCCACGGAATGCACGAACATGAATATTGCAAACACTCTGGATGTAAACGCGCTGGTTGTAAAACACGCTGGTAAAGCTGCCCACCCGTGGCATGTGTTGACAAAAAAACGTGGACCGATCACAATGACCATTTTTGACAAAGAAAATGAAAACAGCATATACAAAAATATGCTTTATTTTGCACTATTCTTCATCTTCACTTTCAGTGGACGAGGAATCGCTTTCTTCGTAGACCACAGTGGGGCGGTTGGTATTGACAAAAAGGTCATCGTCGTCGTCGTCACTGTCTTTAGGACTGGTGTTGCCGCAGTCACCCTTACCGTCGTCACTGTCAAATGCCTTTGGCCTGTGAGGAATCAAAAAGAGAGAGTAAATGTTGTGGGGGGTGCTGACACGTGTCTCGCATAGAAGCCGTATTTTGGGGTCACGGCTATTGAGGGATAGGTGGCTATGTGTACGCGAGCGGTGATCATTACTATAATCATCATCATGGTATAGCGCCGGCGGCAACAAGTCTTGGTACCGGCGAGCGAGAAATAAGCTGGTCTCTTCTGCGCGTGGCGGTTGCCGCAAACTGTTGTCTCTAGCGTTGGTCCCTGGTGCATGGCACCGCAAGCTGTGCGTGGGGGCCCTCGTGGTAAGTCAAGGGTTGGCGACGCCGCCTTGGGTGTGTTATTGTGTTTGTCATTTTTGGAATGTATGGTAATATTGTGTAAGGATGTCCTAGCGTGTTGATCACCATTTATGTTATAATAATTTGGCGGACGATATCGTCGATCAAAAGTAGTTAAATAAACATATGTGTTGTTTCGTTTGGACCGACCGCGTCGGCTGAGTCCGTTCACTCCGAGAGCTTGTGGTGCTCACCACCTTCGAACCCCACAGTGGTCAAATGATTTGCAACAACGAAAACCTTTTTCACATCCGACAACTGCTTGTGTATGACAGTTCTTTAAATGGACCGACAAGTGGCGAAAACTCCTGGTAGAAATGAAGACAGTGAAATATAGTGCCAGATTCCAGCATACTTTTCATATTCTACATAGGCTTTACAAATTTAAATAGTTTCTACATGTAACCAAAAATCGGTATGCCCAGCAGAGGAGCCTTGAAGTTGATTAATCAGTTAGCTGTACGTAATCACATAGTCTGATGCTGACATAAACGCCATTCAGTCGCCGAAATTACAGTATGCATAATCGCTGCTCCATTCTGTGCTGCTTGCTGTTTACAAGGCAAAATGAGCTGCACGGTGAGAAGCGTCACTGCCGTCGTGGCAGCCAGCGAACCATGTCGAGCCGCAGCGAATGGGCACATGCACAGTAAACCGCCCTGCTCGAACACAAGCCACTTTCGTGTCACTGTTCGCAGCATGTATTGCCTTGCATGTATACGACTTCATATTCACCGTAGACAGAAAAATTCTGATTACAAATGTTTCATGGCGCTTAGCATGTTGTTATTCTGTGGTTAGACACTCCGGCTTATAAGTTTTTCATTCCATGAAATAGGTACCATAAAAATTGGTTGTCGGTCCCTTCGAAGCTCTAAATTGTTCGGTGCAACAATACAGGTCCTTCTTTTCTTGCATTCTTAACTAAAAAGAAGTGTGCTAGAAAATTGGGAGACCCTTAAGCTTTGCCTTTAAGAGCCGCACGGGATAGCGACATCCTGTTCGTAGTGCATATTTCAAACACTTAGTGCATGAAACCTTTTTGAATTTGCTATGCATCCACTCCGTGACTTTAAGGGAACAGGCGCAGTAGCGTGTGTGCCTTTTGTAGTGGGGGACTAGCTTTAAGCTATGAAGTCTTTATGATAACCCCAAGTACTGACGCCCCTTCGCAATGTACACTTGTACCTGCATTATTACGGCAATATTTTGTGTTGTATTGCGAAGCATGTACACAGGATGTGTGTGTTTGTAAAGCATGAAAGTAACCTTCACTGCATTTCTTTATTTGCATCTTATTCGATTTTTCGCTCACAACCAACGACGCTGACGCTGGAATTTCTGCAAAACGAGCTCTTTAACGTTATAGTGTTAATATGAAAGTAATATATATGAATGCACTGATAGCACATTCATCAGTCCTATTCTCAGGCATGCACAATAATTTGGATGCCTTTGAAGCACTGTCATGTTATAACATTCGAAATTTGATACAATTGGCCTGCTTGTAGTAAGTCCAGCAATTATTTTGCTTTAGTAGTAGCAGATCAAAAGTATCACATTGCAATATGTGTGGTGAAATGAAGACTACCAAGATTGCCCCTGCTTCTGCTTATGACTTACGATTGATTGATATGTGGGGTTTAACGTCCCAAAACCACTATATGAGAGACGCTGTAGTGGAGGGCTTCGGAAATTTCGACCACCTGGGGTTCTTTGACGTGCACCCAAATCAAACGGCTTATGAAACGCAGGAATTGAATGGTTTTTGCACAAGGTGAGAGTATTCCTTTGATGCTAGGGAAGTAGAGAATGGAAGCCACACTGATGCATTTATTGCCTGCTTCAATGACTCTTGCTGATTTATTGTGGCTTCTGGTGACAACCGAGAAGGCGCTAAAGTCAGGACCACACTGACTGCTACGGCAACGAATCGCGGGGTGGCCTTTCAAGTCAGGACCACACTGACCGCTACGGCCAAGAATCGCGGGGTGGCCTTTCCCGTGGTTCATTGTGGTGATTTTTAATGCAGTCTTGACCTCAGAGCATGCTCGGTTGTTGCAAGAAGCCACAATAAATCAGTAAGATTAATCATTAAGCCCAGGAAAATTATCGAAGCAAGCAATAAAGTCATTAGCATGAGTTGCATTTTATCACCACCTAAAAAGTTGCGTTACTTAAATGCGACTGCGAATTCAGGACCCGTCACACTGCGTGGTGTGTGTGTACATTTATCCTGTACTCTTCTCGAAGTAAACCTTATTAGAAATGGCACACTGTACACATGTACTCTCTCTCTGTCCATTGTTTTTTGTGCCCTAACACTTCAAATATGTTAAACCAGCATGCACAGTCTACCATTTTTATAATTAATTACAATTACAATGTAATTATTTCATTACGGTACAGTTAGGAATGCCGTACTTCTTCATAAAACGAATTCAAATTACCTGAGCATATTGCATCCAATAGTTATCTGCTGATAGAAAACATTTCTCAGTCAAGAACTTTAATATATGGTCCTGAGGAGTTTAAGCCACCAGGGTGCCCACGTGGGACATCCTAGCAGCCGCTACCGTAGGCGACGCCCGAGTCGGGGCGGGAACGTGGTGGCGTTCCGCCAGTTCTTGGGCCCTCTGGACTGCCTTAAGTTGGTTTCGGAGATTGGGGCTCCTGAGTGCCTCCTCCCAGTCGGACTCACTGGTGAGAGGTCCCTGAGGCATATTTCTCAGAAATATTTCTTTAATGTTTTGAAATTCTTGTCAAAACATACCACAATAGGCATCTTCTTAAACACGGTACTGCCTTCAACAAAGTGATCATGTCTAACAAAAAATATTCCAACCAGGAGTAATATATATATGAGGCTTAGGTACAAGAATGTTTAATTTACCATTACACTCAAACCTCATCAAAACAAAGTCACACCTGCCATGAAAATACTTCATTTCCAAAAAATTTGTAATAAGCATATATATTCAGCACTGCATCTATAATACCCCTGTCACACGTGGCAACATAAGTGCATTTCACGGCGAGTGTCATTCGTGCATTGTCACACAAAAAGTTTTGTGTCACTCGCTGCACAATACACTTGCCGGCAAGTGCATTCGCCAGCCTCACTTCGCTGCGATGAAGTTTGTATTCATGGTAGCAGTGACTTGCAAAAAAATACACTGTGTGCATAAAACGGTGCTCAACCATTGTTTTTGTAATAAGAAATACTACTACATGTATTCAAGCAAGTCGCGATACAACAAAAAACCTCGCTACTGTTACCCTCGGGCAGTTTGTGGTCACGTCCTCTGGTGGATGCGGCAGCACGACCTGTGCAACGGCAATGTCCGTCGCGTTTACTTTTTTGCGCACTTGCAGATATCAAGGCGAGTCGTTCTCTAGAGATTTGCAATGGCGTGTACCACTGGTGCTACTTACATGAAGACAGTGTCGTCAGACAATGAGACACCAGCGCAAAAATAGAAATATGTACTATGTTGCACTAAAAGAGCGCCAGTTGCCAGTGCCATCATTTCAAAAGTGCACTTAACTTTTTCGTGTAGCAGGGCACCGCCAGAATCACACTTTGCGAGTGTAAGCACGCTCGCTCAAAGTGCACTTAAATTGCCACGTGTGACAGGGATATAACAGAGCTTTTCTCCATTTAGATTGTTAAAACCAATAATTCGTTATATCCGAGTTCATTATATTAAGGTCCGAGTGTTTGTTAGTGTTTATTGTCTCTTTCTGGCCACTAATACCCAGAGATGACAAAAAGTGAATCGTGTTTACAATGTACACACCGTGTTGTAAAGGGTTCTCCAAGCTTTGTTATTTTATACATGGAGGGTGCCGCCTTCACATCGGAAAATATGGTCAGGTCCAATTACACGACGTCCTTGAAAGCTGCTTTTATCGAGCACTTTGACTGCATGAGTACTAGACCAACAATGAACAGTGTGTACAAAAATCCTGGATGACTCACCACAGGCCCTCCTCCTTGATGTACTTTATCTGGTCGCGGTACAGGATGCGCTGTATCTCAGCCTTCACCTTGTCTCCTTCCTCGATTGGTTCAACGATGACGTAGTCACCTGGAAAGGAAGGCTCGATTTTCGTAGCACCCTTCAAATTGCGATCATGAGCCTGCTGTTAACTGACCAATGCAAATGTAACAAATCGTGCGCAGTGTAAAAAAAGATTGGCGAACAGCTAATGGGAAACAATCATAACATATTCTTACAACAACGTGATCACCTGTGTTTTTTTACATGCGAGTAGCAGATATGGAGCATAATGGACAAGCTAAAAAAAGAGACAGTAGGGACAAGAAGGAACAAAGGACCGCACTTCTTCTCGTCCCCATCTCAATTCAAGCTCGTAATTATGTCCTGTCAGTATGCATGATACCAACTAGCCCAACCCCCCCACTCTGGTTGCTGTTGTAATATTCACAATTACAGTAAAACTTCACTTGTACAGACTTGATGGGACTTCAGGAAAAAGCTTGTTGACTTGAATGTTCCATGTTTTTATCCGACTCATCCTTTCATGTTTGTGTATACACATATGATATGCATTGTTAGCAAAAAAACAGTTGCAAGTTTGCGAATATGCGTGCCCCGTTTTCTCATTTTGTACTAAGTCTCAACATAGCGCAGCAAAAGAATGCGGAACTGACACAGCTTTGTTGAAGGCTATTACAAGCTGAAGGGTATACCAGGTGATCAAACAAAATTCCAAGTAATTAATTTATTTGTCACGCTACCCATTTCCATGTTAATTCATGCTTATTGATGGTCTTGCAAAGAATACTGTAATCTTCTGCTGCATGATTGTTGTAGCGCAAGCTCAGAACGATGACAAAAAAATTACAACAAAAAAACCAAGATGACGAGCACTCGCCTTCTTGTCCTTTTGTCATCGTTCTGACATCGCGCTATAACAGTCGTCATGAGCTACCAACCAGCCCAAACTGCCGCGCTTTTGCTGCAGTTGTGCACTTCAGACTGCAGCGGCCATGAATTGAGTTATTGCCGCCAAGCTCTGAAGAAGCTTCTCCGGCAGAACAATTTCCTGTGCAGCGAGGAAGCTCAGTTTCTCCACAGACATCAGTACTTTTATGAAAAACATCCAGGTTTTCATCCACGCTTTTGGATTTGACATTCATAATAACCAGCATGTGGTTGTAAGGACAAGGCTGCAGCTGCCAATTTGGCTGCAGGCTACAGTTGTCTTCGCAAGCATGTAAGCAGGCAACAGAGTTCAAGGCCAATTCGGACCCGCCTTTCTTCACTTGTCAATAAAATGCATTGACAACATAAAATCTCCGTCTCTGCAATTAGCTCTGGTGTGGGGTACTGTCGTCGCAGCTGATGGTGAGGGCCACGAGAAAACACGGCACAAAAAGGATGTTGTTCTGGTTAAAGTGATCAAAATGTCCCGTTAGGAATCGAACGGTGTCATGAAAAATGTTCGTAGAAGTGAAACGTGCTATGCAATGAATTTTATTAAACTAAAGTGAGTTGGCATTAGATTCATTATTGTTTCTGTAAGGTATTTGAGAAAGTTTTGTACAACTCAACAATTAATTTAACTGACATTTTTTTAGGCGATGTTTTACCGTAATATTTGATTATAATTGTCGGAGTAATGTCCCCAAACTGCATTATGACAACGAGGACGTCATAGTGAAGGGCCCCGAAGATTTTGACCACCTGAGGTTCTTTAACATGCACCTAAATGTGCACAAGCTTTGCACATTCCTGCCTCATAAATGCAGCTGGGATCCAACCCCACGACCTCCAGGTCAGCAGTCGAGTTCCATAACCACTAGATCATTGTGGTGAGTACACAATTATAAATTAATATAATATGGTACATTGAACAGTGTACGTGCACATTTTTTCCTTAAGATATAAAACAAGAAAATTTTATTAACAGCAAATGAGTTATTGGGCTAACCCCCCTATACCGTGAATTACCGAGCAAGCCCCCCCTCCCCCATGGGAAGGATAATCCAACCAGATTTGGGAGGGAAGCTTTTGCTCAGCCACGGTCCGGAGCTTATTTCAGACCTTTCCGAAAAAGTGAGGGGGGGGCCCTTGTTCGGCATTTTATGGTCCCCTACTGACAAGATTTATAGGCATACGGTGCCTGAATTACCAAATACAAATGGTCCATTTCAGGATACAGCACCGGCTTCTAATGGCATGTGTCTTCACATGATGAAACTACACCGGCTGCATGTCTTCTTCTTGGACTAATAAGTCAGTGTCCTCTTCTTGGACCAAGAAAATTACGCTTGGCTCGTAAAGTTGTCACTGGGAGACGTATATTGCACTTGGCGTGATTACCATCGGCAATGCAACTAAACTTGGAACGGGAGACACTCACCTCGCTTGATCCATATGTTTTTTCTGAACTTCACCGGCATGCTGACCAGGTATGTGTTGCCGGACGACTCTTCCACTTCGTGCAGGTTGTTTCCCCTACCTTTCAGCACCTAAGAAAAAAAAAGCGCTTAGTACAAAATGTTACAAGCGATACACAGCCACAACGTAGCCCCATGTCAATGAATTATGAGTCGCATGAGTGAAAGTGGAAAAACATCGCACTATGTGTTCAAACTATCACATCACGGTGGCAAAAGATGGAAAATGAGCACTACAGAGCTTACAAGTCGGTGACAAGACAGGACTTGATAGAAGTTATTGGCTTCATACAGCTCCTAGAATGCTTACTCGAGAAAACCGCAATGATTGATTTGATTGATATGTAGGGCTTAACGTACCACAACCATCCTGTGATTATGAGAGACACCCTAGTGGAGAGCTCCGAAAATTTCGAGCATCTGGAGTCCTTTAGCGTGCACCCGAATCTGAGCACACGAGCCTACAGCATTTTCAGCTCCATCGAAAATGGAGCCCTTGCAGCCGGGATTTGATCCCGCGACCTGCGGGTCGGCAGCTGAGTACTTTAGCCACTAGACCACTGCGGCGGGTCAACAAAACCACAATAGTTCCGCCCCAATGGGAATGATGGACAGTACGTGGATTAAGTCTTTGCACTTGCGGCTTTATTTATTGTTGCATTATGGCTTTGGTTTTCCACCGAGGGTGTTTTAAATTCAGAAGTCGTAAAAACTGATCACTTGTTGCTGTCCTTTTCTACTCTCTTGGTCAAAACGCACGTCCACTACCTTCATTACAGTTCGGATAAAAGAATAGTTCATCATGAACCTAGTAAGCTAACTTGAATTGCAGAGCCTAAAAAGCTTCAAGGTGGTGAAGTGACCAACTGAACTGAACACTACGAGGCATGACATTCATGACGTAATTTTTGAAAAACCTCTGGGTTCTCTGAGCCCAGGAACATTCCCTAGAATGTGGAAGGGTAAACTAACCTGGGGAGAGAAAAGCGGTGCGGGAACGAGATCCTCCCTGAGAAGTCAACTTACGAGTCTTTTCGCAACGACTGAATTACCTATTGCATTTTTCTACGATCACTTCACAGCTGTTATCGCGGAAATTTTGACTGAAATCGCCTTCACTAAACTACGCTTAGTCACTGTCGCACTACATGTTCACCCACACACACCGCGTGTCTTTCCAGCGTTTTATTATGGCTCCGCAATGTGGGAGGGAAAAAAAACCGCACGAATGTGTCTCTTCTGTAGTTCTAAATCATGCTCTTCAAGCAGCTTCTATACCTTGAAAACCTGAGTAAGTGCACAACAAGGGCAACTAAGTGATTTTCTTACCCTTGCCAAGGAGGTGGCGCGCTTTTTCGCGCGGTGCGGACATCAGCCGGGTGTCCTAAAAGCGTTTTTCGCGACTTCAGGTAAACTATTGCGATTCACTCTTGGTTATTTCTCTAGTTTAATGATTTCAGACCTAGTTTGTTTGCATTAGTTTACTGTGCCTCGGTTTTGGACATAGTGTACGAATAACCAGGTGATTCCCTAAAATCTATACAAACAAAAAACGTTGGTAAACAGGAGATGCGACTCATACCCGGACGATCTGTTGGTTTTCCGCGGGCAGAACGTACTCCTCCAGAACTTCCCTGGTGACGTGCTTGATCTTGGTCGTCTGAGACATGACGTAGGCCGACGGCTGTGGACGCGGCTGTACCTCTAAGACTCGGGGAACGCAAGAAGGCCTCCTCTTCGATGAATACGGGAGATCGTCACCGCTTCAAAGACACCTCGGGTCACTCGTGAAGACTTCGACGAGGATCACGCTGTTGCCACGGCGGCCAGTTGAATTTCGCGTAGCGCCGACGGGGACTCGTAAGACTTCTCGCCCGGAACCAACCGCGCCAGCGAGCTCGCACCACAAAGAAATACGCTAACTGGAGTTTCTACGAGCGTAGTACGAAGTCAAAATGTGTGTGTTTGGGGGAGTTTAATGGTCTTGCGACCGCACACATGGAGTCCGCCATCTTGACTGTTTACTTTGCGTCTCCCCCTTGAGGGTATTGATAAAAACGCCTAACGTGTACACGTATTAACCCAAAGTTCAACTCTACTACTCCATATACTCGTGCTAAAATGTGCCAGCAATAAATAAAAAAACTTTCAAACCAAAAGATTACCTTAAGTAACGTTAGAAGGTGACTGAACTTCGACTGCACCTCCTCTGGTGTCGAGGGTTCAGATTCGCAACTTTGGATTCGGTGATTTCATCCATCTCATATTTAAAAGAAGCACTGCGCCGACCGGCTTTGGGTCAAAGTTCAAATTTTGTGAGGTTAGCGGTTGTTAGTGGCTGTCACTGACATCTCCTGAGACTTCGAAAGAAGCCTTCCGTACATCTGACTGAAAAAAGCGAACAAAGGTGAGTTTGCCTGTTCATTGTCATAGACATGTCGTGTGGACACGGTACTTGGGCTAGTTAACGGCTCCTTGGTTGACCGTCAAGAAAACGTTTCGTTCCCGCTCATTTTCTCGTTGTGCCGGTGCTGCGGCAGTTAAACTACTTATTTTGTGTAGTTATGGTAGTGTAGCTGGCTTGGGTTGTCCTAGTAGCGAGCCAGAAAGAAAAGGGTTAACTCCCGTAGGACTCGGCGAAAGGAAACGTTGGTTTGACAATCCGTTAACGAGTCATAGTTTAAACACCAAACGACCAGAAGGCCTGAACACGTGATCGTGGGCTGAAGTTTGACGTTCGTGACCTGCATCGTTTGAGTACGTGCACCTTCTGTTCGTTTGAAAACGGTTGTGCCCGGGGACTGTTCGTTGGAATGGGCTTGCCAGACGCGATGTAGTACCTCTTCTTTAAGCTTTATCTGTCGGGTTTTCTATTTGTGCCGTCAGTTTGCTTGGTTTAATGGTTAAGTAACGCTAATAGCATGAGGGGTTAACTCCCACATCAGGCCCATAATTGTGAATTGAAGTGAAGTTTCTATATAGTGACGGTTGTGATCCGGTAGTGCTATTTCGGTGCAGCCGCGTTCTTAAATGCGGTGCATGGGTAGGTGTACTTTCTATGGACCGTAGCTTGGGCGGTGCTGCGCGTCCCAAGTTTGTAGCCAGCCCTCCGCACCCTGGCTTTGACAGTTATGTTATCGCTTCCGTTTATTCTGTTGCGCCGATACCATTGTTTGCCCATGTCGTCCTTGAGCCACTCACGTGGTCTCCGAGCAGGGGCGGCGTCAGGATGTTTTTACTGGGGGGGCAACCACGAAAAGTGAGTTCCTCCGGGGGGGCAAGCTAGCTCTGCTCCTACTAGGTTTTCAATATATGCTTCTGGGCACTTGGGTGGGCATAGGGGGGGCAGGCGAGAATTTTGGGGGGGCTCCAGCCCACCCTTGCCCCCCCTGGCGCCGCCCCTGTCTCCGAGATGGTTGCCGGAGAACACCGCGCAATCTGACGCAACAGTTTTGCATGCGTGCGCTAGGCGTTGCTTCGGGCGGCTTCGAATTATAGGGGCCCCAAAGCCCCTCTGCGTAAGCACGCTTTGGGTCAAGCAGGAGCGAAGTTTCGGAATAGGGTCTGCGGCGCTTTGGACATTCCCCAATTCTGAGCCACCCGAAGTCTTGGCCGAGAACCATCGCGTTTGTCTGATGCAAAGCTTGTGCGGCAGGCTTATGGCATCCCCGAAGCAAAACCGAAACTATAAAGAGTTTTCAAATAGCGGCCCTAAAGAAATAGCGTGGAGGCCATTGC
Organism: Rhipicephalus microplus; assembly: GCF_013339725.1. Taxonomy (NCBI): domain Eukaryota; kingdom Metazoa; phylum Arthropoda; class Arachnida; order Ixodida; family Ixodidae; genus Rhipicephalus; species Rhipicephalus microplus. The sequence continues at coordinate 45,039,940 of NC_051168.1, forward strand.
GCATGCGCGAAACCCAAACCGCGTCTGGGTTTTGCGTTGTAGGCACTATTTCCCGAACTGCGCGGGTGCATCAAAGCCTGCCTCAAAAGCTTAGCGCCAGACAAACGTGACGTCACCCACTTAAGAGACGGCTGACCTAAAAGGGGACGTCTCCAAAGCACCATAGACCCAATTCGAGCTCGCATAGCGGACTTGCGGGCCCCAAACTTACGGGGCACCTATTCGAAAACTCCCCTATGAATCGGTTCAGTTTGAGGTCTGAAGTTTCTTGGAGGTTTTGGCGCGAAATTTAAAAATGTCACTTCGAGCTTGATGTTCTCCGCTAATCATGAACATATTGTAACGGATATAACAACCTCACAACCGGGACGTCCTATTTACAAGGTTTAATAAGGGCGAACTTGTGCCCAAAGCCAAAAGAACTACACAGTAGCTGGGAGAAAGCAGCGAACGCTCGTCGTCCTCTTCTTCTCCTCTTTTCTTTGCCGCTGCTCGGTAGCAGCTCGTGCACAGGCTGGGCCGGCTCGTGCCTTCCGGCGGGCTTCATGAATCGTAGCGATGCCGTCAGCGTTCCTCTTTTAACAACGTCTGCGTTGTACTGCGCCTTAGCAATTCCTCGTGGCATTATCCCCCCTCTCAAGCGGCATCGGCCCGATGCTTGCGATGAGGCTGTTCAGCACTTTTTTTTTTTTTTTTTTTGTGTGTACAAGTTTGTAAAAATGAGGTTGCAGTACGTCAAGGGATTGGGGTGGCTAGGTTTGGAATCGGTCGTAGTACGGTTTCATCCGTACAATGTGTACACGCTCCGTGGGATTGCGTCGCCTCGGATGCAGGTGGCCTGCAGGCTTGACTTCGTAGACGAGGTCATTGTGTCGCTGTACGATCTCGTAGGGGCCAAAATACCGGGAAATGAGTTTTTCGGAGAGGCCTCGTCGTCGTACTGGAGTCCATATCCACACTTTGTCGCCAACGTCATATCGCGTGTCAAGTCTTCCTCGGTTGTAGCGGTCGGCATCGATGCGGTGTTGGTGGCGTATTCGGTATCTTGCTAACTGGCGGGCTTCTTCCGCTCTTTGTAGAAAGTCGTCAAGATCGGGGGGGTAGTCATCTTGGTCTATTGGTAACATAGCATCCAGTGTTGTGGTAACAGCACGACCGTAAACTAGTTCAAATGGGGTGATTTTGGTGGTCTCTTGCACAGCCGTATTGTAGGCGAAAGTGACGTATGGTAAAATTTCGTCCCACTTTTTGTGCTCGACATCCACATACATGGATATCATGTCTGCTAGAGTTCTGTTAAGGCGTTCGGTCAGGCCATTGCATTGAGGATGATATGCAGTGGTTTTCCTATGAACAGTGTGAGTCATGTTGAGCAGGCACTTCAAAAGTTGCGCCGTGAAAGCCGTTCCGCGATCGGTGATTACAACCGTTGGAGCGCCATGTCGCAGGACTATTTTGTGTACGAAGAATTGGGCCACTTCTGCTGCCGTTCCTCGTTCCAAAGAGTCTGTTTCGGCGTATCTAGTTAAATAATCAGTGGCCACAACGATCCATTTCTTGCCGAGTAAAGATGTCGGGAAGGGTCCAAGGAGGTCCATTCCAACTTGGCGGAAAGGCGCTTTCGGTGGATCTATAGGTTGTAGAAGGCCCGCTGGTTTAGAACTTGGTGTTTTTCGTCTTTGGCACTCGCGGCATGTTTTGACGTAGTGTTGCACTGAAGCTAGTAGCTTGGGCCAATAATAATGGAGACTGATCCTTGCAAGCGTTCGCGTCACACCCAAATGTCCAGATGTGGGCTCATCGTGACACGCTCGAAGTATTTCTTGTCGCATAGTTGCTGGAACGACAAGCAGGAACTTTTCGCGGTTGGGCTTGAAGTTTCTCTTGTAGAGAACGTTTCCTCGGAGGCAGAACGATGCGAGGCTTCGAGAAAATATACGGGGTACTTGTACGTCAATTCCTTGCAGGTGTTCGATAAGCGGGAGTAATTCTTTGTCTGTACGTTGGAGTTCGGCTATTTGAGTGGTCTCGACAATTCCTACGAACGGAAAGTCGTCTTCTTCTGATGGTGGTGTGTCTGTAGGAGCCCGTGACAAACAGTCGGCATCGGTATGTTTTTTGCCAGATCGGTATACCACGGTTATATCGTATTCTTGCAGTCTGAGGCTCCACCTTGCTAGTCGTCCGGATGGTTCCTTTATGTTCGCCAGCCAGCAAAGCGCATGGTGATCGCTGACTGCTTTGAATGGTCTACCATATAGGTACGGCCGAAATTTACTGATGGCCCAGATGACGGCAAGGCATTCTTTTTCCGTGGCCGAATAGTTTGTCTCTGCTTTTGTTAGAGACCGACTGGCATAAGCTATCACTTTTTCTTCACCTTTCTGCCACTGTATTAGAACGCATCCAAGGCCGATGTTACTGGCATCTGTGTGTATTTCCGTGTCGGCTGTCTCATCAAAGTGAGAAAGAATCGGGGGGTTTTCTAACCTCTTTCTCAATTCGTTGAAGGCGCTTTGTTGCTCGTTTTGCCACTGGAAAGGCACATCTTCTTTCGTAAGTCTCGTTAAGGGTTCTGCGATCTTTGAAAAATTTCTCACAAATCGTCTATAGTACGCACATAGACCTAGAAATCTCCGTACTGACTTTTTGTCTGTTGGCACCGGAAACCTTGCGACGGCGGTCGTCTTATCAGGATCAGGGCGAACACCTTGGGCGCTGACGACATGCCCAAGAAAACGAAGCTCTTCGAAACCTAATCGGCACTTCTCTGGCTTGATTGTCAAATCTGCCGAACGGATTGCCTCTAACACTGACCGAAGGCGCTTGATGTGCTCCTCAAATGTAGCCGCGAAGATGACCACGTCGTCTAGGTACACTAGGCAACACTGCCACTTCAATCCGGAAAGCACAGTGTCCATCATGCGTTGGAACGTTGCCGGCGCACAACAGAGACCAAACGGGAGAGCCTTAAATTCGTAAAGTCCGTCCGGGGTAACAAAAGCAGTCTTTTCGCGATCACGTTCATCAACCTCGATTTGCCAGTATCCACTTTTCAGATCTAGTGATGAGAAGAACTTGGCACACCGAAGTCGATCTAACGTGTCGTCGATGCGTGGAAGGGGATATACATCCCGTTTAGTCACAGCATTCAGTTTCCTGTAGTCGACACAAAACCGTAGCGTGTTATCCTTCTTCTTGACAAGCACCACGGGAGATGACCACGGGCTGTTAGAAGGCTGGATAACATCATCTTCAAGCATTTCTCGTACCTGCTTCTTGATGACTTCCCTTTCCTTAGGGGAAACACGATACGGGTGCCGGCATACCGGCCTGGTTGTCTCGTCCGTTATGATCCTGTGTTTTGTAATGCTCGTGCGCCGTACCTTTGAACTGTTGGAGAAACAGCTGCCAAATTCCCGCACGAGGTCGTATAGCTGTTGACGTTGAATCTCTGAAAGATTAGGATTTACGTATATTGTGTCGCAGGCATCAGATGGAAGTTTCACATTCGGTGACGTCGTTTCAAGACTGCATATTTCTGTCACTTCACAGAACTCATGAAGAAACGCTATTGCCGTCCCTTTTGCGATGTGCTGGAATTCGTTACCGAAATTCGTCAAGAGGATGTCTGTGCACCCGTTTCGCAGCTGGATAATCCCTCGTGCCACACAAACGCCTCTTTTCAAGAAAACATCCACGTTGCTCTCCGCCACACCCTCGTAGTCGCTGAATGCATCATTATGCACGAGAACCATTATACTGCTCCGTGGCGGTACAGTCACATCATCGTCGACGACGCGCAGTGGAGTGGTACATCGTTCATCTGATCGTGCTACCTTTAAAGCTTGCTCCGTCGAAAAGGACACGCTCGACCTCTGTAAATTGATAATCGCACCATTAGCTTGTAGGAAATCCATTCCCAGTATCACTTCCCTCGAGCACACAGGTAGGACGACAAAGTCACCGACGTAAGTGAAGCCCCGTATCATGACCCTTGCGGTACATCGGCCGGAAGGGGTTATGAGGTGACCACCTGCAGTACGTACTTGAGGTCCACCCCATTCGGTCAGAACTTTCTTGAGTCGCTTCGCTAATTCGTAACTTATCACAGAATAATCCGCACCAGTATCGATCAAAGCATTGAGCTCTAGTCCGTCAATCACCAACGGCAAGTCTGAAGTAATTTTCTCTGTACTGCACTCCTTTACCTGGAAACAGTCGTCGTTATCAGGCTCGTACCGCAGTGGAGGATCTTCATATCCCAAGTCGCCAGCGGCCTCGCCTCCACAGGTCGCCCTCTTCAGTTTCCCGGATTTGGGCTAGGCGAACGCTGCCTAGACGTGCTTGGGAAGGGACGTGGGCTAGACGAGCGGTAGCGCATAGGGGATGGTGAGCGTGGTTGATGACGACGAGGCGGGTCAAATTCCCGACGTGAGCATAGGTATTCTTCAATCTCGGAAGGTCTTTCGCCGTTTCGCGGACACGGTGCATTGATGGCGAATCCCCTAAGACCAGCTTGACGATATCGGCAGAATCGGTACAGGTGGCCAGCCTCTCCACAGTGGAAACACAAGGGCCTACGTGTGGCATCTCGCCACACATCGCTCTTCCGTGGCATCATCTCTCTCGCACGAGGTGGAGTGCGTGTTGCCTCTACGATTTCAGGCGGGCTGCGCATTGTCTGCACATAAGTACTTGGTGTCTCGATCGGCGAACAGTGCGGAGTAGGTCGCCTGAGCACCTCGGAGTACGTTACCGCCCGTCGTGTCGCTGGCACATCACTCCGCGGCTCCCGCATGGCCTGTCGAATTTCATCTCGGACAACTTCAGCAAGAGACAGCTCGGGGGTGACATCAGGTGACTGCAGTTTCCTTAATTCTTCCCTGACAACAGACCGGACGAGCTCGCGCAATGTGTCAAGATTATCCACGACGCCTGCTGAGTAGACTCCTGCGGATGCACCGGCTACGTCGCGGTTGTACTGTCGGGCTCTCTGCTGAAGCGTCGTTTCGATGGTTGTTGCTTCCGACCGAAACTCAGCAACAGTACGGGGCGGATTGCGGATGAGTCCCGCGAACAATTCTTGCTTTACCCCGTGCATGAGGTGGCGCACCTTCTTGTCTTCCGTCATGCCAGGATCAGCTCGCTTGAAAAGGCGGGACATGTCTTCGATGTACATCGCGACAGTTTCGTTCGTTCGTTGAATCCGTGTGCGGAGAGCTGCTTCCGCCCTTTCCCGGCGATCACTGTTGGCGAACGTACTCAGTAGCTGCCGCCGAAACTCTTGCCACGACGTCAGAGATGCCTCGTGGTTTTCGTACCACACTCGTGCAGAGTCTTCCAACGCAATGTAGACGTTACGCAGCTTGCCTTCCTCGTTCCACTGATTTAGATTTCCCACTCTCTCGAAATGCTCTAACCAGTCTTCGGCGTCCTCGTATGGGTCACCATGAAACACCTTTGGAATGACCGGTTGGCTTACGATGAGTTGTGCCGGCGTAACTTGGCTCGTCATGGTGGTGGCGGCGCTTGTCTCCGTCACCGATGCCCTTGATACAGAAGGGAGTGGCCCAAATTCTGGCAACTCTCCTCGGATACGGCGGCTGACTCGTTGGTGCACCGGTGTAAGCTCCACTGGTTGCGGCTGGTCAGTGCTTGGACTTCGCTCTTGCGTGGGGCTCGGAATCATGTACCCAGGCTCCTCCACCAGAAAATGTAACGGATATAACAACCTCACAACCGGGACGTCCTATTTACAAGGTTTAATAAGGGCGAACTTGTGCCCAAAGCCAAAAGAACTACACAGTAGCTGGGAGAAAGCAGCGAACGCTCGTCGTCCTCTTCTTCTCCTCTTTTCTTTGCCGCTGCTCGGTAGCAGCTCGTGCACAGGCTGGGCCGGCTCGTGCCTTCCGGCGGGCTTCATGAATCGTAGCGATGCCGTCAGCGTTCCTCTTTTAACAACGTCTGCGTTGTACTGCGCCTTAGCAATTCCTCGTGGCAATATGATAGCGGAATATATGGCATTAGAGCTTTCAGAGTACAGTTGTCATTCTGAGCAATGTCATTGTTCCTCTTTAGTATAATTTGATGACATATGCTTCTCTAAACTGGGCCTGTTAAGTCTCGGACGATATGCTTCGTGTTTACTGCTTGGGCTTTCCTAGGTGCCATTCAAGTTGCGACGTACTGGTGCGGGAACTTCAGAGTGGTGTCGCCACTTGCATATTATTTTGCGCAATTCCTCGTTGCTTGCCAAGCTTTTCACGGCAGGCATGGCAATTTTGGAAATTTTTAAGTCAATAATCAAATGAAGCCTCTCTTTTTTTATCTATACATGGTTACATTGATAAGGATACATAGAAAAGGTCAAAAGACCAGACTCACCGGGACGCTCTGTACAATATTATTAGAATCAAATAACGAAGGCATTAAAATGTCAAGCAAAAATATATGTCAATGAAAAAAACAAGTATTAAACAGTATTAAATTGATTAATAATGCCTCCAATTATAGTAAAAATTTATCTGAGAAGGAATATTACTATAAATGGAGACATTATTCATCAGTTTCTTAACACAGAGAACCATTTTCTAGTTATATAAATATTAAATACACATCCATCCATACTAACAACGAAAGCGTGCAATGAATGCCAGCATGAACAGTAATAATGCATTTCACGTAATGTTAACATATTAATTTGCAATAAAGAAAAAAGTGCAAGAACGCAGTACATGGAATGGAATGAAAAAACTTTATTTTGGAATGAAAAAAAAACTTTATTTTACGCAGTACATGCTATAAGAATAATTTACTGATACAAAAAAAATCATTGAATCACAGAACTGTCTCCTGCTCTGTTGCTTTTGTTGACTCTTGCGGTAACACTGACCCATTTTCAGAATTGATTGCTTGGAACCATTTTTTTTTTTTTTTTCATTGATGGTGCATTGATCTCGCTGCTCGTGGTTGTCAAGCATGTAATAGTTTTGTGAAGTTGATAATGGCACCATTTATGGAGGCATTAGTTGGTGGCAACCTGCGCAAAGCCACAAAAAAACCTGTGCGTATTCCTAGAATGAAATTGTCTGCATTAATGAGAAATGCATTGCCACGAAACCATTGTTCATCCATTTACATTAGGCTCGCATCGATGAAAGCCACTGGCATTGGTGAAGGTTGTAGTTATTCGCACGTACTGCGGCTCATCCTATGGCCATAGTTGAAGGGGGGGGGGGATTCAAAAGTAAGAACATGGTGAAGGAAAACGGTGTGTGGCAATTGCAAATTCGTTGTCAACAACGAGCTTTACTGGGCAGAGCATCCCAGGATTCAATAGTTCTGGGAATATCGTACTGCTATAGCGCAGCTCAGTTTGAGCATGAACAAAAGAGGCAACAACAAAGTGAAAGACGGGGAACAGGATGAGCGATAAACTTCCAACTCCTGTTTATTGCATGATCCTACGGCACATTATATGGCTGGCTCGCCTTACAGTACACAGGGCGTGGGCATGTGTGCGGAGTCGCATGCACAATCGATTGAGCCGTATAGTGCTTGGAAAGTCATGCTATCAAGTTTAGGCGCTCCTTCTGTTGCCTGTGTTCTCCCTTCTTCGCTGTGCCCCGCCGCGGGGGTCTAGTGGCTAAGGCACTCGGCTGCTGACCCACAGGTCGCGGGATCGAATCCCTGCCTGCAGTTTTTCGATGAAGCGGAAACGCTGTAGGCCCATGTGCTCAGGATTTTGGTGCACGTTAAAGAACCCCAGGTGGTCGAAATGTTTGGGGCCCTCCACTACAGGCGTCTCTGCATGATCATATGCTGGATTTTGGCAAACGTTAAACCCCTCACATCGATCAATCCCTTCTTCGCTGTTACCTCTTTTCTTCATGCTCAGAGCTGCGCTATAGTAATACGATACAATGCACTTCCATGCCCATTCTGCAGTACTTGTAGAGTCCTTGGACTAAGACTATTCCTCAAAGTCTTGTTGCAGAGGGAAAAAGTTTCAAAACTCATTGCTGCTTCCTGTGGCTAGGAGCCTTGCACACGATTCACATATATTGAAGGATGAGTGTTGTAGTAAAGGAAGCAGCAAGTGTAATAGTTGGATATGTGTTGTTATGCCAGTGAGAAACATGTGAAACGAATCCTAGCCAAATTAGTTCGCATAAAGATGCGACCATCATAATGATGGTACAAAATAAAATTCCAGTTCTCTGAACATGCTAAATGCTGTTATTTGCACAAAATTAATAAGGGTTTCATATTAGTATCCTCTATGCAGTCACTGCATGAACCATAATACCATGCAATATACTACATAACCAGTTTTGGGGATCTTTGGCTGAACCATGGCCCTTGTACCACTAAATGCCATACGTCATCATCCATACAGTAGCATATTCAAGAATAGGTTACAGGAGTGTTACTTCTAATGCATTGAAAGTTGTTTTGTCAGATCTTTAGCTCTTAAAAGTGTGCCATAGTGTACACCTACTTTTTGCTCAAAGAGAAATAGCTTGTTTCTCTTTTTTTTTTTATGCCGCAGAGCCAGCCATGTCGTCAACATCACAGAAACATCGCAACTTTGTCTCCGAGCCGATGGGCGAGAAGGCGGTCACAGACCTTGCCGGCATCGGCGAGGTCCTCGGCAAGCGATTGGAACAAAAGGGCTTTGACAAGGTGAGGCTCCTACAGTGCACTGCTGGCAAATGCAGCACATTCTCGTGGCACATTCTGCGATGGAGCGGAACCTAACGTCTCAAGAGAATAAGAGGGAGCAAACGTCCATAAATGGACAAGCGCCCCTGCAAGAATACCTGTCTGCTGGGGGACCATATAATTAATTCTGAAGTCTATTCAAAGTGGCCAGAAACAACATCGTAACTTAAAATTCATTCTCGGCGGCATTGTTCCTCAAAGCTTGTAACTGAACAGCATGACTTTTTGCTTGTGTTATTGTCTTTATTGGGTTCACTATAAATTCAGTGGTGGCACTGGTGGCCATTTTCACTCGCTATAAGCGTGGGGTTGCATTTAGCGTGAAAAGAAGCAAGCTAATTCGCTTGTCTAGCTCGAGTCTTTACGTTTGAGACTAAGCCAAGTCAACCAGGCTGTTCTATATCCATTTTTATGAAAAAAGTGGTGCCTAGCTAATGACAAAATGATTCAGCACTGTCTTTTTCGGTTGTTTTCGGTTGCTGTTCTCACGTTTGACAGAGACATGCCTGTACCGGTACCATGCAGTGCAATGGACTGTTCAATCATGGAATATGTACACAATCGCACCCCTCTTTGCAATCGAATGTCACTGAGGCAACTGCGATTCAAGTGGACGATAGTTTACCTAACTTGAGTGGAAGCTCTACTTTTATTCACATTTCAACGACTATGGACTTCTATGCTCTCTGAACACTTGTTCTGAACAAGTGCATGCATTAAAGCATATATAACTTCATTCTTCCTAAGTTGTAACATAAAATTAGTGCTAATGTACTCGTGAAGCTCTTTTCTATCATTTTGACTAGTAAGAATTTGCTTTGAAACATCCGCACCTAATGTCTGACTGGCTTGCCACATTCAAAGGAGATTCAGCAACCAAGTTGGAATCTTTGACCTCAAATGCTGGTATTGCTTGCAACCTTTGTTTGTAAATTGACTATTTGAGCAAATCTCCAAGCTGGCTTTTCTGCTAAGTTGTTTTCCAACCTAAAGATCTCGTTCCCGGACTGCTTTTCTCACCCCTTGTGTTTTTGCTTTCCCCCACTCCCTTCTTTATGAATGGCAGGCGTCTTGCCCGCCATGCAATCTGAGGGTTCGTTCGAGGTGGGACAATCACATAGTCACTGTTGGGGGGGGGGGGGGAAGTCGTTTTGTTGCACTCGCATGCCTTCACTGGAATAGGATTAGTAAGCACAGTGCGAAAAAAAAAAAGCAATGTGGGCACAAGGGATGGAAACTCGCCTTGACGATTTTTGCGAATGATCCTTTACAACCTTGTGACATGCGGCATGATTTCTATTGTTTTTTTTTTTTAATTGTCAATTAAAATTCACCGAGAGTTTTCTTTGCCCCATTATTGACCATGCCGCCCCCGACCATGTTTACTTCGCTCGGCCGTCTGCCTCAAAACTACTCGTGAACTACTATAAATGCTCGAAAAACACCCTTTCAATTTGAAGAAAAAATTCACTCTGTTGCACAGAGTGCGGTTTACCCGTACTGTTTTCAAACGTTGAACTTTTTTACGACATTGAGCAGTTTCACTGTTGTGTAATGTGCCTAAGAAGTTGTTAGCATAAATGTGGGCGTAGTGAGAAGAGCATAAGGTATGTCCCGATCATCTTTCTGCCTGAATTGTCGATAGCAGTATGTACTGTAGTCGCGCAAGGCATCCCCTGATACCAGATTAGTCGCAGATTAAAGCGCTTAACCGGTATCGTCCTCCCATTCTTTCAGGCGTTTGTTGTCCTCGGGCAGTTCCTGGTCCTGAAGAAGAACAAGGACATCTTTGTCGACTGGATGAAGGACACCTGCGGTGCCAACACCAAGCAGGCAACAGACTGCTACCAATGTTTATACGACTGGTGCGATGAGTTCTTGTGAAGCGTTGGACTTTTTCAACAGCGACCAGCCAACTGTAAATACCAAGGGGACTATCTTGGTTGTACTACTACACCTATTGTATAACTGAGTGGATTTTCCCTGAGGATTCTTTTAAAACTCTGTGTTTTATTTTATCAATAAAGTATTTTATTCCTTGCTGCTGATTTTTCTTTGGTGTCTGCATGCATATGTATTTCATAAGGAATTGGAATTGAAATAACAATAACAGGAAAACCTGGAATTTTACTTGGTGCAATATGTACAAATGGCAAACTATGACATAATTTTCTAGTCCATTCTATTTTAATGTGAAGTTGCTGAAAATGTGTTTACATGAAACATGTTCTTGCATGGCCCTAATTAATCTACACACATGTCATGCATGAGGTCCTTATCTGTGTGTCTGACGGGCATCATACACCAGCGTCCCTAAATTTACCAGTGTATAACTGTTGTATATTGCCAGTAATAAAGTGAGGCTGCAACTACAAAGAATTCCTGAAGACCTGGAATGAATCGGAGAATAAATCGAGTAGCAATCATTCGCATCATAAATGGCCTCGTATTATGTGAGCAAGATGGGCATGGGATGGGAGACTGCAGAAGAGAGCAGTTCAGACAAAATGTAATCTGTACTACACTGGGTAAGTATATCATTGGGTGAGGCCTTTGTGCAGAGGTAGATAGGATGAGGGTATGTTTATCTGATTTCATGTAATAGCTCAGTCACTTGGACGTTGAAAGAGCAAGCTGGAGCATAGCTCTGCTCCTCTGCACAGTGTTGTATGCATTAATTGGCGCTGTGTCCCATCTTGCCCTTTTTTCCATCCATGTGATCCTTCCTGCCACTGCTTGACTTATGCACTAGTACCAACTAGCCATCTGTCAATTTGCTGTTTATCACATTATGAAAGTGTATTTGAAACAATGGTATGAGGGATTTCGTTTCCATTACTGAAGTATTTGTGGAATCTAAGTGTGAGAACAAAAAGGTGCACTTTCTTACCCTGAAGTTTTTGTTCAAGGATATTTATACATTGTTAACAAGACCCCTAGCTTTGTTGGGAATACTGGTACCCTAACCTGAAGCTACGGGGAGCTCCACCATTGAGCGCATGGCTAAGTATTTCAGCGTGTAGCTTGGGATAGGCTTAATTAAAAACGGGAAGTTGGTAAGTGAACATACCTTTTACTATATGGGCAGTGCAACTTGTACAGACAACTAAAAAGTACGTACACAAACACTAGTGTTATCAACCAATTTTTTTACGAAAAAGCATTAAAGAGCTCCTTTTGCAGAAATGTCTACGTGGGCGTTGTTGGTTGTGAGCGAAAGATTGTCTTGTCCATGACTGAAAAACCAAGAACGATAGAAATAATCAATTTTCTGAGTGCGAGTAAGGATCGAACCTGGACAACAGGCATTTTACCACGCAGTCACGATATTTGTTGAAACTGTTGGGGGGGAGGGATGTAATAGAGGAGTGTCGTTAACTCATCACATGTTGCTTGGTAGAAGTGTGGAATCGTGCCAGCTAGACGTCAGATGTGCCACATGAGGCAGCTACTGCATACCGTCGACGCTATTACCACTGAAGCTGACAACAGAGCTAGCCACTTCACGAGGAGGAAGGAAGGAAAAACTTTATTCGCAAGGGTTTGGGACAGTGGTCATGAGCTTGGTGGGTGGGGCCCCAAGTCCAGGGCTCTACTGGCTGCTGCCGCCTGCCTGGCATGACGCAAAAGTGCAAGCTCTGACCCTCTGGGTCAGAGCTGGCGAGCTGTGCCTCCCATTGCTCGAAAGTATTGGAAAGCTTGTACTGACCTAGAAAGCTATCTAAATTTGGTGGTCAGTTTAGGCATCCGCACAAAATGTGGCAGAGCGATGGCGAGCCGGCCGCCACATGACGTACAAGCATGCCCATACAGCGTTAGAAAAAATTTGTGTAATCTTTGAATATTGGGAAAGACTCCCGTTTGAATCCTGCGGAGGTCAATCGCGTCCTCCCCTTCTAATGATTTGTGGAGGGGCGGGGGGCTGTATTTTTGTTGCATGCCTCGTTGGTTAGCAAGAATTTCGTGAGGGGCCATTCTGGATGGGTCATTATCCTCCTCGATAGCTTCCTCCTGTAGTGCTTCAAAGCATTGAAAGTCGTGGTCGAAGCTCTGCTCAGTTCGTGAGCCCTAGAGCAAAAGCGTCGGCATTATCGATTCCCTCCAGGCCTGCGTGTCCTGGACACCAGATCAGCCTGCATTTGTTCGTCGATCTTCCGCCTAAGAATTTGCTTATTTTTATCGGAAGGCGGCCTCTTAAAAAAAAACAGCACGCTTCCTGCGAGTCGGAGATTATAATTGTCTGCGGTTCATCTCTGTGTTCCTGTGCTTTATTGCAAGGGCAATGGCAAAGCATTCCGCCTTGACGATCGAGGACGTGTACAGCGATGCACATGCCACCATGCTGTTATCGTTGCTAAGTACAGATTCAACTGACCGTTTAAAATTGTACCTCGAAGCGCCCACATACAAAACATTTAATTTTTTTTTTCAATGTTTTTCGGAGCCATTGCACTCTCTACTTTCTGCGCTTTTGTTTGTTTTTACGTCCATGTTCTTGGGCAGCGGTGAGATCAAGATCTTGCTGCGGACGGGATGCGGGATTTATACAAGAACCTCGTCCAGGTTTTGGAGCTTTTCTTACAGTGGCTTCCCAACAATGTGCGCATAGTCCTCGTCTTGGCCGCCGACAAAGATTCGACTCAGTTCGCCGAGTACCAACGAGCTGCATGGCAACCGGGAGCAGATATTCCGCCTCACCGATCAGTCGAAGACGATACAGGCCCGCAGAACACCGGCGTTCTGCAGCACAACGAAGGACCTGCTGGTACTACAAAAACACGGCAACGCTGCGCTCGCTAATGAATTACTAACACTTGCTCACATTACATGAGAATATGAATTAAAGGCCACTCAAAATTAACACGCCTCAGATTCCGGCAAGAAAATTCAAGACGGAGCAATGGGAGACCTTGCTCGCCAGCAAGGAAAAGGAAGGCCCAAGCGGTACTCCTGGACAATTGAGGCTGGGCGGGTTGCTGAGGTCAGTGAGGCCCTGCACTATGTTTGGTTTTTCCTTAAAGTCCTGGCGCAAGCCACCACGAATAGGGGCCCTACCCACTTGCTCCTAACCCTTCTTATCTTGTTTATATTCAATAAACGGTTTTCCATCAATGCATACCACTTGTTATCATGAGGGAAACGAATGCGGCCGGCGCTGAGGGCGACCAGTGGACACCTCAGAGCGTCGTCCATTTATTCCTCACCAGCCGCGAGAGTAGCGTGCCATTCCTCATGGACACTGAAGCTGAAGTGAGCGTGTTGCCTGCTCAGGTACTCCTGGACAATTGAGGCTGGGCGGGTTGCTGAGGCCAGTGAAGCCCTGCACTATGTTTGGTTTTTCCTTAAAGTCCTGGCGCAAGCCACCACGACTAGGGGCCCTACCCACTTGCTCCTAACCCTTCTTATCTTGTTTATATTCAATAAACGGTTTTCCATCAATGCATACCACTTGTTATCATGAGGGAAACGAATGCGGCCGGCGCTGAGGGCGACCAGTGGACACCTCAGAGCATCGTCCATTTATTCCTCACCGACCGCGAGAGTAGCGTGCCATTCCTCATGGACACTGAAGCTGAAGTGAGCGTGTTGCCTGCTCATAAAGTCCCTGAAAAATAAACTTTTTCAAATATAATTTAAAAAGTAAAATTTTCAGGGACTTTAGCCTGCTCAGTCCTCATTACGCCCCCCTTCAGGCGCTAAACGGCACGTGGTTTCTCTGGGGTTCAAAGCTGGCAGAAATATTTGGTGCTGGACAAAGGATAGAATGATAGATGTCAGCGTGGGCTCGATGTACTTATTCAGTGAGTAATTCAACACACTTTATTGAGTCCTAGGGTACTACGCAGTCGTAGTGGATGAATATGGCAGTCATTAGGAAACAGAAAGTATTAATACTCGTGAGCAATGATCAAAATATCGCGCCCTTTTGGGCTTAGCCAATCAGACACACGTTGGCCGAACCCATCTCTCCTACGCCGTGTACGCTCTCGAGTGCACGGAGGTTGTGTTGGTTGTGTTAGCACGTTAACCTGGTGTTGTGGGACAACCGATGAATTACATGGATGTCTTTATTACGTCGCTGTAGCCGTTAATCACCGCGCTGTTTCCGTATGTCACGATGAAGGTCCAATGACGTATACGGCTTCGCATCGTCCCTGTGTTCTCTGTGCGCTTTGACCGAAGAAGGGAAGTGAATGTGTGTGCCATCGAAACCACCAAATCTCCGCCGATTGTGGCCCCAAAATATGATCACATCGGCCAGTAAGCGCACTTAAATACGCCACAGATCAGGCGTGAATTGATCGTAGTGCGACACTTGCGTAAAGAGACTGCGATTTCTCCAAAGTAGGTGGGACCCGGCACACGCGGAAGTGTCCATTGCCACAGTTCGTGCTTCACAGCTAGCCATTATGAACAGCCATCGCATCGGAAGCACCTCGGCATTCTGGCTTGATGACACATCGTCTCTGGTAACTTATTTATTCGATTCAAGCGTCAGATGGAAGGCTTGTCGTTGTGATGCGTCATTGCGTGTGCCGATCGAGACGAACATGATATGGTGATCCTGCTTGCCTCGATACTTAGCTGCCCGTGCTCGCTGCATGAATAGCTCGTCTGTTATAGATCGTATTCAATGCTGGACTGGATAAATCGTCTTAGTTTCTGGATTCGATAGATCGTCTGAAATACGAATTCGACCCAGGACAGACTAAGAAATACTGATGCACTGCTAGGACAAGCGCGATAAGGCTCCTTCTCTGACCTGTGTTGAATTACTAGCCCAGTAACTAATTTCGTTAAGAAAGAACGTGTTCGCACTGAGGTATGTACTACTGTGGTGCTTTAGTGATATCGAAAAAAGTAGCAAGAAAAAAAAAAGCTTGCCATTGTATATTCATGTGGAGAAACAGTCATGCATTAATTATTAAGAAGTTAGCATATCATGGCAAACATAAACTACAATAGCGGTATTGATAATTTTGTGATGAGCCGCTGAAGTAGTTTAAGTTTTACGCAATCCAGGGTGCTTTGCTTGAAACAAAAATTGTTGCATCAGGTTGTAACCTGAGTAATAACCATGTAGTCCTTGAAACGAGTAGTTTGAAATGGTGTGAGCAAAGTTTTGCATCAGTGTTCGATACCATTGTGCATCCGTTGTATGCTATCCTTCAGGATACCTATGTTAAGTTATGAAAATAGCATATCAAATCCAATGAACGCTGTCTGCTTATCTATTTTAAAGCTGCCTAACGAGTTGTCATGAAACTGCAGAAAGAAGCAGCTCGGCTGTCGGCCCAAGTCAAGCAAGACGCAGACTTTGGGCCCGACCCGTTCAAGCAGTCCACCATCGACGACTGCCTTGAGCAAGTAGTGCAGTCTAAAAACAAGTGAGCACTTTTTGAAAACTATCTTCCGGACAGCTCGAGGATTTTTCTTTTCTTTTGGCACAGAAAGGAACTGAGCGGTGACGATGACTACTACTGGAACACCTCTGCCCATGTTGCATTCAACTTCGACGATGTGGTAATGCAAAGTTGTTTGCAGCGTGACTGGCTCATTGCTGCGAAAATTTCTAATTATTGCCTTGTTGACTACAGGATGACGACGGGAGAAGGAACGTGCAGTTCAACAAGAGAGCACAGTCTTCTGTGAACAATGTGAGAAAATTTAGCTTCGACGAATCGAACCGGGTCACTGCAGAAGCCTGTGGTAAGTAGTTGCGGACAAATATACGGAATACTAGTGACAACTTTTTAATTCAATACCAACTTCAACGACAAAACCGTTGCGAACTTGCCTCCATCATCTCTGTAAAAATTTTCTGCCTCCTGGAATCTGCTCCCGGCTTGTGCTTTTTCTCTTATAATATAAATGGTAGGCGTATCAAAACATAAAAGCTAGTTGTTATTAGTTTTTATTAAACTCAGCAATAATACCAAGATCTCTGTAAAATTTGCCACAACATTCAAGTTTCATTCTAAAACCAGAAACAAAGATTTTCTTCATAAAATGAACAGTGTTAAATCCGCCAACCCACTTGACATTATTGGAATGAGTTAACGTAATCGGCTGGCACATCTACACAAATCCTCTTTGCGGTTGCACAGCCAAACCCCATAACTGAAGTCTTATGTTGTCGTTGACTCTAGGAGGAGCCTAAATTTGTAATTATTCTTGCATTGTCACCAGCTACAGGGCCTTCCATTTTCAGCTAAGGCACAATTTTTCCCAGTCTTTGTGCCACAAATCGCAGATAATTCTTGAATAATGTGAATCCTGAATGTGACGGGTCCTAGATATGGGTTTATGCGAGATTGGGCAAATTGTGAATTCGTACACGCACAAGATATATTTAATTTCTGTAATTTTTAAGGTGTCACCCTTCCTTCTCCTGGCTCGAACTTGAGGCAAGCGGGCCTGGGCCTCAAGCACGCCTCAAGCACAAGCACGCCGAAAGGCTGTGCACAAGCACGCCGAAAGGCTGAGGATCGGCCATGATGTAAGTTCTTTGTATTGACTGAAGCAAGAAGTAGTTAGTGGCACTTTCATGCGTGGGGTCATGTGCTCCGTTCAATTTTCAGGTTCCTACAAAAGGTCTCAAAAGTACAAACACCCCCGAGGAGACTGTGAGGAACATTGTGATAGGTCAGGTAGGGCACCCCGTGTTTGCACTCTCTTTGCGATTGATATTGCGAGTTACATTAAGGCTGCACAGTGCTGTGCTTGTTCTTAGTGTGATCCATAGAGAGATATTATACTCAGGCCATTGTATGCATTGATATTGACATACTGCATGTGGAAGTTTCAATTAACGATACACAGCGTTCAAATTGTGGTTTCCTAGAGTTTGCGAGAAAATTATGAACAAGAGCAAGACATTGAGTTGGGTAGGTCGTGTAATGTACATAATATATAATTGCTCGTCCCGTGCACACTTGTAAAAAAAAAAAAAAATTTAGAAGGGGAAACGTAATTTTTACCCGAGTGTTGGTGACAAATTTAAACAAGACAGAACGCCCATGGAAGATGCAGAGGCTAAGAGTGGAGAAATTGTTTAACAGTAAATGTCTCTGGAGTGCTGTTTCAGTTAATTGTTTAAATTGACACAATTAGTAATTGCTGAAATGAATAGCAGTGGTTCTTTGTGCTGTTTAGCCTGTGCAAGGATTGCTTGCTGTAAAGTGATCTTGCATTATATTACTTTGAGTACTCGCAGCATTTCATTGTAAAATCGAGCATAGACAACATATGAATAGGCGAACAGTGCTGTATGTACCTCTTTGTGTTTGTCCATTGTGTATGGGCCGTTTTGACCGTCATGAACGACTAACTAGCTCGAATTACCGCCCTTCTGAAGTTGGTCTCAGTAATATTGAATTTGAATACAAGTCTGCATGGTTGGTCTTGGAGATTGCATTTCAACATGTGTGGCAGCTCACATCTGAGTGCAAGATGGTGTTGTTGTCGGCCATTTTTTTTTGTTCCATTTGGTCTTTCACAGGTGCTGTCTTCTTGTTTTTGTAACAAAGTAGGAACTGACCTGCTATTCCAACTTGCAGGTCTTGCAAGGTTGTTTATATTGGGTGTCATTGGAGCAAAGCAGAAATACCTCCACATGCCATATATGGGTACATTTTGGTGCTGCTGTATCGAGTGGTAGCTGATCAAATATGATTGCAATATTGCATCCTCACATTCTTTTTTATTTCTCGTGCATCTAGCCTTACTTCCTTGGTCAGCATCGTTCGAAAGAAGACAAAATTGCTCTGCTGAATGAGGCTGTGCGCATTCAAGATGGAAATGCCATAATTGCTGTAAGTTCATTTGTTGCAGTTTGTTAATAGCACACATATTTCATTATATGCAAGGATGCTAGTTTTGAAGGAATGGTAGGCTGTAGACTAAGATCACTCCAGTTACTGCGGTAGCAGTCAAACTGTAGTGTCATACATGTCTCAGAAGCCGACTGTGCTGTCCGTTCCTCTCAAAATAAAACATGCTGACGTATAGCTGTCAATACTATTATGGTATTGCATTGTTGACCACTGAAGATGCAAGCTTTAATTAGAGGGCATTGAATGTGAGGAGGTGGGTTCTCAAAGCTGTTAAAATGATGTAGTGTAAACAAAGTGTGTGAAAATAACTGTCTATTTTGTCAGATTATGTGCACTTTCACGTTAGATGATCAAAGTGCAGTCCTGTTATGTCTTCTATAGCCTATGTGCTCTCACTCACTCTCACTCAATCAATCAATCAATAAAATGGCCACAGACTGTAGTGTCTTCATTACTGCGTAGAAGAAAGAGCATGAACTGTCACGAAAATATATGTCGCTGATGTGTGCAGGTCTTGCTGTTTCTGAAAGAAACCCTGAAGCAGTCTCTGTTCAACCAAGAGCTGATGCAGCGACCGAGGGCCGTGTCTCATTACCTGAGTCACCTGCGTGCTGTGCAGGACAACAGCCAGCTTATGGATGTTCTAGGGTGAGCACGTTTGGTTCTAATAAGGCTATAAGTAATCAGAAGAAATTTTTTTCAAGTGTTAGATGCCATGACCACCACTGTGCACTGTCTCTTTTTATAGTGTGCGTCACACCCACCGGTGGGACACTCCACAGATAAAACAAGACCTCGAAAAATCTCGCCACAGTCGCTGTGTTAACGTTGTCGCCATTTGTACTTTTTCGCTGCTTACACAAGTTCTATGCATATCAATAAGAAGTTCCTTGTCCCCCTTTAAGATAGATGTTACATTTTCCGAGGCAGTGATGTTGGAGTCCTTGCTAAGATTTCTGACTGAGGACCAGTTTGCAGGTTCTGAGTCAGTTTGCAATTTGCAGGTAGGCAACCAGTATCACATTAGTACTGTAATGTAACCCAGAAACTGTGAAATTTGTTTTCGAGTTATCACTTCCACATAGATCATTAAATGCTCACGCTTTCCTTTCTCACGCCAGAATGCTTGGCAGGGCTGAGGATGCCGCTGTAAGTGTTACTCTCAACTGTACATTTTTTTTGTGTGTCACGCCGTATGAACGTAGACTCTTAAGTTAAGACTGACTTTGTTTCTCAGATGATAAAGTACAAGCTTGCTGTGGAGACACCGGAAGCCGCAACAAGGCTTCGAAACCTGCAGTCATGTTACAAGTGAGCTCTCTACGCAATGAATGAATGAATTATTTCATTGATGAATGAGCTAGTGAATGAATGAAACATATTTCACTGTTCGGTTGCACCTACCCTCCTGCAGATCGCACTTCCAGTCTGACGCTTCACTCGAGGCTCAGGCTGAACTGGTCAGAGAAGAGCTGAAGCTTCTCGAAATGCAACTCACCATTGAGGTAAACCGAGCTGTATTGGTTTGCCGTTAGCTTGTTTGTCTGCTTTACTACACTAAAGAGAAAAACATTTAATCTCATATTAGTGAATTACTCTTTCACAATTCCAAAATCACCATGCCTATGTGAGAAGACATTTGCTGACCAAGATAGCGTGCAAAAATAAAATGTATCTGGCGACTCCCCTTGAAACTTTCTCATCAAATGGGGTGACACCATAAATTTTGATGGTGTCTGTGACCTACGCAGTTCCTTATTGGTAAAATTAGGTACATTGACCACTAAGGCGGCCGGAAACTTAACACACCTAGTTTGAGGAAATAACGTTCAGCCTATGTCGTCAAAATACGTATTAAAATGAGTGACATCCTCTGTGAACACTGCGGCGCGAAGTTTAAAATGACACTTTGAACTTGACTCTTTCTTCTATTATTGAACTTATGATGGTGAAAATAATTAGAATAATGTTCTCAGAGTATGATTTATCACTCTAAACCGATTCATTGTTTTTACTTCAGTGTCCATTTAAGGAATCCTGACGCACATTTTGCAGGAACAGGACTCCAGAGCCGAAGTGGAAGGTCAGAACATCCTGATGCAAGAGTTTCCCCGCAAGGCGCCTGTTGTGGGAACATCTCTGATCACGACGCTTTACTACTGCTGTCTCTATCATTACAATGTGTCAAACGTGAGTGCTATGTCCCCCAATTGAACCGCTTGCTTGGAATTCAGAGATTTGGTTCGATTTGCCAACAATTTACAATGTTTGCAATTGTGTTCCAGAACCACATTGCCAGTCCCAGCCAGATGAAGGCTGTATTCAATGTGAGTGTTTCGTTTTGGAATAACTAAATGGCCATGTTACACTGCGTACTTGCACTCTGATTAAGAAGACAGACAAAAGAGGTCATACACATGCACACATCTGTGTGCACTGTGTGTTTGGTGCATGTAAATGCCAGTTGACGACTGCTACCTTTATTTTTATTCATTGTGCTCTTGTTCTTCAAGCCATGCAGTGATGTAGGGATAGTGCATGGACCTTAAAGGGCCCCCTAAACCACCTCTAATATTTTTTCACATTTCAAGTAAACACGCGCATCGTGCGCAGATTGTCCTCGCGATAAGTGATTCCACAAGTGGCAGTGCTATGAGCAGCCGGCGCTCCACAAATTCCAAGAAACAATCCCTCCTCCTCTCCGAGCCTTACTGGCCCTCTGCGTGACGCCGAAAATATCAATCTCTGACGCGCAGCACATTGATGGTGTGATTAGTTGAGCAAAAACCCTATGACTTCTGGTTACTCTGCAAGCAGATGTTCGTGCTTCTTGTCATTATTCATTGTGTTGCCTGCATGCGGCGTCTCCCAGCAGCACATGCTTTCCTGCGCATTTGCACTGGCCATGCGCAGACCGCACGTGCACTACTTGCGCTAGGCGAGAGGGCAAAGTGACCTTGGGTGAAGATACGATCAGAGGTTAGCGAAGGATAGAGCGAGAGGAGTGATTCGCCGTGTTTCGATAATCGAATGCGTCGAACTCCGCTATTACGGGACCGTTTAGAAAAATTCTTGGGTCTCCCTGTTCGTTGTGCACTCATGCATGTTTTATCATTGCTTGTTGGTCGAAGAAAAAAATGTTGGCCCTACCCACAACCAACCGCTGTACCTCCCATAAGGAATTTGCTTAAACGATCATACTCATTTTTGTGATGTAGGTCACTCCTGGAGAGCCTTAGATAGATGACGTGTTGCAGATTTTAGGTAGAAAATTTGAACGTGCTAGTAAACTTCATGAGGGATTCAGGCATTGTCGCTCAGCCGAACTTGTTTTTAGGTAGTAGCGATGAACATTCAACTCTTAATATGTGCAGTATTTGCCGAAAAAGACTACTTGTAGTTGAAAAAGAAATGAGTCTTTCACATCTGAAGGCATGTAGCGGTTGTGTGTGCGGAGCTTACATTTTTTCTTGCGTTTTAATCGACTGTAGCGCCTCGCCTCTTTCCTTTCGCTACCCTATTGAAGCTTCCTCCTGTTCTCGTATTCCACACAGTTGACCGAGAAACAATTTGTCTGGACTGCTCTGACTGCCCTGGCCCAGATAAAACATTGGAAAGAAATTGACAACCTGTTTCAAGGCAAGGTGAGAGCATTCGGACAGCTCTGCTTACCGTCTGGCCAGGAAATTGCACCTGCGAACTACGCATGCTTGAAGACGTCCTTTTTTGCGCGTTATGAAAGGCAAAGGAAAATGCAAAGGACCTGAAATCATGTCCTTGTTATTTTGCAGTCTTGGCTTGGCAAATCGAAAATGCGGTGCTGCATTGGCTTCGACAAGGCTGTCGAAATTCTGGCTAAGGCACATGCCCCACCCGAGGTATGCCAATTCCAAACTTCTACTGTCTGTGTGATTATTTTATGAAGCATTGCAATGACCTGCCCTTTTAGTCCTTAAGTTTTTTTTTTCTCTTGCGAAATAAATTCATCATTTGTAGTGAGAGCAAAGATTTTGCGACATGTTTGTATGAAACGCATTCATAGTGTGAAGAACAAAAAGTAATTTAGTACCTCCAGTTCTGTTATTGTGTTGCAGAATTACTAGCAACAGGTGCTAAAGCATTTGGGATAATCATTGCCCAACCAAAATTTCACTTTTCCCGGCGACTTTCATCTAGGTGTTCGAGAGATACCTCCAAATGGTTGACGACTCGGAGAAGCGACTGACACTGGCAAAGGCGCACAAGTGTCACAGTGTTGTCATTGAGGTGAGCCTAAGCTGCCCATTTTAATGTCAGCTCTCATGTTTTGGGACGACTTTGCTTTGTCATGTTCATCGAATACTGATGTTGCTATGGCGCGTTACTTTCAGCAACAAGAGACCAGTGAAGGCTAGCAAGGCGAAGTAAGCAGAATGCTGTGATAGTGTGCTTTCAGCACGTCTATGGTTTCTGTTGTATATTAACGATGCGTTCATTAATTGAGTGCGTGACCAGTAAACAAGCCATATTTGGTGACGGCCTAAGGATGTGGCAATTGTTCTGCTAGCAACACCATAGCTAAACCACAATATTTATTCCATCTGTTTTCACTTGCAGACGCTAGTTTACCTGAGAGATCGGCAACGGCTGCTCAGGTACAAGAGTGAAGTTCAGCCACAGTCCACGGCGTTCTTTGAGATTGAAAGGCTCCTTAACGGCACGGTAAGCTAGCTTCAGTGATCGTGTATCCTTGCCAATTAGACTTTATCATGGCTATAAGCGGCACTGACTGAATAAAGTGCTGTAGCTCGATTGGCAGTGCACTGGACACATTGCATGAAGATGGTGAAAGTGCTCATGCCACGTTTCATTTCCGTGTTTGTGTCGTTGCACTGCGGGCAACGTACAGCTTCTCTCACAGGCACCAACTGTCAAGTGCAGAAAATAACCAGTTTCTGGACTTTGGAAAACACTGCACGTGTGCTTGCAAAATCCAAGTCAAATTCACTAGGACAGCTTTGTAAATGTAGGGGTTGCTACTGGCCCATTCTTCCCAAGTCATAATTCACTAGAGAACTCTCGCATGCTATTAATTGCTGTTGCACACTAGCACGAGAAACAGTATTATTAGTTGACTGGACAGATTTAAACAGCTGTGTGGTATTACTGCATGTAAACAAATGCATTAGCATGCGATTCTCTTGCATGACAGTTATCGGAAACAGAGTGTTCAGTTCTGGTAAGATGTCATGCAGCGTCAACGAGATCCTAGAATGAGCTCAAAGTCAAAGGCTCATTGAAAAATTTCGATGAGATGGCAGGTATAGTGTGCATACAGACTTTGTCAAATAATTCAATTACCCAGATACACTCAAACCTCGTTATAACGAAGTTGCATCTTAAGGAAGATAAGTTTGTTTATCCGAAAATTCATTATGAAGGTGTACTCTTGACACTATATTTATTGGTAGACTATTTTTCATTTACTTTGTTATGGCCAATATTTGTTACACCCGGGTTCGTTATATAGAGGTTTGAGTGTAGTTGCGTTTAGGAGTACCACGTGCACACTTTCACATAGCTGTGCAGAGAATGTTGTCCAGCAGTGCAGTGCCCTAGAGATAGCAATTTAGTATGAAAGCTTGGGCGTGTTGGTAACCCACTTACAAAACAAATACTGCATGAAATAAAGGGAGACAAAAAAGACCGATGCACATGTCCACTTTTCTTGTCCCCGTTCATTTCGTGGTGTATCTAGTATTTGTAAATTACAGATTGCACCCTAAAGTGAAGTTTGGATGTCGCGCTTGATGCCTTTTTTTTTTTTCTCTCCAGGCTGTAAAATGGAAGAACTGAAGCAACCATTTTTCCTATTTGTAAATAAATAAAAAAAAACCCGTAGGCAACCATGTCACACCGGATAAAAAAGAAAGTGGCAGCAGCGAGCAACCAAATTTATGCATGAGAAATCTTGTCTTTTTGTCTATCCCAGTTTTATTGCATAAGAAATTTTATAATGTCTTATATAACTAAGTAAAAAATGAAATCACCAAATGATGTACACTTAACACTTATGCAATTCTTAAACTATGTAAAAAAGAAACAAACCTTCTTTGGTTTTAAAGTGCCATTCAACTCAAACAGGGCATAACCTGTGCTGTGTTTCGCAGCATATCACAGATGTAAGTCACAAGCAAAAAACATACAACCTTGACAGATATTGTTCTAAAAGTGTGCTCCATTAAAGGCCCCGTAAAACTACTGCAACATTTTTTCAAGCATTTCAGGTAAACGCGCACATCGTGTACAAAATGCTGTCGTGATCAACAATTCTACACGTGGCAGCACACTAGGAGCCGCCAGCGCGCCAATCTCTCCTTCTTTCCGGGCCTTTCGGCCCTCCGCGTCACGTGCCGTGCCACGTCTCTGACGCGCCGAGCCAAATATGCCAAATATGCTGGACTGGTCGAGCAAAGAGCCGACAACTTCCGGTCAGTCTGCAAGCAGCTGTCCGCACTGTTTGTCGTATTGTCCGCATGCATGCAACACGCGTGATGCACGGCGTGTCCCCATACAGGGCCATCGCATTGGCGATCTTTTGAAGGCGTGCCCGCTACGCAGGGTCCATACCGGCATGATTACAGCAGCGATGGTTTTGACAACAAGCACGTTACTGGCGGAGTCGACGGCCGGAGTCGTGGCAACCGGAAGGAGACAGGGTTTCAAGCAGCGAGTCAGCGATGACGTATGCCACGCGAGATTGGGAGGGGCTGCTCGGAGAGAGGGCAAAGCGGCGTGGCAGAGGATACCAGCGGAGGAAAGCACAGGAGAGAGCGAAAATCGAAACGCGTCTTACTCCGCTATTACTGCACCATTTCAAGATATTCTCATGGCTCCGTGTTTGTCGTACACTCGTGCACAATTTCCCCACCACAACTGAATTTCGACGTTTGGGTAATTTACGGGCCTTTTAAGACACTTGCAATAGTTGCATACATTGAAGTAAAAACGTGACTAAGCATGTATGCCGCAGCACAAATTGTGACGCGTACCATTCCTAAGATTGTGCGGTTCTCTCATAACTACTACTTTCTGGCTTATCTGCCTCGTTACTGGCAGTCTTGATCACCAAGACTGGTTAAATTAGGTGTAGAAAAGTAATTTTGAGAAGCTCTCAGTGTATTTACAGGAGTTGAAGATGCAGTATCTTGTTCACGATGGCAGTGTCTTACTGAAAGCAAAGTTTGTTTTGCCTCACAAATAAGGATTTGGTATACTCGACTTTCACAACAAATGATGCGAAGTTGCACCTCTCAATGTCACTGCTGTGCAAGGCACTGATCGCAGCATGCGCAAGCATGAATGTGCTAAAACACACAGCTCCTGAGACTTCGTTAATGTTGGTTTTCGAGAATATGTGTTGGCACACAACATTATACCAAATGTAGGCTCTGAAGCAACCCGACTGGGCCTACAGGGACCAAGACAAGGACGTTTGCAACAACGTGGTTTGTTGCAGACTACAAAAGCATGTACCGTAAAAGCCCACATATAGCTTGGACCCGCATATAGTCCGGGATGTAATTTGGGGATAGCAAACGTGAAAAAAAAAAAGTTTTCACCTTAATAAAGCCCAAGTAAAATGGAAAAATGCATTTATTGACACACTTCATTCATCGACGTAGTCGGACCCAGTCTCTCCCGAAGCTCCCTTGTCGGAAATATTATACGACAGCGCATCATCCTCAGTGTCATCAAGGGCATTTGAGATGGAGCACTTTTTGAACGCGCGGGCAACGAGTGTCTCGGGAATGCAGGCCCAAGCCTAGACTATCCACGAGCACAGCGTCGCTGGTGAGGCCCGTTTCAGTTGTCCGGCAGGGGGTCACTTTTGGTTCTCCGGACCTCATCTAATTCGCGTACAGGTACTTGACACGGTCCTTAAATGGCTTATTAAGGCACACATCAAGCAGCTGCAGCTGTGATGTAATCCCTTCCAGATGACGACGAGCTGGGTGCAGGAGTCGCACAGCCGCCGCTTTACGGAGTCGGTCAGGTGACACCGAAACCCGTTGAGCACAAGCATCGAAGGGAGCCCCAGCAGTGCTCCGGGCCATCGACACCACGCGGACTTGATCCAGTCAAGCACTAGCGATTCGTCCATCCACCCCTTCTGAAAGAGGACGACGACATTTTTTTGGAAACTTCTCCCCCTTTAGCGTCTTTTGTTTGAACAGCACGTAGGATGGTAGCTTGCAACCGTCTGGAGTGCAGGACAAGACGACAGTCAACTGCGTTTTTTCGTTCCCAGTCAGTCGCAGGATAACTTGCCTGGAGCCTTTCTGATGCATCGTCAGCGCCAAGGCCATATCCAGGTAGACTGCCGTTTGTTCCCTATTGCCGATCTGGCCAAATTGAAAGGGAACAGCCTTTTGCAACGCAATTACTACATACCGTACTTTTGAAACTTCACAAGATCCTCTTCGTAGCTCTGATAGCTTCTGCGAGATCGATGTACGCCGGCGTAGGGAGAACCCAGCGCGGCGCATGAAGAGAGACGCCCAATGCTTGCTCGCTTTAAAATCCTCCGGCTGAATGCCTTTGTCTCAAGCGATCTCCCTTGCCTTTGCTTGTAGCCCCTTGATGTTAACGTCAATATGTGCAGCTTGCTGCTCCCGCACAAAGTCTGTGAGTTCCACGTTTGGAAACGCTAAATTTCTTGGTCAGCGGAAACTTTTTCCCTGGCTGCTGCAAGCAAAGAGGACGTCCTTCTGCTTCCGCCAACCGCGAATACTCTGTTTGTTGACTCATAACTGCTGCTCTGCGGCACAGTTGCCAATGGTTTCGGCAGCAGCAATAACTTTCCCTTTGAAAGCAGCCGAGTACTGCTTGTGCAGTGCTGACATGGCGTAATATCACAGGAGCTAAATCGTGGTCGTCATTATGATTGCCAAGTTGAAGCAAAGGCCCCTGACCACTGTTGCACGCGTGGGTCTGTAAGACGCCTGCTACCGCCGCTAACACTAGCAAGCACAGAAGCGTGCAAACACCTGATGATGATAATAGCACCGCGCTATGCCGAAACCTAAACTGAATTTCATCCGAAATTCTTCGGACCTGCATATAGCACGGGGCCGAAATTTCGCACCCTAAAATCTAGAAGAGAGAAAAAAAAAAAAAACGAGCTATATGAGGGCTTTTACAGTACGTGGTTTTTAATATTTAAATATTGCTCACACATAGTCATTTGACACTGTCCCATCCGAGCACTTCTAGCGAGAAGAGTCCAGGTAATTTGGTACACGAAGCTCCCGTCGTCGTGCGGGCTCAACGGCGGCGTGGAATGTTGTGCACCAAGGGCGTCTCAGCCATCAGGCGCTCGCTCTCTTCGGCGGTGGTTCCCTTGTTTGCCATGTAAATCCGTATCAGGAATTCGGGCAACAGGACTTGGTTTAAGTAGTCGCCGCTCTGCAACGAAGGGAAGCAAGGTCAAATGCTGTTCAGAGAACTGCGGATGCTACAGCCCCACTTCACTATAACTGCTTTACTGCACAAGAATAGCCATTTGAATAACGGCATGCAAGTAAAATGCAATTTGACTCGTTACTGACTGGTAACAGAGTTCGTGACCAAGTACATACCACCCAGTTCAGGACAATTAACTATTTATCGCCACTCACAGATTTTAATACGATGCCCATGTGGATGATCACTTTGAATCCTTCATTACCGCAACACCTGCAAAGTGTAGTCCTTCCTGCCGGAATCATTTAGTAACACAGTACCACTTAGTTGTCACTTACTGGTACTTATGAAAGTGTGATGCCCATTCATGCTTAGAGACAGCATATACATCATACTGGTACTATGGATACCGACATGTATTGCTCCACAGATAAAGTTAGTGCTGATGCAGTGACAGTGTATAACAATTTAATCCAATTATATATTTGAACATCATCTTGAAAAAGCCACTGCAAGCAACTGTTAACCTCTTAGCTATGTTACTAATCAAAAGGACCTTCCAGGTAGAGTAGTACTAGGCCTTGCTGCCGCAACCTTGCATAGTTGTTAGAGTGGAATAACTGTTTGAGAATGAAGCAGTTAACAGACTGATTATTTTACAGACAATAAGGTTATCAGTGTCCTACGACAGTAGAGCTTGTGTTATGCTAGTAAATGCAACAAAAGTGGGCCTATATTTTAGAATATTTTCTTTGAATCTCGACTTTCTACTTGTAGCACACCACACCGGATCGACGGTTCCGGTCATCGCAGAAGCTCACTGGCATCCAGGCCGAA
Source organism: Rhipicephalus microplus (assembly GCF_013339725.1). Lineage (NCBI taxonomy): Eukaryota > Metazoa > Arthropoda > Arachnida > Ixodida > Ixodidae > Rhipicephalus > Rhipicephalus microplus. The sequence goes on from NC_051168.1 coordinate 45,068,784, forward strand.
AGGTTAGGTAATTGCAAGAAAATGGACTGGATTGTTGTAATTGTAACAATCCATTTAAATTGCAAAGGCATGACATCAAGGCGTGCATCTGTGGTTACTTGGTGGCAGTTCCAAGTCTTGCAAACGTCAAACCGTTTAGGAATACACGCACCGGCTTAATGCACGAGGCTTCACTACGCCGCCCATTGGTGGTTACAGAAAGCTTGCATGACGACTATTGTTTCACGAGAGAGAAATGGGGCACTGCGGTCGTTCAGCTTTCGTTGGAACGATGCGTAGCCCATGGATTTGCCCAGTCTTCGTGCTTCTGCCTTCGAATGTGCTCGCGGCTCTGCTTAATTTTGTGTGTTGGCTATTGTTTCGGATAAAATGGCTCGTGAACACCGGAAAAGTTCCGGTGGTCCCGGAGGTGCGCGAGTCGATTTGAATTGGTCAGCCTAAAAGGCCACGGCGGCAAAGTGGGACTCCGGAAGTTTTGCTCAACCATGTCTCGCGACAGTAGGGCTGTAGGCCACACAGAGCCGGAACCTTGGGCAAATCCATGTATGCACTCAAACCTCCAAATAAAAAAGTTGAATCTTGCATGAAAATAAGTTCGTTAAACCAAAAAATCGTTATAAATGTTTACTCTTAACACTGCATCTATTGCAAGGCTATTCATTTACTTTTTTATAACCAATATTTCGTTATATCCAGGTTTGCATGTAGTTCTCACCATTACCATGCTAGCTGAAGTGTCGCACATTGCTGCTCCCATAGACACAAGCGTTATTGTGTACCATCATTTCCCTATGGTGTACCATCATAAAACTCTACAACGTCGCTAACCATGAGGTAAGTTTTTCCAGCAACAGCTGCCCCAGTTGTGTCTGACAGATGACCTGCCACTTTCTTGTGAGCAAACTCTTCCATGAGGAGGTCGAGGATGACGTCCGTCTGTTTGTCGGAGAATGGGGAAAAGAACACCTTGTAGGTGAGCGACCCTGCAAAAGAAGAGAAGCCGCCCGTTGGCACAGGTCATGTCGCCAGAGCAACGCGAAAGTATAAACGAAGGAGACTCACTTTTGGCCTTCCCACCCTTGAAGTAAACCGTGCGCCTCCAACTTTCAACCTGTGACACGAAAGAAATAGAGAACGTGTGATTTTTACCTTTTCAGAATTCAGTGGGCTGTCGGTAAACAAATATCTTAAAGGGGCCCTGAAACACTTTTTCAAGTAATCGTGGAATGGATTTACTAAAAGGGCTCATTGCTTCACGGATTCAATGCCACAAAAACATCAAAAATCCGTCCAGTACGAGCAGAGATTTGTCGCACGCTGCAATAGTGTTCTCTCGTCCTGACGAAAGTGTTGGAAGCTAAGCAGGGAGAGATGGCAGGGGCAAAGAAAACACACCGTGCAATCCTCGTGACGTTGAGCACTTTTTTTTTTTTTCTTTAAATACGCGGCTGTTTCAGTTTGGTCGCGCGCGCCATGGTCAAATCAGCCAATGTCTCATAGAAGGCCTTCTACGAGCGATTTTTGAGCGTCTTTCATTGTTTTCGAGAGAAGAGAAAGCAATTTCTAGCTGAATTTGATAATTTATTGTGAATTCCAAGCAGCGTGCTGCGCTATAATACTTGGTCGCGTGTTCTAGGGAGCCTCTACTACCGATCGGCAGCGTTTTCTGGCCGCGCTCAAAAAGTGTTGCAGGGTCCCTGTAAATTGCTGCGAAAGTTAATATACCTCTAGCATGATTGTCTTTATACTTTAATTCTGCAACCGTGCTCATCCCTTGGTAAATGGAACTGCTGCTCTACAGAGCGCATTTTCCTGGTTCTTTCAAGTTCCGTTTATTGAGTACTCCTGTAGTTAAATCTGTGAATGTTGGCTAGCACAATTTGCCGGCAATATGAAGGAAGGAAGAATTCCGGCAGGAGTTCTCGGGGAGGCAATTATCAATGCCATGTTCCGTCGTCTTGGGCCTGCTGAGACCTACGACATTCGTCCATAAGCTCTATTGGTGGATGTTATGAAGTTTGCGGGTTCTGCGAAGTTGCAATTTCTCCATGGTCTGCCCATGCTACACATAAAATTAGCAACCTTTTGAGAACAATGATAACACATTGTCAAAATTGGCCAATCGCTTATGCCTGTGCGATTGCATTGTCTGGAACTGGCTAAAAAAAAAAGCTTCCGTCTATAAAGTGTAGCTGTTTTACAAACACTGGCCATTTCGGATGCGTTTTTAAAAGTTTCTGAATTGCCATGCCAATCTAGGGTGTTTTGACTCGGGCGGTAAGAAGGGAGGCAAAGAGCCACATCACCGATTGCCCTCTACAGCTGACTTAGCAGTCTTTGTTGATACGGTCCTTAGCAGCCACACACGACAGTGGGGCCAAGCAAAAAAAAGTTCTCGGCTCCAAAAGGATGAGATGATTGGCAGTAGAGAAGCTTTGAGGAGTGGAGGTGACATCTTCTTCTTCCTTCCTCCATGGTGCACTTTAATTGCAAGCATTCCGGTTAACAACTTCATTTTAGCTCTGTGAACTAGCAAAGCAATCGTGAAACAAACTTAACAGAGATGAGATAACTAGCTACACAGTGCACAAAAGTCCAGGTTAATGTTTTCCAGTCTTCATATTTAACCTGACGAAGATGTGCTGGCAGGAACCTGCCATACGCCTGCTACGCACTTTCAACAGCTGCACTATCAAGTTGAAGATTTTATTTTAACCTACGACCATCTTCAGAACACTGCAAAGCTTAATGACACAGACATGCTGCTGAAGATTTTAGTTTAACTTACAACCATCTTCAGAACACTGCAAAGCCTAATGACACAGACATGCTAGTTGCAACGCCAAAGGGTACAGATGAGCATACCCGACAGTCATATGTAGCATGGCAGAAAAGCTGGCACATTAACGGATGAAAGAGAGTGGATGAAGGGCCTTTTTTTTAATTTTTATGACGCCATCTGGCGAAGCGAAGAAAAATATCGGCAACATCATTTGTAGTCTTGGACCGTAGTGTAGTAATTACGACAAATTTAAAGACATTAAAAAGGACAAAAAGGCTATTTGCCTCCGGTAGGAACCAAATCTACAACCTTTGAATAACGAGTACGATGCGTTACCAATTGAGCTACTTTTGTCCACTTTCATTTCTTTACACTTATATCACAGTGACTGTATGACGGTTAGAGACTACACATAATGTCTCCTATGCTCTCTTGGCTTCATTGTCTTTTTGCTTCATTAGGTAATGGCTGAACTTGTGCCTCACACTTAGAGGTTTATAACTCCTAAAGCCTTTTCCTGTTTAGCTCTAAATACACTGTGTTATTCAATGACAAAGCAACTTCATCTAGCCTCGTGAGTACTCGCCACGCAAGTGGCCTGCCGAGACTTATTTCTGGGTACATTATGTTGAATAATTCCAAAAAAGAGTGGTCAAAAATTTCTTGCGAGTTTCAGTTTAGGTCGTTGTGGTCCAACTATGGTATTACCCTTGTAATCTTGGCCGCACTATGCACCCAGATCGGGCATTTGCATAGAATGAAGATTTCCTATATTGCAGCAGTACCATCTCATCAATGTTACGTGCATTGTTGAATGTCTTATTGCAGTACGTTCTTTACGCAAATATGTATGCTGTGCACATTAGGCATCTAGAAGTAAAGTTTGATTTCCAGGCACCACCATGTGCCAAATTATCAGGAATAGTGGCCAAAAATGCCCTACTGTGCTTGTACATAATGTAATGGGCCTACACATGGCCTCAACAGAAACAAAGTAAAGCGATTCCCAGAGAATGGGGTGTCTCTCTCATACCAAAAAATAGTAAGCTTGTCTGCTCATCTACGAGGGCTAGAGCGATTTAAAGTTTAAATGTTCAGCTCAACAGTTCGTAGACATCAATGTTAACATAACAAAGATGGTGCGTGGAACTTCAGATAGCAATACTGCACCACGTCAATTTGTGCCACATCACTGCGCATGAGTAAAGAGAGCTACACGCCAGAGCCGAATGGTCATTTGCAGAGTCGGTTGGCTGCTATGTGTGAAACCGAAACTCATACTTCAGTATAACAAACGAACGAAGTAAATAAAATATAGCCTTGCGATATAGTGTTAGGAATATACTTTTATAACGAATTTTTGGATATATGAAGCTTATTTTCGTATAAGATGCCACATTGCTATACTATTGAGGTCCGAGTGTAGCTTTTCTTTGCCAGCTGTTTAGCACACATGCTGCATGCTACAACTTTGCGATAGATTGAATAAACAAAGAGCACGTGCCTGACACGACACAGGCAAAACAAAGCAGCCTCGTCTTCAAGCGATTCGTTTGTGTGAAATAAGGGGGCGGAGCTCTACGACGTAATGACCGTACCTTCCCTGCGAGAATCCCATCCAATTCTGGCAAAAACTTCTTGAAGAGGTAACGGATGTGGCGCTCCTCCAGGTCTTTCACATTTCTGTCCACGGCGAAGAATGACAAAGACTGTTACAAGATGCAAACCCACACCCTTCCAAGATAAACATAGGAGTCTTGTGCATCAAACACATATTTATTTTACACATAAAAGGAAAATGAAAACAGCAAAAGATCACGCCATAATCACTCCATAAAGACCACGTAAAGAAAAAAATGCAACCAGTGAATACATCATCAAAGACCAGCTACCACAGAATTTGAGGCTTTACATGCCGAAACGTATCACTCGATAATAAAGCATGCTTTAGCGTGGGATAAATTTATAAACTATAACCACTTGTATTCTTAAAGTATGTTTAAATTTAAGCACACAGGCCTCCCTGTATATACACTCATACCCCCATATAACAAACCCAGATGTAACGAAGTATCGGTGATAGCAAAGTAAATGAGGTACTGTCCTGCAACGAATATAGTCCTAGACATATACCTTTATAACAAAATTTTGGGTGTAACAAGCTTATTTTCGTGAAGATGTAACTTTGTTTTAATGAGGTTTGAGTGTACTACCATGAAAATGTGGCTGCTGTTGCCTCAGATATAATTGAAGGAACATCTTCGTGCTTAATAATAATCACTTTTGCAGTTTTACTTGCCACAACCACTACTATATCATCAAGAGGCATGCTGGAGAGGAGAGCTTCCGATAATTTCAACTACCTCGGGTCCTTCAACATGCACTGATGGCCCTTTGGCATTTCGCCTACATCGAAATGTGACCATCGAAATGTGACCAGCTAAAATTGAACCATCGTCTTTCAAGACACTAGCTGAGAACCACAATGTCTCAGTGTGTAGCATGACAATTCCGTAGCCATTTAAGCTGGCACAGCTGGTTGGACTGCCTAAAGAGTCTAGTTTCAGATAGTATAGATATGTAGAAGCTTCCAGGCAAAATTTGACAACTGAAGTAAGCGTGTAGACGCTGAGGATAGCTTGAAAAAGTAGCCGTTCACGATTACTGAGACCCGAATAAATGCCACCATTACTTCTTGTAAATGACGTCTGAAAGGGGCTTACTCTAAGACTTCCTATCTCTTCGGTGTGACCTCCGAGATAAGGGGGCTCTTTAATATTAATCTTAGAGGTGGTATACAGGGTCATATGTCATTGAAACAACACGCAGGTGCATGCAGCACCTACTCTGGTTCTTCTTAAAGGCTGCTATTAAAAAAAAAAAACCAAAAAAACTACGCAAGTTCCTACCACGTGGCTTTGCCAAGATTGAGTCAGCAGCATATACTACTCCCTCTGAACAAATTTAGCCGAAGCGAAATTTAGTTGCAATTGGTCTTTGTTTTTGGGTCCTTTCATTTCCCAGCCTAGCAACCAAAACCAAGGCACCACTAAGTACATGGAGCACTTCCACACACCTCTTGCAAAATATTGTTACATTGTAATATTGTTACTCAATCTAACCATAACAATATCAAGGCATGGCTTTCGTGCAACATCATTGTTGCAACGTGCACTCAAGATCAGCAATGCCTTGGCAGAGTCCTAGATACGACTGATAATACCTGTTGATGCATGGCTGCAACTCAGGCTCACATGAGGCTATCTTATAGACCTTTTCACTGAAAACTCCCTGGGCATCACCATAGTTCTCTCTGGGCTGTTGCTAACATGCGTGAACCCCCAAAAATACATTGCCGAGGCTGTGACGTCAGCATTTTTGCTCCCGTGCAACGGCCCAGAAAGGAGGAGATCTTCCTCCTTGTTAAAAAGGTCTTTAACAGCTGTGTCGCAATGACTGCTCAGTTTAGCTGAACAATAAGGTCAAGAACGCATAATTGTGATAAGCAACGCCATGATACTACGAGGCACCTGTGGCAACCACATGTCTGTCACTTGGTGTTCATTCAAGATTGATTCATGAAATAAAGCCAAGGCAGTGAGTCTTGGTTTTATTTTGGAAATCACATTTCACTTAAAACAAAGGAATTTCCATGTTAGATTCGACTGTCATGAATAAAAAGATTCGAGTACAATTTTGCACAGCACGATCAACTTGCTGCTGCACAAAGGTTTAAAGCAGGACGTCACATGTATAGTGAATATATGCCAGCAGAAACAAACAGATAAGACATACAATAAGACAGTCTACAGGTTTTGTTACAGCTGTATTAGATGCGAAAATCTTCAAATTAAGCAGTCCGGGCTATTCAACACGCTAGAAAGTCAATGTGTCCGTCATACATAAATGTGTTTGTAAACATTTCATCCATAACAGCATGAAACTTCTGGTCCATAAATTAGGCACTTTGAGCTATGAGTGCTGTCTATATGATCAAATAAAATCTCAGAGTACCTCGTGAATACGTGCACGAAATTCCTCAAGTTTTAGAATAAAATTCATAAAAAGCTAGAGCTTTTTAGCTGCATAGGTAAAGAAGCAGCCAAAGTGTCCGAACACTTAAGGGGACAGACTGCTCTTTGGGACCAAAAAGTGACAAAAAAATTCATTTTTTAAAATTGACATATTTGGTTTCTGCAAGTATTTTTCTATCTCTCTGCAAATTTTCACGCACCAGGAAGTAGTAATTTTTTTGCAATGTCATTTTAACTGTCCACATTCTTGGTGCTGTTAACATGCAGAACCTGCAAAAAAATGGGGAACCGACTTTGAGGCTTCTTTATAATTTGCCAGCACCTTTGTCTAAAGCTCTACTACTAATTTATGAGCGCCTTTGTGAGGATTGCAAAACATGCACACCATGATTGTTGCTTTTTGAAGAAACTGTGTGTTTTCAGTTTTTTCCATTTTTCTCAAAAAAGTAAATTTATGACAATTCAATTTTGAGGCCTCAATATCTCTGCAGCTAGGGCAGGTACAACAATAATTCTTTTTGCAGTGGAAACCTGTATGTCTGTAGAATGCAAGTATGGGAGCAGAATTTAGAGCACATGCCTTTTTAATTAATTACTAATCAAAATTGTAATACAATTTCAACTGCTTTTGTAAATGTATAGTTCATTTTGCTGCAAATAACTAACAAAGGCCTAAAAACAAAAACCTCTTCCATACTTTCACTCTATAGTCATTAGTCTATGTTGGCATATCCTGAATATCACTTTTAATTAAGCACCTTTTTTCTATGGTGGCCTTAAACAATAGGGGTTGAACTTAAGTTATCTCAGGAACAAAGTGAATTACAGGAAAACTAATTAAATATTTGAAATCAGCAGAAAAAACTGCATAACCCTGTGCAGTTTTATCAAGATCACTGAAGAAGTAAACAAAAGATGTCTAAGACCAGTCTGCCCCCTTAAGTGCTAACACTACCTGCTGTAGCAACATGCTAATATGTTGGCAATAGTGCCAACCAAATATAGAAGTTCAACCTTCCAGTAAAGAAAAGTGGGAATTCCTAGGTAATGATTCTTGTATGAACCGTTTTCTAAACACTAAATATTACAATGTGAACATTAAAATATCCCTTAAAAATGTATCTCTTCACTAAAACCTCATTGTGGCAAATATTTCAGTATAAACGTCCAACACGTTTGACAACTGCTTAGGAGATTCACTATGCAATGCTATCCACAACAGTCATGCGAAATATCTTGAAAGGATACAGGAAGAAATTCCTATCCCAGTTCCAGACCCTGCAGAGTTAATTTTTCAGGGATCTGCACCCTGATTTGCTAGAAAGGACAATGCACATAAGCACATAATAAGAGGGAAAAAATTGCAACTGCATCAAAAAACTTATTGGATTTTCTGCAACCTTCTGTCCGAAGTACTTGCCCTTTACCAAACGCAGTATGGCGGCAATATAAAATAACCACTACAATAAAAATGATGGATACAACACTGATAGGTGCACTCCTTGTACAGTGAGGGCGCAATCAGAAGTGTAGGTAGACAGGGCTACTTAAATTTAATGTGACCCACTGCTTGCAAAAAACCTAGTCTATTCAAGAATCGTATTTTGCCGCTGTAATACTATAAAAGCAAGTTAGGCAAGCACAATTGTGTTCTACCACAGATATCAATGTAGGTCTGCTGCACAAAAGACCAAACAGATTGGCCAATCTTGGAATCCAAGACCACGGTCCAGTGACTGTTCAAACTGTGCAAAACACCACTGCTACTGGTAGCTACTGTAAAGGTGCTTCGTTCTCACAAATGATGCAGCTAGTCTATTTCTATAGCTTTAACTAATTGCATTGCACTTTCAGAGATTGTTTGAAACATGACGGAAATCAGAATGACGTCTCTTAACGTGTAACCGACGCTCTTGTTCCATGAACGATTCTATACAACACTGCTCAAAAATTGAAGGCAACGTTTCCACATTTGAAAGAGGTCTCCTTTAGCAATACTTTGAACATCAGAAAAGGACTATAACTTACTGTCAATTGAGAATGTTTTTAATTTATATTACTGCCTGCAGAGATGAAAAATTCCTGAACAATGTGGATTCATGAACACAGTAAGAGTTCAAGAAGACCAGACCACTAGTCAAAACATTGGCTGTAGTCACACCCCTTGTTCAAGCATTTTTCGTCGTGCTGCTCATGTTGCAGCACTTGCTGTTGGGCTAGATGGTTCATACTTTGTATTGACCATCAAGCTATGATCACTAAGCACAAAACGTCAACAGAAATAAGGGAAGAGGAGCAATATGATCACATCGCTCCTCTTTCTTCCCTTTTTTTATGCCTCGTTTGGATTAGTGTGCATCCCAAGTGACCACTCATTAGCTTAATGGGAGTACCCAATGACTTCCTCGGTCAGCTTGTAGAATACTTACACTGCAAGTAGTTAATGTTTCAGTATGAATGTCACCGCACCAAAGGTTTCTCAAAACACAGTAGCATTTAAGAACTACGTTGGGCGGCCCGGGTACCTTGCATTTCGTATTTCCCGCTCCACCCTAGCAGATGGCACGAACGAGTTCCCAGACTGGCTCCTTGCTTCCGGCACCTCCGACAGCGGCAGGGGAGAGTAGGTGGTCGTGGAAACGTCGGAGCTTATCTCCCTCTTCGGTGTCGGAATGTATGTAGGGATGTACTCCATGGTCGACTGCTGATGCCGCGCGGAGCGATTGACCGCCTCCGGAACGTACTCCTCGTAACGACCGCGCGAGGGCTTTGCCGCACCCGTAGACCCGACGCTCGAAGGTATGTACTCGACCGGCGGGTCTCGCCTCTTGCGTTTCTCCTCCTGTGCAACGTAGCAAGGACCGAAAATGAAGCATTCACTCTTAACTGCCCCATGAGCCTTACTAAACAGCAAGAGGGCAGACAGACACACAGAGTTGTGCAAGTGAAGGCCAATGACAACAATAGTCTCGCTTTACGTGTGCTTGAACTGATACAGAGCATCGTGTTTAGAAGAGAGAGGTTAGCCGGCCAGACAAAAGGGCAGAGAGCTATGTCCTCTGTTTTTTAGCCTGGCTGCCTTTTCTTTTTCGCAGTCATGCACTGCACCAGTATAACAAATCAACTTGCCGAATTGTCAACACTTGTCTCACTTAAGGTGACCTTTGAGAGAAAGGTCTACGACTTGACTTCTTTTCCTTTTATATAATAGCGAATTCTTGCTATTCCCTGTCCCATATATTAATTTGCAAGTTACACGACTAAAGAGACATTACCACCTGAAATTTTTAGCTCCCCAACAGGTAAGACCAAACGCTTTGAAGCATTTCTTTAATTGGAACACCACAACCGAATGAACCGCCGTACCACTGCCAACAGCGAGCAGCACTAACTTACTAGAACTGACAATATCTCGGTGTATTACTTCATGATTGGAATACAATAGTTTATTTCAGCACACAATAATGCTACCTAATATCTGCTGACACGGTCCTACCACAATTTACATATTGCTCAACAACAGCCACATGCAGTGTATTCATCGTACAAATAAAAGGCCCCACAAACCTGTATCTTCGGCGAAGATGGATTGTACGACAATGCCTCGGGCCTTGTTGGGGTCCTCCTGTACGAAGGCACGTAGGACTCGCGACGCGGTGGTGTCCTCGTCAACTTGGAAACTTCCTCATCCGACGTCACGACCGTGCCAGCTTGTTTCGAAGGCCCGCCCTCATCGTCTTCAGCATCCGTAGGTGGCCTCGCCACGGGAGTTGGCTCGTACGTGTCCATCTCGGGGGAACTTGGAGCCGCCTGCTTCACCGCGTCGACGGTTGACACGTCGTCTTCTGTTGCAGGTGATTTGCCAGCGGTCTCTTGCCCGGACTTGTTGTCGTCACCCTCGTCACTGTTCTCCTCATCCTCCACGAACAGGCTTTTTGAGAGCACGTTCTCCGCTTGCTTCACCTTTTTCGCAGCAGAAGGCACAGCTTGAGATGGCTCTTTCTTGCTCTGGAAGTCGTCCAGGCTCTCCCTCTTGGTGCTCTTGCTCCTGGAGGTGTGCGAGACGACTCTTACGTCGACCTGCTGCGTGGAATCGGGAGACCGCCGCGAGGTCTCGTCGCAAGCCTTCCTTGGTGCAGGCACCTCCACGTCGGAGTCCGAGTCATCGATGCCACAGTCTGTAAGCAGTTGCTTGATGTTTGCCTGCTTCGTCTTGGTCTGCTTGGACTTCTCCACGTGGTCTTTCCGCGTGTGAGACGACCCCTTTGACGATGAAGACTTGTCCTCCCTGCTCGACGTCGAAGTCTTTTTCGAAGAAGAATGCTTGTCTCGCCTGTCCCGGTGGTGCCTGCTTTTCTCCTGCGTGGACTCTTTTTCTTTCCCACTTCTGCCTGACTTAGAGGACGACGACTCTTTCTCGACCTTTTGAGAGTGAGACGCCGCCGCCGCACTCCGCTCGTGCGGCTCCTTGTGCTCAGTTCGGGTCCTGTGCTCTTTCTCGCGTGAGGAGCTTCCATCGCCTCCACTGCGCGAGGAAGACGTGGCCGCAGCCGGCGGTGGGTCGTGGCTTCTTCTGGCTTTCTCCTTTTCTCCGCGATGCGAGGAAGTCTTTGGCTTGTCGACTTCCCTGGGTGCTGCATCTGTTCGGTGCTGGTCGTGGTGGCGACTCCAACCCGAACGCACTGATGAACTGTCACCTCTAGATGTGGCCGCCTGCCGCCGGCTTTGAAACCTGAGTGACGGAGATTCTGTTCTCGTCCTGCTGCGCTGTGTCTTGGAGTGCGATGCGTTTTCTCCGGAGCCGGCTGTGACAGTGAGACAAACTTTTTGGCATCGCCTTCTGCCCTGCTGGTGGTGTTCTTTGGCGTCTCACTGCGAGGGGGTGGCACAAGCTTCCTGTCGAGGCGTTTGGACTTGTGTGCTTCAAACTACAAGCAGAAAAGAAATAAAGCAGGTCTGAATTAAACAGACAAGCCTGTTTCAACATACAAGGCTAAAATTATTATTAGCTTCAAAAATGCGTACTTTCGAAATTTTTACACACACACACACATGAAAGATGTATAAAAGAACAACAAGCTCAGCAACTCTACATTGCATGTTTCAGGTGGCACCACTACCAAAATGCTTAGTCAACCTCAAAGAATGCATCATTGCTGCAGTGCAGACACCTGAAAAGACTATGCTACAAAAATGTGCAAAATGAGCTCAATTATTGTCTGAATTATTGTCTGAACATATTGAGCGTTCGTAGAGGGTGCGTAAACTTGAGGAACAAATGAATCATTTATGCTAGCTTTGTACATAGCTGGACTATGTACAGGGAGCTGGACCACTTGCGCTAGCCGCAAGCGTGATACTGAGGGCTTTACACACTGCTTTTGAAATGTTCAGGGAATCGACACATGCGGTGCACATTACACAAGGCCGAAGGCTTACATTTTCACTCGCACTGTTGCTTTCCGAGTCGGAGCTGCTGATGTGCCGCTTTTTCGCTTCCCTCCGATCCAACCTAAAAAAAAAAGTTGAAGAAATGGACGCATGACAACCTTGCATCTTAAAATCAAACATCAAGAGTGCCAATGCTGTTCAAGGTTTATCATTCAACTTTGAACAACTTTGCTTGCAAAGAGAGGCAATGAAGAATAAGGGGTGATGCAACTCTTGATAGGATCTATAGAAACAATGCAGTGAAGAGAGGAATAATGAGCAAGACACCAATTTGTTTTGTGTTTATGACTCACCTTGCACAATATTAATATCAGAACGTATCTCCCAATACAGACTAGCTGGTGAACAAGCTTGATTAATGAACCGCAAAGAGCAGGTGTAACGAAAAGAACCTCATGCGCTCCGATAAAAGTTGCGAAGTGAGAAAAGGTTGCTGTTTAGTGTGAGGTATAAGAAACAAGGCTTGAACACGGTTTCTGGACAAATGCGTACTTCTCGTAATGCAATCGTGTTTATTGGCTCTTTGCAAGGTTTTGCATATAGCAATCTGCTGATGGGTACGTCGATGTTCAGCAGTAGCATATGAGCAAAACGCTAGAAACACTTGCACGACATAATTATGTTCTGTAAACTACTGCTGTTCTTTTCCTTTGACATCCATGTACTGGACTTACAGCTGCAGGCCGTAAGCAGTGCACTAATCGAATAGAAATCAAATACAGCACCAAAATGTGATCGAATAGAGAAGGTATCGAATAGGTAGTACTTCGCCGTTCTGACTACTAGTGCAAAACAACACTTACATCCTAGCACTAAATAATAGCCTTAGCGCGATTCCTTTACTGCATTTCTCATTGAGAAACATGGCTTATTTGAAGCACAATCAGTGTGCCCAGAATAAACAGTTTTTAATCTGCAAACTTGGTTTGTAAGGAGAGCGCTACTGATCACAGTTAAACATTGAAGTCTCACTCCTCGAGCAACATAGCCCACAATACAGAGGAACTTGCATGTTTGCACGTCCTGTCTTTAAGGATGATTACGTTCACAAGGCTTGTGCCCTGCTGAAGGTGCAATGATTCAACTCACTCTAGGATAGATTTGAGCGTAAACGGGCAACACACAAGAAGAAAGAACGACTGTTCTTGTGCGTTGTCAATTTGTGCTCAAATATACTCTAGAACGAACCAACAAATTAAACAAAGCATTTTACTCACTGTACATTTGCTGCAATTCATCAGGCTGTTTAGCATGGTTGGCGATTTTGAAAATTATTAGACAATCATTTGGATTTGATTGATTTGTAGGGTTTAATGTCCCAAAACCACGATATGATTATGAGAGACACCGTATTGAAGGGCTCCAGAAATTTCGACCACCTGGGGTTCTTTAACGTGCACCCAAATCTGAGCACACGGGCCTACAACTTTTCCACCTCCATCTGAAATACAGCCGCCGCAGCCAGGATTCGATCCCGCAACCTGCGGGTCAGCAGCCGAGTACATTAGCCACTAGACCTCCGCAATGGGGCAATCATTTGGATTTAGACATAGCAACTTGTTATATATATATATATATATATATACATACACGCTTTCACATAACAACTGTTTATTCTGCCGATGTTTCGACGGGAGCCCCGTCTTTTTCAAGGCATAATAATATTTACACATGCTCGGTGTCTTCTTATAGCCTGTCGAGACAGGAGGGAAGGGGTCAAAAGAAAACTAAAAAAGAAACAACGAAATGGGGGGGGGGGGGGAGAAACGTTAAAGAAATATTTATAGAAAATCTAGGAGAAGAAGCAAGACCGACACGGCAGAATCCTCCCGACGCCACCAAGAGGAAGAGGAATCCTCCCGACGCCACCAGCACGCACTTGAAGCACTTAAGCTCTCCCCATCAATTTGTCCTAAACTTCAAAGAGGAACGAGCCGCCAGCAGGTTACACGGGAAGGTGAAATACAAGAATGGCGGCACACTGCCCACTTGGGGAAAAGTGGGTGTGGGGGAGGTATTGTTGACAATGATGGCATTGCTCGTCTACCTCCGCCCTTCTCTGTTGAGATGCTGCCCCTTTCTAATTCCGGCGTGTCGGTCTTGCTTCTTATCCTAGATTTTCTATACTTCTTTAACGTTTCTCCCCCCGTTTCGTTGTTTCTTTCTTTTTTTTTTAGTCTTACTTTTTTTTTTACTTCTTCCCTCTTGTCTCGACAGGCTATAAGAAGACACCGAACATGCGTAAATATCATTATGCCTTGAAAAAGACGGGGCTCTCGTCGAAACGTCAGCAGAATAAACAGTTATGTGAAAACGCAGCTACTTTCACATATATATATATATATATATATATATATATATATATATATATATATATATATATATATATATATATATATATATATGTATGTATATATATAATGATCAAGTGGAACAGGGCAGTATTAGGTTTGCAATCAAAGTCTCAAATGCTCACATGCCTGGCCCCTTACCAGTTATAACGATTCGCAATGTACAAGACCCATGCAGCCTCCATATACTAAAGAAAGCGTAGAGACTCACAGCCTTTTCAATGCAGTCTTTTCCTCAGGCGTCTTTGGTCGCGGAGCCGCGGCAGGCTTGAAATAGCCACTGATTCCACGCGGAACGGCGTGTTGCGTTGTCTGGCTGTTTTGAACCTGATGACATGGACAGCGTGAAAATCACACACTGATACAACACAAGAAGCATAGATAACGTGGTTATTATTCAGGAACAGGCATACACAATTAAAAATGCAAGCACTGGTTAAGGAATGGACGACAGAAAGGGAACGAATTAAGGGCTCGCTTTCTTTTTTTGGACAGTCTAATGAAGTCAATAGAAGATGATGCCAAGAAGGTGTAGGTGACATTATTTTGCAGCCTTGTAACTACAGTGTAGTATCTTTGACATAAATGAAGAAATTAAAGCAGAGGAAAAGACAGCTTGCCACCGGTAGCAACTGAACCCCCAACTTTCGATTGAACTACAGATACTGGACTCCATACCTTCCTTGGCTTTATCATCAGCTGTGTTCACTAGGCTAAGGAAGGGGCCGAGGGTAGGCAAGCCAGAGCCAAGGAATACGCTCGCCTACCTTTGCTTGTTGTGCCAGCTCGCTAGTCGTCAGGCGTCGTATGCTGACCACGAGTTCGGACTTGAGCACAGATTTTTTTTCGAACATCCCACCTGAAGAAACAAAAAGCGTTTTTTCAAAACACGAACGCTGCAAATCGAGGAGAAGCAGGATGCAAAGCGGCCGGAAAGGTAGGGCTGTACTATCAGGCAATCGCTTATGGTGACAGAATTTTTTTGCATCACATGTAATATTACGCGTCCAATGATTTGTCTTGCCTCGTCCCATCTCTTTCAGTTCTTGATTATTATTGTTCGATGTGTTTAACAAAAGGTAAGTGCCTATGTGAGCCTTCAACTGCTCTTCTTACATATTAGCTTTTATTGTGAAGTTGACTTTAATCACAAAACAGCACAAAATTGACGCATGAATGGACATTCACATTCCTAATCCCAGTACAATTTAACTGTCCACATATCTGCAATGTTCGTGCATCATAAATGTCCATGCACACAAAGCTTACAGTAATGTTAATCAAGATTATCGCATTTGTCTTACTCGCACCCCCGCAGTTAGAGCTGTTTCCCCAACTGGCTCTGCAAGACAAGGTAATCTCGCATACCCAATGACTGAAGAGACTATATGCCCACCTTTTTTCAATCAACCATTCAGTGCACAATGAAAGCGATATGCCCAGAGGAGATCGTCTCGGAATACAGCCCCTTCGCATAGTTACCACCTGGCCCAACATAGTCAACTGTTAAGCCTCTTTGCATAGCTCACGAAACGAGCAAAGCTCGCACGGCCTATCTCACCATAGTCTTTAAACTTGCAGATGGACTCATCGACGTGCTGGTCCTTTTTTCGCTTCCCACTTGGCATCATTCTTGCGTGGCATCATCATAAACGATGGGAGACCCGATCGTTTCTTCAAGTTGTATGTCACCTTGACGTCCTCTGTTGATGGAGGGCAAGTGAAAAATTGAAAAACCATAAATACAAATGTTTCACGTGCTCGATGGCTACGATTTAATTACTGTATTGTGAAACTACTAACGAGGCCCCCTGAAGTTTGTAATTCTGGGACCTCCCTCTGCACTACCGATGAACAAAGACGATGATATGGTAATGAAGCATGCTGTAGTTTAGGACTCGAGTGCAGAGCTACAGATTGTAAACATTGGGAGTATATTTGAAAAACTTGTTTGGTTTAGAAACTTTTGTAAAACATGAAGTCATTGTATTAAATAAAACTACACTTCGAAATTCTACTTGCTAGAGCTGATACAATTTCACTTTCTCAGCTTCAATAAATTTAGTTGAAATCAGTTCCGCAGTTGCCTCATAAAATTGCATACGCATTTTGCGTGTGCCGTGTAAATAAAATAAAAAAACTGAACTTTGGGCACAGGACAAAGGCCTCTCCCATGCCTGTCAACTCTGTGCTGTGCTAGCTGCTGCCATTTTATACCCGAAAACTTCCTAATATCATCTGCCCACCTAACTTCCTGTCGCCCTTTCCCACGCTTGCCTTCTCTTGGAATACATTTCGTGATCCTTAATGACCAGCGGTTATCTCACCTTCGCACTACGTGCCTGGCCCATGTCCATTTCTTCTTGATTTCAACTATGATATCTTTAAAACCAGTTTGTTCCCTCTCTTGTCCATTAGGGTTAATACTGTCATTTTTCTTTACATTACTCGCTGCGTCGTCCTCAACTCGAGTCAAACTCTCTTTGGAATACTCCAGGTTTCTGCTCCGTAGGTACGTACAAGTAGGATTCAGTGGTTATATACTTTCCTGAGGGTTAGTGGCAATGTATCAGTCTTGATTTGAGAATGCACTAGTTGATTGATTGATTTGTGGGGTTTGACGTCCCAAAACCACCATTTGATTATGAGAGACGCCGTAGTGGAGGGCTCCGGAAATTTTGACCACCTGGGGTTCTTTAACGTGCACCCAAATCTGAGTACACGGGCCTACAACATTTCCGCCTCCATCGGAAATGCAGCCGCCGCAGCCGGGAATCGAACCCGCGACCTGCGGGTCAGCAGCCGAGTACCTTAGCCACTAGACCACCGCGGCGGGGCAAGAGAATGCACTAGTCTGTACTATGAGGCAAAATCTGTACAAATAGGCGTTCTACACACCGGTTTCGCACACACATTTGTGAACAAGGATTCCAAGATTAAGTAGTTAATCAGTATTTCAGTAGTTAGTATGCATGCCAGGAAACCACTAAATGTAAATAATGCCGAGACTATGGTTTAAAGAAAAAGTGAGATGACAAATTAGAAAATCTGCCACACTGCAATGCCACTCACCAAATGTCAAGTCACCGTTCACGCTTTCCAGCGCTCCCGGTTTCGCAGAGACAACATCAGGCAGTTTCTTCTCCAGCACATTGCACAGTTTCACTTCTATGGCCTGGGAACAGAAATGAAGGTAACAAGATGAACATGTGAGCTAGTTGGTATTGCATTTCCTTTGTTTTTAAACCTCAGTCACGACTGAAGTCGCCGTAGATCGCAGTGGGAGTTACCCACAGAGAGTAAATATCACTATGCCCACTACTAAATCTCACATAATTCAGCTGCACTGCATGCCCCCAGTTTTGATGTTTCATCAGTGCCCACCAAGCAGAGTTGAAAGAATTTTTAAGAAGAAAACTTCAAGTGCAAGTGCAAAGACACCGGGCGACCAAAGGTACACAGACCACACGCCCTCACAAAATAGCGTGTCAGAACACCCAAGTATAAAACAAGAGTTTCCACATGCGCAGTGAAGATCAGCTGCAATTACAATGTATCTTTTTCATTAGGGGTACAGCACCGCTAGCAGCGAGAACCAAAAGCAAACTTCGGTGGCCTTCCATTCGGCACGATAGCAATGGAAACGGTGCATTCCTTTGCATCCATGGCCTCTGAGATGCTGTGCCAGCAGGTTTCGGTGGTTACTGAGTGGGCAAAAATGTTTCGGGGTGGAGCCATCGGAGTGTTTCCAGTGCATATGTGCAGAAGGCACCTGTGAAATAGGTGCATGGCACAGTTTCGTAGTGTGCTGCACACGCTAGGTCGTGATTCTAAAGTTTCTGCTGAGAGTGCGTGTGGTGAGCATTTAGCCAATACACCGTGATGGCTATAAGTGTAGGTAGTTAAGTGGAGGGGAGGTAATATTTTGCTTCCTTATTTCACCCCCCTCTCCCTTAATCTCGACCTGTATCGGTCGAGGCCGAAGACAAACAGCTTCACAATGGATGCCACAATGGACAACAAGCAACGATGTGCTCCTTACAGGGGGGGCTGGGGCTGCCTTTAGACCCCAGTTTTTAGAAGATAACGGCGGGAAGTAAACAGTCCTTTGAATGCACCGCTAAGGGTCCTCGGTCATTATGGTTGTCAAAAACTGTCATGGCCATAACACTGCATGCACATCTCATACACTTTCCCTGGTTTTTCTTGCCTGTTATTTCTAATTATTGCTGTGTTCAGAGAACTGCACATTAAAGAGTGACAGGACTGAATCAACTGAATAAAGGTGTGCGGAAGACTTGGCAATCATTCACCCTGTGCCCCCTCGTGCGCACGCTAATGGTGATAACACGAGTTAATGAAGTAATGACAGGCGGCAAGCAAATGAAAGACACCGGGCGCGTGTTTTTTCAGACACTCGTTAGAACGTGCAACCTACCTTGAAGCGTCGTATGGAGAGCCAGTCGTCGTTAGGCTGTATGAACCGAATCTGTGAAAACAGTGCATTGGAGGGCCCGACCTACGCAAGAGAAAAAAAAAAAAAAACGTGCTGTCAAACAAAGCAAAGTACGCAAACACAATTTCAGGTCATATTTTGGGCCAGCGGATCCCGACTTGAAGCAGCGGATCGACCGATCGATCAACTCGCAGATGTCATTAATATGTTAAATTGTGCTTGTATAACTCATTAATCAACAGCGAGCGAGGCGATACACAGGGTACGTCGCACGTCCAATGTCAAACAAATACCCGCTTCATTCCCGAGGCCTGTCAAATGTGATCTAGCCTTACGTAACGGGGCACGCGTCCTTAATAAAGCCTGGCAATTTCACAAAAAAACTCGACAACTGAAAGAGCCTTGTACGGGCGTCTCGAAGCAAAACCTGTCGAAACGTGCCAAGAGATGACGCCAAAAAAAGTTTGACGGTCGACTTTTACCTGGATGAACTTCGCCAGGTGTTCCATGATCCACGGCGCCAGTCTTTTCGTCGAAGCAAGCTCAGATTAGCTAATGGCCCTGTTAGTACTCGCTAACCTAAAAACGGGTACCATCGTAGGCCACAAGTCCGCGTACAGCTGTAACATGAGGCCTGATACGAAAGTCGTAAGTAGTACAGGACGGTACAACCATGGTCCGCAGGTAAATACAGCGCGTACGGAAAACTTAGGAAAACGGCGGCAAATGTAAAACGTAGAACAGCAGCGCTCGCTCAGAAACATGCGCAGAAAGCAGTCGCAAGACCCCTAGCAGACAAAAAGTGAAATGACAATTTAAAAAAATTAAATGCGCTAAATAAATAAATGTTGTAAGTCGTAAATACAAATTATTGTCAATTTACTACTACTAGTTTTTTTGTAAAATTTAATCAGACGATGATGTGATTGCGAGCCTGCGTCTATTGAGTGCAACGCTAAATCCACCGCGTGCCCCGCCGTAAGTTGCACGATTTTTTTCTGTGTTTTGAGTGTCTCGTCGTACGCACGTAGGGAACTTTTTTTTCAGAAAGACCGTGCCGGTAGAGCTATTCGCTTCGAAATCAGCCGAATCAATGCCGCAAGCGCCATCGCCTCCACGAGCAAAGTGCCGCGTTCGGTTGTCGTGCCGCACTGTACTCGGCGTGCGCGGTTTAGTGAATGCGCCGTGCTTCGCTGCATCGACAGCAGCAGCAGACGCCTGTGTGTGCGTGTCACAAGACCTCCCCGCAGTTGGCTTCGACGAAGCGGAGTGGCTTCTTGGTGTACACGTCGTATCGAGTTAGCGTCCGCGAAAAATGACTCTTCCGGATGCTCTCCGCGACGTTGTAGGGGTTGCGTAGCTTCGCGAGAACGCGCCCTCAGAAGGGAACTGGGCCCGTGTAGCACCGTCGATCTCCTATGGGCACGCTTCACTGCCTTTGGGCAAACGCGTGCGCGGGAGCTTCCGTCGCCACCGTTTCCTGAGATATGGACGCACAGTCGGGTAAGAGACGCTGCCGCGATGCACCGACAGATCACGCAGCGAGTAAACTCGACCAGCGGCTGACGGCCGTTAAGTCTTGCGATCGACAACGTTTTGAAAATAAGGGTTTGTTTTCGCGCGATCGGCTCCTGACGAAACAGCTGGCCGGTGTGATCTCCAGGTGTGCTTGAAGAGTTCGTTCAACGCGTTGTCACACAGCAAGGCACGTTGTCGGTCTAGTCGGTTCACAGATTTTCAGCAATGCGCGAAGAAGACGTGACGAAAGCAGGAAGGCGTGCGCACACACGATGCGTTTCGTTTGTGCGTATGAGGCCCTGTTAACGTCCCGTCCGCTTCGCGCACTTTTGAAGCTTTGCTGAACATTGTCATGGCCAACAAGACTCGCAAAAGTGTTCAGAAGACCTTCTCATACGCAATCACTCGTTCATAATAAGCTTTGCAAGCGTTCCCGCTTAGTGAACTGGCGTTATAAACAGGCCTCACTGAGGTGCATACACTTCCGGTGTGGTCAGGACTCGTCGGCGACGCGGTCGCACGTTACATACGAAGCGAGCAGACCACACACGAGGCAAAGTTTCAAGGGTAGAGGCTTTGGCTTGTTGGGAATCCGTTACAGTCGACCTAATGCGTGAGAGTGCAATGACAGGAAAGAAAACTGCGCTCTGCGTTGTCCTACACCATTTTGTAATTGCTGCATCCGTTTAGTGTGGTTATACCCATGCGTGTGTATGCACAGTAAATTGAAAGTTTGAATGATAAACAAAGGCGTCCATACAGCGTGCATGTCCAATCAACCAGTTGCTGTCATAAATCTTGAGCGCCATTTGGATTGTATGCGCTTTTTACCACGGCATACCTCTATGTGGTGGGGCAGCACTTCATAGTCTGCGAACATTACATAACGAGCCAAACTCATGCACGAAAATGTCTTGCTTGCTTGCCATTCCTCCCCGATTAGCTTCCATCGTGCTTCTTGGAAGGAGAGAAGAAAGTGCGCAATAAATCCCTGCAACTCCGCACATTCTCGACGGATACAAAAGCTTTTCTTGTGGGCGTGGATTTGGGAGACGAGAAACTCTGATAGTGGAGAGTTTTAGTACTGCGGAATGGTGCTACGTACGCATCACGCAAGCACCTTGCATTACGTGGCGTCGTTTGCCACTAATCGGCTTTTAGTACGCCGTAGTACCCGCGTACGTAACGAGCGTAAAGCGTGTTGCGTCATCTGGTAGATCAAAATAGAAGCACGTGTTGTTGACAGCCAATAAGAGCCAATCCAAGTGTTATAGCCAGATTATGGCCATATTTTAAGCCACAGAGCCGGTCTGTGCTTGCCTTCGATGCCGCCATTTTGCAAAACGAAGTCTCGCGCTGTCGCGAACTTGTTCGAAAGCGGCGCGATCACCTCATACGTACGCACGCACGCATCTCATGCGTGCGTACGTAGCGGCTGTGTACGTAACGCGATACGTGCGCGTTGCGGTGTGCGCATGCGCACTACGCAGAACGTGGCGTCCTTACGTACGCAACGCCGCCACGTACGCAGCGTACGCAGTACTAAAACTCTCCAGTGAGGTCATTTCGTGATTACTTGCGAAAAGGGTTCAGGGCTTTTTAAACTTTCCAAAGCTGTTGCAGGTGTCACGGGAGAGATAAACGTTTAGCTCCCACCGTTTTTGTTCCAGGATCGTTGTGGGGCAACGGCGTAACGGTCACGTTCATGTCGCATCCGTCCATATGGCTCGCCGCGCGCCTCCCGTCGGCCGTCTTGTGCGCCCTGGCCACGTTCGTGCTGACGTTCCTCGCCATTCGACAGAGCGACGAGTTCATCAAGCAGCAGGACCAGGAGGACGTTTTCAGGTGGTTCCACAACGTTGGCTTCGGAGAGCACAAGCAGTTTATGTATGACCGAGGTGAGGACATACAAAGTGAGGGGAATCATTCGGGTGCTCGTTTCTGTGTTCGACGCGAAAAAAATGACGTGAACAGACAAACACCAGCCATCGTAGCCTAATGGTAGGGCGTCGGACGTGTAATTCCAAAGTTGGGGGTTTGGATTCTGCCAATAGAATGGGTCCCTATTTATCCCCATCACTTACTTTCAGTTCAGGTCATAATTATTGCAGTACCGTTCAAAACAAACCATGTACCCTACGTTTGCTGTGGTGTAGTCGTGTGTCAAAGACAAATGTGTCAAAGACATTTTGGTCAAAGACAAATGCATCAAACTGGTGGAAAACATTTGATAATGATGTAAAACACGCTGGGGTGAATATAGTTCACTAAGGTGCCTCTTTGAGCATGTTGGTAAAACATAATATGAACTAAAAGGGCTCAACAAAAGGGCAGAGGTGGGGCTTGAGACTATAGGTGAGCAAACAACAGTCAGACTCACTCAAATAATCTATTTCGCACTTAACGCTTCAATGGACACAGATCCACCAACATTTTTCTTAGCCGGACCATGTAAATGAATGTTCTTCTGTATACTTTCATTTTCGTTACGTCATTCACATTTGCATGTTGATGATGGCTATTATTGGTAGCCACCGGTTTCTCGAGAGGAAACTTGAATGTCCCGACGAATTTTGTCAGAGATCAGTACTCAGTCAAGAATTATATTTTAGTCAGAAGGGAGTAACTTTTTATTTTTCACTGTGCATAGTGTTTACCTACATAGCTGGTAACTGCCTGTCTTTCTAATGAGAACCACCTGGTATGACTGTCTCGCAGGGGTGATTTACAAACTCTCCGTGGTTTTAGGGTTGCAGCGTATACTTATTTATTGTTCGATTTCAGTGGACTGTAGCTTGTCATAGCACAAACACAATGATGTGAATATTGCTAGTACCAGTCACGTGAGGTGGCACTGTGTTGTCAGGGTGGATAAGTTGACTCATCGAATGATTGACAGCAGAGAGAGATAAAGCTATAAATAGCGGGTACGATTACACACAGCACTAGCCCTGCGTTATCTCGTGTTCTTTTTACGGTCGGGTCATTTCCTCACGACCACAGATTATGATGGCTTGCCAGCAAGCTTACATAGCCACTGTCATCTACTGTGAAAGAGAGCACACGATAATAGATGTCGGCTTGATTACCGACCCATGGTACTTGTGTTGATTGGAAGCTGTTAGAATATAGCAATAAGTTGTGAATGAAACTATGCCCGAGCAAGCCACATTCTTTTCAGTCTTATCTTCTTGCTGACCATTTGTACTCTTCAATTTCTTATTATTCTATGTTGCCCGTGGGCTTAGATATAGGTGCACATTAAAAAACCCCGGGCGACCGAAACTCCCAGAACCCCCCTCTACAGTTTCTCTTGTTATCATATCATAGTTTTGGGATGAAAGCCACGATAATTGTAACTCCTATTTTTTGGTGTTTTAACACGCTTCATTAGTGATGGCCTTGACAATGTCAGAGTTACATTTTATGCCCTTTAAGGGATGGTTTTTGTAGGCCTGTTCTCACCAATATACCTTTTGTAATCTATTATTTTATTACCAAATGATTCCACTGGGCTGTGACTCATTAGCCATGTTTGACGCTTGTGCCTCTGACAGTATCATCCCCATTGTCAACCTCTTGTATGATTGTGGACAGCTTCTCCCCTATGTGCATGTAGTATTGTAGCACTTGAATGCCCTCTTCAGTCTCAAAAAGAAAATTCCTGGTCAATTTATTTCATACCTCTTTATTTTGCTCTTGAGTGTATAAGAAAATGGAAAAAAATTATTTCGGATGTCCAATAAAAATTAAGACTATTCAATCATTTAATTAAGTTTAAGTAATTAATATAGAAGTTCCGTCCCTATCTCCACGGCCGTCACTTCACAATCGTTACGGACCACCATGCCTTATGCTGGCTTTCTACACTGAAGAACTTGTCCGGACGCTTGGGTTGGTGGATACTACGCTTGCAGGAGTATGACTTTGACATAACTTACAAGTCAGGCAGAAAACATCAAGACGCCGATGCTTTATCTCGTTGCCCGCTTCCAACTACCCATATCAGCGTTGGTGAGAACTCAACCGCCACATCTACCAAACATACGCTCGCATCAATAAGGCAACCATTTTCGGACGACGAGCCAACATTTATCTCCCGCCAGCGGTCCGATTCATACTGCAGACGCATCATGGACCACCTTTCGGGAGTTCCTCATCCACCAAACGCGCGACTCCGTCGTCAACTCCTGCACTTTAATCTGGACAATGGGGTTCTCTGCCGCCACGTCTACCACCCTGATGGTCAGCGCTGGGTTCCTGTACTGCCACGCTCTCTTCGACTTCACGTGCTCGCAGCCTTCCACGACGACTTGACTGCTGGTCATCTTGGTTTTAAAAAAACTCTTGACTGCATTCGATGTCGTTATTACTGGCCTGGCCTTTCTTCTAGTGTAGCGCGGTACGTGGGTTCCTGCTACCCATTTCAGCGTCGTAAACTCCCCACGTCTGCACCTGCTGGACTTCTACAGCCACTTCCGTGCCCTTCAATGCCTTTCGAAGTTGTAGGTGTTGACTTTTTTGGGCCTCTCCCCGTCACATCTGCTGGCAAACAATGGATAATGACCGCCGTGGACCACCTGACACGCTACGCTAAGACTTCCTCTGTTATTACAGGCTCAGCTGTGGAAGTTGCAGACTTTTTTCTTCACGCCATAATCCTGCGTCATGGGGCTCCTCGTGTACTGCTTAGTGATCGCGGCAAAGTGTTCCTGTCACAAATGGTAAATGAAGTACTGCGCGCTTCTGGAACTACTCACAAGACAGCTTCGAGGTACCACCCTCAGACAAATGGTCTCGCAGAAAGATTTCACCGAACCCTTGCAGACATGATAGCCGTTTACGTCCAATCCGACCACAAAAACTGGGATACTCTTTTACCATTCCTGACATTCGCTTACAACACTGTCGTTCAGCGAACAACTTGCTACTCACCGTTTTACCTCTTGTACGGACGCACCCCGACTACCTTTCTCGACGTGTCCTTCTTTAACAGCCATGGGAATTTATGTCAGTCTTCTAGCAAAGAATACATTTCCTGCCTGGCCCAGTCTCGCCATCAGGCTCGCATCAATACTGAAGCGAGACAGCACGAGCGGAAGATCATCTATGACGAATCCCACCGCGTTGTGTCTTTCCAACCTGGTGACGAGGTGTTGCTTTTGACACCTATTCGCACTCCTGGTCTTTGTGACAAATTCCAACCACTCTTCATCGGGCCATACATTGTTTTAGAACAGACTTCGCCGGTTAATTATCGTGTGACACCACTCGTCGCCCCAACAGACCGCCGCTACTGCAGCACAGAGATTGTCCACGTTTGTTGCACGAAACCTTTCACGCGACATTCTCCGTCAATTTGACTTACGGCGGCCAGGTTGTCCGCTTCCAATTGGGGGGAATTAGTGTAGGTATTTGTTACTTACATCGTCCTCATCCCTGCATGATCACAATCACCACCATCCGCTTGTCTCTTTGTCCTCATTGGCATTCTGGGTCATCGTTTGTGTACTGGCTCTGCCCGTTCGTTTTGCGAGGTCTTTCCTCAAATAAACGCTGACGCAGCCAAAACTACCAAGACTTCATAATATTGTTTAATTATGGTAAACAGTGACTAATTGTAGTTTACAATGCAGATCATGTCTGAAAATTTATTATAACCTTATCAATGACACTTCAGTGGTGCTGTTACATATGCTGCGTAAGAATAAACTGCTGAAAAATCTTGGAGGACAACAAAGTTTACGTTTGCTGGGAAGTGCCATTTTAAGACCTGCCCTGTGTTACAGATTCCCTACATGGAGCACCATCTCTTTTAGCTTAAGTAAAGTAAGGCTGTCCACGCAAGAAATTCAAGTTGATGATATAAAAGAAATATTTGCTTCAATATAAACTGCACTTGCTCGAAACAATGGCCCCAAATGGGGCCACTGTGATTGAAGAGGATACACTGTATATAAGACAATATTTTCAATCAAGGTTGGTCTGTACTATGCTAAATGCTGTGACAGCTAGATAGCATTGTTCGTGCATATACCTCCCCTCCATTCTTACGTGATATTTCGCAGGGAGGATGAGGCAGATGAGTGTGGCATATCTTGTTGATTGCTTTCAGAAAGAAAAAGGATGCTTTTGATGACACCAAGGGGAAACAGCAGGTAGCTTACTCTCGTAATATGTGCGAAACAAAGGTTCACTCTTGTTTGGCCACTGTGGGGCCGATTTCAGAGTGATTTATAGCTGATAGAATTTCTAAGCCAATAAAAATAAACACTTAATTTCAACCAGTGCTAAAGGCAATGTTTTAAGTTTACTTATTTATAACTTGTTGTCATTTGCAAAAATCTGGACATCTAACAAAGAGCTTTTTTCACAGGGTTCTTTACATGAATTACCAAGACATATTAATTCACTACAGAATAATGCAAAAATATGCCAGTTGGAAAACTTGCAGGATTGATGTAGTGCTAAAGACGAAGACTTAAGAAATACAAGACCACTCAGGAGAAACCTTGTCTCATAGTCGAAAGATTTATTTCGAAAAAAACAGTACCGAGCATAGCAAACATGCACATAAAAAAGAAAAACAAATCGTTTAACAACACGTGCGCATTGGTAAGAAATTAAAACATATCGCTTGACATCACATGTGCCAAGTAGATATTCAAACTCCTCGTCTGTAAAGAAAATGGACACATGGCTCACACATCCGTCTCCCATTCTTTTAAAATGAAAAGCTTCAATCACTTCACTAGTTATGTACCTACTCTGCCTAGAAAGCACTTTGCATCTGCAGAACACCGGAGAGCAGCCACAGGCATTGTAACGTGATGCTAGATGAGATGTGTTAAAATTTTTCAAGGACTGATTATATGCTCATTTAAGCTAATGTTAATGCATCTGCTGCTTTATCCCAGGTATGATTAGCTGCAAGTGAGAACTCTGTACACGATTCTGCTCTTACAAGGCACATAAGTGGACACACGTTTAATTTCACAGCCATCAGTTTTCTTTTTGCTACCCTGCATTCTTTACATGCAAAGCAGTTTTCGCTCGTACCTGTGTCCGTCCTTCCATCACGTGATCACGTGTCCGCTCCCCCACTGTGCATGCGCTTTCCCTGCTCTTTTTTCTCCTATGCTCCTCTTCCCTCTCTCTCCCGAATTGGTGGCAAAGGCAACGAAACGTTTCCTCAGTACACATAATCATTTCGTAGCCATTGATTGCCAGTGTTGTGGCATTTCATGTTTCCGTGAGACAGAGAGCGTCTGCTTTGGTTAGCAGGCTATCACATTTCACCTCTCCGGCGTGTGCGTTGAGGGACTTTCTGTTTAGCAGTTCTATAGTCATGATCAATGGCAGCATTAGTCAGGTAGAAATTCTGAATAGTGGTGCACCGGCTTAAAGCAACGTAGACGAGCTTCTGTAGGGGCTGTTCACCATCTTCTCGCCGATTTGCATCCACACATGGTGCCCTTTAGCGGAAGATGGTGTAACTTTTTCTGTACAACAGGGCTGATTTCAGACGGCTTTTCTGGAGCAGAAAACACTGTGCTAATACCATATCTCTTGCCAACATTGCTTGAGCTTTGGAAAGGTGTACGACATATGGTGAAACTGCTGCCCCATCATATTTTTTATTTCGACCTCTGGTGTCAGCATGATTTTGATTTTTGACACATTTGAACAGCCTCTCACTGGGAAAAAAACGCCCCCACCTATCGGAAGAGAATCGTGGGGAAATGTGAATACACTGCGTTGCGTCCATAACGGCGTTTCGCATGTGAGAACTCAGCGTTAGAAGAATAGTGTTTTTTTTTTCCTTACATAAAATGGACAGGTGCAAGCGTTGTGACTCTGGGGCCACTCTGGAGCATATGTTATGGGAATGTAAAGGGATTAATACTCATAACAAGTATGCGGCCTCTGCTGACAGCCTTCGCGCGCGCTGGGAAGCCGCAGTGCTCAGCTCCGTCCTCGAAGACCAAATGTGGGCCGACGAAGCTGCCAGGATTCAAGGACTCCTGGCAGTAACCTAGGCGGGGCCAATTGCCCACCCCATCTACTCGCCGGACTCTGAATAAAGTTCTTTCCTCCTTACACCGTGCAGCCAATAGCGCCGTTCGCCGACGTTCCAGCTCTAGTAGGTAGTTTGCGCGGTTACTATGAAGAATACTATGAAGTGAACAAAACAAACAGCGTTCTCGGCGTTGGCGTTTCACAGCGGCGTCTCGAGCACACACTTCGGGATGTTCTTGAGAGGCGCCCAGCCAGCGAACGGTCGAGAGTGAGGCGCGAGTGGACGGGAAAGTGGGGCGCAGGGAGGAGAGAGCGCGAACGGCGAGAGAAAGAGTGGCGAGGCACTGCATCTACCTTCTCCTGCACTCTCTCGCACCACATGCTCCGGCTGCTAGGGGCGAGGATAAGCGTCCGCGTTGTTGGTCCGCATCTGTTGCAATGGGAGAGGGTGGTGAACGGATCCCGACGGACGCCTGACATAGCCCGACTAAAAATGCATTCGCATTAAAAAAGAAAGCCCAGGGAAACCTGCAGTATTGGGCGTAACTCGCTTATAGTTAACACGTCAGTAACTATGGCGTAGTGCACGGATTTTGTCCACTTCAGACAAAGGTCGCCTGACTAACGCGGCGGTTACGTGCGAGTTGAAATCATTGAAAAGTGCGTTGACGTTCAATATTCAACGCATTGTATTCTGTCCACTTCAAGCTTATTTTCTGTTGCTAAGCCGATGCGAATGATACCCCTGTCACACGGCCACCACTAAACTCCGTTGAACACCGTCAACGTAAATCTCCCCTAGGTGGTTCGACGGAGAAGGAGTTGTGGCAGTGTCACACGGCAATGAAAAGGTTGTAACAGTTGGCGCGAGGGGGCTCAGATGGCGTTGGTTGATTTTCGGAAAAGTATTCTAATTTCATCTGTATTGATTTTTTTTGTGAATCTTCGTTATGGGGGTTTTACAAAAAAAAAACGCTATTAAGGAGGTAAGAGGCTAACAAACCATAAAAATATTTTCAAATAAAAACGAATTTGCTAATTGTAGCGATGCTGCTTGTGACGCTGGCCACATTGTGCTTTTAGTTGTTTTGTTGCCTGTGTTCATGCCCGTGTGCGAAAGTTCTTGTGCTTCCTTGCCTCGTGAGCGCACATTTTGTGTTCTTCAGCCATGAGTGACACAGCCACGACCACAAGCACACGCATGGACGAAATATTTTTTAATGGCGCCGGCCGGCCTGACTCGCGAGGCACCGAGTGTAGAGCATCGGTGTTGAGAGTAAGTGAACTCTGGCGGGCGTAAATATATGTAAACAAACACGCGTTGTGAATGAGTACTACAATGAAAGAACGTTTAAGATTGCCAAAATGTATTATTCTTTCAGTGCGGCCACTTAGTGCTCGAAATTTTTCTCTGACCTCTAGACTGCTGGGGACGAGAGTACCTCGTTTCGCTGCGAAGGGAGATCGTTGAACGTCCTTTGCGAAACGCTACGTTTACCTTTGTTTGCGTAAGGGTGGCCGTGTGACACGGACCGCATCTTCGTTGTCGTAAGGACGAGGGAGTTAAACGATCTTCGCGGGTGCCCGTGTGACAGGGGTGTAAGTCATCGCCCGCTCGCGCCATCTCCAATCGTTTATGCGGAGCTGGCTTCACGCCGTAGCGTTCGTGTCGTGCGAAGAAGCCGATGGTCTGAAAAAAAAAAAAAGAAAGGAAAAAGGTTCTAAAGATTTTTTTTGCCGGAAAAATAAGGACGAGTGAAGCTTGTTGCGTGCCTGCATGCCGTGTTATACTATATTTATTTATTTATTCGTCAATTTTATTTATCTATTCGTTTCGTTTGTTCATTTCTTTCTATCCTTCTGTTATTGTTCCATTAATTTATTACGTCATTGTTATTCTTTTCTTCATTGATTTGTATCTTCTTTTCCTCTTTGTATTTTTCGTTTCCTTGTTTTTATCTCACTTGCACAGTGTCCCAACTTCTCCCTCCATGCCGGGAGCTTAACCTGCATTTACGTGCTTAGCAGGGCAGCATCCGGGCAACAACGAAATATAGCGACGTGAAAGACTAGATTGCCGTATCGGGAACGGCCCATCGCCGACAAGCTCACGATTGAGAGAAAGAGAGCCTCAGCTATCGGAAAACGGCGCATACAAACACGAATGTGACCGGCGCGCCATACGGCATAGGCGTAGCCAATAGGGTTCAGGAGAATCCACCCCCCCCCCCCCCTCCCTCGGACATGTTTAGTTTTGCTTCCCTCTATATACTCTCACTCATGCAAACGCACGCACGAATATGTTTAAAATAACAGTATCGTTCCATATACATGTTGTATTATGAGAGAACAGACGCCCTGTTACAGATTTCCAAAGCTTCTAAACTTCTTTGAGAGAACCCGAAATTATTATCGAATGTATCAGTAAAAACATGGAGACATTTTTTTGTGTGTCTCTGGAACAGTTTTCACCAACGAAAAATTCTACGTTTATTCATCATCAATTAATGCGCGTTTAGAATTCTACTGTAGTCATCCTATTGCAAAATGTTAGTAATATATTCGCCGTTTTTCTGTTATTTCAGAAGTATAGCATATTTTTGTGTGCGTACCAAGTATGTTTATTTCTTTGTTAACACAACAACAAAAAAACACAAAATGCACAACTTAGCGGGTATTTGTTGGCACAAATGCGCGTATTGTACGTTTTTATTTGTACACCCCATCCACTGTCGTGCTGTATGCCTTTTAAAAAGGGGGGGGGGGGGCGATTATCCTACAAGTTAACAGCGTTTCACATTTCGTTCAATGCTCCTTCATTTTTTGTGGTGTACGTCATGAAAAATGGAGCAAAACTGAATTGAAGCATGGTTTCCGAGATGATGGGAACACACCGCGTGCCTGCGATCTCGGAGGCCACGAATAAAGTGTGGCTGATCTCTTCCCCCACCTCCGCCGAAAAAATTCTGGCTACGCCCGTGCCGTAGAAGGCTGAAATTAGGCTCGCAGGTGCGTTTTTCTTTTTTTTTTTTTGCTGGGTTCATGTGCGGCGTCAACGACACTTATGAGGCAATACAAGCTTTGCTTTAGTGGAACAACTATAGCTCCGAAGGACGATTGCAAGGGCGCCGCGTTTGCGGCAAGTTATCTATTCGGCCACCCTAATTTGTTCAGATTTACATCGTGATTATTGGAACGTAACGTCGCATTCGCTTTCCCGGGCTTTCTTGTCTGTCAGTTCTAATTCTATAGCTATACGTCTACGCTTTCGGGGGCATATCGAAGATCAAGAGATCGATCGCAGTTAAAAGGGCGGAAAGAGAATAAAGACTTCGATTACTTTCTTCGCAGAGTTAATGGATCTTGCAAAAAAGAAAAAAAAAGAAGATTGGCGATTACGTATACACATCGCCGGGGTCGGGCCGCAGTTTCGCATTCACGGCCGCGTACACATGGAACGAATGGGTCGCTCATTTCCGGTCGTTAAGTAAAGGGACGTGACCATTCGCCAAATTTTTTCTCTCTCATTTTTTTTAAAGGTCATTTATTCAATTTTCCAGCAGTTAGCCCGTTCTCTATGCACCGCGAGTCGTCTTCGAATGGCGGTGGCCTGTGCGCTTTCACTGTAGTGTCAAAAGAGAGGTCAGTGCCCTCAAGAGACCCTTCCATTCATCTTGTCTTTTTTTTTTTTGTTCCTGTGCTCTACATTGAGCCGCAGTATATTATTATTATACGCCCCCCTCCACCCCCAGACGCTATTCTCAACTCATTGTATCCTCCCCCTCTCTTTTTTTTCGGTGGAGATTATTCAGCCGCATTTGCAGTCGATTTTATTTCGTCGTTTTTTTTTCCTGTCATATTTTTGGCGCCGGAGGGCCCCAGTTCAGATTTGCGGGCCGCCTCATTGACTTTCAGGATGCGTTCCCGCAGCCAGGTGGGGGTAGATCAACAGAAACCTCGCCACAAAGTCAACAAGCTCGTGTTTCTCTTCTTTTTTTTTCTTCTTTGACGCAAAGAAGTTTGCGAAAGGCAGTACCTAATGTCAATGAGATCTCGGCGATAATTTTTTTTCGTACGATAAATGGTGCGCACATGACAAAATAGGAAGTTTGATGCGCAGATAGACAGTATAGTGATCAGTCAAATGGTACACGTTCCACTAAAGTATACGCGTGCGTCAGGACATAAGGAAGAACGAACATGACTTGCATGCCTGTCTACAGGGTCTCGAAATGAGCCACGCTCTAGAAATGCGCGGTGACAGTAGACGTAGTCGAACCAGACCGAACAAAGACATTTAGTGAACTACTTTTACATCGATGATATCTTCAGGCCAATGATAAACGTCACTAGTGGTCAACACGCCCAACACAACCTTATACAGTATTCCCGGTACGACACTCAAAAGAAAACATGACAAAAACAAACAAAAAACGCGAAGGCGGCGTTGCAGATGTTCGACTCGCCGCTAGGGACCCACGAGACACGACCCGCATTTTCCGCATCCCCCGGGACCCGAGTCGGGACGCCAGCCGCCACACGCCAAATCCTATCGGTGCAGCCACCTTATATCCTCGCCGCAGGGTGGCGCTGCCAGCGATACCGCGCCAACCATAGTAATGATTATATATAGATTTTTTTATTTACAGATACTACTGTCACACGTTTGAGACATTGCAGGAGTGATTACAAGAAACGAACAAAGGAACAGTGTAAGAAAATATCAAATTACATTATTGGACACTTGTTTTATAAGTTGCGCGTGTGGTAGTCGTCTCGAAAAACTTTCGAAATTATTCCAAATGTCAACTGTGCACGGGGTGTGATAAACGCGCGCAATGATCTGATATGATAAACGCGCGCAAGCAGAGCGCCACCTCTCGCTCGGCGGTTAAACTTAAGGGCCAAACCTCATAAGCGCGAAAATGCACGCGACAGCGACGAGCGACGAAACAGGGCGTTCGCGCGACGTGTCTCGAGCTCGTTTCTCCAGATTTAGAAACCGTCGCTCATCGCCCGGAAGTGCTGGGCTCAAGCAGCCAATAGCGAAAAACCGGAAAAGACGAAGACGACATAGGTGCACGTGACCCTGCCCGAGTCACGTATGCGCAACAAGAAATAACGCAATGTTTATTACGCATGTGCGTATAAAAAAGTGCTGCAAGGCAATAATAAACACTTTCCGTTTCATTACACAACAATATATCTTATTTTTAAAGTGCATACCGCTCGCTACGCGGTTTCCTTGGTGCGAGTAGACGGCCTCATGCCAGCAACAGTGGAGTTCGCTTGCCGAAGCCGTCGCGTGAATGAGGTTTGCCTGCGCTAGCGACTGATCGCGCGAAGCCGATCTACGTCGCGTCGCTGTCGCGTGCATTTTCGCGCTTATGAGGTTTGGCCTTAAATGCGGCCCATCCGCCAGACACGCGCGTCTCGAGGTGCGAACGACTTTGAAGGGGGGTAACAGCTCCCCACAAATGGAGTCTCACGAATAATTATGAATGTTCCTTCACGAATCGCATACTATTTATTTTAGAATCTGTAACGTACGAGTGCAGTTACAGGTATTTGTCGCAACAATTCAAACGCCCTCTTTCTCCTCCCGTGCAGGCGAGCGCGCTGAAAGCTACGAAAGGGGGGAGGTCCGCCCCTTCTTTGACCCTCTTTTCATGCCCCCCTTTCGCGTCATTTGTAGGGAAAAGAGGGAGCGATTCGTAGCAGACTTTGAGAGTTAATGTCAAGCCCCAGGCCGCGTGCCGCGCTATGGTGTTTGGCTCGCGTTTTATCGGGAGACACGACCACCCCACGGGAGCGTTTTCTGACCCCGCTCAAGAAGTGTTGCAGGGCCCCTTTGAAGCTGTTGAATTCGCCGCTTTCGAATACGGTCACAACACTCTCAAACGATCTCTCGATAGTGTACACCGTGTGGGGTCTCGGTGAGGCGAACGGGCGCATCGCCACGCCACGCTCT
Source organism: Rhipicephalus microplus (assembly GCF_013339725.1). Classification (NCBI taxonomy): domain Eukaryota; kingdom Metazoa; phylum Arthropoda; class Arachnida; order Ixodida; family Ixodidae; genus Rhipicephalus; species Rhipicephalus microplus. Next base: position 45,103,366 of record NC_051168.1, read on the forward strand.
TGGAGTGAACGGACACAGCAGACGCGGTCGGTACAAAGCACACAACATACATACATTTATTAACTAATTTAGACGACGATATCGTCCGCCGAATGATACACCAATTTCAATTAACACGCTACCATACAAACAACATAACGCAGTGACACACCAAACGCACAATAACATGATAAACACACTCTAACACATACCTAAGGCGGCGTCGCCAACGCCTGACTTTCCACGTGGGACCCCGGCGCGAAGCCCGCGGTGCCGAGCACCGGGGACCCACGCTACAGACAACCGTTCGCGGCAGCCGCCACGCGCAGAAGAGGCTCGCTCGACCCTCGCCCACCACCAAGGCCTGCCCTCCGCCAGGGGCCACCACCGGCGCTACCACTCTACCAACAGTGGTACTCAAAGCGAACACAACGCCATCTATCGCCCGGCGGTGGTCACCACCGAAACAAAGCCTTGGGGCGAGACACGTGCGGCACGAGGCGCAGACAACTTTACAGGGGGGTGGGTGTCAGCACCCCCACATTTCCGTTCACTCCAAGAGCGTGGCGTGGCGATGCGCCCGTTCGCCTCGCCGAGACCCCACAACCGTAAGACACGCATGCACGGCTGTGCGGACTTTGGTTGCTTGATTGACGCTAACGTGGTTGCTTGGGCGAGGTGGTACGACATGATTCACATAAAAAACAGCGCCAATAACGAGGGACGAAAAGAGGATTGATTGACGCGTTGTACCAGCCCTCCATGGTACACTCTTAAAAAGTTCTGTGGAAGAACTGCGCAGTTACACCCGAAGAGGGCTTTTTGCTCCTCCTAAAGACGGGGATGCGCGCAAAAAATCGCACGCGCCACGGCAAGGAGGGCCACTTTCCTCCTCGTGGAGTAAGGCGCCCGTTTTTTGTAGTCACTGCAGTAATGTTCGCGCCGTGTGCAACCGACCCATCGGTGCCTACACAAGCCTGTTTCCTTTCAGACGGTGCCGTGTGGTGGTGTAGTGGTTAGTGTGCGCGCATGCTGACTGCGATGTCGTGAGTTCGAATCCCGTGTGTTGCCTGCTACTTTTCCGAAATTTATTTCTGAATGCGATTCTTCCACGTCGATTGTACATCCAATCAAATGCCAGCACGCACTTCGAAAGGCTGGTTAAGCCAACCAAAAATCAGATTTTTTTTTTGCTAACTGTTGCTCCTTTGGGGAGCAACCGCGAGAGCGTAAATACTCTTTCGCAGTTACTCCGAAAATGGTGTAATGTGTGTGGGAAGTTAGTTACTCCTCTAAAGGAGCAACCTAGATACCCCTTTTCCTCCTTTACTTCTTATAGAGTGTATGGATTGTCACCTATAAGGTGTAGCGGTGCTATAAGCTCGAGGAGGACGCGTGTTCGATTCCCGAAGCCATCGTGGCTTCCGCATTTCGTTTGGAGCGGGAGGGTCGGGGGGCAAATGTAATAATAATAATAATAATAATAATAATAATAATAATAATAATAATAATAATAATAATAATAATGCCATCTTGGGTTTAACTGAATTCAGGGACAGCGCAACCTACAAGTAGTTACTTCGTAACTACGGAAGCGAAAAAAACAAGGGCAGAAAAGAGCGTACAGCGCTCTTTTCTGTCCTTGTTTTTTTCGCTTCCGTAGTTACGAAGTAACTACTTGTAGGTTGCGCTGTTCCTGAATTCAGTTATGTCCTACCAACTTGCCCAAGCTTTCACGCTTCATAACTTGGGTTTAACGCCTGAGAACTACGATATGGTTATGAGAGGTTTTAGTGGAGAGCTCTGGAAATATCGACCGCCTGGGGTTCGTTAACGTGCACCTAAATGTGAGTACACGGTCCTCGAAACATTTTCGCCTCCATAGAAAACGCAGCAGCCGCTGCCGGGATTCGATCCCGCGACCTGCCGGTCAGCAGCCGAGAACCTTAGCCACTAGAGACCACTGCGGTGGTGCAAAAAACGAACTCATCTAAAAAGGGGGCACTCCCGTAGGGCCCTGCGGCTGAGCTGCTGTGCTGCTATCAGCGCCACGATTGAGCGGCTGGTGAGAACCGATAAACTTTGCTTTAATCGGCAAATATGAAGTGCATCTCTTAAGAGAGGGGAGGGGGGGTCGACTTAGCATACCATGTTTCAGCCAATTTCGCGGAGACAGCGTGGCCTGAATACGAATAAAACAATTTGAAATCCTTGGCCTCGCCGTGAGGAGATTCTGGCGCGAAATTAACAACGAAACTATGACCTCAGTATTATTTGAAATGAATGAGCCTATGGTGGTGAAATTAAGGACGTTAGTGCTTTCATAGTGCAATTTATCAGTCTGAACTCGTTCGTTGTTTCACTTTGACGTTCCTTTAATTAACATTGCTGTGGTCTCTGTGGAGGACCACTCATGCGTCGTCACAGCATTCGCGGGCACTGACATTCGGCACGAGATAATAATGTCCACTTCAAGGTGTGATAATTGACGGTAGCGCAGGCTACGGACACGGATAAAAAGAAGGCACATTCGAAACCCCTCAGCTATGCACACGTGACGTACGATGTTGTGAGAGTATACGGTATACGTGCGGGATCAGCGGGAAATGAAACTGTTGCTGAAAGTTAGCGTTGTGTTGTGTTGATTGCGTTTTAAAGACGATAGTCTTTAAACGCAAAAATTTCGGTCTGTCCGTCTGTAAATTTGTCTGTTTGTCCGCCGCAATAATGCTTCGAATGATACACCATATGGAGCGTCCACCAATATTGCTCAAGTTTTAGCGTTCATACTTGTGCGATTGTCAATTAAAAAAAAAGCAATTATTGCGCATATCTGAGGCACCATAACAACACGTCAATGTTCTGTATGAGTGGCTTTATACTAGAGAAGGCATGCATGAGTAATTCTAAGGACAGCACCGTTTATGACGCTGCGCTGACCATTCAACGCTTGCACGGAACGGGGAGTGTTTCGAAGGCTTTGCTAATACGACACGGTGGTGCCACCTGTCCATCGCTTTGCGTCCTACACCTTATCGTCTCCGAGACGATCGTGGACGCCTATCCTTCGTTTTAGAACATAACTGCCAGATAGCGCTCGTGTCTAACGTGCCTCGGTACGTTCGTTCGCCTTCGCTGCACGGATCAAGACACTTTAACGCGGCGCCTCCAGAATACGATTCACCAATTTTCTCGCGCAGAGCATCAAATCAACGTTTTGTTCGCTCTTTACAGACGCAAGACTATCGTCTTTCGACGTCATTTGCAGTGAAACATGTAGATCCGGGACAATCTTTTTTTCTTTTGCGCTTCTCCTTAGCCTGTGGTACCATCAATTATCACGCTGCCATAATATCGCCACGCTCAATCACGCCAATCCCTCAACCGCCAAAATCGCCGCCCTCAACCACGCCAATGCGGTTAGGAATGACAGTCGTGGTGCGGCCAGCAGTTGCATCGAAATACCGTTTGTCCCTACTCCACCTGCGAGCGTGTTCTCCCAAACAAAGATATCGACCGTGCTTGATATGTGGAGTTTAACGTTCCAAAACCACCATATGATTACGAGAGTCGCCGTAGTGGTGGGCTCCGGAAATTTCGACCACCTGAGGTTCTTTAACGTGCACCCAAATCTGAGCACAGGGGTCTATAACATTTCCGTATCCATCGGAAATGCAGCCGGGATTCGATCCCATGATCTGCGGGTCAGCAGCCGAGTACCTTAGCCACTAGACCACTGCGGCGGCGCTATCGATCGTGTTTTGGAAGTATCGCGTTTGTTTATTTTTTTTTTTCTCGTTCACATCTAACGTCTTTCTCCGAAAAACGACTAAAGTACCGACAGCACAAGCAGCGGCAAAGCCACGCTAATCATTTAAGAAGTAGTGTGTAGAAGTCGGAACTTTCTGTGTGGCGAGCGCGAATGTCTGGAGTTTCGTTCGAATCCGACTGCGTCTGTACGTGGGCGCCCGAACGGTTCGATCGTTCGTTTTGTGCGTTCGGTGTCGTTCTGGGTGGAAGTTTGGCGGTGCTTATGCAAAAAAATAAAAAAAATAAAAGAAGGAACGGGAGGAAAGAATAAAAGCCATTTTCATACTTTTCTCACTTTCCCTTTTTTTTTCTTTTGGTAATGGTCAGTTCCTCTGTTCCTCGCTCGCACTTGTAGAATTCGCTCGTTTATTCGTCAATTCGATTTTTCGTTAATTCCGGCATTTTTGTGTGTGTGTGTGTCTTGCTGCCTATGCAGCGGTAAAGTTAGTTTCTTTCTTTCTTTTCTTTCTTTCTTTCTTTCTTTCTTTCTTTCTTTCTTTCTTTCTTCCTTTCTTCTTTCTTTCTTTCTTTCTTTCGTTCTTTCTTCTTTTATTTTGACTTCATTATTTGCCTCTCAATGTATATCTCTTTCTCTCTCATTCACTCCTTTTCGATTTCTTTCTTTCTTTACTTTTCCTTCTATTCGTCAATTGCATATCTACCGTACAAACACCCTCCCCTCCGTTCGACAGTTCTCGCAGGCTCTCACGGCTTTTAGCCTAACCGCGACGTATGCCTCCCCGTATGCCACGTCCAGACCCCGCCCACTTCAAAAGGAACCCCGACCGACGTTGTTATGTTTCTTTTTTTTTTGCTTTCTCTCCGTTTATTTCCTTCTTTCAATCTTGTTTCCTCCTTTCCCCTCCGCGTCTGGATACCCCACCCTATTTTCGAACAGTATTTTGGAGCCTGCGGCGTATTCGATTCAATCGAATTAGTTTATGTACTAGCGAAGCACCTCTTTCACCTACACACGTGTGCACACTACACAATGACCAAAAAGTGTTTGTTAAGCAGGTATTTCGTGATTTATGTATTCACGTATTTCGTGATACGGTTTTGTTTTTCTTTGTCTTTCCTTCCTTCTCTCCCTCGTTCAGTACGCCTAGGTCTTGGTAACGGTGTGCGTGAAAAAAAAAAAAAGCTTGGCTGAACAAAAGTAAGAGAAAAAGGGGGTGGGGTAGACGGATGTGACATTTACCATGCGTCATTAAATGTGAGAGAACACAAGGAAGTCTTAAGAAAGAATGAAATAAAAAAAGAGAGAGAGAGAGAAAGAAAGAAAGAAAGAAAGAAAGAAAGAAAGAAAGAAAGAAAGAAAGAAAGAAAGAAAGAAAGTGTTCGTCAGGGCCCCAGACGACCGCACACTGCCATTTTTCTTTGTCTTTCCGTAAAGCTGGCTTTTCCTGTAACTGCCCTTGTGTAGGAGAAGCACGCTTTAAAGGCGGCCCTTCCGCTCGTTCAGACCGCTGGTCGCGTATTGTTGATCCTTGTTTAGATCTCCCGTTTCTGGTAAAGCTTAAATTCAAGTTAACTCACTTATTTCATGACGAATTATCTTTTTTTGCAGTGTTTTTTATTCTTTCTTTCTTTTTTATCACGTGGAAAAAAAGGGGGGGTGGCTTTTTGAGAAAAAGCATTTTGTTCCACAAGCCAAGATAGAGGATAAAAAAATTGGTGTGCCAAAGGACCTCTTCTTTCAATCTTTAGTTGTTTACATGGCGAGTTTCTCTCTCTCCTATAAAAAAAGGGGGGGGGGTGTCGGTAATTTTACATACATTTTTCCTGACTTGACACGACGTACGTCTTGTTCATCTGGTTCACGTTTGTCGTGCGGCAATAAATCGAATCTTGGCGCTATTTCTTATTTTGTCGTCCTTCCTACTTTAACTAGATTGCCGATCGTCTCACACGACGTCCGCCGTGACGCTTTAACCGTTATTTTTTTCTTTTTTTCTTTGGCGTTTCAAGCTTGAATTTACGCGGAAGGGGAGAACGTTTTCGCGAGGTTGTTGAAGTTTTTTTTTATTTTGCTGTTTTGTAACATTCGAAGCTTATTCACTCTACTTGTCGGTATCCCGTGGGCATTCTGTTTCTCGTCTCTCTTTCTTTGTTTTATTGTGTTAGATGTCGTGATCTTTGTTAAGCCAACTGTAAAGCGAACTACACGAAAACGAAACAATGGAGCAAACAACAAAAGAAGGAAATGTGAGACTAATGTTGCTCTGCTGGTTTTGCTGTTGTGCTTGATCCTGTGACTTCCATTACTGACCTGCCCCCTTTGATTGCTGCGAAAACGACACCCCTGAGAATCGAGAAGAGATATGGGCATCGCTTTGCCTCCTACAGTTTCGTGGTTCCTTCTTTGAGTGGTACGAAACAGGAAGTACCTTAAATAAATAATGGAAAACAAGCGCTGGTAGCTGATTCGCTGTAGTCGTTGGAAGTGCGGTTGTGTCAGCGAGCGAGTCCCTGATGCTTTTCGTTTCCGCTGCGACCCGCGCCATTTTAGAATCGCACTGAGCATCGTTAAGGACGTTCAGATAAACTCTGCTGCAGATCGACGAAGGGAATGCTAATGACGGGGAGAAGCAGGGCGCATCGGATCGCGATTCGCGGCCTTCTGTATTGTTCCGGTTGGTGGCCTTTCGTTTTATTCTTCGTAACCTTTTTGTTCTGCTCATACGCTTTGATTGATCGGTGGTTAAACGTCGGGAGTTTCTTACGGTGTTGAGCGCTTTTATTTTGTTTCTCTTTCGAAACCACATGTGTGCTACGTACGCTCTGTAGGCTCTACTGCGCACAGATGTTTCGCACCTGCGCTTCGACTAGGGACTACGACGAGCCCTGGACAACGGCGGTTTTCGTGCGACCCCTTAAGTTGCCGCGAAAACCGAGGGGCGGCGAAGCCGTAAGCGCGCGAGTGTACGTGATTGGATTGTCAGGTCACGTGACGTCATAAATGCGCCGTTGGAGATGAAGTTCACGCGCTTGCGCGTTTAGAGCACCATCATCATAATCTAGAGCATCATAGTCATCATCATCATGATTTCGTTTTGTTAATTTTCTGAAACACTTTCCTATATACTGTAATTCTACTACTACTACTACTACTACTACTACTACTACTACTACTACTACTACTACTACTGCCACCACTACCATGTATATATATATATCTACCTTTCTCTCTCTCTCTCTCTGAGAGAGAAGAGAGAGATAATAGCTCTGTTTGTCTTGTATTCTGAAGAATATGCAAGAAAGTAGGAATGATGCTACCGCCGTGTGGAATATGTCTGTAGTTTGGAAATGATGAGAAACCCTCGCAACACACGGGGTGAACGAACTGACCCTCTTCAAGTCGTTGCTTGACCTCTTCAGGGCGGCAAGCTTCAGGTTCCCTTTCAAGCTTCCATCCTTCCCGGAACTTCTGCCCTGTAGGTTGGAAGAAAGTTGTATGAGAGAGGAACGATAGCGAACGGTACAAAGAAAAAAAAAAACCTTGTGGGACGGCGTCCGGTCGCTATGCGAACCGTGCTCTGCAGTCGGCACTGCCTATATAGTCAGCGCACTCTCTTTGCCTCAGTTTAACTACGAAGCAACACGGCAGGTTCCCCACGAATCCTCGATGAGAAGGTTCAACTGCCGCCTGAAGCGCTCGCAATTGAACAGAGTGCGCTGCGCTGGTACCGACGTTTGTCCTTCTCTGCGAAATTTGTCACCCTTGAATGAAGGCAAGTCTGGTAAATTAGATGAAAACACGTGCAAGGGGGGGAGGGGGGCTACGTTGGGTTCACTGCGCGAAAACCGTCTCCTAGTAATCCACAGTTATCCGGAGTGTGGCATCTCTAGTTACGCACGCTAGTTATTATTTTTTGTATTATTAGTAAGTGCTGGACTGACTGAAGACAGTATTTCGCCAGCGAAAACGTTGCCTTCAATGACACCCATGGGTGAACCATCGATCGATCTATTGATCAATCCATCAATCAATGAATCACATTTACTGCAAGATGAATGACAAATTTCTCGTTTGGAAACATTGGATCCCGTGACATCCATTGTTCTAACCTCGTGGATCTATCTATCTATCTATCTATCTATCTATCTATCTATCTATCTATCTATCTATCTATCTATCTATCTATCTATCTATCTATCTATCTATCTATCTATCTATCTATCTATCTCTATCTATCTATCTATCTATCTACTATCCGTGACATCCATTGTTCTAGCCTCGTGGATCTATCTATCTATCTATCTATCTATCTATCTATCTATCTATCTATCTATCTATCTATCTATCTATCTATCTATCTATCTATCTATCTATCTATCTATCAAGTTGCGAGCTCAGCGTTCGCGTCATTCTCTTCTGGCCGTCTTGTCACTGCGTTGCGATCTAAACTATTCTACGACAGCGAATCAACTCAATCAATCGGTCACACCACTTATCCGCGATCGGGCGCGCACGAAGACTCCGCGCCCCTTTCGCGTGAAGTGATTGCGGAGTTCCCGACTATCCGAACTCACACTCTCTCCCCCTTTTCTTTTACTCTTCGCAGGTTGTGACTCCCTCGCCTCCTGCTGCGACTTACTGCTCTCTCCTCTTCCTAACTTCTCCACCATCACATCCTCCCCCGGAGTGTCCCCTCTCCCGTCCTCCTCCTCCTCCGACGGCGTCGGCGAACTGTACGAAGCGCTGCGGCCCCACGCCCGGCGCCTGCGGTCGAGGCTAGTGCTGGAGCGCTGGCTGCGCGACCACCGCCTGCCGCCGCCGTCCGTCGCGGCCCGCTCTGCAGCTGCGAGCGGCGACCGGTCCGCCGCTCGTCCGGCTGTCGTCGATCCCGAGGTCTGCGACGCGACCGGCGGCCAGCGGTCCGCCGATTCGCAGCCGTCCTTCTTCTCCGGCTGGCCCAACCTGGGATACGGGTGAGTGGCCGGGGGCACTTGCCGATTTTTGCGTGCGAGCACGTGCGTTGTTTATTTATTTATTTATTTATTTATTTATTTATTTATTTATTTATTTAAACATACTGCCAATCCCTCGCGAGATTCTCGCAGGAAGGGCATAGAAACAGTACATGTCAGAGATTTTCAAGAGATGTGGGGTTACACAGTCGGTGGAGTGTAGTACGCATTATACATTCTTCATTGAATAAGTATGAACAAGGAACGCATACATTTTACAAAAGTGACATACTGTACAGGTACAGGACATGCGTAGAAGCCGGTTCTGGCGTTTGAAGGAAGGAAAACAAGAGAGAGAGAGAGAAATGAAATGCATGGATCTTAACCTGTTTAGCACAACCGATGTGCTACCCTTGCACAGGGCAAACGGGTGGGAGAGATATAAAGGAGAGTATCGAAAGGGATGGGGGAGCACACACTGACACAACGGTACAGAGCAGAACGGCGTTGTTGTGCGGTGTGCGGCTTTGCTGTGAGTCATGGAGCGAACCGGTGCTAAGGATATCACAATTGAAATCAAGAAGAAGAAGAAATGGACATGGGCCGGGCCCGTAGCGCGCAGGCAGGATAACCGCTGGCCAGTAAGGGTAACTGACTGGATTCCCCGGAAAGGCCAACGCACGAAGGGGAGACAGAAAGTTAGGTGGCCCGATGAGAATAAAAAGTTCGCAAGTATGAAGCGGCAAACGGGACGCACAAGACCGGGTTGACTGACGGATCATGGGAGAGGTCTTTGCCCTGCAGCGGGCGTAGTCAGGCTGATGATGATAATGTATCCGCCTCTGGTGGCTGGGTGCTTGTTTGATGGGGCCTATGTGCGGCGAATAAGAATAAGAATGGGGTGGAGCACATTCGGCAAGCACTCTCAAATTATGACAGGTAGATTGCCACTATCCCTCAAGAGGAAGGTATATAACAGCTGTATCTTGCCGGTACTTAGCTACGGAGCAGAAACCTGGAGACTTACAAAGAGGGTTCAGCTTAAATTGAGGACGACGCAGCGAGCAATGGAAAGAAAAATGGTAGGTGTAACCTTAAGAGACAAGAAGAGAGCAGAGTGGATTAGGCGACAAACGGGGGTTAAGGATATCATAGTTGAAATAAAGAAGAGGAAATGGACATGGGCCGGGCATGTAGCGCGTAGACAGGATAACCGCTGGTCATTGAGGGTAACTAACTGGATTCCCAGAGAAGGGAAGCGGGTTAGGGGGAGACAGAAGGTTAGGCTGGCAGATGAGATTAAGAAGTTCGCGGGTATAAATTGGCAGCAGCAAGCACAGAACCGGGTTAACTGGCGGAACATGGGAGAGGCCTTTGTCCTGCAGTGGACGTAGTCAGGCTGCTGATGATGATGATTATGATGTGCGGCGAGCGGGACAAACGTTTTTAGGTCGAGCACAAGGCCCCCCCGAGATACTTTTAGCTGTCTGGAGCATGTTTGTTATTCCTTTGTTTTGGGTCACAGAGGGACGATGTAGCACACGCGGGAGACACGCGTAGGACCTAGACGGCAGAGTTGCGCACAATTGACGTCATCATCAACCTGACTACGCACACTGTACTGCAAGGGCCTCGTCCCATGTTTTACCGACCGACTCCGTCTTGTACTTGTTAAGGCCACGTTATATATACCCGCACACTTATCATCTTTTTTTCTACCCACCAAGCTTTTTGCCTCCCCCTCGTGCAATCGCCCTCTCTTCGAATCCTGCTTGTTATTCTTAACCCTCTAGTGCCTGAATTATGAAACCGCCGAAGAAAAAAAAACTAAATAATTTTCACTTTCAGCTCTTAGTAGCAACTTTTAATTGATTCCGTAGTTAAGTAGTCTGAAATTCAACTTTAATGCACACGTATTGGTGTGTCTAAGAGATCGCGACATGCCGCGAAACGACGCTCTTGCAATAAAAAGAAAGAAAAAAGAATTCGACAGATCCCACGTACCTCGCAATCGACGTTATGCGAAGCATGCGCTGGGAAGGTGATGCTGTTGCAATTTTTTTTTTTTATTCAGCGACACTTCATGAAATGACGCTATATATAAGTACTAATGTTGCACGCACAGACATATGTTGCAGATGTTTATGTAACCAGTTGTCCACTCTTGTGCAACGATGCCACTAGCCGTAACATGCGTATTTAGCAACACCAGAAGCTGATATGAAGCGCTGATGCTCGCGAGGATGTTGGTTCTGGACACTGCTCCATAAATCAACCTCAGCGCATTGCAAGTAACCACAAGTGACGTTAACACGACCTGATGGCTGTATCAAACCAGTACATGTGGAATGCTTATAAAATTGGGTAGGCAGCACTGCAACGAATATTCATGTTTCACGAAGATTAGCGTCTATTTGAGAAGTAGCACCGATTGATTGATTGATTTGTGGGGTTTAACGTCCCAAAACCACCATTTGATTATGAGAGACGCCGTAGTGGAGGGCTCCGGAAATTTTGACCACCTGGGGTTCTTTAACGTGCACCCAAATCTGAGTACACGGGCCTACAACATTTCCGCCTCCATCGGAAATGCAGCCGCCGCAGCCGGGAATCGAACCCGCGCCCTGCGGGTCAGCAGCCGAGTACCTTAGCCACTAGACCACCGCGGCGGGGCGAGAAGTAGCACCGAGACCTCGGCCTAGCTCTGTGGTAGAATGCTTCATTGACACGCAGAATGCTTGGGCTCAATTCCAGCTGGGACCCTGACGTTTATTCTCTGCATTCGTCGGGTGGACGCTACCGATGTCGGGTATTTGCTAACGCTCGCGCGTTAAAATTGCCCATGTGTGTCCTCGTCGTTCCTGGGTAGATACGAAGTGTCAATCACCTGTGGCACATACCCGCTTACCAGCGGCATATACCCGCCCGTGAGTATGTGCCACTGTCTGGCGGGAAGTGTTTGACGACGTACGTGATGGTATTGTGGCAATACTTATGTCTTGACCAGCGCGTCATATTCATCAAATCATCTTACCCTCCCATGCTAATTTTGGTTCACGCCAAGTTAAGGGGGTGACCACTAGAGCACCCGAACATAAGCGACTAGATAGATGGATGTATAGATAGATAGATGGATAGATAGATAGATAAATATATAGATAGATAGATAGATAGATAGATAGACAGATAGATAGATAGATAGATAGATAGATAGATAGATAGATAGATAGATAGATAGATAGATAGATAGATAGATAGATAGATAGATAGATAGATACGCCCAAAGTCGCCGAAGTTCGCCAAGAAAAGCTTCGCATTTAAAACGTTCGTCAGAACTACGTAACTCGTCGTGTGCCGTCCCTTGGGTGCGTACGCACCAAATAAGAAAAAAAGAAAAACGTGGCTGATTCTTCGTTCTAGGAACCGGTATAACGCTAAAGTGGAACGTGTCTTCAGAGATGGTATCGTTGAGCGTTTATTGTGCATCGCTTCACCACAAGGGTGGAGGAATGAATGTTGCAGAAACAAATTGAGAAACCACGCGTGGTACGGCAAGTAGCTCGAAAAAAAACTTGCAGCTCGCATCCCGAGCAGGAAGCACGCACAAAATGAGCACACGCAAGACGAGCGCGTACCAACAACTGTCACAGCTCGACACTTTGATTGATTGATTGATTGATTGATATGTGGGGTTTAACGTCCCAAAACCACTATATGACTATGAGAGACGCCGTAGTGGAGGGCTCCGGAAATTTAGACCACCTGGGGTTCTTTAACGTGCACCCAAATCTGAGCACACGGGCCTACAACATTTCCGCCTCCATCGGAAATGCAGCCGCCGCAGTCGGGATTCGAACCCGCGCCCTGCGGGTCAGCAGCCGAGTACCTTAGCCACTAGACCACCGCGGCGGGGCGGTCGACACTTTGAAGCGCGCTGTTCAAACAGAAAGAGAGACGACGCACGAAACGAACAAGTATACACTGGACAAGCGCGAACAACTGCCAGGATTCTTTATTTGTTTGTGAGGAGCATGCTCCTTTCGTAAACGCGCCAGCAAGCCATGTGACCTTTGTGCACTTCCGGATCACGCGTCTGATAAGCGCGCGCGCAGGATATACCACGTTCAACGAGAGGCGAATATCGTATACAGCGCCCAACACGAGCACGTCGCGCCATCTCGCTACTGATGACGAAAACGCGCCGAAGTTACAGAGCTCTGAGGACTCCCAAACGGTGTATGGTGTATATAAATGGCTTGCCGTTAGCAGGCTTGACAACGTGCGCTTCGTGGCCAAGTGTTTGCGGAGCGTCGAACCAGCAACCGTGATGTCGCTGGTTCGACGCCCCGCAACAAAACCATCCTTCTAGTTTTTTTTTTAAGACGATAGTCTTTCTTGGGGACCTTCGACGAAAAAATTTTGGTCTGTCTGTCTGTACATTTGTCTTTGTCCACTCTTACCGGCATCGGGCACTTGAAACGGCTGACCCCATGGTTGAGCGTTCGTGCTTGTGCAATTGTCAATTCAAAAACAATTATTGCGCATGTCTGGGGCACCATAACAACACGCATATATTCTGCATATGCATCTCTTACTAGAAAACGCATACATAAGTAATTTTAAGGAGCGTAGCGCTTATCACGCTGCGCTTACCATGCAACGCTTGCACGGAACGGGGAGTGTTTCCAACGCTTTGCTAAGACGAGATGGTGGTGGCACCTACCCGTCGCCTCGCGTTCTACACTTTGTAACCTCCGAGACGGGCGCGCACGCCGTGCGCGCGCTTCGTTTTCCAAGATAACTGCCAGATGGCGCTCATCTCTCACATGTGACGTGACTTGATGCGCTCGTTCGCCTCCGCTGCACGCTCGAGGCACTCTAACGCAGCGCATCCAGAATTCCATTCACTGATGTTCTTGTGCAGAATATGAAATAAACGTTGTGTTCACTCTCTCTAGACGCAAGATTATCGCCTTTCGACGACATTTGCAGTGTAACAGGCAGATACCGGGCCATTTTTTTATTCTTCTTTGCAATCTGCTTGCTTATATTTTACGACGTCATATCCGCGAGAGAAATACGTCAGCGAAGTCGTGGTGGACCCCGGCATAAAACACTTACGTGTCAAAAAATTATAGATTACATTCATTCGTGTGAGAAAGGACGAAAAGAGCACGTGCTGCGCGCATTCCGCCGCAACACTTGGTTCTAACGTATATAGGATACCTTACACGAGGCAATGCTAGATTTTTCATGCTGAAAGCTACGTTTTCTGTGAGTATACTTGGCAGCCGGCGTTAAAAAGGTGGCACGCATTTCGTGAATTGCTTGCTCCGAGTTTTTTCGGTATGTCGCGACACTCGGTGGTAACGGTGGATTCACACGAGGGAGCGGAGGAGGAATTTTCGCAGCGGACGGCGCATCACGTGACGTGCGCGTTATCGAAACGTGCCGTCCTCGCTTCATCCGCTCTCCTCCGCTCGCGGCACGCACGGATGTAAATGTGTCGCCGCCATTTCGATCCCTCCGTTTGACGGTCGTCTGCTCTCGATCGAGAGGATACAGCGTCAAATCTGTCAACATTGGTCGGATTGGCGTGGCAAGGAAGACAGGCTGCCGGCTTAGAATCAACATGTTTTGGTTTTGCGGCAACGACCGAATGTGTTTCGTGTGACAGTGGAAGAGGCGAGTGGTTTTTGGTGGTGGATGGGGTGGTTTTTCAATCACAGCGCGTGGCCTGCATGACTACATGAGCGCGCTGCATAGGAGTCGAGAGTACGCACGAGGATTCCGCGGGCGTAGCTCCGGCTGTGTGCGTGAGACGTCTCCGCCGCTGAGCCGGATTAAACTAATCACGTGACTACTCGGTCCGCGGAGCAACGGGACTTCGCCCTCGCTTGAGAATCTATAGCTTTAAGGGTTTATAGGCAGCCGTTATCTTGCTTTTCCGCCGCCTACATAAGCACGTGTCAGCTCGGCCATACCTTCTTGATCAAGTGCGCGAAAAAGATCTCCGAGGTGTGAACATCGTAAACAGCGAAGCATTTCGCAGTTTCGAGTTGATTTCGAGTAAGCCATCCAGCTCTCGTGGGACTTGCGAAATGTGCGATTTATCCTTGTTATATATTCATCATAGTCATCAGAATGAGCAGTAGCAGCCTGATGAACATCGCATAACGATAGACTACCTGTGACCTCGAGTTTGTTTATATCTTATGCGAGCTGATCCCTTCTTAAGAACATCTTGAGTTCGTCATCCCGCCCTGTTTGCTACCCCCGGCTTCAGTTTTTTTATTATTATTCATTGGTATCATTTCCCGTTCTTTGCTATCATTTCCCATTCTTTGGTATCTTTTGCCACTTCTTGGTATCATTTCTCATCTCTTGGCGTCATTTTCTGCTACATGGCGCTCATTCTTTGGTATTCTGTCCCATTAATTAAAATCTGTCTTATGGTATTCTTTGAACTTTCTTGGTGTCTATTCCCATTCGTTGGTACCCATCCAATGGTATCCTGCCCCATTCTCTTAAAACCATCCCATGGTATGCTTTTTCATTGCTTGTTATTCATGCCACGCTACTGTTTCCCGTTCCTTGGTATCCATCGCGCGATATCTTTTCCATCACTGTATCTGACGCGCGGGTGGCACATAGGTGCGTGTATTGCGAAACTGGCTTTTTTTTTGTTCGTTATTGTGACCAGAGTGCGAGCGTTAATGGTGAGCCCAGCGTCCTAAAGGTCATACCGTCGCTCGCCTGGATCCAGCCGTTCTTGCGTCAACATTTTTACTTACGCATTTGTTCATTTGTCGTGTCGGTGAGACGCGACGTTGTGCACCTTTTTTCTTTAGCGGGCGCGTTTACTATGAATTGCACGTCGATTGCGCCTCGGATTGAGCCAGGAAAAACTGAAAAAGAAAGAAAAAAAAAAACTCCTCGAAAGCTGCTGCTGCTGCTTTTCGACGGTGTCGTTTATGCGCGTGTGTTGATTGGCTGGTTTGGTTCGCCCGCTCGCGACTTCGTGTGATCGCAGTTTAGCGGGTGCTCTTTGATTTCCCCTGCGTGCCCGCCCGTCGTTCGCGGATCGACTGAGGGGATTAGGAACGCGCGCTATAGCTGCCCCGAATTTCTAGCCTTTTTGTTATTTTTCTGTTTCGTTTTTGTTCCAAGCGTCGAGTCCGCCCCGTTGTGGGAAGAGGCAACGCTCCGTCGGTGGCACGGCCCTTATTCGCGGGTGAACCGCGCAACGACGAATCGCTGCAGCTGCCGCGATTAGTATCGGAACAACAGGAGATATACTAATGCACACGCTGATTATTCTGCCGAACACCGTGTGTGTGTGTGTTTTTTTTCCGCCCCCTATATGTGAAAATAACTAAAAGGAAAAAGGGGGGTAGCCCGTACCACCAGGAGGTATAACGGGCTCAAGCCAATCTAACATAAATGAAGAGGGGAAACTTCCCAAATTTTTATTTTTTGAAAAAGCCAGTTAGTTAAAAAAATAACGTGGGTAAAACCTAGTGAGTGCGGCATGAAACTGTAATAAATAAACTAGTTAGCTTCTCAGGAATGAGCAGGTTGATATGCAGCAGCAGTGTATTTCCCCCACTTGAGTTTGTGTGTGTGTGTGTGTGTGTGTGTGTGTGTGTGTGTGTGCGTGTGTGTGTGTGTGCGTGTGCGAGATAGTGCGAGTGCGTGTGCTTTTTCCTCCCCACCCCCCTCCGCGGGCAAAAATAACATAAAGGAAAATGGCTTATCGTTATCATTCTCGCCATTCTGTTTTGTTTATTGCTTTACCAACGCACTCCCTTTTGGTCACGAGGCCTAGTAATGATCACTACTACTACTACTACTACTACTACTACTACTACTACTACTACTACTACTACTACTACTACTACTACTACTACTATCACCACCACCACCACCACCACCACCACCACCATACTACTACTACGGTGGTGGCGGCGGCAGAAGTTAGACTAGTGCAGTGTCGCTGTGGAAAAAAAAAAACTAGTGCAGTGTCGCTGTGCACATGTATTATTTTTATTTCTGTATTGGTTACCCCTGTTCATACTTGTACCCATCCTGCATATGTATTACATTTGTTGTACGTTTCCCACCCCTTATGTAATACCCCCTCTAGGGGGTCTTTAAGGTTATAAAGTGAAGTGAAATAAAACCATAAACATTGCAGGGTTTATAAAAGGCGAACCTTAACCGTCCTCCGAGTTTTTTTCTTTTTGTTGTTTTTTCTGCGTCTCTCTCATTTACGCTCACTCTAAGCAGACACCTTTTTTCAGGCCTCAGAGTGCCCGCCCACCCAGTTCTTACTGTCATCACTCTATTTCATCTTTCTTATCGCCTCCCGCACGATTTGCGCCCTAGCTGTATACGTTTAATGTGATGCATGGGATCTCCACTCGGTCGACGACCGGGCGTGGGTGTTGCGTAGCACGCGCGTCGAAGCTGGAAAAGTCCGAAGGCGTTGATCTTGCATGGTTCGTTGGGCAATAAGCGTCTGTCGCAAGCACGGTCGCAGAACGCCGTGCTTAAGCAAGTCCGATCTCGTGGCACGCCCCAAGTATTGTGGGGTAACACTTTGACGTCATATCATCAGCCTTAATTGGTATCGTGTAGATGTACAGTGTGGTCCACTGTTAAAGGGAACACACGAATGCACACCATCAACATTCCTGGCCCTGTAAGAGCAAGTGAATTAAGAAACCATCTTCATGCAAGTCGATAGTCTGTCAAGAGGAGTCCCAACTTTTAACCGCCAGTAGCCTTGTGCATATCTAAGCCGCCATGATTCCGTAAGATAGCGAAATGGAAACATGCTGCTCACGAAGGTGTTCCCTTTAACAGTGGACCCGTCTGTACACCTCGTGAGCCCGCCGGGTAGCGGCCGCGGCGTCCTATACCGACAGGTTCCCCGTATGTTGGTGCCGTGATTCATGTAGCATTCAGACATGTATTGTTGTATTAATCTGAAAAATTGGCCACGTATCTCTGTGTTTCCGACTGCAAAGGACGTCGGAACACGATGACCTGGAGGCGATGATGATGATGTTGTGATGGCGGCCGGCCCCTTTGCAACGGGGGAACACACTCAGTGTCCTGGCCTCAAAAAGAAAAGTGGGAAAAGAAAAACAAAAAGCACAGAGAAAAAAGAAAGGACCAAGAAAAGGATCCACACTCTTGAACGACACAGGCAAGAGACGCGCACACAGTGGTCTAGGTCCTAAGTCCGCCGTATAGTTGCCCACCACTCAGTAAGCCGCCTTTTCGTGGCTGCGACCGCGTACCGTCCCCCCCCATTGTCGCTGCTTCCATCTTCATCAAGCCTTTGAAACCCGAGCGCCTGTGGGAGGGTTGCACCCTCCACCTGAGAAGTTGGGAGACTCCTGCAGTGAAGGACGAGATGCTCCTGTGTCTCACTCGCTACGCCGCAAACTCTGCACAGGTTGCTGACCACAGTGGCATCAAACTTTCTGCGGTACTCCAGAGTGCGAAGAGCCCCAGCTCTCGCCTCGAACAGGAGGCTGCTGCCAATGCTATTGTCATAGAGGCGCGACCCACAGATGCTGTCCTGGTGTTTCCTGTAGCACTCGAGAGTGGACTTCGCCTCCATAGCTTCTCGCCATCGGGTTTCTTCTGCTTCTCTGACTCGCATGCGGACCTCGACCGTCCACTTGGCTGCTGTTTCAATAGGACTGGCTTCTGCAAAGAAGCCATACTTCTTCTCCAGCTGGTAGAGTCGTCGTGTCCAGTCAGTCCTCATGCATGTTGCCGAAAGGTACTCGAACACGCGGCGCGCCCATCGAGTGCGTCGCATGAGCGTGAGACGACCCCGATAGGCAATCTTGCTGGCGGCTTCCCGAGCTTCAAAGCTGGACCATCCGACGTCTCCCTGAATCGCCTCGTTGGCCACTCGATAATGGCAACCGAGCGCTGCACGGCCGACCTCTCTCTGCTGACGCTCCAACCACTCCCGTGTCGTTGGCGATATGCACACTACCGCGTTTCCAAACGTCAGGCCCGGCACGTGAACCATCTTCCACAGGTCCCGGATCATCTGAAATCGGTTGCAACCCCATAGGCATCGGCGACGAAGGATTCGTTGAGCCTGCAACGCAGTCTGTCGAATCACAGTCTCGTGTAGACTATATTTTGCTGCATCCACACACAGGGTGACGCCCAGGTATCTGTAATCGTTGCGTGTGGCCAGCAGTTCTCCTCCTAAAGTCAACGCTGCTGCATCGGTACTCCCTCCAGTTAGACGGACAACCGCCGATTTCTTAGTGTTGAATCGAAGTCCAAGACTCGCGAGTTCCGTCTGGCAGATGTCGAGGAGGGATTGCAACTCCTGGTTACTCTCTGCCATAACCACCAGATCATCTGCAAATGCCAAACCAGGCAGGTGGAAGTTCTCTTCAGCACTAGTTGTGCTGAAACGCATGCTGAATCCGAGGTTGGAGTTCAACAAGGCCCGCTCTATTCTGGATGCGTATAGAATGTACAGCAATGGTGACAGTGGGCAGCCCTGCCTCAGACCCTTATTTACATGAATTGGGCCAGTAGTTATGGCACCCAACTGCACACTCACTACATTGTCACTGTACAACCGTTGTATAGTGGAGATTAGCAGCCGGGGCAGTCCAAGGTCAGACAGGCATGCAAAGAGAGGACCGTGCGGCACGCTATCGTACGCTTTTTCAACATCGAGGAAGCAGCACAACAGCGTTCTCCCTTCCCTGCGAGCTATTTCTGCACACTGTGTGACGACGAACAGATTGTCATCCAGACGTCTGCCTGGCCTGAAGCGCTGCATGAGTTATGGCGCCATCTGGTAGTAATGTGGAGAAACGAAAGCCTTTTTTTTTTAGAAAGCAGTTCCACCGATAGGTGGCAGCAGCGGGTCGTTTTTAGTTAAAGCCACGGTGCAAGAATACTAGAGGATTTTAGTCTGTCCGGCACTCCGGTACGTTTTTGCGTATACCGGGTTGCCGGAGGGCGTCAAGCCGGATAGCGTTGAAACGAGCTTTTTGCACTTTTAGCCCGTACCGCCCAAAATACGCCCAAAAAACGCCCGCAACGCCTTCGCGGCCGTGGCCGCCGCATCTGCGTATGCGCAAAGTAGAAAGTCTTTGCGATTACTGACTAAATATGAAAAGAAAAAAAATTGGACAATGCCAATGAATTTTTCGTTACAAAACAGAACTTTATGTTTGTTTTCTTTACTTGCGCTATGATTTAAACCTAACTATGAAGAAAACATCAGCATTGCGGTGATCGGCATCAGAATCGACATCCCGAGTGTCCGCCGCAGTAGCATTGACACTCTTTCAGTGATTGTGTGCCACCACGAAGCATTCTCGAAGGGGTTCAGCGCAAGAACTTCAAGTATAATTTTATCGTCGGAAGGCGAGTAGCGTGTCCGCGGCGCCATGCTGGTAGCGAGCCTCAAAGTAGCCATTTTGTTTTTTTTTTACGTTTTTGTTTGGCTCGACTTGACTCGGCTCAAACGGAAGCCGGTAATGGCAACCTTGGAAGCATTCCGGGCGTTTGGGCGTTTCAGCGTGTCCGGTAAACGCCCGTAAGACACGCGCATGCGCAGTTCAGACCCGGTAAACCGGTATCCGCAAACTTTTTTTCCGTATAGCGGTGCGCCGGACAGACTAAAATGCTCTACTATAAGTGAGCGAATGCCGGGACAATCCACTGTCCGGTAATGTTCTGCTTCGCTGGGAGATGGCGCTACAAACTTTGGCCCGGCTTCCCTTTCCCCCCTTCTCGGTGTATATATAAGTGGTTATATCAGAAGAAAAGAAAAGAAAGGTGCCGACCCGTAACTGTCTCTCCTTACGAGGACACCTCAACAGGTCGGCAGAGGAATGGGATATGGGGAATAAAAGATATAGGGAGAAGGAAGGAGGGATAAAAAGAATAGAAGGAAAATAGACGGAGAAGAAGCCGCCAGCCAACGAGAGGAAAAAAGAAGGAGATAGGAAAGTGGGGATCCGGTCGAAGCAGTCCAAGGGCGGGGTGCCACAATGCGAGAGCTGCACGGCATCAGGAGACCGCGGAGGGCGAACCAGTCGGCGGGAGCTACGCTGAAGTCGGAGATCGCGAGGGCACAACCGCCCAGCTTGAAATCCTCCGAGCGAATCTTCTCGGTGTAGAAATGGCCCGTGATGAATAAGCAAAAGTATATAGCTGTGCTCATTTACCGTCGCCCCAACACCCTCGCCGCTCGTCAACATCCTCCCTTATCACCTCCTCTTTTTTTTTTCGCGGCGCCGCTCTATGCGTGTCGCGAGGTTGATATCGCACGATTACCCGGTTTTCTCGGATTTGGAAACCATCGCTCAGGTGCCGGATACGCTTTGCGGAATTTGCCAGCAGCCCGCCACGGCCCTCAGTCCGGCGAGCCATCTATCGGCATAGCCGCAAACGAGAACATAATCGGTCCCTCCCCCGCCAAGCGCTCGCTTCGCGTCGTTCACTCACCTAAAGTATTCCTGCGCCGTGGTTAATAAAGCCCCTGGATTTCTTAGCGAAGCGTGGGAAACGCCTGCCTTTTCGTTCATATAGCGTCGCATTGTCGGCGCAGCTTAAGAAACACTTCGGTCTTTAGAATGACGTATCTACGCGTTTTCAAAATAAAGAGACACACTGCCCAGCACTTACGCATTGATGTGGCGCCTCAAATCTGCGTAATATTTGCTTTTTTGATTGACAGTGTTCGCAAGTATGAACGCAGCCTCCAGATCAAGATAGGCGGGCTTTGATCACGTGCTTAAACTTTCGCCGTGTGGCTCGAATCGTTGGACAAACACAGACAGACTGACCAAGGTGTTTGCGTTAAAGTATCCCAAGAAAGACTTTCGTCTTTAAAAGGCGATGTGTCGACTTAGGTATATTTCGAACATCTTAGATGTCTCACCGAACGCGAAAAGTGATTGTCTGAGCCGTCAACGCGAGTGATTAAAGAAATGATGTGACGACGTCATCGTGCGACGTGACTAAGACGTCGTAGGTCGTCAAAACTCTTCTTATTCGTAGTATTTACGTTAGTTGAGAAAATAGACTTGCGGTTCGAGGGAAAACCAGTTAGCGCAATTGTGTCACAACAGGAGGACGGGCCCTGGCAGGCGTGCCGCAGTTATGTGGGCGAAGCTTCCGTTTGTTTTGTTTTTTGAACGATAGTCTTTCTTGGGCACCTTCGACGCCAAAATTTTGGTATGTCTGTCTGTCGGTACATTTGTCTGTTTATCTGCGGTAACACTACCCCAAGCGGCCAAACGCATCCGCAGCGCCCAGCAATGTTGCTCAAGTTTCAGCGTTCATACTTGTGCGATCGTCAGTTAAAAAGCAATTATTGCGCATGTCTGAGGCACCATAATAACGCGTCGATATTTTTGTATGTGTGTCTTTACACTAGAGAAGGCACACTTAAGTAATATTCTAAGGACCGTAGCGTTTATCACGCTGCGCTGACATTGCAACGCGATGCTCGAAAAGGCAAGTGTTTCTAACGCTTTGCTAGGACGACACGGTGGTGGTGGCACCTGCCCGTCGCTTTGCGTTCCACACCTTATCGCCGCCGAGACAGGCGCGCATCCTTCTCCGTGGGCGCGCCGCACGCCTTCCTTCGTTTTCTAAGATGACGGCCAGATGGCGCTCCTGTCTAACGTGCCTCGATGCACTCGTTCGCCTTCGCTGCATGGATCGAGACACTCTAAAGCAGCGCTTCCAGAATACAATTAACCGATTTTCTCGCTCAGAACTTCAAATAAACGTTTTGTTCACTCTCTCCACACGCTAGACTATCGTCTTTCGACGACATTTGCAGTGGAACATGCTGATACGCCCCCACCCCCTTTTTTTATGTTGTAACCGAGAGTAGTGGTCTGTAAATATTTGAGTCCGACAGTACCTTGAATACGAGAAAAAGAGTGGACAGTGAGTAGCGTGTTGAAAAGAAAGAAAAAAAAAAGGAAAGATAGAAAGGAAGTGCCCATCTTCGCGAATGGCTCTCTGTCAAAACGGCCCGGGTGGCACGCAGAGTGCATGCACCATTTTAACGTACAAACGCACGCCATTATGCAGTCCGGTGGTTCTTCTTTGGGCGTTGTTGGTTGGGTGCTCCTATATATAGCTATAGTAGTTGCAACTGGCGAGGCGTGTTCTTCTGCAAGAGTGGTGCAACGGGCTTGCGGTGGCTGTGCATGGTTTACCCGCCCTACTGAGACGGGGAAATGCGACCAGTACGACGTCCACAGCCGCAATATTCGCGCGGCAGAGAATGGATGCGCGTAAGAGCGCGTTTTTATGGTCCCTCCGTGTTGGGAGGGGGAGCCAGATTGGATCCCCCGCGCGTATACGCAACCCCTCGTTCCTCCCGTTGCTCGGCGCTCAATTGTCGTTGGGCACTGCGCGGCGTATACAGCGTATGCATCTTTTGTATGTATACTGTACCGCGTATTGTATATTGTACGTACAGTGGAATACGTGTAATAAAATACGTCTGATAGACGTATGGCTCGAGACACTTCCAAGCAGTGTTAAGATGCTGGCCGCCTTATGCAAGTGAACGTATTTTACGTATGCTTCTTTAATATACTACTAAACAGACAGATGCAGACACACAGACGTACACCCAACCACGTTCGCTTGGATTTTTTTTTCTTCAAATAAAGTTGTATCCATCCGTCCTACGCATTTACGGACACGCATACAGGCGAACAGACTGGCGCAGATAGACGTATGCACGGAAACACATGTACACACTGACAGACACAGAGACACTGCGACGTACATATACCACGGACACATACATATAGGCGTATGTAGACGAATACGTATAGACAGACGAATACTAACAGACATGCACAGAGAGACAGAGAAAGATGCACCCAAACACAGACATGCGGAAATATAGGTATACGTGTACAGACATGGACAGACCCGCATATAGACGCATGCATGTAGACAAGACACAGACGGATGCAGACAGACGTAGACACATTAATGGACATCATAAAGTGACACATACAGGCATACACATGCTTATATAGTGATGCGGAAATGCACAAATATGAAGGAACAAGTATATATACATGCTAACAGGCAGACGTGTGCTTGCACATGCACGCATGCAAGCAGTCGGGTGACACAAAGACAAGTCTCATTTCGACGGAGGCGTAATGGTTTGAGGCCTGTGTACCGTGCCATGTCAGTGCATGCTAAAGAGCACCAGGTGGTCGAAATTTCCGAAGCCCTCCGCTAAAGCGTCTGTCAGTATCGCATCGCAGTTTTAGGACGTTAGACCTCGGATGTTATTACACATCAGAGAACCACAGGCAAACCTACATACATCGACAGACAGGCGCAGACGCATACATGCACATACGGACACGTACGTGCAGACGCACGTACGTGTGTGCGGATTCCGTGATATCGAGATTAGAGAGTTATAGTATACCGGGCTTACCGGGTTACCGGGCGTACCGTGATACCGGAATCGAAGTGCGCATGCGCAGATACGTACGTCAGCCGTGCCGCTTTGCGTTATACGCGCGGTATTTTTCAGATTTCACGTGACCGTTGCAGCGTATAGGTGTACGTATAGTGTACGTAAACATGGCGGCGCTCTCGGACGCCCGCTTCGAAGTGATTTTGGCGTAGCTGTTGAAAGATTCACCTTGTTCGCAGCAAACGACTGTTCAAAGTGGCTTCGCTTGCCTTCGGTTAGCTTCGATGACCGAGTATTATGGGGTAAGTTCGCGTAGTTTTTGAGATAGCTTCCCATTTCGAACGCGTCTAGGCCTAACTACAAGATCGATGTAAACAAGTCGGCAGCATAGATGTCTTCGCGTTTGGTGCGTCGTTCATACTTATTTACTTTTATTATCACAAAAATAAACTTCCAACAATGCTTCGCGCGGTCGAATAGGCAAACATTCTCGTTTTCTTTTCATTTTCGCTGTTTAATTTATTAACCATCTAATAGTTGGCGCCACCGTCCTAGCTAGGGCACGTAAACCACGTAGACGCTATCCCGCTATAAGCTATAAGACGCTGCCCACAACGAACGTTTGATGCGCGGTAACTCCATTCCCTTAACATATACGCTATCAGGCTAACGCTAAACTATAACTGTCTATTACTACAGAATCGAAAGTTGGGCTAGTTGGATATGCATGGTATAACTATCAGTTAAAGCGCGCGAAAAACAGACATGAAGAGAGGACAAGCGCTTTCTCGCAACTAAACTGTTTATTAGAAAGGGCAGTATATATATACAGGCAACTGTATAGATATATTGTTATACTGATTGTTATACCATGTCTATTACCACTTACACGTGTGCACGTTGCCCACGTCTCCTTGTGTCGTCTTTCCATCGCCGCGTGCGGTGTTGGTTTTGTAAAGCTCGGCGGTCCATTCGTCCCGTTCTTTGTTTCTTCGTCGTACCACGGTGCCCCTTTGCGCCGATGCGCCACGTTTCGCGGTGCACGCAGGTGCTGATGATGGTATGGCGCGGTCCGGTCCCTTCCTGGCACAAGAGCTCGTCGTGTCACGCTATATAGTTGGCGTGCGCGCGCTTTTCGCGGCCCGGTAGCGTTTATTTCGGCGAAAAGCTCTCTCTGACTGATGTACGAGTGCGAAAGGCGGCAACTATTGCGCGCACTTTGAAAGAGGCTCTTTTGCAGAGCTTTACGTATGTGCGTGTCAGAGCTGTTAGCGTGAGCTGGCGGGAACTGTCGCCTGATGGCGCTTTCGTGCCTTCGTGAAAAGGAAAAAAAAAAAAAAGAGGAGGGGTGGGGTAGTCGCCCGGTTTTACTTCGTTTTCTTTGTTTTGTTATGTCACAGGAAAGGTTGACAGAGAGAAAGAGAGAGTCCACGCAACAACAGGCGTGCTTCGGAGCATCATTGAGCACTGCCCGTGAATTCGTTTCCCTAACCAATGCGGAGCCCTGGATGCTTACGCCGCGAATTGAAATAGAAGGAAAAAAAAACATGGTTTCTACCTGCGTCATAGGAATCGGTGCAGCACGAAAGTTTAACGTGTCCGTACAGAACTAGTTCGGTGTTCGCTGCACACCGATATAGGCGAGCTTGCACAGTGTATATTGTCGTTTATCAGCTTTAGTGCCATTTAACGTAAATTTTCCTTTCTTTTTCTTTCTCTTCCCTCCTCACCTTCTGATATCTTTCTCCGGTGCAAAGTATAGCGAACCGGAAATTTTCCTTCTGGTTAACCGCCTTTCCTTTCACTCTACCTTATTCTCTCTCTAACGTGAATAGAAAGAAAGCGTTGATGCTTGTCGGCGCATCTATATATTCCAACAAGCAACCACAGTAATCAATGATTAAACACATGTGCACCCTTGTGGTGGCTGTAGTAGTTAACAGTGATATCGTAACCAGAAAAAAAAAGCGATGGGACAGAGCGTCTCTGAGTGGACGCAAAACTTGCACTAATCTTGCCATCTCATGGTTGAGGGCCACGGCCGGGCTAGGAAGATGTGCAACGAGCGTCGTGTCTCTCCCGTATCCGGGCCGTGATTTTCCTATAGCGGTGAGCGTAAGGCGAGGCAGGAGCGCGTCGCGGAGCTGTTTTAAGTGTGAATACAATTTATAAGCGACCCCAAACCATCCACCGCCGTCGGCGGCGTCCGCAGTCTTCTCTCTATCTTTAAAAGAAAGAGGACTTGGCGGGCCGCAGCGCGACGCTCTACCGAATAAGCCACGGACGCGACGCTGATATCGGTGTCAGTAAAGCGCCTTATACCCCCTCCCCCTTCGCTCGCTCCTCCGCTCTCCTCGCCCGCTGCAGCTGCGCGCGCACCCCTCTCTCTCGCGCGCCCGCCTTCTCTCTCAGTCTCCCGTCGAGAGCGGGTCGTGAGAGGGAGTAAAGTTAAAATCCGTTGGCATTCGCCAGTGAGTTAACGTAAACTCCCCCGTGTGATCAAATTGCGATTCCCAGGAACCATTACACCATAAAGGCACCATAGTGTGATTAATAAATATAATAGTGCGAATTAATAAATACCCCTCATAGCATCACCCCGTGCATTCGCACTTAACCATGTTCACCCTCGGGGAAATGCTTGGGAGTTTTTTTTGGTCTGGATGGATGCTATGAGTGGGCTCGACGCTTGGGCTCGGGTCGCTGCCTCACGGTGTGTTAACGGGTTTGCGGTGCTGTATATGGTCTGCATAAACACAGCACTTTTTTTAGCATGACCAGTCAATACCTCTCTCAAGGACGGACGCTGCTAGGGGGCTCCGCATTCTCGCTCGCCAACGCTCCATGGCTCTTTGGAATGAGCCTCTCTTTACGCATGCAAGATTACGATCCCTCGATCCAACGTTGAGCATGCAGCTTCCAACGAAAATTCGACGAGGCGACGCTACTGCTCTGTGCAGACTATGGTTGGTAGTCGCGTTTTCCCGTGCGTACGCGTTCCGCATAGGTATGGCCGACACCGCCGACTGTGCACACTGCGGAGATGAAGAAACAATTCGACACATCCTGTGTGACTGCCCGAAATACAACCTGGAAAGACAACACCTTTCTAATAAACTAAACAGGTTAGATGACCAGCCGCTGTCAGAAAAAAAGTATACTGCGCCATCGTCATGACTCATCGTCACAGAAGAAAGCCGTGCAAGCGCTACTGGGCTTCTTACGAACTACTGTCCTGTCGGAACGCCTCTGAGTGGACTGATTTTGTGTGTGCGTGTGTGTCGGTGTTTTTCTCTTATTTATTTTTTAACTCTCCCTTTCTCTTTCAACCCCCTATTCCCCAACCCCAGTGTAGGGTAGCATACCGGATACTAGCATCTGGTTAACCTCCCTGCCTTCCCTTTTTCTCGTTTCTCTCTCTCTCTCTCTCTTAGCGTGGTCCGAAAACGCTGCCTATTGGCAGTCGATGCTCCCGAGAACACGCGTACCAAATATTATAGCGCAGCATGTGGCGTAGAATTTACAATAACTTGTCAAAATCAACTAAGAATTGCTTTCTCTTCTCACGACTGCTGACGATACAGGCCCAAAATAATGCGTTCCGGGCTTAGTATCAGCCATTGGCTGATTTGACCATGGCGTGCTCGGTCGTTACTGAGGCCACCGCGGGAGGCCGCGACTTGCTTACACGCACGCGCGCGATCGCTTTGAAAAGCCACGGTTCGAAGAAAGAAGAAAAGGAGAGAGAAAGTGCTCAGAGTCACGTGGCGCGCGTGACGTATTTTCTTTCCCCGTGCCATTGCTCCCTGTTTAGCTTTCAGTGCTTTCGTCGGGATGAGAGGAGAGAGAATGCAGTAGCCGCGTACTGGACGGATTCTGCAAATTTTTGCAGTGATGAATTAGTGAGACATTAAGCTCCTTCAAAGCACCCGTACCACGTCTACAACTGCGGGGTCCCTTTAAGACGTTGACAAAATAGCATTGCTCCCAGTGGAAACGTGCTGAGTGGGATGGATGCATAGCGACGACGCCTCGCAAGGAACTAAATCGCGGAGAGCACGGTCATGATACATTACTTTAGTTTACCGCTCTCAGAAGGAGACACCGCACCGTTAACCAAGATCATTGCGAGATGAAGGTGAGATATAAAAGTCGGATTTTCAAAGCCTCGAGAATGTGTGGCTGTTGTGCAGAGGATAGTGTTGCCCAGCATCCCTTGTCGCGGACCGAGAGGTCGTGGGTTCGACTCCCGTTGATGGTACTTTTTTGTCATTTTATCGTGTGCATTATTTGGACGTCAATTCCGTGACGGAAGTACGTCACTGACGTCTTGTTGGATCCCGGCATAAAACACTCTCGTATAATACTATAAAGAGGGCCCCGCCGCGGTGGTCTAGTGGCTAAGGTACTCGGCTGCTGACCCGCAGGGCGCGGGCTCGAATCCCGGCTGCGGCGGCTGCATTTCCGATGGAGGCGGAAATGTTGTAGGCCCGTGTGCTCAGATTTGGGTGCACGTTAAAGAACCCCAGGTGGTCTAAATTTCCGGAGCCCTCCACTACGGCGTCTCTCATAATCATATAGTGGTTTTGGGACGTTAAACCCCACATATCAATCAATCAATACTATAAAGAGGAGGAAACGGGGGTGGGGGTGGAGGGTGAAGTGAACGTGCCGCGCCTGCGCACGGTAGCTGAGGTGCAAGTGAGAGATCGTCTGTTTTTAGCAGTGAAGCCCGCTTCTTGGAGGCACAATGAGAAGCGCAGATTTAGTGTCTTGTAACGTTTCCTTTGTGAGTAGAGTTATCAAAATGTATTTACTGATACTCAAGACAAAACGTTCCAATCATTATCATCGTCAGCCTGACTACGTCCACTGCAAGACAAAGGCCTCTTCCATGTTCCGACAGTTAACTCGGTCCTGTGCTTGCTGCTGCCAATTTATACCCGCAAACTTCTTAATCTCATCTGCCCACCTAACCTTCTGTCTCCCCTTCGTGCGTTTGCCTTTCCTGGGAATCCAGTCTGGTACCCTTAATGACAAGCGGTTATCCTGTCTGCGGGCTACATGCCCGGCCCATGTCCATTTTCGCCTCTTGATTTCAGCCATGATATCCTGAACCACCGTTTGTTCCCTAATCCACTCTGCTCTCTTCAAACGTTCCGATACCCATTGTTTAACCAAATTTTGCAACAATGCATGCAATCTTACTGCGCGTCTGACTGCACAAGAGGTGAGAATTTTCGCTATATTTATCTGGGACATTTATTTGGAGGCTTTGTTCCCAGGTAAAGAGAGCAAGAATGCAGTCTTCTCGAACATTTGGCGTCCCGCCAACTTTTGCTGTTGTGTGTACGTAACCAAGGCTGTACTGCCCGGCGCTGCGTTGGGGCCTGAGTACGACGTACGCGGGTCGTGCGGCTTCTTTGCGGCCCGGACAGAGAAAGAAAAACACCACCAGGAAACGCGGTGTTTTCGTGCACGGTGTAGCGATCGGGCTATGCCGTGACCCAGCGAGTCATTTGCCACGCCGGATTAGTGCAAAAAAGGACAGTCTCGCCACGTCTGGACGGAGGAAGCCACAAGGGCCGGCCCCACGAGACGTCGCCTACTGATTGACAGCGGCGCCAACGGGATGGAATGTCGCCAAAGAGGGTTTTGGAGCCGCCACTCTATCTCCCGCCTGGGCCAGTCACGCATCGTTAGCGCGTTAACCAGCAGACGACGACAGCGCTGGTCAAAGGGCTCTCCCCAGAGGAATCCACGAACCGGGCACCCCTCGAAAGAGCGGCGCTTCTTTAATCCATTGTCAAGTAGCCGATCGGCTGACTGTCTATGCCCGCCAGGCATTGTCCCGGAGTACGAGACGTAGTGTCGCCAAGACGCCATCAAGAGGACAACAGGGACGGCGTCTTCCTGGGGGAGACCGCGGCGGCTGCCGCGGATCGCCCCGCTAATTGAGCGAACAAAATCGGCGGACCCTTTGAAGTATGCGGCCAGGATTTCGGGCGCTCTCGACTAAAGGCTCACACACGACGAGGAAGAGCCCAGCTGGCGCCACCAAAGTGCAGTGTTCACGTGGACCTTGCATGCTCGGCCCCCTCACCTGTGTGTGCGTGATTGGTGGTCGACTCGTAGAGGAGGAGCCCGACAGGGCATAAAACGACGCGGCAGAGTGCTGGACGTCGCTCTAAACCTTGCTCTGAACTAAGTAAAGTTCAACCACCACGCTCGTGGTTTGTGAAACCACTAGTTCTTCTCTTCTGTCATCTCAACAGCTCACTGTAAATATGTAAATAAATCCGTTAAGTTTGCTCAAAGCTCTCCCCTGGTCCTTGGCTCGACGGAGCGACGGCGATCGGCCCCGCTACCCGCTTACTGCGGTCGCCGCGACTCGCAACAACTGGTGGCAGCGGTGGAATGCCATCAGCAGCAACTTCCTTCCTTCCCATCCGCAACAACGGCCATAGAAAATTACGTCTCTCGATCGCGAGGCGGTCCTGCATGTCGTCAACAGATCCCGGAAGTCCCGTGTTCTGAACACACCAGTGGTAGTTCAGGAAAATGGGCTATCCCTTTGTGTGTACATCTATCTATCTATCTATCTATCTATCTATCTATCTATCTATCTATCTATCTATCTATCTATCTATCTATCTATCTATCTATCTATCTATCTATCTCTATCTATCTATCTATCTATCTATCTATCTATCTATGCATCTATCTATGCATCTGTATGTATGTATGTATGTATGTATGTATGTATGTATGTATGTATGTATGTATGTATGTATGTATGTATGTATGTGCCTATTTATTTCTGTCTGGCACTTTCTCCCTATCTGACGAGTAAATGGTATTTTCAGCGCTCGCGGTGTCCCGTCTACTCGACGCCTCTTGTCTACCCGGTATACCGTCCCTTTCGGGATCCGCCCGTCCGGCTCCCAGTGTCTTTAACGGTCGCGATCTACTCGGGCGCGGTAAAGCGGTGCCCGCGGCGCGACGCCCGCCCTTCGTCGCTGCCACGGGGCAATCAATCACCCACGCCCATCGGCGCACTTTTCTCGCGCGCCGATCTTCACTCCGTTCTCTTCCCCCACCCCCCCCTTTTTTTTGTGCACTCGCATTCGACTCCCGACTGTTGTGATTGTTGTGCCTCGCGAGTGAGCGCGCGTCGTCGGAAACAAGTAAAAGATAACTTGTCAGACCACTCAATCACCGGATAGAGATTCAGCAATAGCAATAGATAGATAGATAGATAGATAGATAGATAGATAGATAGATAGATAGATAGATAGATAGATAGATAGATAGATAGATAGATAGGTAGGTAGGTAGGTAGGTAGGTGGGTGGGTGGGTGGGTAGGTAGGTAGGTAGGTAGGTAGGTAGGTAGGTAGGTAGGTAGGTGTGGGGTTTTAACTTCCCAAAACCACCATATGATTATGAGACGCCCCGCCGCGGTGGTGTAGTGGCTAAGGTACTCGGCTGCTGACCCGCATGTCGCGGGTTCAAATCCCGGCTGCGGCGGCTGCTTTTCCGATGGAGGCGGAAATGTTGTAGGCCCGTGTGCTCAGATTTGGGTGCATGTTAAAGAACCCCAGGTGGCCGAAATTTCCGGAGTCCTCCACTACGGCGTCTCTCATAATCATATGGTGGTTTTGGGACGTTAAACCCCACATATCAATCAATCAATTATGAGAGACGACGTAATGGAGGGCTCCGGAAATTTCGACCACCTGGGGTTCTTCCAAATCTGAGCACACGGGCCTACAACATTTCCGCCTTCATTCAGCAATAGCAATAGATGCTGTACTTGCGTTTTTTTTTTCTGTTAGAGTAACTGCGTCGTAATTTGAAGTAATAATTGAAAGTGAAACGCGAAAGTGAGTTTGCACTGGCCAGAAGTGGAAGCAGGACGGAAATTGAGGGACGGGTAGTGGAAAATCGCAAGCGAAATAAGTTTAGAGCGGGAATTAGAAGTGAATTAAAGGATCAGAAGTAGAAACTGGAATTGAATGAAGGAACTCGAAGTCGAAACTGAACGCGAATTAGGAAGTTGGCGGTGAAAGCAGGAAGTGAATAAATCGGTTAGAAGTGGAAGCGGAAGTTACCATTTCGTTAGAACGAAATTGTAAAATTCTGAAACTGAAAGTGGATCAAGAAGCCGAGATAGGAAATCAGAAGAGAATTGAGGTGTCAGAAGGTGAAACTGGGAAGGAATGAAGAGATGGGAAGCCAATACGATACCGAAATGTAATTAAGGAGTCGGTATTGGAAGTCAGGTGCTCACTCAGAGGTTGAAATTAGCTGTGAAAGTAGTGAAGCGTGTGGAATGCGACGCCCCCGCAAGTCGTCGAAAGAATTGTGACCTTCTGTCCTTGCGCCTCGCTCTCTCCTTCCTCTATCTCTATCTCTTTACCTTTTAATCCTATCATTTTATTCCCTTCTTACCCCCATCCTTTGTGAGCTACTGTTGATGTGTCCTCCCCCTGAGAGACAGTTACGGGGCTCACTTTTGTCTTCTTTTCATTAAAAAAAAAATCACTTATTCCCTCTGATGAGCTCTTCGCGAGGAATGTCTATCCTGTTTTTACCTCGCCGCGGTGGTCTAGTGGCTAAGGTACTCGGCTACTGACCCGCAGGTCGGGGAATCGAATCCCGGCAGCGGCGACGGCATTCCCGACGGAGGCGAAAATGCTGTAGGCCCGTGTGCTCAGATTTGGGCGCACGTTAAAGAAGCACAGGTGGTCGAAATTTCCGGAGCCCTCAACTACGGCGTCTCTCATAGTCATATGGTGGTTTTGGGACGTTACACCCCACATATCAATCAATATCTATCCTGTTGGCCACGTGAGCGTTGGAATGAAACTTACGATGGCCGCTGCCAGCTAAGCTGTCCATTTTACAGTTTGCGGCAAGTATTGGAACACTCCCATTGAAATCGGACGTTGCCCGTTACGTAATGTTGATAGGGGGCTTCTGAGAAGATATAATCTTCAAATATATGATCCACTTATGGCTTCTTACGTTGTGGTTTATGACTCCTTCTGCCTGGCTTCCTGCCTGCCCTGTACGTGCGAAAACCGTATGATGCGGTTACGGGTACCATATACCGGGTTCGTAAAGGCGTCACGCAGAGGGTCGTAAAAAGGAAGGCCGTGGCGACGTTTAGTTGGCGGTAGAAGTAGCGAAAAAAAAAACAAAAAAAAAACACGAGCGCTATAGCGAGAAGCAAGTTTCTTCTCGCAGTCGCGGGTTATAAACGTGGAAGAGGGTCACACTGGAAGGGTCAGAGGTAGACCTAACCCGCATCAAAGTGTTTTTATTGCGATAGCAATTATATGGACACTCTCGGCTGGATTCTGCCGCCGACGTCATGCTCCGTATATGTATACGTATCTATACATTTAAAAACGCAAGAAAGAAAGAGAAATATCCAGAAATAGACTCCGGTGCGCGGAATCGAACGTGGCACCTCCGCGTCGTGAATGCGAGGCGTTACCACTGAGCCACCGTGGCGTACCACCGTGGACGTTTCAAACGGCAAGCTATTTATATCTACCACTTACCGCTGTTAGCGGACGTCTCGGGGGAGAGGGGAGGGGACTATCGTGTTTTCAGCGTTATCCGCAAGACGGCGCGGTGAGCGTGCGGCGGCTCTTATCTCTCTCACGCGTAGAGAATAAGGGAGTGTACGCTCTCGATCACGCGCCCTTATCTCGCAGTGGGGAGAATCGCGCGTACCAAGCGCTTAAAGGTTGCACATCCTCCGTTTACGAAAAAGGGCGCGCTTTTCAGACGGGGCGAAGTAACAACCGAGACGCTTATTGGCGTTCATCTGTACCTGTGAGTAGTAGGGTTGACAGGCGGGCAAGTTGGTACAAATTCATAATGGAATAATTGGAAGCGCAAACCAACGGGACACAAGAGGAGAGACAAACAAGCACGTACAAGGAAGTACGTCTGCGCTTGCTTGTCTCTCCTCTTGTGTCCCGTTGGTTTGCGCTTCCAATTATTCCATTATGAACCCGTGAGTACGTTTCGTGCCTCATTTCTGCGTGAGAAACGCGGGGCACGTTTCGATCTACTTGCCAGTCTGCGCGCGACCTTCCAATTTGTTGCTATCGCGTTCATTGCTATCGCCTTTGCGGCAAAGCTGTGACTTTTTTGTTTGGTTGGTTGTTTACTTTGTCACCCGCGCGCTCTTCGTAGACGACCCGCCCTAGAGAGCAGTTCGAACACTTAATTGCGGGTTTCTCGACTATTGTAATTTTTGTCTCTCGTTATGTCAGTCAAAAAGTGTACGCGCGCTTTGAATATAATGCTTTCCAGCCCAGAACTGACTCGCTGGCACTACTGTAGTGTCTACTGACTCGACATGCTCAGTGAATTGATCGATCAGTCAATCGGCTCGTTCAGTCAAGAGTGCCTTTGTACTGCGAAGAAACCCTGTTCGGTCGTAGTGAATCCACGGCTTCGTTATACCAATGTTCGGGCATTATAATTGTTCTGGCTTATACTGCGGTATCTGTTTTGTGGGTCTTTTATATAGCGGGAACAGAAAGACAGATAGACGTACAGGCGGATGCACGGACTTCGCCCGATTAATCAATCAATTAATCAATCGGTTCGTGACCGAGCTATAGACGGCTCCGTGGACGCGAAACTTGTGAGAAATCGACATTTATTTATCTGCAGCAAGCTGCAGACCTACTTGTTTCCAAGACGACGGTTTCCGCTCCATTGCCCCCCCCCCTCCATTTTTTTTCTTTCTTTGCCCCCTCTTTTTTTTGTTTATTTCCGCTTTAACACGTGCTCGCGCAACACCGCCGCCATCTTCTAAGCGAATCGCCGTTGTACCTCTCCTGTTACCCTCCTCCTCTCCTTCTTCCGCCGTATCGGGTCTCGTAACTTTATCTGCCTTCCCTTGTCTTTGCGCTCTGGCACGTGCACGCACAATACAACCCACAGCTCGTAAGCGGATCGCCCCGGTCTCTCTCCTACTCTCGTGTTCCTCCTCTCCCGTCGTCCTCACTCCCTTAAAAGATTTCCCCTCTCTCTCTCTGCCCTTTCCTGTGATGACTCGGACGCCTGCTCTTTTCCCCCAGGATGTGATCAACTAGCCTATTCGGCGACTAGCCGCCACCGACTCTCTCTCTCTCTCTCTCTCTCTCTCTCTCTATCATACTCTCTCTCTCCCCGTTGCTTCAGCCGGCGGCGTCACGTCGTAGTCGATTGCCGCATCGACCGGAGAAGACGACACCCGCTAAGCTACCCCGTGCTGCGAGTTCGATTTTTTTCCCCCTTTAATTTCCCCATCGCGCTTTTGTTGCAACGCCGCGACTGTCGCCAGCTGGTCGCCGTGTTTCCTAGCCAGAATTTCTTTTGTGTCCCCTTCGAGTCCCTTGCTGTCTCTTTATCTCTACAGCTGTCTTACAAATCCCTTCTTTAATGTCAAATACTTTTCTCTCTGTCTCTTGGATTCCTTATCCCCGTCCTTCCTTTTTTTTACTTTATTTCACTTCGACAATAGTATTTGTTTTTATATTTGTGTGATCAATTCTTTCTTTCTTTTGATATGTTTCACTGTTCATTCCGTGCAAGTTCATGAATTGCCGTTGTTTTCTTTTTAAGCTTGATTGATATGTGAGGTTTAACGTCTCAAAACCACCATGTGATTATGAGAGACGCCGTAGTGGAGGCCTCCGGAAATTTCGACCACCTGGGGTTCTCTAACGTGCAACCTCCTTTCACGGAGGAAGGAGACAGTTATGGGAGAGCATTGCTCAACACAATAGAACAAAAAAAAGGTAAGTAATTAAGTAACTAAACAAGTAAAGTAACTAAAGTAGGGTAAGTAAGCAAATAAAAAAGGCAGATGGTACGTCGTTCACGCCAAGCTCGCGCCATTTCCCTGGTGGGCAAAAGCACCCGACTTTATCTTTTTCCTTCGTCCCTCTTATTGTTGTTTCCTCGTGCTTTGTCGGGACAAGCTTAAGTTCAGACCTCAACATTTAGATCGTTAATTTTTCATTAGTCACGGTGTCGTCTCTTCTTGCGTTTTCTTGGACGTGTGCGAAAGTAAGAAAGATTACGATGGAGGAAAAAAAAGCAAAGAAATAGTTAATGTATGTGAGCTTTCTGGTGGTACAAATCGATGGAGTAATTTTCAGAGTAAGTGTTTCCTACTAGATAGGGCTTGACTCATCCTTCGTGCACCTGTGTATGCGATTTTTTTTTTTTTTTAGCGCTTGGACTGTTTCTTCGTTTCCCCGTCGCTCCCCAACGCCACGTGCCCGCTACTAGAGTTTGGTAGTTCGGCTTTGCCGTCGAACAAGGGTGTCTAACAGGCAAAACACGCTTTACGTGGGTTTTTGAAATGTATTTTTGTATTTGTATGTGCGCGAACATATCTAAACGACCGCTGCTCCTCTCTCCCCTTCGTAATTTGCGAGTAGTGGTGCAGTGGTATACCGTGTTTACTCGCATTCTAGCAACTATAGTTTGATATTGGCTAGTTCTGACTGAATTAAGCAGTGTCGGTTAGTGTTGGAATGCCGCTAAGTGTGAGTAGCTGGTTGTTTGTGTTTTATAGTTTTGGCTTACTGTTAGCTAATATTCATCAAGTATTTTGGTTGAATGGTGGCAAGTTTTTTTTAATAGTACTGTAATAGCGGCTTCATTGTGTTTCTTAGTTTTAGGGGCCATGGAACACTTTTTCGTCACGATCAAAAAACGCTTTACCAGTAGTCGAGGCTCTGGCAAACACGCAAGCCCAACATTATAGTGCAGCACGCAGCTTAGAATTTACAATCAATGATCAAAGTTGATATTCCTGCTTTCATTACCTATCTCGAAGCGCTGCTCTTTTCCGAGGTTGTTGTACATCACTTTGTTTTCTGCAGATTAATTTTAAGAACCCACCTTTCTGCTCTCCTTGTGTAACTCCGTAATCATGAGTTGCATTCGGTCCCCCCGAGTAGTACTGAGCAATGCAATTTCATCGGCGAAGTGCAGGTTACTATGGTATTCTCCATTAATTATTATCCCTAACTGTTCCCATTCTAGGTTTCTGTAAGCACGCGGTAAATAGCATTGGGGAGATTGTGTCCCCCTGCCTTACACCCTTCTTGATTGGTATTCTGTTGCTTTCTTTATGAAGCACTGTGGTGGCAGTTGATCCCCTGTAGATTTCTTCCAGAATGTTTATATATACTTCATCTACGCCCTGATTCCGCAGTGTCCGCATGACGGCTGATATTTCTACTAGAAGAATAAGAATGGGGTGGAGCACATTCGGCAAGCACTCTCAAATTATGACAGGTAGATTGCCACTATCCCTCAAGAGGAAGGCATCTAATAGCTGTATCTTGCCGGTACTTAGCTACGGAGCAGAAACCTGGAGACTTACAAAGAGGGTTCAGCTTAAATTGAGGCTGACACAGCGAGCAATGGAAAGAAAAATGGTAGGTGTAACCTTAAGAGATAAGAAAAGAGCAGAGTGGATTAGGGGACAAACGGGGGGTGAGGATATCATAATTGAAACAAAAGAAAAGGAAATGGACATGGGCCGGGCTTGTAGCGCGTAGACAGGATAACCGCTGTTCATTGAGGGTAACTAACTGGATTCCCAGAGAAGGGAAGCGGGTTAGGGGGAGACAGAAGGTTAGGTGGGCAGATGAGATTAAGAAGTTTGCGGGTATAAATTGGCAGCAGCAAGCACAGGACCGGGTTAACTGGCGGAACATGGGAGGGGCCTTTGTCCCGCAGT
Source organism: Rhipicephalus microplus (assembly GCF_013339725.1). Taxonomy (NCBI): domain Eukaryota; kingdom Metazoa; phylum Arthropoda; class Arachnida; order Ixodida; family Ixodidae; genus Rhipicephalus; species Rhipicephalus microplus. The sequence continues at coordinate 45,141,322 of NC_051168.1, forward strand.
GGACGTAGTCAGGCTGATGATGATGATGATGATGAATCTTTCTGTAGATATGTTGCCGTATGCCCAAATGACACACCATATACACAATTTTATGGCTATTACCTGATTTTGAGCACCGTGAACTGCATAGTACTCTGGCCCGCCGCGGGAGGCCGCCACGTGCCCCCGCGCTCGTTAAAAAAAGTACTCAAGGCCATTGCACGCGCGTGACGTAGCTTCTTTCCTATGTCCTTCCCTCCCTTAGCTGCTTAGTTTCCAGCGCGTTCGTCAGAACGAGAGTAGAGAGAAAGCAATTACAGCGTGTGACAAAGCTTTGTAACTAGTAGTAGCTACTTTTTCGGACTTGATGTCTCTGTTGGGGGGGGGGGGGGGGTATTTTGTAGGCGTACTGTTACAGAACGGAAGAGGGAAGGACCAGTAGGATGAGAGGGAGCATCTCATTCTCTCGCACGGTCATCCTCTCTCGTCCTCTTTTTAGACACTCGCTCGACGCCCAAGACGCAATGGGCACAGAACGGGCGGAGGGCGTCCGGTTTGGTCGATATAACGGGTTTCACAGCCGTCTCGATGACTCGAATCGAATACCAACGTAAGTGCTTGGGCCCGGATAATTGGATTAGTACTTGGCTTACCTCGATCCCTCGCCGATAGTTTGGGGAAATTACCGCCCAACGACTTTCCGAATGTCGGCACCACTTAGCGTCCCCGGAAGGCATTAACGCAAACAAATCGTTAAAGTCATCGCGCCCTTCGAATTCAATCTTTGAAAAACAATGCCTGCCAGTATTGGTGTGCAGCTATAATAATTCTGTAGTTCTTTGTGCCTCGAAAGCGTTTCTGAATTCCATCAGCTCGCATATTGGCTGTTTGCTCCCTCTGATGTAACCGGGGTTCTGCCCAGGAGGACCGGAGCCAGCCAGAGTCTCGGGGAGATGTCGAAAAGAGGAGCCCGGAGCTGTTGACGGTAACTTTTAATTACAATATTTACACGTAGCGTGTTACATGATGGTGGTAGCACCATGCAAGCTTTCGACGGAAGCATGATGGGAGCTTCTGCGAGCTTGTGAGAACTTGTCCGGAGCTCTTCGGCGCTCGCGTTGTATGTCCTGGCCTTCCCAGGATTCCCTGCATGAAAAACAATGGAGGCCAGGACAGCCCAATGAAAATTGCCATATTCACCTCCGCCCCCGAAAGGGGAAAGTGAAACGCCGCCTCCTTTCCGACCAAGGAAAGAGGGAAAGAAGTACGCCCAGTTCAGCCCGTGGCGAGGGAGAAAACATTGCACACCGCGCACGACACTTGCATCCTTCATCTAAACTTGCATTCATCATCTTTTTTTAGGGGCGAAGCTCCTTAGGGCGTGGGCTGTGCGTCCCCTGTAGCCTGTATGTAGCCACCACTAGTTTAGTTCTTGAAGTGTTCACTAGATGGCGGTACCGTCTCCTGTATGTAGCCACCTCTTGTTTAGTTCTTGTAGTGTTTACTAGATGGTGGTACTCGTAGCTGATGATGAAAAGATGCAAGATGTTATAAACTAGAAAGCGGTACTTGTACTTGATGAAAAAGACGCGAGATCTTATAAAATAGGAATGATGTCACATATGGCGCATGTCATTGGTTGAAGGCAATCGTTCGATTTAGTGCGGCGACGTACGCTAGGGGGAGCGATGTAATAAAATCGAGTGGGCAAAATGTACGGAGGATTCATGGTTTACCAGGTTTACTCCGGAGCTTCGCCCACTCATCATCATTCACTTCGTGGATATGGCGGAATTTTTTTTTTAGTCGATCGATTTTTCTTAGTCGAACTCCCCCGCCCCGAAATATTTGCGCATTTTGCGTGGTTTTGAAGTGCCGGCCAGTAGTAGTGCCGGCCTTCCTTTGACAAAGCGACGAAGTCCATCATGGGATGCCATGACGCCATGATGACATCATGGACCTTGGTAGCCTGTGACATCATTATGACGTCATATGGTCGCGTCTGTCGTCACACGAGGACGATATTTCGCATCACCCGTGTTGACCTTGACGCCCGTCTTTCGCGTTTGGTGAGACATGCGATGTCTTCGCCGTATCAATGCATCTTGCGGTTGTAGCCACGCCCAGGAGTTTTTGGCTTTGTCGCATGACCCCTCGTTGTACAGGCAAAGCACGCTTTACAGGAGTATGTCAATTATTTGAGTCTGTATATCTGAAAGGCAACCGTGTCGTCGCATGCACGCACGCACGATATATATATATATATATATATATATATATATATATATATATATATGTAATTATCACTTACATCCTCTGAAGAAGGCTGGTCCACCAGCCGAAACTGTTAGATTAAATAAATACTTTATTGTTTTGTTTCCTATACTGCACTATTCTCGAAGTTTATAACTTTTACTACGGTAGCCGGAAGAAACTCTGATCATCTATTTCATATATATATATATATATATATATATATAGCGTGTGTATGTGTGTGTGTGTGCGTTTCGCAAGCCCGACATCAAGTGCGCTGCGGAAAAGCACTTTTGACGGGGCTCAGCGCAAAATTAAAACGTTCGCACGTTTTGACGCGGAAGCAAGCGCGACAGTGTCGGTTGTGCTCTGCGAGGGCCAGCAGCGGCCTGCACGACGGAAACGTGTTGCGTGCTGTTGGTTGTGCAGCGCGCTGCCTCTGCGATCGTCAACTTCGTCCAGAAAGGGCGCGCGTCCGCCCTTCACGAAAATAACGGATGGCCTGTTTGCTGGAGAGCGGTCGCTTGCGTGATGCGCAAACACCCGCACGTGTGCGTTGAGCTTTCCGTATCTTTCTTTTTTTTTCTCTCTTTTGTAAGTTGTTCCAACCGCTAGAAGTTATTAACGCAACCTCGAAATGTTGCGGTAAATGTGAAGCCGTTGCCAGGCGAGATGACAGCCGTAAGAGGGCAAGTTGGGCCGGTTGGTTAGGATTCATCGTGAACTAAGCGCCGTCTTTTCTTTCTCTTTTGCTCCTTCCCTGTCCTGTATTTTTTCTGGTGTTGCGCACTGAGATGACAGCCAACTTTGTTTACGCTCCTAAGAAAGAACTAACGAAGTTTCGGCTTAAATTCGTCATTTTAATTGGCAGATCGCACGTAACAAGGGGATCAACGTAACATGTATACAAGGTTCGCCCGAGGGGGAAGGCAGAAGGAGGATCCAAACCGCCTGACTGGGCCCTATACCGCACTGGGGCAGGAAAAGCAGCGAATTTGAAAACAAGTCAGCTTGGGAAATTCTGAATCAACAAGGACATGATCATTATTATAGTAAGCGATAATCACCAATAATAGTAATAACGTAGCGACAGTAATGAACATAAAGTAATAATGTAATCACAATAACAACAGTAAGTAAAAAAAAAAGAGAAAGGAATAGAGAAACTCGGAGGGGGGGGGGGGTTGGAGAGTGTGTTATTCGGGCCCCCCTATATGCGCTTTGTTACGAGCGGGATCGATCAACCCCACGTAATCGAAGACGAGAGATCTTTGCTAATGCCCTTTTCCGAAGCGCTTCGGAAGATCACGCGTATCAGAATTCGAAAGCGGCATCGGTCGAAAAATTGGCTGTGTCTGTCGATAGGGACGCCGCCCGATTCGCAGTGTGCCCAACTAATAAATGACCCCCTGGTGGTGCGTTGCACGGTAGCAACGGGTGTGGCTGAAAGGACTCGGATCGAAGACGACAATTTCGTGTCGTCGTACATTTGAATACATAGAACTATACGTATACGTATCGACCCGAAGCTGTCCTCTACCGTGAAAGTATTGATGTTGTGACTGAGTCACTGTGATACAGTTTTGATTGGTTACGTACATGGGAGTTCTGGTTTCGATTTTATGCCACTCTCCCGATGTGAACTGTTTTCTCTCAATTAGGGACCGGCTACGTTGCGTTGAAGCGAGGCGTTTTTGCAGGAATAAAAAGGTCGTGGGCTTGATGCCCGACACCGGTGGCCTCGTTTCGACGCAGCTGGAAGCACCCGTATACTTATTGGTTAAGATGCTTTTTGAGGAATCCCAACTGGTCGACTTCTTACTGGTGCTCTACTACAGCGTAACTCATGACCATATCGTGGTTTTGGTGCGTGAAAGACTCAATACAATTTTTCAGGATAGCATCACCTACTGACGTAACAAGCGTGTAGCGTGTCCACTTGCAGAGTTGCAAGTCATGTCGACGTCTCCAAAGTTGCTCTTGCGAATAAATAATGTACCCATGACTGTCTTTTTTTTTTTGTTCATATAGAGGGTGAACCGGGGAAATTCTTCTAGTCACATTTTTCTCTCAGCATTAGAAACATCATTTTGACAGCTAAAATCTGGAGTGGAAATACAGAGATTAGAAGTAGGGCGGGAAGCCCCGCCGCGGTGGTTTAGTGGCTAAGGTACTCGGCATGCTGACCCGCAGGTCGCAGGATCGATTCCGGATGCGGCGGCTGCATTTGCGATGGAGGCGGAAATGTTGTAAGCCCGTGTTCTCAGATTCGGGTGCACGTTAAGGAACCCCAGGTGGTCGAAATTTCCGGAGCCCTCCACTACGGCGTCTCTCATAATCATATGGTGGTTTTGGGACGGTAAACCCCACATATCAACCAAATCGAAGTAGGGCGGGGAAAAAAAGCTCACGTAAAAGCTATTAGCGAGATATATTATATCCTATACTAGAAGATTAATAGTGTATGAGAAATTTGTCTGAGTTGTGCCACATGAAGCCGTTTATTCGTTCGCTTAATCTGTAGCTGTAACGCTGGCTAAAGTGTCGGTTTGTATTGGCTGCGCACGCTCCGCTTGTTAGCCCAGGCGTCTACCATGCCCTGCATGATTGATAAAATGCTTCGCACACACGACAGCTCTCCTCGGGGAATTCGCCGCGCATTTCTTTTGTTATTTATTTAGCGCTTTCTTCAAGTCTTAATTCGCTTTTTTTTGTATCGGTGTTTCCTCTTTGCCGACCGAACCATCGCCTATCGTCTGCCGTGATTGTGCCTTGTGTGGCCCGATGTTGTTTTGTATACGTTCGTAATAACGTCCCGCGTAACGTGCCTGAGATAGCCAGGACACCAGGCCTCCTTCGTTTTGTTTCTCGGCTAGAGATAGCCAGGACACCAGGCCTCCTTCGTTTTGTTTCTCGGCTAGAGATAGCCAGGACACCAGGCCTCCTTCGTTTTGTTTCTCGGCTAGAGATAGCCAGGACACCAGGCCTCCTTCGTTTTGTTTCTCGGCTAGAGATAGCCAGGACACCAGGCCTCCTTCGTTTTGTTTCTCGGCTAGAAATAGCCAGGACACCAGGCCTCCTTCGTTTTGTTTCTCAGCTATAGCAAGCGCTTTAGGCGGTACATGATTATTAAATGTGTAGGAGAACGCTGCGTCTATTTAATAATTGAAAAATTTTGTTGAAGCGCACCAAAAAATAAATAAAAACAGACGGACGGACAGAAGAGGCTGACAAGGGCAGCGCTTGCTCTCACAACTGAAGGTTTTATTAGTCAGAAAAGTTATTTAAAGCGGATACATGGTATTTCGCGCATGTGCATCAGAACAGGGTGCAACGGAAACCACTCGTGTCTGGAGTATACACGTGTTAAATAGGGCGAAAAACAAGGACAGTAAAGGCACACACATAACCACACGTGGCGATGTTCAACCAAACTATAGCCGACATGTTTGCCTTCGTGTTACGTATTGGTGTGCGCGCGTATGCGTGTTTGAACGTGTTATTATATAGTGTGTGCCTGTGCGCTTATGAAGCTCGTGCGATTGCGTGCTTTGCGATTTTCACGGTACCGGCATCATTTCTTTTTTTTTTGTTTGGGTATTTTATTAATCGCGACCTGCGTTGTATCCACAGAAACAACAGAAACCACACAGCGACGATCAGAATCGACTTTCGTCTGCCTGACGGTAAAGTCCATCAGGAGGACACGATTACGTATGTGCCTGGTTTAGTCCGTTGTTCAATTAATTAGGTTTACTCCTAGCGTGTTTTATTTTTTGCGCGAATCCTGTACCACAGCTGTGTAGAAGTAGTTTTAACCGTGCCAAAACAATAACTCAAGTATACGTCGGCGGTAAGTGTACCGTATACACGTAGGACGATTAGGACCGCTGAGTGCTTCAATAAGAGAAGCTGTTGTTCACGTATAGGCCACTCCTCTCTCGCCGTTGGCGTTCTATTCTACCAATCAGAACCCTAGCATGGCGTTCGTTTGCTGTTACTTCGCGAGCGTTAGTTGTCCGAATCTTTCTCTACATTGCTTCCACCAGCTTTTTTTTTAGGGGCGAAGCTCCTTAAGGCGTGGGCTGTGCGTCCCCTGTATGTAGACACCTCTCGTTTAGTTCCTGCAGTGTTCACTAGATGACGGTACCGTCTCCTGTATGTAGCTACCTGTCGTTTAGTTCTTGTAGTGTTCACTAAATGGCGGTACTTGTAGCTGATGATGAAAAGATGCAATATGTTATTAACTAGATGGCGGTACTTGTAGTTGATGAAAGATGCGATATGTTATAAAATAGGAAAGATGTCACATATGGCGCGTGTCATTGGTTGAAGGCAATCGTTCGATTTAGTGCGGTGACGTACACTAGGGGGTGCGATGTAATTAAATCGAGTGGACAAAATGTACAGAGTATTCATGGTTTACCAGGTTTACCTCCGGAGCTTCGCCTACTCATCATCATTGACTTCGTGGATATGGCGGCACTTTTTCTGTAGTTTGTATTTATCGATTTCTACCAAAGCGGTAACACTTGTTTCGCGCTTCGTGTACCTTCGATTAACGTCGTGGTTTGGAACTTCTGAGTACAACGGATGGTAAAGATCGTGCGTGACTTTTTTTTTCTCTTCCAAGTCGGATGCATGCGTTGTCGCTTACAGAATCGTTCAGGAGATAACGTCCTGCTTACGTTGACCTGTTTTTTTTTTTTTTCAACGTAACATGTTTTCGGGTGTCATTGAATGCTGTGCATAATTTATTAGAGGCTTAGTGGTTGGTTCAGTAGCGTGCCTGCTTATCTCTCTGAACGCGTATTCGGTCTGTGTGACACTGTCTGTTTATTAACTCCTTCAAAATGCACGTGTTTCTTTCAAGTGGTGCCATACCCATTCGCGGTAAAGCATGGAGCATACAAAGTCGGTTTCCCGTTCATGTATGGCGCAGGCTAACGTGGTACGAGAAACTGCTGGGATAGCACATGATGACGCTTAGAAGAGATTAAACCGAGATAGTGAGAACGAGCTCTAATCCACGTCGTCTATACCCTCCTCCTCTTCATTCGCTCGATAATAATAATAATCATCACCCGATTTATGCGTTGTGTGCATCTCTAATAACTCCCCGCCGTGGTGGTCTAGTGGCTAAGGTACTCGGCTGCTGACCCGCAGGTCGCGGGATCGAATCACGGCTGCGGCGGCTGCATTTCCGATGAAGGCGGAAATGTTGTAGGCCCGTGTGCTCAGATTTGGGTGCACGTTAAAAAAAAAACTCCAGGTGGTCGAAATTTCCGAAGCCCTCCTCCACCACGGCGTCTCTCATGATCATATGGTGGCTTTGGGAGGTTAAACCCCACATATCAGTCAAATCATATCTAATAACTGAACAGTGAAGACGCGTCTACAAAATATGTACAGTCGCGCGCCATTCCAAGGTTATCGCACGAGCATCGACCTGTGTACCAGGGGCCGAGCAGCACGTTTCGGAACTGTGAAGATCAAGATTGCGAATTCTCCTCTTCCGCGTTGGCTGGCTGTTCCGTGCTACGACAGTCGCCCCTACAATGAACTCTACACCCTCACTCTCTGTTTTGAGCCTTCCATTCATTGCGATCAAGTGTATTATTCGTGGGCTCTTGCCTCCACGCGTGGTTATAAAATTGGTGGGAAAGGTGTGTTAAAGCTGGCGCTGGGCACTGCTTCATTTGACCAGCTTCCGCAGACGGGGGTTGATCGCAGCTTGAAGAACAGAGAAAAGAGTGAGAGAAGCACGTGCGATACCACCCTCTCCTCGAAAGAGTATTCTTGGACGTGACGCTGTTGTGGTTATTGGTCGACGCTTGCGCGATAACCTTCGTATCGCGTGCGACTGTACATCACGATATGCAGGATAGATAAAGCAAGATAAAGGGGATACAGCTGATTTTGTCATTTGTCTTTCGTTCGTCTTCTCTATCTGTCTATGTTTGTCTTTTTTTTGTCCTATGCACATTTGCAATGAGCTAACAATGAAGTCTTGTAGTGCGTCGATAGGAAAGTTTGTTCTTGTAGACGCTAGCCTAATGGCGATTAGAAGAACGACGTCTTGTGCCCACAGGACCCCATTCTCCCACTCTCACTCACATACACACGCACGCACGCAGAGAAAGAGAGAGGCCATTCTACCGCTCCAGCCTCCTCGGCCTGTGCATCCCGTATCGCCGCTCGCAAGTTCCGAGAGCCGTCTTGTTTCGTGCGACATCCGCACCATGGCGTGGCCTGTCTTTTTTTCCTCGTTAGCTCCGCCTTTCTCGGTGCGGCCTTGACCCTCTTCTTTGAAAATTTAACGAAGTACTGATGAGATCACCGGGAAAAACAGCTGCCACCACTCCTGATGCGCGGAGGCCCCGCTTGTTTGTTTGTTTTTTCTTTCGCTGACCGCTTCTGACCGGTACGGACCGGCTGACCGACAGAGCTACGCGCGTAAACGCATTAGCCGCGTCGTCCAACGACGGCCCACCAAGGCGCAGGCTAACGCAAAGTAACGAGGCGTAGCCCCCCCCCCCCCTCCCTTTCTACAAAGAGTTGTCGATGAGTTTGGCCCGCTCGCATGGCCTTTGCGGAGTGATATGAAACTTGCATCTGTATGATGGGCTGCGTGCGGAATAATGGATGGATATTCGCGACCCGTGCTCGCTCAGTGATATATCTAAAAAGAGCGAATTGGTGCTATTCTAACAGACCCTGGACGCTCGTTGTTTTTTGCGTCCATCACATCCGCAATTAGTACCGAGGGACGAGCGGGGCAATTTAGAAGAAGAATGTTGGGATGCATTTATCGGTAAAGTTATTATGCTAATTTACGGAAAACACGGGGTGGCTGGAAGCTAAAATTATCTTTTAGAAAAACGAGAGAAAGGGGAAATTATCCGCTTTTGTTTTTATTGGTAGGCTGGATCTATCTAAACACGTGGAAAATTAAGAAGCTACGATAAGAAGAAAAGGCCAAAATTCAACGCCATTGTAACACTGATTCCGGCCTTTGAAGTCACGCGGTCTAAAATTTTTCCTCGAGACTACGAAGACTTGTCTAAGATACGAGCGCTATGTGTAACGGGTGGTGTGGGAAAAAATTTTTGTCTGCAGACGCATAAGGGGGGGGGGGGGAGACGTATGTGTTCCACTGTCGCATAAAAGGGTTAAGCGTGGATGACCGGGCAAATTCTGGTGCGCGCGCTCTTGCGTTGTCTCTATACTCGTCGACGATACGATGACTAATGGATGGATGATTCGCGCGACCCCCCGCTTGCTCTCTTAAGTGATTGGGATGCGACGCCTGGTGAACACTGCGAGAAGTGCCGTTGGGAGGAATCTTGTGTATAGCGAGATTATAAACGTCCCCCCTTTTTTTGTTTTTGCTTTTGTCCGGGAGTTGCTGCAAGACGCATGCCCAAAAGCCGGCGCGAACATCAATTATATTGTTGTTCGCCTCCTCGCTCCGACGGAGCCGAGGGACGCTCGCCGGATTAAACCTTCCAAAAGGTCTTGTTTTTGGGCTAGTTTGTGCATACTTGGTGCAGAAGACTGAGGCGCAAAAAACATAACGTGAAGCAGGAAGTTATTGGCGCTGTTGTCTTCTCTCCTGCTCTTCCTGCTTCACGTTATGTTTTTTGCGCCTCAGTCTTCTGCTCCAAGATTAAACCTTATTACGAAGGCGCCGCCTCGATGCTCAGATTCGAATGTCGCGTGCGCGAAATATGGGGGCGACGCGCTAATTTCTCTTCAATTGTTCATCGTTCGTTGGAATGCGGCGTCGAAGCGATCGATTTCGTGCCCCGATGATTATCTCGAGTCACTCTGCCGCCGTTCCTTCGAGGATTGTGGCTGTCTATTCGGTAGTCCTTGTACGCCACGTGGGAACAAACCACCAGTGACAATCGACGGTCCAATCGGATGCAAAACTTTACCTACACGTCATGTTGCGCGGGGAAGCGACGCTTGACATCTCAGGTCCTGCGCCTCGTCCTTCGGGAAGGCGACGTGGGTTGCATTTGATTGATTGATATGTGGGGTTTAACGTCCGAAAACCACTATGTGATTATGAGAGACGCCGTGGTGGAAGGCTCCGGAAATTTCGACCACCTGGGGTTCTTTAACGTGCACCCAAATCTGAGCACACGGGCCTACAACATTTCCGCCTCCATCGGAAATGCAGCCGCCGCAGCCGGGATACGAACCCGCGCCCTGCGGGTCAGCAGCCGACGTGGGTTGCATTTATTGGCTTGATACTTATTATTAGATTGTTGTTATCGTAAGAATGTCGACGAAGTTCCCGTCGCGATGCAAGCATATGTTAGAAATATTTTGACCCCCCCGCCCCCCCATCTACGTGGATCGGCAGCATGTCGAAAAAGAATTCTGACATTTCCGTCCATCCATCCGTCAATCCGTCTGTCTGTCCGTCCGCCCGTCCATCTGTCCGACCGCACGTTTGTCGGTTTGTCTGTCTGTGCGTGCGCGTATTTCTGTCTGTCTGCCTGTCAATTTAATTTTCAGGTAGCTTGCTCTCTTTATCATCTATATTTCGCGCTCTCGCGTATAGAACATAACGTATAAGTTTTAGCGATCCTTCTCTAGCGCTACGCTTTCGATCACGAGTTTAAGAATAGAGGAGAGCGTGATAGGACGAAGTAAAAGAGCCCCCCTTCCCCCCCCCCCTTTTTTTTTCTTTTTTGATAGAAGGAGCGACGGTCTCGTTGCTTCGCGGCTATGAATAAAGCAGTGCTGTCGTCCGCATATATTATTAGGGAAGCGTGTGCGTCGTCGGCGTAAACACGTTGATTATCGTTGGCGCGGACTGCAGCCAAAGATGGAACGCTGCCCCCTCCGTCTCCCACTGCCGCCGCCTTGCCTGACGTTGCGTTAGAGGCGAGCAGAAGAAAGTATGACGGGGACGGCTGCCGCTGCATGCACCGGCTGTCGAAGTTCATTACGCAGCGGGGTGACCTTAAATTATGCATCGATGCCTGGCAGCACGAACAGTGACGGAGCGCTTGCTTGAAACGTTGATTCTTTTTTTTTTCCGCGAGGCACGCAGTATTTTTTTTACTCGGGATATCGAGGGATTATCCTTGAATAGGGAATACGGGATTATCTCAACGAAGAATAGTTTTGCTATTTATTCCCTTTTGGAGCTGTTCTCGTTTCTGTGTTCGTAAGCATCCGTAATGGTATAAAACTGGGGTTTCGGGAGCAGCTTTTTTTTTTTGTAGAAATAAAGCAATCTATATACTTTCGATCTATATTCATATTAAGTGCTCTACTTCCATATCTCTTATGACTTCAACGGAAGCTTTGCGATCAGAACACAGCACATACAATGGTATGAGCCGTCTGCTAAACCCCGTATTGTTATGGCGCGTGCGACCGCTGGTGGCCATGCCTGGCCGCTGAAGATGCGATGTTCTTGCCGAAGATTCGAAGCAAGCAATCCTCCATCCGCAGCTCCTCTGGGACCCCTCCAAGCGTCTTTAGCATGACGGGGAGATGGCAGGCGCTTTTAATCTGTACATGAGCGGCGATATCAGAGGCAGCCCTCGCACATGAAACGTACGACGCGTGGAGAAATATTATCAATTTAGACATTTAGGGAACCTCACGGCGACACCGACTGATTATCAATTTGAACATTTAAGGAACCACACGGCGACACCGACGGCAAAAATGCGCCAGGAGTGTCGATATAATTGATATCACATTGAAATGCTTGCTCGAATTTATTGCAGTGAAAACTGTAATGAGGCTAGGGCAAGACAGTTCCATGGCACAATGTGTAAAAGAAAGCATATTCTTGTTGGTTGGGGGGGGGGGGGGGGGGTGCACATACCCCCTGTAAGGTTGTTTGCCACGCATGGCACACGTGTCTCGCCCAAAAGCCGCATTTCGGCCTACAACTACCGGGCGGTAGGCGGCGTGAGCGGTGATTAACAAGGTGATATGGGATGGACGATCATTTGAGGGCAGGGAAGCTAGCAGCAAGATAAAACTTGAGAAGCGATCGAGAGAAATGGGGGAGGAGCGTTGGGCTAGGAAGGTTTTCAGCTACTTGTACATGAAGAAAGTCGATACAAAATGGAGGAAGCGAACCAGGAAATTGACTTGCAAATACTCAGAAAACAGCAGGTGGCCAAACAAACAAAAAAAAACTATCGGTTAAGAAGAAAGTGAAGGAAACGGAGACTGACATGTGGAGAATTGGCATGATAAACAACTTCGCACTAGAGATCTGTCGAACTTTTAAGCAGGAAATTGCCAAGGAAGGGATCTATGATGATACCCGAGGTAGTTTTCTACTGTTTGAGGCCAGGACGGGAGTATTGCGAACCAAGACATATCGGGCCAAATACGAAGGGGTAGACACGGTATGTAGTGCATGTGGAGAGGAGGAGGAAACTGCCGAACACTTGATAATGTTCTGTGAAGGGCTTCACCCTATAGTTCAGGATGATGGCACAGAGTTTTTCAAAGCACTGGGGTTTGGGGGCAGGGAGGGCAAAATAGTCTTTAACTGGGTAGAATTAACTAGAAGAAGGTTGTCTGATTGGTGGCTAAAGTCAAGGCACGAGTGAAAATTGAACCCTTCACTGCAAAGTACCAGTCCTCAACTTTACTATTTAAAGGAAAAAAAAGATAAATCTAGTGGTTAGTTCACTAAATATTGACGCGTGTGTACTGGTGGACCAAATTCGCGCTGTACCGCGACAATACTGGGTAAACTGGTGTGCGCACAAAAAAACAGACAAACGACAGCAGAGAAGAGACAGGGACAAGCGCAGACTTTCAACTAAATTTAATTCTTCGTCAACCTTCAATTTACAGTCGCACAGAACATAGTCAAGTGGTCACGAGGACAGAACCTAATAGTTTACAACAGGCCACGCAAAAAATGACGCTCACTATCAAAAAGCGAAATGGATGTATCACTAACACAGGTATTGCCTCTAGCAGAAATATAAAACGCTTCCATCAGTTCCCGGGCTGTGGTATCAGCACTCCGACCCAAAATCCTAATCTCCGAGAAAATCGGTGAGCACGTGCAAGCTTTGCAATGCGCGGGCAAATGCGTAATCCCGTTATTCTTAAGTGACAGCTCATGTTCCCTTGCACGGTCGTTCACGCAACGCCCCGTATGACCCACGTAAAATTTCCCACAAGACAGCGGTATTTCGTAGACAACGCCCGTCGCACATTTCACATACACAAACGCGTGCTTCTTTCCGCAACCACCGGATCTCTTCACGCCAGGGAAGATACTGGGACAAAGTCCAGCCAACTTACGTGGGGCGGAGAACACGATCGGCACACCGTGTCTACTCGCTATCTTTTTGAGGTTGTGGGAAATGCGATGCATATAAGGCATCACCTCCGGACGCCACCTGCGACGCAGGCCAGGGTTCCCGCTGGAACGGACTGCTTTGGCATCACGCAGAAGCACTTCAGCGACTGCCGAGACTACCGTGCAAGGATACCCAGCGGCAATTAAACGCCGCACCTGATCATTAAAGCTTTCTTGCATTGCATGTGAGCATGACTTCTCAAGAGCGGACCGTAGACACAGTTTGGCAATCCCCCTTTTTACAAGTTTAGAATGCGCAGAATCATAGGACAAAAGGGCCTTCTGCGCACGGGGACAATAACGCCAACATAGGTGGTCATATAAAACGAGACGTAAATCTAAAAACTGCAACGAATTATCAGTAGGAAATTCATAGGTGAAGGTCAAGCCCTTACCGCACAGTTTAAATGCATTAAGAATAGCGTCAACAGAGTTGTCCAAAGAAGTAAAATGGGGTCTCTTTAAAAGAATTAAAAAATCGTCCACATACCTAAAAACTTTAACAACGCATCGCTTATCAAGAATGCTAACTAAACCCCGATCAACATCCGCCAAGAAAAAGTTGCATAAAACTGGCGCCACGCACGATCCAATACAAATACCTTCTCGCTGCAGATAAAAACCATCTTTAAATGAAACAAAGGTAGAACGAAGATAAAATTCTAGTAACGACATGAAATTCTCGACCGATAAGCCGGAAGCATTTTGAAAAGCTATGACTCCATTCGAATCAATGCAGGCACGAACAGACGCGAACAACTGCGCATGAGGAACGGAATAAAATAGATCCTCTACATCCACAGAAAACATAAAGTCCGTACAATTCTCGACCTGCAGAAACCGCACAACATCCTCTGAACTCTTTGTAGCGAAAGGATCCACAACTTTCAGCCCATTCAGTTCTTTGAGCAAGAACTGGCTAACTGAATGCTGCCATGAACCCTGCTCATTAACTATCGTTCGCAAAGGAACTCCAGGCTTGTGCGTCTTTGCAGTGAAGAAAACTTTGAGTGCATTACCTTTGCTTGTGCTAATATCTCTTGCCAACCGAACGAGTTCAAAGTCCTTGCACATGTTAACTGCTTTAGTTTTAACACGAACAGTACTGCTTTTAACAGAAACAAAGTTCTTAGAAATTGCCTTCATAGCCTTCTCAGCATACGAACCAGATCCTAGAACAACAAAACCGCCATCTTTATCCGCTTGAAGAAGGCATAGATCATTTTCTCTGAAATACTTCACCACCTGTTCTGTGGGATCCCGCCGCTGATGGCAGTTTGCCCTATGCACAGTCCTTGACAATGCGTCGACGCCCTCAAGCAAACAACGCACATACTGATCTTGAGGTGCTCTGGTTGCAACACGTCTGTTAAAAGCAAGCAATTCTTGAGGCGGCACAACTGGTTCATAGCTAAACTTGGGACCCTTCTTGAGGATGCGTTCCACGTGTTCCGGGATTTCCACATCATCTCCTAAGATGAGAACAGGTGACTCACCTCTTCGTTTGTCGGCTTTCTTTCGGATAACGTGAAGCACACTACTCAGGTAGGAGGCCCACCAAAACTCAACCATGCGAGCAGTGTACGCCCTCAGGGAACGCAACTCCACTTCTGCCTTCCAGGGCGGGTCATTAGCATAGCATAAGACACGCAGATAATCCTGGAGAAGCCGAGTTTGCCTCCAAAGTTCAGAGCGGATAAGACGACACACGCGATTGGCATGACCTGGCGTCGGTAACGCAAAACCGAACAGCCCCAAAACTTCTGCCGGTACCAGGCCTTTCCTTAAACAGAACGAAAGATATCTTGAACGGCAGGTAGTTGTGACAATGTGGCTCACCAAGAGATTGAAGGTTGACGACGAAGGAACGGACGAAACATTGAAGAAAGGGCCCGTTGTAGTAGAAATGTGGTTCAATAAAACTTGTAGCTGGGCGAGTTGGTTCATAATACTGGGTAAACTGGTGTGCGCACAAAAAAACAGACAAACGACAGCAGAGAAGAGACAGGGACAAGCGCAGACTTTCAACTAAATTTAATTCTTCGTCAACCTTCAATTTACAGTCGCACAGAACATAGTCAAGTGGTCACGAGGACAGAACCTAATAGTTTACAACAGGCCACGCAAAAAATGACGCTCACTATCAAAAAGCGAAATGGATGTATCACTAACACAGGTATTGCCTCTAGCAGAAATATAAAACGCTTCCA
This sequence comes from Rhipicephalus microplus, assembly GCF_013339725.1. Lineage (NCBI taxonomy): Eukaryota > Metazoa > Arthropoda > Arachnida > Ixodida > Ixodidae > Rhipicephalus > Rhipicephalus microplus. The sequence continues at coordinate 45,157,132 of NC_051168.1, forward strand.
TCAGTTCCCGGGCTGTGGTATCAGCACTCCGACCCAAAATCCTAATCTCCGAGAAAATCGGTGAGCACGTGCAAGCTTTGCAATGCGCGGGCAAATGCGTAATCCCGTTATTCTTAAGTGACAGCTCATGTTCCCTTGCAAAGCTTGCAAAGCTTGCACGTGCTCACCGATTTTCTCGGAGATTAGGATTTTGGGTCGGAGTGCTGATACCACAGCCCGGGAACTGATGGAAGCGTTTTATATTTCTGCTAGAGGCAATACCTGTGTTAGTGATACATCCATTTCGCTTTTTGATAGTGAGCGTCATTTTTTGCGTGGCCTGTTGTAAACTATTAGGTTCTGTCCTCGTGACCACTTGACTATGTTCTGTGCGACTGTAAATTGAAGGTTGACGAAGAATTAAATTTAGTTGAAAGTCTGCGCTTGTCCCTGTCTCTTCTCTGCTGTCGTTTGTCTGTTTTTTTGTGCGCACACCAGTTTACCCAGTATTATGAACCAACTCGCCCAGCTACAAGTTTTATTGAACCACATTTCTACTACAACGGGCCCTTTCTTCAATGTTTCGTCCGTTCCTTCGTCGTCAACCTTCAATCTCTTGGTGAGCCACATTGTCACAACTACCTGCCGTTCAAGATATCTTTCGTTCTGTTTAAGGAAAGGCCTGGTACCGGCAGAAGTTTTGGGGCTGTTCGGTTTTGCGTTACCGACGCCAGGTCATGCCAATCGCGTGTGTCGTCTTATCCGCTCTGAACTTTGGAGGCAAACTCGGCTTCTCCAGGATTATCTGCGTGTCTTATGCTATGCTAATGACCCGCCCTGGAAGGCAGAAGTGGAGTTGCGTTCCCTGAGGGCGTACACTGCTCGCATGGTTGAGTTTTGGTGGGCCTCCTACCTGAGTAGTGTGCTTCACGTTATCCGAAAGAAAGCCGACAAACGAAGAGGTGAGTCACCTGTTCTCATCTTAGGAGATGATGTGGAAATCCCGGAACACGTGGAACGCATCCTCAAGAAGGGTCCCAAGTTTAGCTATGAACCAGTTGTGCCGCCTCAAGAATTGCTTGCTTTTAACAGACGTGTTGCAACCAGAGCACCTCAAGATCAGTATGTGCGTTGTTTGCTTGAGGGCGTCGACGCATTGTCAAGGACTGTGCATAGGGCAAACTGCCATCAGCGGCGGGATCCCACAGAACAGGTGGTGAAGTATTTCAGAGAAAATGATCTATGCCTTCTTCAAGCGGATAAAGATGGCGGTTTTGTTGTTCTAGGATCTGGTTCGTATGCTGAGAAGGCTATGAAGGCAATTTCTAAGAACTTTGTTTCTGTTAAAAGCAGTACTGTTCGTGTTAAAACTAAAGCAGTTAACATGTGCAAGGACTTTGAACTCGTTCGGTTGGCAAGAGATATTAGCACAAGCAAAGGTAATGCACTCAAAGTTTTCTTCACTGCAAAGACGCACAAGCCTGGAGTTCCTTTGCGAACGATAGTTAATGAGCAGGGTTCATGGCAGCATTCAGTTAGCCAGTTCTTGCTCAAAGAACTGAATGGGCTGAAAGTTGTGGATCCTTTCGCTACAAAGAGTTCAGAGGATGTTGTGCGGTTTCTGCAGGTCGAGAATTGTACGGACTTTATGTTTTCTGTGGATGTAGAGGATCTATTTTATTCCGTTCCTCATGCGCAGTTGTTCGCGTCTGTTCGTGCCTGCATTGATTCGAATGGAGTCATAGCTTTTCAAAATGCTTCCGGCTTATCGGTCGAGAATTTCATGTCGTTACTAGAATTTTATCTTCGTTCTACCTTTGTTTCATTTAAAGATGGTTTTTATCTGCAGCGAGAAGGTATTTGTATTGGATCGTGCGTGGCGCCAGTTTTATGCAACTTTTTCTTGGCGGATGTTGATCGGGGTTTAGTTAGCATTCTTGATAAGCGATGCGTTGTTAAAGTTTTTAGGTATGTGGACGATTTTTTAATTCTTTTAAAGAGACCCCATTTTACTTCTTTGGACAACTCTGTTGACGCTATTCTTAATGCATTTAAACTGTGCGGTAAGGGCTTGACCTTCACCTATGAATTTCCTACTGATAATTCGTTGCAGTTTTTAGATTTACGTCTCGTTTTATATGACCACCTATGTTGGCGTTATTGTCCCCGTGCGCAGAAGGCCCTTTTGTCCTATGATTCTGCGCATTCTAAACTTGTAAAAAGGGGGATTGCCAAACTGTGTCTACGGTCCGCTCTTGAGAAGTCATGCTCACTTGCAATGCAAGAAAGCTTTAATGATCAGGTGCGGCGTTTAATTGCCGCTGGGTATCCTTGCACGGTAGTCTCGGCAGTCGCTGAAGTGCTTCTGCGTGATGCCAAAGCAGTCCGTTCCAGCGGGAACCCTGGCCTGCGTCGCAGGTGGCGTCCGGAGGTGATGCCTTATATGCATCGCATTTCCCACAACCTCAAAAAGATAGCGAGTAGACACGGTGTGCCGATCGTGTTCTCCGCCCCACGTAAGTTGGCTGGACTTTGTCCCAGAATCTTCCCTGGCGTGAAGAGATCCGGTGGTTGCGGAAAGAAGCACGCGTTTGTGTATGTGAAATGTGCGACGGGCGTTGTCTACGAAATACCGCTGTCTTGTGGGAAATTTTACGTGGGTCATACGGGGCGTTGCGTGAACGACCGTGCAAGGGAACATGAGCTGTCACTTAAGAATAACGGGATTACGCATTTGCCCGCGCATTGCAAAGCTTGCACGTGCTCACCGATTTTCTCGGAGATTAGGATTTTGGGTCGGAGTGCTGATACCACAGCCCGGGAACTGATGGAAGCGTTTTATATTTCTGCTAGAGGCAATACCTGTGTTAGTGATACATCCATTTCGCTTTTTGATAGTGAGCGTCATTTTTTGCGTGGCCTGTTGTAAACTATTAGGTTCTGTCCTCGTGACCACTTGACTATGTTCTGTGCGACTGTAAATTGAAGGTTGACGAAGAATTAAATTTAGTTGAAAGTCTGCGCTTGTCCCTGTCTCTTCTCTGCTGTCGTTTGTCTGTTTTTTTGTGCGCACACCAGTTTACCCAGTATTATGAACCAACTCGCCCAGCTACAAGTTTTATTGACCGCGACAATATTATGGCTAGGTGCCGTTAGCCGCCGCCCGATCAAAAGGGTACAGCCACATACATTCATCACCACTTACGATGAGGGCCCCCGCCATATTCCGAAAAAAAAAAAACACCTCAATGTGCCAACAGGTTCAAACACGTCACAAAAATATCTCCTCGCTTCTCAACAAAGCACACCGCGGACGCTAGCGAAGAACTCGCCCTTGGCCTTCTCTACCCCTGCTCTAACAAAAGCTTGTACCGAACTGCGAAAACTGTCGTCCGATTTTCTAAGAGCCCCATGTTAGGCGCCAGTGTGGGGTCTAGAAATGGCGAGCGCCACCACCACGCTCTTGGAGTGAAAGGACACAGTAGACACGGTCGGAACAAACCAAACAACACACATTTATTAACTAATTTTAGAACGACGATATCGTCAGCCGAATTACTATAACATCGATCTTGATCAACACGCTAAGACATCCTTACACAATGTTTCAAAACATCACAAACACCATAACACCCCCAAGGCGGTGTCGCCAACGCTTGGCATACCACGAGGGCCGCCGATGCGCAACCCGCGGTGCCATGCACCGGGGACCCACTCTAGAGACAACCGTTCGCAGCAACCGTCACGAGCAGAAGAGACTCGCTCAACTCTCTCGCCCGCCACCAAGGCTTGCCTTCCACCAGGGGTCACCGCCGGCGCTACCTCTCTACCAACCATGATTATGATAGTGGTGATCACCGCTCGCGAACACAACGCCACCTACCGCCCGGTAGTTGTAACCCGAAATGCGACGTTTGCGCGAGACACGTGCGCCACGCAGCCCAAACAACTTTACAGGGGGTGTCAGCACCCCCACATGGTGTAGTTGAGTTTCTTCTGGCTTTCTCTTATTTGGCAGTGATTGAGACACTGCACTCAGAGTTTTCTAAGTGTTTGCCAGCAGTGTTGAATTTGAAGATTACATATAACTTTCAAGAACATTAATGTGACACAGCTCAGTGATTGCATTTATTGTCTCCTAATATTTGCCACACCCTCTCCCACTTAGTATTTTCCCCTTAATTTTATCTGATAGTTAATAAACTGCAGTGGACACACCCATGTTATTACCAAAGTGTCAGAAAAACACCGACGTGCCAAAGACAGCGTCATCTACTCTAGAAGGGGGCCGCATCTGCCGCAAACATTGATTAATGAGCGACGAGATTCGAAGTTAGGGATAATCTATCGAGACTTGCACGTGTTGTAAACAAGTACAAGGAGAATGGATAAAAGAGAAGAGGATATCCCCATGGGATTTCTTTATATACGAGAGGGAAACTAATAAGAGAAATAGGGATACGCTAACACGGCGATAGGGTAGAGGCCATGGCAGGAAACTCAATCTAGCCTTCGCAGCTTTTCTTCTTTGCCACTAAGGCAGGGTCGTTTCTGCACTTCCTGGAGTTAATTGGGTCTTCCTTCTTCGACAGCAGAGGACAACAAAGGGGATAGCGAAAGGGGTCGGCGACCCCTGCATGCTTCGTTGATGTGTTGTGGCCTACTGGGCTGTGTCTTTTTTCTTGTCTTTCTGAAGCCAAAGATTATGCCTCGGTAATTTTGTGACCGTGTTGTGTGTGTGGTTTGAGACGATTGTCTCCTGATGGCTTATATTGTTACCGGACTAACATTACAAAAAACAATGTTACGTATATGAGGAGAGCATTTGGGAGTCTGTATGTTGTGCAGGTAGGGTCGTAGGAAGGATGGAGAATGCTCTATTAGAATGCTTTGCCTGGGTTTGTTCGTGCTTTGCCAATGACCGATTTTTTGTCTGTGCTGACATGTGATGTTTTTGTCACACCCCATGATGGGCTGCGGTATGAATGTATAAACAAAATAAAATAAATAAGTTTTTCATCTTTGTGTTTTGATTACTTTTTTTCTTCAAAGTATTTTTGTTGCTTTTGAAATGTTTTTAAAATTTTTATGCGCCATTTTCTTAGATTGTATTTTCCCCTGTTATGCGGAGTCTCAATTTGTTTTTAGGATATCTTCACATTTAGAAAATGAGGACATTATCAGAAACATTTAGAAATCTCGTGAACCTTAAGGAATCTCTAATTTTAGATTTAACATGGTGCTTTTATTTTTACTGCTGCTGTATAGTACATACTATAGAGCGTGCATTTATGTATCTGTATCTACATGCATGTTTCTGCCCCCAAAAGAAGCTGCATCAAGATATGATATCTCACTTCTGGGAGTATCCTTTGTTACTAGTCCTGCTTATAACCATCATTATGCTGGCACATTATATTTTTTGTGTTTTTTTGCATTAACATTGAGGTTTCTCTTTTCCTTTGCAATTTCAGGAAAATCAGCAATATTCCGTCTGCAATCGAGAGCCTCGAGCAGCTGGCGCAACTGGTTCTGAGCGAAACCAAGACCAAGAGGCACGGCTGGAGTCCCGAAGTGGTGCACGCCGTGAGACAGCTGCCGAGCAGTCCTGCACAGCTTGGGGCGGTGACGGACCTCATCTGGGAGCTCGTCCTCATTGAGCAACAACAAAAGACATGGGCCTTTGGTGAGTGCGAACGTGTTAGTACTCAGAACACACTTCTATACTCGGTTACAACCTGAATAAAATGTGAGCTCCACCCGCAGATTCAGCCTGCACTTCGCCGGTGAGAAACACCTGTGCTAGCTGGCTTCCTCTCAAACTGCAACTGTTTTTTTTTCTCAAGCCGCAAGTACTTTAACACTTAATATGTGGTACTATGCATAACAAACGTTAAAGTTTCATCACTACTATTAAAAAAATTACATCTGGCTTAGCCAACGTCATAGCAATGTCTGAACACCTCACAAAACTTACAAAGATTCCTACCTAAAACCAGTGAAACATGCACGCATGTCTGCATGGAAAAGCCAACTGTCTGAAACTCTTGAGAAGTTCTCGATGCCACAAAAATGAAATATTGTTTGCTATTAGATGCAGCATATATGAAAATTATCTGCGAGAGGGACTGTGGTTGCTGTGCTGGGAGATGTGTCTTCAGAGGTTATAATTGATCATAAGAATTCTGCGCTCCCGATTCGTTTGAATGTTGCTTTGCAGAATTATGTAGCAGTAATTTGCATATCCATACAGCATATGAATGTGATAACTTTATTTATGGTGGACTTTTGTTGAAGACGCCTGATATTATTGATGTTTAAATTGTACAAACCTAACCACACTTTTTCCCTCTCATAGTCATGTATAGGAACTGTGGATAAAAAATCTGCAGCTAGTTTCTTATTACTCAGTGTATGTACAGGAGTCCAAAGCCAATGTCGACGTGTGTGGCAATGTAGGCTTGTTGGTTTTGAGTCATGAACGAGGTACACAGACTAAAGAAAGCATGCAAGTTAGCTCGCATGCTGTGTACAGTCGCACTCAATATGAATGGCAACATGCAATCTGGGCTCAAAATAGCACCAACACTGCAAACCAGCACCTACTTAGAAAAAAATATATGAACTACAATCTCTCAATTAGCTCTACTTTCTTAACTAATTTAACATTTTGTTGTCATTGTTCATGCTTGGCATCTCTTCAACTGTAGCCACCGTTGTTGCAACTTGTATTGAGTGCTACTGTACATTTCTATTCTTGGCTGCTTTCTTATGTGTGCCTTGTCCATACTGAAACCTGATTGTTCGTGACCGGAACAGGAAGTTCACATCAGACGTATCATGTTTCCTGCCTTACGTTATGTGTCACATATTCAGCCACTGGTAGGTGTGGCATTCTGTATGGATGTTCCAGATGCCATAACATTTAAAGTGTGATGCACATATATGTGAAGAGCACAAAATGTAAAATGTCCTCTAGATGCGAGGTGAGGAGCTATCCTGCTCATGACGTCGACTTAAAGTGTGCATTTATTGGTGCAGTCTTGTGTGCATCTGCCTTTGAGCAGTAAATCCCGCACACTTCTAAAGTTCTATCTGACTATAGTTACTTGCATGTTTGGCACATGTAATGCGGCACAGCCGCGATCACTACTGAGTGTGACGCACGACAACTTCGTGACATCATCAATTGCTTGTCCCATAACAACACCTGCCGTGTCACCACAACCTCTGGACTGCGACTGCAGGTGCTGTGCTGGGCGTGTCCCTGGTGGCTTCTGTGCTGGTGGGCGTGGTCTCCCTCATGCTGGCGCCCTCGGGGCTGCTGTGTGACCAATCGGCTGCGGCCGCCGCGAAGCTCGGCTTCCTCAGTTACCTCACCGGGAAGTACCTCTCGCCGGCCAACTGCAAGGTCGAGTTCGACTGGAAGGAGCCACAGGTCGTTGGCAACACTCTCACATTCTTCATCAAGGTCTGTGGCTCTCATATTCACCAATAGAACTGGTTGCCTGTTAAGTCTGAGTTGTAATCAAGTAGGAAGGGGCAGGACATGTTGTGAAAAGTTGAAATAAACCGTGCTCTCCAACTGTGGTAGACTGGATTCTGAGAGAAGGCAAGCATAGGAAGGGGGAGCAAAAAGTTAGGTGGGCAGATGAGATTAAGAACTTTGCAAGGATAACGTAGCCATAGCAAGCACAGCATCGGTATCGGTCAAACATGGGAGAGGCCTTTATCCTGCAGTGGGTTTAGTGAGACTGATGGTGACGACGCTCATCACGCTGCACCGTTGTTACACACACGGCACATGACAGACACAGCCGCAGCTTAATCAACTTTGTTGTTGGGTGATTATTTGAAGGCTTGTGAATTTTAGGTGTGCGTACAATTATTTTTGAGACCAACACAAGTGTGCATCAAACAAAACAGAATATCCAGTCGCTATTTGAATGTTGAACAAACATTTTCGCCACTCAACTCATAGTCACGTCCTAGTACACATAGTTTTACCATTACATTGCTACATTTCTTCCTCCAGTTTTCTTATTGCGCCGTTACACTGTACGCGATTCTCAGTGCAAACCACGCCAACAGTGTTCGAGAAGCTTCAGGACTGCAGTAGATCATTTTGTTGAGATTACGCCAACTTTGTGAGCATTTCAGGTTATTGCTGCTAGCGATAACGCTAGAATGTTCGATGGCGAGCGTATAAATGCCATCATGCTTCGCCGCTTGTCCGTTGATTGGCGGTCGACGCTGCAATCGCCGCTATTAGTGCAAGTGTGCTACTGTAACCCAACTTTCCGTTTACCGGGCACAGGTTCGCCCAAATAAACAGTTTGATCTGACCATCCAGTCTCCTGCCTTCAGCCACGTCACGACCCCGTGACAATATTCTCATGTACATAGCTCCTGAAAGAATGTGAATGATTGTTGTATAGCCAGTAACATCTAGATCTCTAAGTAACGCAGCTGGCTGCACTTGTTCACTTGTTTACAGCCTGTTTACGATAAACACATTCTCTTCGACATGCACAACATTATGGTAGCGTTGCTTACCCTGCCGTTCGAATGGCATCCTCCAAGTAGTACCTTCTTGATATCCAAAAGATCTGAGTCAAGCTGCTTTGAGAAACATGTCTATGTGTACCATACAGATTAAAAGATAATGGTGGTTTACTATCAGTAAATGGTACGTCCGTAGTGATAATGCATCAGGTAGCGTTTTTGTATTATTGTTTTTCATTTCTGTCAAGTGCAGATTATTTTATCTGCTAAGCTTTTTCTTAGAGCTGAAGAATTCGATGACTTGACTGCAGTCATAATTTTTCTGTTGCATTTTCTTTATTTTGTAATCCAGATGCACCGTATTTTTCTATTCTTGCAGTTCTTTCAATGCAACGGGCGCAGCTATCCGATTTGCGACGAAGATCCACTTCTAGTCGAAATTGTCGCTGGCAATGGCGCTCACAAGGTGGCGTGCAGCGTCGAGCTGGGTGGCACAGACCCGAACCTGGCCAATCAAGCCAGAGTGCAGTTCACAGTGCGCCGCGCCGGTCTCTGCCATGTGTCGGTCCTCATTGGCATGGTACACGTGCGGGGTTCGCCATTTGTCAAGAACTTCCTTCCAGGTGAGCCTGTGATTCTTTGACCTGTACTGCTTCTTTCAAACAATCTTGCTCTTTTATGAAGAAAAAATGGCTTCCAGTGTGAGAGCATTGTATGCACCCTCAAAGAGCCCCTCACCAGGTTTGACAATTTTGAGCTGACGAGCACAATGTATACTTAAGGCGTTCATGATCAGGTCTGCCAAAATATGCAACGCTACGCACTGTGGAAAAGGGTAAAATTTCAAGATGAACGCTGCTTGCTTTTCCTTTCAAGGGTGTGTGCCTAAAGAATCAGGGCATGCCATATACGTAGGAATTGCCCTAGGTAGACGGTAGTGCTGTAACGTTGGTCGTCTACATAGACGACTGTGCTCTGACGTCCCCAACAGTAGCACGTGACAGGGCAAAAATTATTTCACACATGTGTAGTTTTTGTAATTTGTTGCTTGAATAGATGAATAAAACTTGAGTTAAACTATGAAACTCAAAAAAGAAATGTGTGCATTTTTTTCATTTCTTGCCGTGAATTGCAAGGAAATGCAGGGCTATGTGCCTGCTTTTTGCATGCGTTTGTTTTCCCGCAGCCACGGTGCCTGCGGTTTGCGCATAGAGCAGACGCCAGTTCTTTAAATGAAATTAATAGTCCTGCACGTTCAAGTACTCAATATGCTAATCTATTCCATATCTAAACCAGCATTTTCAAACGAGCAAGCATTGAGGCATCCATCCAGCAGAAACAGGCAGTAGACCACAAAATAACGCTGGTCAGCAAAATAACACTGTTCATATTTATTTATTATTTATTTATTTACAGATACTGCAATCACCTTTGGTGATTTTAGCAGGGTGGTACATGAAGTTAGTCATGAACAAATGGCAAGTACAATGTCATATAATATATACAGGTTATACAATGTCTATAGGGCAAATACAAACTTCAACTGGCAATATCATACAATAAAAAATAGAAGACTACATATCCTCGGAAGTCAGGCTTACTCGCAAACGTCATGTGCATGTGGCTGTTTGCTCGCATGGTGGAAAGGATAGGGAAGAGATTTGGCTTGCGAAGGCTACGCGGCATCAGGAGCAAGGGTTTTGAGCTTGCCTCCTCTCATTGTGGTTTTGCACCGCTTTAAAATACTGGTTTTCTCTGCTCGTAATGAACCAACTGAAAAAATTCTTATGGCGTAATGCTCTTCTTTCAACACACAACTGCCAGTGTCTAACTAGAATTTGTTATGGGGCCCTTTATGGTGACATGGGTCTTCAAATTTTTAAAATTTTTAAAACAATTGAGTGGAAACTTTCCGAGTTTTTGCGTATTTGTGAACAAATTTTAAAAGGACACTAAACGCAACTATTAAGTTGATGTTGATTATTGAAATATCGGTCCAGAAACCTCTTGGTGTTACTTTTGTGCCAGTACTTCTTTTGAAATAAAATCACATTTTGGTGGTCTGCATTGGGTTAGAGCACTTCAAGTTGCCTGCGTCAAAAGCGGAACGTGTCACGTCACTGTTGTTGTGCACAATGTTGCCCGGCTTTACATTGTGGCTGCCGACACTAGTAACAGCAGAACGAAAGTAGCGGGAGCCACAGCATCAACAATGGTCAATGAACAATAACCTGCCATTGGCTCCAAGATGGCAGACATGTTTTGGTTCAACTGGGCCCCGCTATATGGCACCACCAGTCCAGTTTAACCAACTGAAAATTGGACTTTTTAACCACTCACACCATTCCCCATAGTAACATTTGGCGGTTGATTTTTTCATTAATCAAACAGAAACGAACAAGCAGCATTTTATTACGTCTCTCGATACATGGAAGGTTATTTATTTAATGCAGCTAGTTCGATTACTAGTTATTAGTTGCAGGCGGTATGTTTGACGTAATAGGGTTCATTTTGCAAATGTCCTATCGTAGTGCATGTGTTCTCATGCTTTTACCTTAATTTCTCGGTAAGTAGGGCACTGCTGTTGATAATATTGTCATTTTAGATGTTGTCATACATTGGGCTTTCACTTTGACATAAATTGTTATTTGCTTTAGTGTCCCTTTAAATTCATAATTATTTTTCTTGTATATTATGCCTTCCTTAACATGTCAGACACTTATATGCTTTTTAGGAGCAAGAGTTTTCTTAAACTGAGAAAGTCACCAAGTAAATAAGCATATCAGAATTACCTGGAATGTGAACTGAAGGCAACACAACAAGAACGAATTTTCTAAACCCATCATAACTTACAATATGGACATTCGTGAATGAGCGCATTTCATGAATGCGTGCATGAGATTTCTGTGACAAATTATCAACATACCAGAACTTTTGTTTAAATATGCTTAGAATATCCATTCATGTTTTCTTGTTTACAGTTTTCATTCCAGATTATTCCAATATGCTTGTTTATATTGTAACTTTCTCAGTCTAGGCAAACTGTAGTGCCTAAAATGGCACATGGAATAGATGACATATTAAGAACTACATACTGTTCTATAAAAATAAAAGTACATCTAAAATTATCACACAAATGCGTGTGAATTCAGCGGGTTAGATCCAAATCGATGAAAAATTTGAGAAAGCTTTTCTAGCATAGTGTCCTAAAGCAAAAATTTAGGCACATCCATTCAGTAAACAGTGTTGCTACCTGATGGTAAGAAAACTAGAAAATTACCAGCTGAAGGCTTCGGGTATTGATATCATGGCGACTTTGTCATGTAATGTCTTCGAGGTCACATGTGACATGATGATCACATGATCATGGCGTCATCACGTAACAAAGTTCTGACGCCATAACAACGTCTTGCAACTGCATCATCACACGATGCCATCATATCATAGCGCCATCATATGATGCTCCGTGGTAACGTGATGTCACAACATCAATGTTAGCTCCTAAGTGTTCATGCTTTTGAATTCAGTTCAAGTAAAAAGACCTAGGTGGCTGTGCAACTTTCTTTAGGGGTCTTTTATTGCTGAAATTTTATTTTATGTTTACGTGTTCATGTTCATGACAATCAGATGACAAAGATCTGTTGACAAAGCCAGGTTATTTCTTTTAAAAAGCACAAAGTTTGAAAATGAAACATATCCTAAATTGAGGAATAATTTCGCTTCCATGAGCAAGTTACCTGACCGCTATACCAATATACACCAGTCGTGTGGCATGTAAGAACTCATTAAGCTGGAAAGTGCTGAAAAAAAAGTAAAATCATTATAATCAAATAGATTGCATTGAATTTTTTAAATGTAAACATCACCATTAAGTCACAATATGAAGTGTTAGTGTTCATTTTTTTTTACTTTTGCACTTTAAGGACCACAATATATATAAGAAATGAGTAATAATCGTGCATATAGTCAATGATAGTCATTGTACCAGTCATAAATTCAGTAAATATGTCACTGATGAGCAACTTGATAAACAATTAAAAAGTTAATGAATACCTCATTCAGTGGCAGTCTTGTTTATAGTAAATTTAGTAACCTAATTATTGATAAATATATAGTAGGCTAATGAGTACTAATGTCACCTTATAAGTACTATGTAATTCAGATAATCAGTTTTTAAAGACGATAGTCTTTCTTGGGAACCTTCGACGAAACAATTTGGTCTGTCTGTCTGTACATTTGTCTGTTTGTTCGTTCTAACGATACCTCAAACGGCACTAAATGGCCAACCCCATCCGCAGCACCCACCAATATTGCTCAAGGTTTAGCGTTCACAGTTGTGCGATTGTCAATTAAAAAGCAATTATTGCGCATATTTGAGGTGCCATTACAGCACTTCGAAGTATTGTATGTCTGCCTTTATACTACAAAAGGCACACACAAGTAACTCTAAGGAATGTAGCGTTTAATCGCGCTGCGCTGACAGTGCAACGCGATGCTCAAAAAGGTGTTTCGAACGCTTTGCTATGACGTCACAGTGGTGGCAGCTGCCGGTCGCTTTGCGTTCTACACCTTATCACCTCCGAGACTGGCGCGCATCTTTCTCCGCAGTCGCGCACACCTTCGTTTTCGAAGATAACTGCCAGGTGGCGCTCGTGTATAACGTGCCTAGATGTGCTTGTTCGCCTCCGTTACACGCTTGAGGCATTTTAACGCAGCGCCTTCAGAATACGATTCACCGATTTTCTTGCGCAGAACATCAAATAAACGTTTTGTTCACTCTCTCCAGACGCAAGACTATTGTCTTTCGACATTAACAGTGTAACATGTAGATTCGGGCCAATTTTTTTTATTCAGTCTATCACAATAGCATGGCAGAAACTGTTTTTATGTGAAGCCTTTGTAGTTCGCATATTTCAGAGGGTGCAGTAGGCACACACGTGCACGCGCACGTAAACAAAAAAAAAAGTGTCGCATGCAAGAAATCATGCGTCGGCAAGAGTGAAAAAATGCGGCCCTCTAAAATGAGCCAGTCACACACGTATACCCGTGCCACACGGGCAGAAAAAATGGCATTTACCCCCGAATGCCTTCAGATTTATTGCCATTCGCGCGGTGCCACACGGGCGAACAAAATGGCATTCATCCGAATGCCATTCGAATGCCATTCGCCGCCAACTGCCTTCGCCAGAACTCAGTTGACTGAGAAATGCCTACTCTCGACGACACAGCTCGCGAAGTGCGATTTACCTGAAAGTATATAAAACAAATCATATTGAGCTAAAAATGAAATTTCCCGTCTTTTATTTGCACTAAAGTCTTAAAAAGATGCTTTGAAAGTTATACGAAGAAAATAAAGTATTGATAATAAAACGCTTGTCAATTTTAGTGTTTATTTACGCTGTGGATCTGACTAGTGTTGGCTTAGGTTGCTACGGTCGGCTGCAACGTTGTAAAACAAAGCAAGAAACTAAAACTTAGGACCGCGTAATACGCTTATTTCTTTATTTGATGATTATCTGATGTGTATGAAGCTTGTAAATGCTTCTTAATTTTTTTTATTGCTATTCACTCAATGCTCACTTGGAAGGTGGTGTGATCGACATCATCAAGTCAAATGTCATTCGCTTTGGACGTGTAGCAGCGCCGGCGAAACGAATGTCATTCGGGAACTGAAGGCCTTCGCCACCAAATGTCATTTTCCAAGCCCGTGTGGCACGGGTAGTAGTTGTATGTTCCCTTTTCCAATATAATTGATGCTCTCTCTCTCTGTAGTACACTTGTTGGTGATCAGCTGTTTCTGGTATGGCTGTTCCAGCTTTTATGGGGGTCACCTGTCATTTCACATGGCCACGCTTGATTGTCGCCTGGATAGGAATGGAGGGCTGTTGTTGTTGCCTGTGGTGACTAGGGTGTTTTCTGTTGTGATTGAAGCACGAAGACGAATGGGCAGTTCCCGGTGTGAAGGAAAGAAGCAGATAAGAGGGAGCATTGCACTATGTGAAAGAAAGAAAGAAAGAGAATAGTAGTTTAATCACGCTCATACCAAGCTTCACTTATTGGGCTGGGCCTCCTGTATCTTTACATTTTTTTTTTTCTCCCTCCACGCGCAACCAGGTCGTCCGGACCCTCAGAAGACGGGCTTCATCCACCACAGCTGCACTGTGGTGTGCACCCAGGACGAACCGCACCACCTGTTCCTGGAGCCCCGGGACAAGTACAACAATGCGTGCCTTGTGGACACTACCGCCGACCCCAGCGACGAGTACAGCGTTGACATCATCGAGGTACTGCACAGATACGTCTAGTGAAATAATGAAAGGTTAGACAGTCTGGTATCCCATTTCAGCATCCTGTGCCCAATGAAAAACAATAGCACTTGTCTTCGTCTGTTTTTCACTCCGTCGTCGTGTTCTGTTGTGTGATAAATGCTGAAATATATTTTGTGCCTTTGTTTGCTTTATTTATCCTTCAAGTAATTCGAGTGCTTAATGTTGCATTTACCCATACTGATGCGGCTATACAGTGGCCTACTTTTTTAGATAATGACCTGTTTCAGATAACTACCTTTGTAGATAATTGCCTGCTGTGAGAAGCAACATTTCTAGTTGAGTTTCCTTGCTGAAACAAAAGTAAAGTGGTCGCACTCCTTTCGAATTTTTGAATTGTTTGGAACCTGCAGGTCAGTTCTAACAGACCGGTCACGTCCTGCTACCACTGGGAGAGCCACCCGGAAAACTCGAGAATCGCTCTAGTGCTCGTGCTCGACAAGGTCGGCTGCTACCAGGTCAACGTCTCCTACCGGGGCACCAGCCTCAGCAATGGAGACTTCCACGTCATTGTGCTTTCAAGTGAGTGTCGCTCGACGTCGCTGCTACCAACGCAGTTTAACCTGTTTGTGTGGCCTTCATAAGGCTCGAAAAGGCACAAGTGTGAACATTGGCGTCTTAAAAATTGAGTATCAGAAATATAACCTTCTGTCTTTAGCAGGTTACCCTAACAGAATACAGAATTTTTTCATTGCACTGTGTTAAAAGAGATACTATTGAAAAAACGAAAAATACAGGTTTAGTTTCGGTAACAGTTCATTATGTGCATTTCTGGAACAATACTACTACGTTCTTAGAGCAAAAAACTGAGAGGTATTTTTTACATTTTTATTCATAATTATTTAAGTTAGCAACAGTTCTGAAATAATCAATAAGCGATTGTCCAATATTTTATAAAAGTTCAATTTGTGCCATAAAAGCTTTAATATGGCATTTCCATGTCTGACCACTGCTGGCAAAAAAATTTCAAAAATGGCAGTAGTTTTTGTTTATGTACATGTGTATACTCCATTAACGTCATATCTACTGAGAAGTGCTTCAGTGACGCTTGAGTAATCTAGTTTATAGAGTTAAATGTTAACCTTTTAGTATTCTTATCACGTCATACAGTTTTCAAAACAAACGAGGTATATTTAATATGAAGCATTGGTCTAGTTGGTGAGGCGTGGTATTGATAAAGCAGTGCTATTAAGCAAAAGTCATATTGATGCACACATGAAGAACGGCGCTGTTGTTTTGTTGTTTTTTTCTGTCATGCAAGCATAAACACTTACTCGTGTTTTAGTGCACTGCTTCATCAGTATCAAATTTACGATGCCCATGTTGCGAAAATTGCTTTGTGTTTGTATTCGTAGATTTGAATTTTCCCAGAACTGCTGTTGTGATTCTTTTTCATGCTGCAATTACGCAGAAAGCGACACCTCTTTGGTCAGGAAAAATGTTGCCAAGAAAAGCCACAACATTTGGTACGAAGCCAAGTTGATAGCCATGAACTGCGAGAAACTAAGCAAGCCCAAAAAAGTATTTGTCTACATCTCGCCAAAGGTGAGCTGCGAGATTTGAGAATCGCACAACCTACAATGTTTATCTTGTCCTTAAGCGTGAAAGTGCGATAAATGTCATTGGTGATGTAAAGTAAGACATATGAAGTATTCTATAGAACTGTGATCAACACTAGAATTACGCTCGACATTCAACAATAATCTCTAAGAACATCACGTAATGTCCAAGAAACCTTAATGCACAAAACCAGCATAGATGTAAAGCAATATTTGTACACCCAAGAGCAAAAGTTTACGTGACACGAAAAGCTTAGGAAAGCTATATTCTCGCTTTGTGTGGGATTATATGCTCCAAATAGATGTTTGCCTTAAATTGCTATTACAATGTATACAGTCATCAGCTTAATTAGAATCGTTACATACTGATAGAGAAGAAATTTGCAATTGTTGTTGCGAATACACCATGTAATCTTTTGGTGTTGGATGTTGTCAGTAAATGTGTAATGCATGCCTCGCACTGCATTAATTGCTTCGCACACTACAACGGTCTGCCGAAAGGAAATCTACCACAAATCTCTTGTTTTGTTTTTCTAAATATTTCATTTTGTTAACCATAGTCTAAGCATTTCTCTAGTTGAACAGCTGGTGTTTGTTGACTTAATTGCACTCATATTAACTAGACTCCTTGTTTGCCTCCTGTAGCAACTCACGATTAAGGAATACGTGCTCAGGATCATTCCAAAGCGGCTCATCACATTCCGACTCTGCCCCAGCACAAAGGTAAGTCTATCAACTTAGATTTTTACTTCTTAATGTCTTTTTATCAGTGTGATACCTCAACCTGACCCTGTAATGAATTTATTTGACATGGCAAAGTAAATATTGATTATTTTGCACCTCACCCTGTGTTTTGTATTTCATTGTAGTTGAGTGCTTTCCATCCCTTTTGCTCAGTTTTCCGATCATAACTGTTCATAAGTGCTTGCAAGTTAGTTCACGGCAGAAGCACTTACTTTTTGTGGGGTTTTTTGAACTGCCTTGATATTACTACGACGAACAAAGAGAGCATCGTTGATTGATGAGATGATGAAACATCAATGCAGCCTAGCCTGACTTTTGATTGTCTCTGTGAAAATTTTAAACACCTTTTTGAGCAGACACATAAGGAGTTTCCTATAGTCGAGAGTTTGGCGGACATCCGCCTGGTTGGAGAGAAACATGGATGAAATTAACACACCTCTAAGAAAAAATCGTGGATTACCAACTACCCTGAACGTGCGTGTTGCAAAGTTAGCAAAACTATTTACAACGTTGATGGAGAGACCTGAAAGGCCAGCGAGGCTGTGTAAACATTTTTTTTGTCTTATTACTACTGGATGCTGTCTTCTTTTCTTCATCGAACCACTTTAATCTGTAAATTTACATGTTTTCACTTTACCCTGCATATAATGTGCCCTGTGTAATGCACGCTATAATGCACGAAACTTCAAACATTCTGATGAGCGCTTTCATGTCTGTGCTTTCTCGGTCGTAGTTTCAATTCAAGGGGAGCAACAACCACGAAGGAGAGCCCGTGCTAGTTGTGGACGATGGCTGCCAGCCGCAAGTCGAAATGGTTTGCGAGGAAAGGGACGTCATCGCGGCCACCTTCACTCAGTTCCTGCTGAAGAATATTGGTCAGTAGGACTACATTCTCTTCCCGAACAGGACTGTTTTAATGACAGAACTTGATTTGAAAAGAAAGACAGAGAGAAAGAGGAGTCGCTAAGAAACAGCTACCTTAATGTTTTCTGATGATGAGGCAGCCTGATTCAGTGTTAATGCAAAGCATCTGATAGGATGGAAACGAGGTTATCAAGAATAAAAATGTTGTAAAAGAGAGATATTGCCAGGTTGATCACAATACACCCACTAGATTTGACTTTGAATTTGAACTTTCTCAGTGACTTTGTTGGCAAAGTAGTTATGCTCGTCAGCCTTTGTTTGCACATTTTGCCAGTCAATTAAAGGCAATGCACTTAGGGACTGTATACAACCCAAAACACGACGTTGTTACCATTTCATCTCAATGTGCGGTCTCTTAAAAGCGGCAACTGTCATAATTGCTTGTCTTACATTGCTTTCACTTTATAAATAGCGCTAGTAATAATTCATCCCCCAATAGGTTTACATATTACTTGGCACGAAACCTGCCTCAACAACATATCAACAACGAAACACTGCCTCAACAGGTGGATCGGAGACCTTCAAGGACAAGCTGGAGTTCTTTCACTACGAGGTGCGTAAGCTGCACCAGAAGCACTACCACGACAAGCTTCAGCTGAAGGTGTCGCGAGACAAGATTCTGGACTCCGTAAGTCATCCGTCGCATCAGTGTTTAAAGGCAGACTCCGGCGATTTTTGGACCATGTCAGGGTAGTGGCACTTCTATGTACCTGAGATATTCTCACCACAAGCACGATAGTTCAAATGCTCAGAAAATTCCAAAATAATTTTTAATTAGCAGAAAACCGCGGTACCGAAACCCAACCTAGTGCGCCTCTACGTATGACGTACTATTTGGTAAGAACCGTAAGTCGTATGCTGGACCCACCGGCGTGGAGCATGAAAATTGTGAAAGCCGGGACGAGCTGGCACTCGGAACAGACGAGCGCGCCAGGCCGAGCCGGCCAAACACCTCAGAGAAAGGAAGAAAGCTTTCGCATGCCGAAAACCACCGCCATCACCTCACGGCCAGCACAATAAACGCTGTAGAGGTCAAAGTTAGTGATACCATCGGCTGCGTCACTTCCGTTGACACTTAAAAGATAACATCACCAGACAATGTTGCCAATAATTCTGGCAAGCCAGGTGAGCGTTTAAAGGCAATCTTTAAAATTCATTTGTAAACAATCAGCGCATCTCTCAAGCATGTAATTTGACATAAATGACAGAAATGTGCAAAGAAATGTAACCAGTGAATTTCATTGAGATCCATTGGCCTTTAACAAGCGTTTTTTTCTCCAAGGATGAGACGGAGACATTGGATGTGCACAGCATCAAAACTACATATGATTTACGACTTTACATGAATGCAAATGCATCTTGTATATCTAACTCGCTGATCTGTGTGTGTCTTGCTATGTGACATTGTTATTCATAATTTTGATAGCTTCTTTTTGCAACAACGTTGAGCTAATAAAACTTGTGTGTGATGCAAAAAACCATATGTAGTATGTACCGCACATTTCTTATGGTTCTGTTGTTACATACGTAAAGCGATTTGATATGTTATTTTGAGACCTTCATGTTGTATCCTCTACCTACCCAAGAGCGAAGGAGCTGCTTCTGCCTTATTCAGGCACTGGCTCCTAATGGTAACATTGCCTTACGGCATTGCACATTCGCCATGCCAGCAAGGCCAACCTTGTATGCACAACAGTGGTGCAGAAAAAACAAAAGCCAGCGGGTTTATACTGTACTATGGGATGCAGAATGCCATTAGGAATTAGATATGTGGGGTTTAACGTCCCAAAACCACCGTATGATTATGAGAGACGCCGTAGTGGAGGGCTCCGAAAGTTTCGACCACCAAGGGTTCTTTAACGTGCACCCAAATCTGAGCACACGGGCCTACAACATTTCCGCCTCCATCACCATTAGGAATTACACCGCTTTTTGTTGGCCATTTCGAGATACTTCAGGGCCTCCATGTGCATGGCACAAATTATGACAAGAAGAAGCTATTGGAATGGTATCCCGCGTTAGCTCGTGTAGGACCACAGGAAGAAGTGCTTGAACTTGTACCAAAGATGACTTTTTCTTGTTTTCATTCTTGTCGCAGTCGATGAAGGCAACCAAGAACTTCAACACGAGTGACTGGTGCAAGAGCTTTGAGATAACCTTCGTGGGAGAACAAGGTGAGGTTCCGTTTAGAACAGCCACTGCTGTGGTTACATTGTATGGCTGTTGGCCCGGAATGCGCGTGTTTGATCTCGGCCTTGGTGTTCACATTTCGATGGAGGTGAAATGCTTGAGGCCTGGGCATATGCTGTGTTACGTCGGTATAAATTAACGAACCCCAGGTGCTTGAAATTACCCAGGGTCCTTTTCTATGGCATGTTTCTTAACCTGAATCGTTTTCTTGAGACAGGCCTCATAAACCAACCGACAAACTGTTGCAAACTCCTCGTACCGTGTGTTATCAAACATTTACAGGAGGTAACTGAAATGTCGATAAGTTAACACGGATATAACGAATTGGTTAAAACAAAGTGAATGAAAAATAGTCTTGCAATAGATAGTGTGAAGGACACGCCTTTATAACAAATTTTTGGATATCACAAGCTTATTTCTGTGAAAGATGCAACTTCGTTATAATGAGGTATGAGTGTATATTCGGGCACAAACTTCTGTTTAACTACAATCCAGAGTATCTACAAAGACGTCGAAGTTTTTTGGCTCTCGCTATCAATTTTTTCATCCTTTTCTGTTTGTTTTATCCTTCTTCAGCATGTTAGATCTGAATGTCACTTAAAGCTAGAACCCCACGAGAATTAAAAAGAAATTTGTGTAATTATTTAGTACTTGCTTGCTACCACCACCAGCTAATGTTCGCTGACTGTCACCTAATGTTAGCTATTCATTGCTTAACAATAATGCAGTCTTCATTTAGCGTCAATGTAATGATTATGCTGTCTATCAGTTTTTGTTTTGTTTGCCACTGCTTATTGAGAGGCTCCAAAACTGTCTCTCTTTAACGTTCCAAGGTTTGGACTGGGGTGGGCTTCGTCGAGAGTGGTTTGAGATTCTCTGCTCTGCCCTCTTCGACCCTGAAAACCAGCTCTTTCACCGGTTCAAGAATGACAAGCAGGGCTTGGTGAGTGGTCAGCAAAAACACCGCATTCACAAGAATCTTCACTCGTTCAATTGAAACATATGCTTATAATTACCCAGTTGAACCTTTGCACACATCTGAAGCCGAGGGCCAAGTCATTACATTTAAACCACTGTCAAAACTGTCCATCATAAAGCAGTATCTGATAGGGAGGGTTTATGCTAGCCCCAGTTTGAGATACCTAGGATTAGTTTGGTTAGGCCAGCCTCCGGTATAGTTGGGTTGGATTGGGTTTACGTTTTATGCTTAGGGAGAAACTTTCTATTGGAGTATTTTGAAGGATGTATTTATCGTAGTACGATGCATTTATAGTATGCCTACACATATCAGCTCAATCAATCTGTCAATTACTCAATAAGTTATCCTTTAATTTTTATTTTTCCAGAGGAAATTAATTTTTGAGAGCGAATCAGTTTGATTGATTGCTTGGAATGCTAGCCTCAGCAACTGTCGAACTTGTCGCCACCATTATATGGTGTACCCTGTAATCACAGTTTGAGTTTACACTTAAACTGTGATTGACAAATGGCTTGCGTGTTGTGGGTGTAACAGAACTCTCATTCCAGCTGTACAAAGTGTGCCACATAAGACTTTGACACGTTGTATCTGCATATAAATGTTTTCATTAAAGATTGGCCATTAAGTACCATGTGTTTCATGGTCTTTACTGTGCACTATGTAAAATATCGTCATACGTAGTGTACAGGTTTTAGCTATTGAACAGTATACTCAAGCCTCTTTTTTAACAGTCATACATGCCATGAAAATGCTTTTTTCTATGCGAAAGTTCATGATAAAAATCTATTTGTAGCACTGTACCTATTACAGAGCTATTTTTTCTTTACTTCGTTATAACTGATGTAATTCGTTATGTTGGAGTTCATTATATCGAGGTTTGAGTGTATCATGTTTTTCTCAGAGCTGTTATAAATGCATTTGTGCATGTGATGACCGATGAAATGTACATTCAGTAGGACATCTGTAAGCACCATTGCACCTCGTTAGCACTTGTGATTGCTGGAAACCTGCAGGTTCACCCAAATCCACGGAGACCGGCTCACTTGAAGTTGAAGCACTACGAGTACGCCGGCCGTATTGTCAGCAAGTGCCTTTATGAGTCCTCGCTAGGCAGTGGCTACAGGCAGCTAGTCAGGGCTCGCTTCTCCAGGTCATTCCTTGCTCAGCTCATCGGACTCAGGGTTCATTACAAGGTAACCCACTTGCAATCCAGACTCGTATATGACTGTTTTGCTTGCTTGCCATGTCATTCACAAAACGGTGCAGTCTCCTTAAATAAGGGAGTCTTGTTTAGTGTACTGAATGCTGACCCACGCAATGACATTGCTTCTTTTGTCCTGCCGAGCATGAAGCCGTGAGATCGATCTTCGGTCTTAGTGGCTGCGTATCTATGGAAGTGTAACAGACCCCGCTCACAAGCTTGAGCTAATCCTACGTCGAAGTACCCTGCTGGGTCAGAGCTCACGCCAAGCTTTCCGCTATGGCACCACCATATCCCCATCATTGGCAACCTGCACAGTTGTGCGTGCTTCCTGACTGGACATCTATATATTGAACTTCATTTTGCTGCACATTGCTGTTGAGTATCATTTTACTGAAGACATTGTTACGTCGACAACTTGTTTGACATGATGGGTTCTGAGAGCCGTGCTAAAACAGTGATTTTCAGTTCTGGAAATGGATATAAGCAATAACAAATGCCCATGTATTTCAAGTCTGAGATCTCATTCTACTCTAGAGTCTCATTAGACTACACCTGGAATTACCAGCAAAATATGTTTCATTTAACGGGAGTTCTGTTTACAAGAGATGAACTGGGGTGGAGTGGAACTGGGTGGGGTGGGGTGGGGTGTATAAAGTCAATTATGTTGGAAGCAGTTGTTCTGGTTAAGTAATTTATGTTTTAGAGAGGCTTAATTAGATCTCTAATAGTAATTAATTAGGCAATTAATTACTTAGGTATGTAGAAGTAGTAATGCTGCGACATACCTTGCACCTGTGAACTTTTTGGACATCAAACCTCATCAATTCTTGAATTGAATTGAATTGACTTTATTTCTTCTGTTTATAACAGAAAGGAAGCAGAAGCTAAAGGCCATGTGGCCTGACAAAGGCTTCTACTCCTACGACAGTTCAGCACGCAGGCCGTACATATCACAAGTTAATACAAAGTATACTGTACGGACATATTCCACTGAATAGTCACGCAATTAAAAAACATGTGAACAAAAAGTGGAAAAGCGAGAATAAACACATTATGTCTGCAATTTTATGAAAACATTTCTTGCTCATAAGTGTTATTATTAGCAATATATGTTGATGGACATGTATTGTAAAAGTGTTATAGTACACATTATATTAATGTGACTTTTGATGCCTTCGCTGCAGTTAGAACAATATTAGGCAAAAGGCAGAGTCACCGAATGTACAGTTCCTTTCTTATTTAATACTTTCCTCCACCAGTACTTTGAACAAGACGATCCAGACCTGTACGTGACCAAGATAAAGTACATTCTGGAGAACGACGTAGATGACATGGAGCTGTATTTTTCTGAAGAAGAGTACACCAGCTCTGGGCAGCTCTTGAAGGTGATTAAAGGCTTCGTTGCTTTTAGCACTTCTAGTTTGAGTTGACGCCGATAACTGATCACTGCCACGTACCAGAGATGCTACTACCGTATACACTCGGTAAGGGCTGCGCTATTTTTTCTATGATTTCGATGTGGTGCAGGCCTTCCATTAAAGTGAGAAATTTTTGTTCAGTTTTCAAGCCACGTATGTAAAAACTCGTTTAATCATGCTGTATATGGCATGATTAAACGAGATTAAATGCGGACATTCTCGCCAGATGTTTTCACTGGTAGCGCTGATCGGGCTTGGCTTGTCGCAGCTGCTTGGGTCATCCGCACGCTCATGTATCCAATCGTCCTCAGTGCCGTCCATGGCACTGGAAACCCCAGTGACCATCAAGCTCTTCACAATAACTTCTGTGGACACCTCACGCCACACTGCTGCCATCGGGTGGCTCCCACGAAATGCACCATAAGCGAGACGTAACGACACGGCCGTTTGCTAGGCGTTTTTTTTTTTCTATCAAAATTTTGACTGCCAAGTTAGGGAGAAAGGTCCTTGCACAAGCACGACCCTTAGTTGAGTGTATATGGTATTATCACTTGTCATCATAGGATGTTTTTGGGAAGGACATATTTTAGCTCCTTCTTTGACAGGTGTCTACATTCTTCCAGGCACTGCTTATCTTTGCTCATCAATACAACTTGTACTGCCTGGAAACAGTTAGCTAAATGTCCTGAAGCATGTGACAAAATGAAGGCTGTCTTTGTATGCGGATTTGCTCTGTCTCATGTGCCTTGAAATACTCACTGTAAATATATCCCACCTCTTCCTCGTCAGTAAATGTAGTGCCATGCATAGTGGGCACTTAGTTTTTCATAATATAAAAAAAATGATTACTAATCTGCATATATCAATGTAAATCAGAAGAAAATGTCTGTTACTCCCTCTGTTGTTTGCATAAGAAATATCCAAATGAATATAGCACGGCATGAAATCTCACTTTCGCACTTCCTAAGTTATATTTGAGTAAGCCATTCCATGAGAATTGAGCTGGAACTTGAGAAGATGTTCTTGGTTCGTGTGATAAAGAAGAAACGCTTTTGAGTACTAAAATGAAAGAAAAAAACTGTCTCTAGTAATTCTAATTTAAATTTACCAACTGTCATGCAAAAGTATAACCAATATGAAATATACAGTAGATTATTGACCAATTTTGCAAGAAAAAGCGTATTGTTTTTTGAAGCCGACAATGTTTGTAACAGCAGCACTGGCTAATGATGGCCACTCGCTGGTGTTGGCTATTGGCTCTTATAATGACATAGCAAAATAATGGAACTTGTGTACCACTTTCCACTGACATTGAGTGTTATGATATGGCACTTCTCTTAATGGGACATAGTCGATAATTATCCTATCGTGTACTGTTGTCTCTGCATGTACAGACGACCGAGCTCATTCCTGGTGGCTCGAAGATTCGCGTCACCAACCAGAACAAACTGATGTACCTCGACGCGCTGGCACAGTACCGGCTGGCGACCAGTGTGCGGGAGGAAGTGGAACACTTCCTCAAGGGACTCAACGAGCTGATCCCAGAGAACCTGCTCTGCATTTTCGACGAGAATGAGCTTGAGGTACCCATGTTTTCAGGGATGGGCTTTTTCTTTTTCGGCATAAGTTACACATAGACATCAGTACCCTTGTTATTTGCATTACCTTACGTATAACCATTGCTTCAACCAAATGATTCAGACCTAATGTGAGATCAACATCTACTCGTACGAATCAATTTGCTTTTGGCTTACAGACTTGACTGTTCTTGGTTGCAACATGAACGTCTTGCTCTTGCGTATGGTTACATTGAGTAAAAAAAAATGCCAGAGTTGTTGAATAAGGTAGTGCATAGCGATTCTAAATACTTTTGAATGAAAGATGAAAAATTTTTTCAGGGAGTTGTTACCTTGTTAGATGCAATCAAATGCAACAATTGGGTCCGGGAAAGCATAGTGATGAAGAATACTTGCTTTTAAGTATGGTGTAGTAATTATAATGTTAATTAAACTAAATAAAAGGGACAAAAATCACCCTTTTTGCAGCAGGTACTCGTAAAAAGTTCTTTAAAACGTCTAAGGTTCTTTCAAATCATTTTGCACTGCAGTTCAGTGAACTGGTCTTTCCGGTGTACGAGCACCGATTTCAGTGCGTGTGCAAAAGCCGGTCTGGCACCTGATGCGTTAATGCTATATTGCTACTCGTGTAACCACTGCTGTGAATTCATATGCATGCCTACTCCATGTGAAATGAATAGTTATAAGCATGCTTTGCCAGTTGTACTGGTCAATTGAATAGCAAGGCAGAGCTGCTCGTGAACTGCGCCAGAGTTCAGGCAAATCAGTGACAATCTAAGAAAAATAAAGAGAACTGAATGAGTATTCGCCATTTGTATTCTGTTTTCTGTCCTTGCAGCTGTTGATGTGCGGCACCGGCCAGTTCAGCATAGCCGACTTCAAAGCCAATCACACAGTCAGCGGCTTTTCTTTCGAGTTCAGAAAGGCAAGCCGTCTTATTTTCTTTACACCTGTGTTTTCTGTATAACTCTTCACGACGAACTGTGATGTCTCATTGAACGCAGAAAAAAAAAAAAAACACTTTGCATTAAAGGCATAGCTTATCCGGCACATGTGCAGGTGCTGGACTGGTTCTGGACGGCAGTGTCAAACTTCACCGAGGAGGAGATGGCACGACTGCTCCAGTTCACCACCGGCTGCTCGCAGCTGCCACCGGGGGGCTTCGCCGAGCTAAATCCGCGGTTCCACCTGAGTGCGGCTCCGACTTTCGGCAGTCTGCCCACAGCACACACATGGTGAGCAGTGCACCCTCTCCGATTCAGCACTACAATGTCCAAAAGTTATACAAACAGCGCAAAAATGAGTGTTGACCAACTCGCCAGTTACTAGCCATCACAATAGCTTCTTGTAACGTTGATTGATTGATTGATTGATATGTGGGGTTTAACGTCCCAAAACCATCATATGATTATGAGAGACGCCGTAGTGGAGGGCTCCGTAAATTTCAACCACCTGGGGTTCTTTAACGTGCACCCAAATCTGAGCACACGGGCCTGCAACATTTCCGCCTCCATCGGAAATGCAGCCGCCACAGTCGGGATTTGGTTCCGCGACCTTCCGGTCAGCAGCCGAGTACCTTAGCCACTATATCACCGCAACGGGGCCTTCTTGTAACATTGCTTCATTCTCCCCCCCCCCCCCCTCTCTGTTTGTGTTAGAACAGCATTCAGAAAACACACTAATATGCAAGTATATTGAATATTTCCAACTACCTGCTAAAGATAATTTGTGAAAAAAAGTTTCAAAAAATTTGTCCAAAGAATGGTTGCGTGCTGAAAATGCAATCTTTGCAACACTTACGTAGAGAAAGAATCTGTCATGAATGCTTGCTCTCTGGGTTTTTAATGCACGCGCTACACTAAAACCGCCTTATAACAAAGTTGCATCTTACATGAAAAATAAGTTTTATTATATCCAAAAATTCGTTATAAAGGTTTATTCCTAACACTATGCCTATTGAAGACTGTTTGTCATTTACTTCATTATAGCCAGCATTTCATTATGTCGAAGTTTGTTATATCGAGGTTTGAGTGTATTTGTTCTTCATTGTTAGGACTAGCCGGCCATAATTTGTCTGCTATTCCTATGCTGTCTCTTGGTGTGACCGAGTCTAATGAAATTCTTTTAATCCTGGTTTGTGTGAAACTTTATGAAGATATTCTTGAAGAGCCATGTGGTAGTGCGTGCATGCAATCTTTCCTTTCACACTTGAAGCTTATACTGCCTGCACAGAAAACTAACTGCATAGTTTACCCCTCACCCACACTCACAAATGGTTACTGTACTGATTCGTCGAACTTACCCAACTCTTCCGTAACTTGCAGTTTCAACCAGCTCTGCCTTCCCGACTACGACTCGTACGAGCAATTTGAGAGGGCCCTGAGGCTGTCCATTAACGAAGGCACCGAAGGCTTTGGCATGATCTGAAACGGAGTTCTGTGTTTCGATCCCCCTGACTTATCGCAACTCCCCCAAGAGACTTCGACGTGCGTGTGTGCGTTAATGGTTGTGCACGTAGCAACGGCTTCGCCGACGACGACGCACGAATCGTCGTGCTTGTTGCTACGAGAGAAAGAAAGCCTGTGGAATTTTCGAAGCCAAGTGTTGTCTCAACAGTCAAGAACAACATTAATTTCCACGTTTCTCATAAGACGGATGTTTCTCCAGTAGTTGGTGACAAGACCTTATGTGCTGTTATTTTCTGTCTGGCTGGCACATCAACGAAATGGACACCTCCTGCGATGTGCCTTGGTGCTTTCATGTGCCACACTTGTAAGCATCTCTCGCGTACATTTTTTTTTCTTCATTCTTGTAATTTATGTCTAATGCGAGAAATTGTTGACGTGTCAAAATATGCAACACGCATGACAGCAGCTAGCTTTTTTCCCTACGATGTGTTTGTCACCGCTACGAGTCGGTACATCAACTCGCTGCGATCGCGCAGTGTTTTTGTCTTTCTGAAGTGGTTTCGTCGGTGTCGCAAGTTCTGTTGGCACTTGCCAGGAAATAGTGTAACTGCACAGCATTTTTATTTTTATTTAAGCAGCATTTAAGAGTCCTCTAATCACATTTTATGACTTCATTGTGTACTTAAGAAAGTGATTCATTCCTCAAACACTCGCCTTAGCTAGAAGTTTTATTAAAGCTAACATTAGCAAGGTAACATTAAACAAGCATTGCAAAAGCGTGCCAGAATACCTGGCGGGCCTTAGGCATGCTGAATGCAAAACTTTCAAAGTTACTATTGACTCTATACAAGTAGTCTTACGGCTTTTTATTTTATCAGGCCTCTCAAAAGGCATACCTTCGCAGGACAGGCAATGGCTTAGTGAGTTCCTATGGTGTCACGCTGGACGTGACTGTAGTTATTTTCTCGTAACATGCCTTTTTTGGTCCTCTCATTTTTGCCGTGTTTTACATATTATACGGCTGACTCACGATTATTTGAAACACAGCGGATGAAAAGTTGTGCGAATTTTGAAGTGAGCCAAAGGGAAATCACCGTAAATGTATGCATTTCTGAAGCCAGATTATTCATACTACGCTTTAGAGTGGTTTGATGTTTTTATTGGTTGGTTCAGTGGCATGCAGTGCAGCTACAAGGTGTTGCTTATGTGTCAGCTCTAAAAGCTCTCAACTTTTTTTTGAAGGGCTGTGTGATATCCGTTCGTATTTATCTTTAAATACCAAAAGCTTACCATTTAATTTTGGAATTACATCTTGTCTCTAAGCAACTCAAAGATATTCAGTCAATTGGAGCTTCGGTTATCGTGATTCAACAGTTTTTTTTGTTTTTGTGTGTGTTTTATATGTTGACTTTCTTGTGTTTCTTCTTCTTAGATAATGCAAAATATTTGTTACCCATGACCCTTCCTGGTATAATGGAAGCAATTGCATTTCAGTGAAGGTTTGCCAAATGAAACTTGGATGAGGTGCCAAGGTTAGGTCCATCTTGTCACACTCGCTTAACTTATCTCTGCTTAGTTATAATGCAGCACTTCTGACAAAAAAAAATGCTGTGAAACAGTTTTTCTTTTTCGTCTCGGCATCTGCACGTAAAACTGGGCCAATTTGTGTACAATCGTATAATTTCAAGCAAGCTTCATAGCCAAGTTACAAATATCTGTATTCAGATTCATGTTAAAGCGGCCCTGCAACACTTGTTGAGCATGCTCAGAAAACTCTGCTGATTGATAGTCGAGGCTCCTGGAACCACGTGAGCCAAACATTGTAGCGCAGCGCATGGCCGGGAATTTACCATTAATTTTCGTAGTCATCTGGAAATCCGTGTCCCTTTTTTCTACAAATGGTGGAATATGCCCAAATTTCTACACCATGTACCCATGGCCATGGTGGCTAACCGCTTTGAACATTGTGAGCTGCCTAGTTAGCATGGCCGTCACAGGGTGGCGCTATATGCCCATGCGTGCTCACACTCAAAGTAAGCCGCATGTTCGAAGCCAAACAAGGAAAGGTCACGACGTGCAGTGAAGAAGGGCTTTGTCTTCTTGCCTCTTGTCATCCACCTGCCTGCATAGCTTTTAGCACGCTTGCTGGCACAAAGTGAAGAGTAATTGCTTGAAGCATGCAATTAGTACCTGTAATTCTACTCGTACTTTATGGATTCTGAAAATTTTTTGTGGCATAAGATCTATTAAGCACTAATATTCAGACTATTTCATTTTAACCCAGAAAGTGTTGCAGGGCCCCTTTAAAGGCAGTAAACAAAAAAAATGAAAATGCATTGAGCGATCAAAGTTGTATAAATGGCGGTATTTTGGGTCATACGGGCCGGTTGATATTTCGACATGCGGGCTTGTAACTGTTGGAAGCACCCTGTCGTCCTTGGCAAGTTAGTTTAGAAAGATAATTGGATGGCATCGCGCAGTGTCACTGTGCTCATGTCTGTTCCAGCTGTTGCTGGTCGCCTGTTAAAGAACCCCTGACAGCGAAGGCTTTGCTGGACTTTTTGTTACTGTAATTTGTAGCCTTGCGTCTGGTAATGTCAGAATGTAATCATAAATGCTATATCCAGCATATTGTATAATTAATGCTAGCAATCTTAATTGTGACCAACTTCAATTCAACACAGCACAAGAAACTGGTGCCCCCGTAGGTAGTACTACAGTTAAACCCCTTTATAATAGGCATGCTGTGGGCAGCAGTTTTGTCTCTTATATGAGATGTCTTTTATAAGCAGGGCACCACATAGGCATTTCCTTATTAACCCATATCTTACTATAGGCACACTGGTATCTATTAAACCCATTTGTCTGTTATATCAGCGTCTCTTATAAAGGGGTTCGACTGCACATGAGACCACATCTGCTTGAACTTCGTTGACACTAACAGTGCAAACGGTACCGTTTTTAAACAGGTGCCATTACAAACACTACCCGTTGGTACTGGAAATGTGAACAGTGACACCACATGACATCAGCTACTAACCCTCTAAACCACAATGCCAAGGACGGCAAGATGCCTTTGGTTGCTGTACTGATCTCCTTTTCATTCAGTGTTAGTTAATTTTCAACAGCCGCCAACAGTGCCTGTTCAGGCTGAAAATGCGGACTCTGACACCACATGACATCAACCACTCACTTTTCAAGACTAACGTACCAAGGACAACACGATGCCTTTCACAAAGCAGCTCCTTCTATCGAAACATTGGCCAAGCTGTCTGCAACTTGCACTGAAGATATCAGTATTGGTGACCCAACTTTTCTGCGTCCAAGTTTTGTTTGGCCAAACCCGACACATGTACATAATATATTACAAAACTCGTGGTATTCCACGTTAGAATGCATTAGGGGGACCACTCAATCTACTGTAGCCACTCCAGTTGCCACAGCGACCTTGCAGCATTCTTTTGATGCAAACAAGAAAGGGAAGTAGAGCCGCTCTCTAGTCATGTTTTGCATGTCATGTTTTGCTGCGAGTTTAACCTTGCGTAGGAGGATGCGCTGCCCTTGTATGCGCACTCTGCAGTTCCTTTTACGAGAGCCACAGTTCCGTGCCGATCATATTGTAACTCTTGTCCCATGAAATGTCCCGACCAGCTTTAGTTGGTTGTGAACGCAGACAGCCATAAAAGATCAATGAAAGAAACTAAAGTTCAGAACATTGTGAAAATGGCGTAGGCGACAAGGCAAAGAGAAGTAGACAGACGGCATGCGTGCCTGCATCGTGTGCCTTCTGAATGTTGGTCCGTTGTCTTGTACTAATAGAGCTTTCCAGCTCACACTAAGATTAAAAATGTATTCACCATTTCTGTCACTGGCTTGACTCAACAATATGTATTCTCTCAATTGTTGCCATTACTGTACTGAGATGCCACCCACATACCATAAAATGCCGCGCTAGCACCCTCCTTACTTTTCCCGGAGATCTGAAATAAGCGCAGAAGAAACGCCCCGGCGGGCTCATAGCACGGTAGTCGGGTATGTATCACGTAGGCAGGGCAACCGCTGGTCATTAAGGGTCACTCACCGGATTCCCAGAGAAGGTAAACGCACGAAGAGGAGGGAGAAAGTTAGGTGGGCCGATGAGATTAAAAAGTTCGCAGGTATAATGTGGCAACGGAAAGTACAAGACCGGGTTGATTGGCGGATCATGGGAAAGAACTTTGTCCTGCAGTGGGCATAGTCAGGTTGATGGTGATGAAGCACCAATGACCGATCCAAGACTGAGCAAGAGCCCCTTTCCCAAATCAGGTAGGAGTATCCTTCACCATCGAGGGGGGAGGGTGTGTTTGCTCGGCATTTTCTATAGGTATACATTCGATTTCGGCATTGCCCCTTGCTCAATGATATCACCGCTTCCCACAGCACCAGAAGAACCAATGAAAAAGACATGCTCAAATCCTGTTGCCGGGCCCCCTTAAAGTACTCTTTCTGAAGCACTGCCTTCGTGGAACGATTTTACAGCTGTAAGCATTGGCTTTATTCGACTGGAAGCAATTTTATAGATTGTGTTGAACATTCCCGAGCTGCATCACCAGCTCTCCATTTCCAACACTAAAACCATGGCTGATCAAACTGAGAAAATTTTCGTGTCATTTTAATTTTTTAAAGTTTGCCGACCCTCATTCAGCTGATAATATTACTTTAGCTGTCAATAAAGCAGCCTTATGGTTTCTACCGCAGCACTTCTTTCCTTGTTTTTGCCTGAAGAACGCTGTTCATGCGAAGAACATAACTTAGAATAAAATGTACTGCTGGCGGTGTGGGCACTGCCATATGCTACTTGAACAACACTGTTCATGCGAAGAACATGACTTTGAACAAAATGGACTGCTGGCCGAGTGGGCACTGCAACATGCTAGAACTTTGAAACTCTTATTCCCAGACAACTATGCTGCATTATCAAATGTGTCATATGTTTTCTTTCGTGATCTGATTTTGTCTGAGCTCAGGATCGAGTAGCAAGTTCATTTATGTTTGCTGCGTACAAGATAATGGCACAAGATTTTTTTCTAAGAAGTCACTTTTGATCTTGTCAAAAAGGTTTATTTGATTTAGATGCTAACTTGTTTCTCATTTAACTGCACAATGTGTCAGCTTTTTTATATGGACCTGAGTTTAAACTGCGCGATACCGAAGTTGCATCTTAGACAAAATTAACCTTGTTATATGCAAAAATTTGTTATAAAGGTTTATATCTAACACTATATTTCAAGACTATTTTTCATTTAGTTTGTTGTAGCCTATATTTCGTTTTATCTGGGTTCACTATATCGAGGTTTGAGTGCATATAAAAAGTTGTTATAGATACACATTCAATGCATCATTATAACAGAGTTGCACCTTACAATGACTTATTCGCTATATATGAAAAGTAGTTACAAACGTAGATTGGAAACCCTGTCATAACAAAAATAATTTCACTACATCCAAAACTTTTTGTTATATTTAAAACATTGCCACAATGACGTTGCACCTGGCACGAAAATAACTAATAAAAAATTATTCATAAATTTAAGTTCACAACACCATCAATGGCAATGTGTATCTGCAGAACAATCACTGTGCGAGATACTACTAGAATTGGGGATCAACGAGTCCTAGATAACTTTGCTTGTCTTCATATGCGGGAATGTTCATTGTGTAAAGTTTTCTCTTTTATTTGCTCTCTTACTTCAAATGATGCTTTAGAAAAAAAAAAACACATGTTTTGCATATAAAATTATATATTTCACGTTTCTCAATATCTGCTGTACAGAGAAAACTCGCAGTCATCTCAGAGCAGAGAGTTTGCAGTTGTCGTCGCATCTGCATTTCAACACACGTATAACGCGAAGGTCATCAAAATTGACCTGGAGCACTCTTCTACGGTAGCTTTTTCAACTCTATTGTTTTTTGGGTATTATTGAACACAGGTGAGTTAGATGAACGTCAGCACGGACCAACTGCCGGTCTTCATGCAACCACTCTAATCATTTTCTGTGGCTCTGTTCTCGTTACGTATCATCTTAGTATTCCTGGTAATGCCTAGATCACCAGTGAGACGCATGTAACGCAAATGCTACAGTCAACTGAAATGTTTCCTTGTGGCCTGTGGTGTACCATCTAGCCAAGTCGTGAAATGGTGACCCCCACTTTTTCTCGTCTTGCATTTCGGATAGTATTTACAGAAACCAATAGAAACTCTTTTAAAACAGCAGTTTGCATGCGTAACTTGGCTTTCACGCATTGCTTGATGCTCAATACCACTCACATGCTGGAAGCACTGGTGGCAAACACAAAAAAAGACAACGTTTGCTCTAAGCTGCGCAAGGTTCGAAACAGCAAAATTACACGATTCTGAAGGTGATGCAGATTCTTTCTGGACTGCTTCCATGTTGTTGCTAGGCTTTAGCTCTAAGCTGCGCAAGGTTCGAAACAGCAAAATTACACGATTCTGAAGGTGATGCAGATTCTTTCTAGGCTGCTTCCATGTTGTTGCTAGGTTTTAGCAAGATGATGCTAGGTTGTGTCTATGTTGGTTCTGAGCCAGAGAGGTGCAGGCTGTCATAGACACGATGTGCATTTCCAAATTCCGAATTGACAAACTCTCGCTGAAACCAAGCATTCACACCTCTCGTAGATTTACGGGCATGTCGCCGATGCTGCAGGCTTTCCATCGCTTCATGGTCTTGCAGCCGCTGTTGCTTTTCCCGTTCCCTAATATTCTCTCATACCTCTTCTAGGTCTTAGCTCGTTGCTGTTGCTTCGCAGCCATTGGCTGGCCAGCTGTTGCCTTTATCATTTTTGGTGGCCAGTAGCAGCAGAGTTTTGAAGGACTCTGGTAGCAGGATTTACCCGATTTCTGTGGCAAATACTCATTTACGATTTGTTGGGCTAACTGTTGCCCCCTTCAGTTTTAGTGGACCAGTGGCAAGCAGTAGTGGAATTATTTGCCCAATTTCTGTGGCTAGTACTCATTTATGAAGAGGATAGTTTTTTATATGCCGCACACACAGATTATGATTAGCTTAAACAACCTCGCTGTTAAAAAAAATATCAACGAGCAATGTAACAGTATGTAATAGCTCTAGGTGAACATTTCTAAACGATTCTTAAGTGAAGTTTTTATTTGCTTAGCTTAATTTTGTGCTTCCTACGAAGACGCATCTGTTCCAACTAGCCTGATCTATATGTTTATTAAATTGCTTTTATTAGCTATCTTTATCAAAGAAGCTTTTTTTTATTATTACTATTACTTAAAGCAAAGCAAAGTTTTTTTTTTTTTCAACGAGCAGGTTTTGGCGTCACATGCAAAACCCGGTGCCTGCTAGTGCAAAGAAATGCAACCCTTGAAGGTACATTGGTCTTATGCATATTTGTGTGCACCGCTTTTGAACAACTCGTGCTCTCTCAATCGTAGGCTTGTCAATGATCGGCTGTTCTCGATACGACAGTCTGATCTTTTATCGGGGTGACCTGAAAGTCTACATTGCCACATCTCATTGTTGCCGGGATATGAAAGCATGACCGTCGTTGTTGCCTATATCAATAGAAGTGTTGCGCTGCAAAGCACGTGAGTGATGGGCCAGTTTTCGGCATGAAAGGAGGAAAAGTCAAGAGGGAGCATTGTGCCATGTGATAGAAAAAATTTGGAAGATCCCACGCCTTGTGGGAATCGATATAAGGTAATTGGCAGGTAATTATCTAGCTGCATTTTTTTACGAGAGAGAATGGGTTCTTGAATTTGTACAAATTTTAAATGTCCCAAGATGAAGTTGGGTTCCAACTGTACGTGACAAAATCAAACAATTCACGATACCCCACACAAGAGCATGGCTTGAAACATTTTATTTTTTTAAGAAAACATTTGGGGAGATAAACACAGACAAAATATATGTATATACGTCGGTGCTCCAGGTACCTTGTTCACCTGTCGTTTACAGGTACCTGTCGTTTGAAAACAAAGTGTCCCTCCAAGACTAGATCTTTGTTGACAAGGAAACAAACAAGCAAACAAACAAAAGTCATAGAGTCATAAAGAATTTAAAAAAAAAACTGTTTTTTGACACTGTTTTGACAGGGGAATACTGCTATGCCGTTATAAATACTTGCATATGGAAGTGCCTCAACTGTTGAGAGGTGAATAATATTTTTTTTTTGGAGACATATTTAAACTGCATGAAGAAAACAACACTTTAGATACATCGAACACACAGACAAACGAAGCGCAGACTTCCAACTTCATGTGTGCATGTTCTATGCGTATAACATGCTGCCTTTCTCACGCAGTTTAAATATGTCTTCAAAATCGACTAACCAACTAGCAACTAGCCCGACAACATTCATTACTTCAGAAGGATACTATCTCTGTTGTAGTTATTTAAGGTGATATGTACGAAGGCATGGTGCGGTCAGGCATGTTATACGTTTCTTGCATAGCTGCCATTACAGAGAGGTCATCTTGATTGGCAACTTGGACCCACGGTGCATCACTGGCTGACCACAGAAAGGAGGCCCGGCCGTAATCCACAACGTTCGTTGCTCCCAACATTCTCGCGTCCTCTCGCGCCCCCGCGACTTTTCTCACGAACAACTTTGTGTGGAATGGTACGACTTAGCACTGGAAAGCATAGAACACTTTCCAAATCTCGTTTATGGTATAGGCATTAAAAAACAAAATGTCGTGCCTGGTGTGTCTAGTGCTACATGCGAAAAGGGATATGAATTAAACAAACAAGGAGTTTAAGTCCCATAGTGGCACGCAGGATTGTTGATACGTCGAGGCTTGGCGGGTTTCCGTGCGGCGCGATTCAAAGACCGGCTATGTGGAGATTGGCGTCGAGCTGCTCCAAGTACCTGCGCACCAGAGAAGGGATTTTAAAACAACTGAGCATATTCTTGTGAATGCAAAGATGTGCATTCGGGTGCACATTTTGCAACTGTTCTACACGTAGATTCCTCCCGTCCCTGTATTGATTTACTTTGTATGTACCTAACTTGTTCATGCAGTGCAAATGTACTGCATGGCACAAAGTAATATGGGCAGTCCACAAAAACGTCATATTTATTGGTAAAGTTGTAATCCGTTACTGTATTACTGTATTAATCTCTTTTCAATTTGAACAATTTTCAGCAACCTCTGTGAAAGAAAGACCTAATAATATACCGTAAAAAAGTTTGTCTTCTGGCTCCTTTCATAAAATAATTACCTGTTCAGATTCATTCTAGCTGTAGCCAAATCAGAACAAACCCTTATTTCACCGACTCTGGGCAGCAGTGCCGGACCACCATATAGTTTGTCTCGGCTATTGCGTGCAGTGCAGCATTATGGAATCCCATGCTCACTAGCAAGAGCCAGCCGCAGATTCCACAGAAATCCAAGTGAAGGGTATGG
Source organism: Rhipicephalus microplus (assembly GCF_013339725.1). Classification (NCBI taxonomy): domain Eukaryota; kingdom Metazoa; phylum Arthropoda; class Arachnida; order Ixodida; family Ixodidae; genus Rhipicephalus; species Rhipicephalus microplus. The sequence goes on from NC_051168.1 coordinate 45,194,375, forward strand.
CCCTCGCATGCTACTAATCCTTCCGTGAAACTTCTATCCAGTCTGCATTATGCGGAGGTGGACAACTACATATAAAGTAACTCCTTTTTCTTGGAGGAAAGGGGAAAGCTTAATAATTAATGACTCATTTTCAACTCTATACCTTTATCAAGCCAGAGGCCTCTGTGGGCAAGAAAGTGAATAAATATGAGTAGTCAAGTTCCTGGTCATCTCTCTAATACATTGGCGTTATCAAAGTAAAAAGAAACTCTGGCACGTATAATGTCTAAGGTACTATTAAGCAATCGGCCTGATTGTTGATAAACAATCAGGCTGATTGTTGATAAACAATCAGCCTGATTGTTTATCGCTGGCTATCAGTGTAGCTCAACATGATTGAAGGTAGAATCAACGAGTTCCTAGTGCACTTACTGCTAAAATTGCCAAGAAATTTTCTAGTTAATTGTTAATGCAAAGCACAGCCATAGCTGCACAGCACGGACGAAGCACGGACACTAACTACGCAAAGAAGATTCACCTCGGGTTCCACTGCTCCACTCTTGCTCTCAGTATGCTGGGTCCAAACAAGCTCGCGAGCTGGTTCAGGCACTGGCTAGCCGCACTGGATGTCAGGGCGTTCTCGCAGTTCTGCAGCATCAAGCACGCAGTACAGAATGGCTCACCTTTTTTGCCGCCATAGATACGTTACTTAAAAATACCCAGTGGATCCATTAAACCATACGATGTTTCAAGCATCAGGTGCAACGCTGTGGAGGCAAGCGAGATTTCTTGCAGCAGAGGCATTTACATGAAGAAATACTTCAATGATTTTACCATCCGTAAAGTGATCTTTTTTTTTTTTAGGTGGAGTAATAAATGATGATGCTTTCTGCCGTAAGATGAAATAAAAAAACTAATATTTTATACGGTTGTACTACATTGCTCTGAATAACTTTGTGTCTTTTTTTTTCCTACCGTGGCCTTCGCAGTTAGTTCTGGTAGAGTAACGTAACACTTCGTTAACAATGCATGATGAATTTTCCAGTCAGCACTGAGCTGACAGATATATTTAATTTTTCTTGCGTGTTCTGTTGCATTCATTTGAGGTATTTTCAGAGCTGTCCTGGCTGAATGGGAAGTACGAAGAAAAAATCAACAGCAATATGTCAGAGTGCTAATGTAAATGAATGAAATACAGAATAGAAGTCTCGTATGCAAAAAACAGCAAGAAGGTTTGAAATCTGTGAACTGAAACTAAAACGTTTTTTAACGAGTCTTTGAAGTTTACACCAGCTGCTATTATCACATGAACATTCAAACTATTCCCGCGGTAATGTAATAAACGATTGCATAACAACTGTAATAATACCTGTTGTAGAAAGTAGCATGACCAGCCAACTTAACAAACGCACATGTATATTCGTGAGTAAAGCTATTTAAAAACAAGTACTGGAATGAATTATCACGCTGTCTTCCTATACTTTGTACGACTAAAGTATCACAGTGTTTCTGATACTTAGTGATAACTGAAGTACTCCAATCTCTCATTTTTGTGCATGTTATATTTAAGCTCGCTGCTAAATATTTAGGCACATTGTTTTTGAATTAACTATAAATTGAGCCAGTAGCTTCTGTAGACTAGATATTCCCACGGCATTATTTCGTTCAGTGCTTCTCTTACGCGATGCCTCTCATTGAGGCATGTACGGTATTCCAAAATAAACTTACAAGTTTCGATTCGTCTTGAGAGATCACTAGATTTCTAAAAATGTACACCTACCAGACTGTAGAAGATGGGCTCCAAGAAGAGCTCAATGTGCATCTTGAACACTCGTTTGCCCACACCTTTCACGATGTTGGGGAGCTGTTGGAAACAATGAACACAAAACATTGTCTAAGGAGGGAGGCTGCTTTATGGGACCAAACATTTTCGTAAAAAGATTTTTTGAAAATACACTCAAGCCTTGATATAACAAACCTGGCTATAATGAAATATAGCGAAATGAAGTAAATGAAGTAGTGTCTCACAACAGACATAGCGTTAGGAATATACCTTTATAACGAATTTTCAGATATAACGAGCTTATATTTATGTCAGATGCAACTTTTGTTATGATTAGGCTCGAGTAATTATTTTACTGAAAGCTGATTGTATAGCGAGGAAAACAGGTGCCAAACGTTGCTTTCGCAAGTTTATAAATTTTTAGAAAGGGTGAAATAGGAAAAATTCTTTTTCTCAGTCATTGAAATTAAACATTTGATGCTTCACAACTTTTGCTACAGGAAAGCTAGAACCGTTAGGTTACACTTGCACGACTCCTTGTCCTGTGTGGAATACAAATGCATTTCATTCGACAAGCTGTGCACAGCTGGTTAAAAAGAAATGTGATCAAATAATGCTTACATCAATAACTTGTATTAATATTAACTGAATAGTCTTCGTAAAAGCCCAGTTTAAATTTGATATCAGCACATGCAAACACACCAATCACTGAAGTTTTTCAGTATCCCAGTTCAAACACTACAACACTTCATCTCTACAAACTGCATTCCCCAAAATTTTTCAAAAACTCTTTATAAATTTAATGAGACTTTCTGATTGTATCTATATTCACAGGATGATTTCAAATATGTAACTACTGTTCCAGCACAAGTATTTTTCAAGGTATGAAACATTTCATGCGCCTTTTTGTGGGCAAGATTACGGGTGCACAGTTTTTCGCTTGAAGTACCAATGAAGACGCTGCAATACTGCACCACAAGAGCACACTCGTGTGGCTTTATTTCATAATATGCAGGCCTCCTTTTAACACCAGAAGGAACCACCACGTGGCAAGTACACTGCTACAAAAAGTAGGATCAGTCATTTTGGCATGTGCTACAAGATAACAGAATAAAATTGGCCCTAAAGCAGATATTAAACATTTTGACTAATTGGTCTTAGTCAATCATCTCAGCACATCATAAAAGAAATATCTTAAGGAGCACCACATGACGGTAAACCATATAATGTTTGTTTAATTTTATTGCAATTAACCACTTAATTACTTAATATACATCCTGCATAGCAACACCAGCTGGCAAAAAAGAGTGTGTTCCACACTCACTGTCACAGCTATGATCGGCACTGGCTAACACTCTCAGGTTTACATGGAACGAAATACGCAACAAAGTCTCCAAATAAATGACTTCCATTGTAGCTCAATTGGTAGAGCGTCAGATGTGTTATTCAAAGGTTTTAGGTTCAACCTCCAGTGGTGGCAGGTTGTCTTTTCATCCATTTCAATTTCTTTAGACTCTCATCATAATTACTACACCACTGACTTGGAATAATGCCTCCATAAGTCCTCATTGTTTGTTGGTTTCATTTGGTTGCGTCATGACAAAAAAAAATGAGCCCTTGATCTACAAGCAAACCTCGATATAACGAACCTGGATATAATGAAATACCAATTTTAATGAAGTCAATTAAAAATAGTCTTGTAATAAATATCGTGTTGAAATAAACCATTGTGAAGAATTTCCAGTTGCAAGGAACTTATTTTCGTGTAAGATACAACTTTGTTATCAAGAGGTTTGACAGGATTCCTCCTTTTTTGTTCACTTTGTATTGGTATGGACTACTGAGCTAGTAAGTTGAATTCCAGCCAAGTTGTAAAAACGTCACCTGACTGCACAACGTCTCCAGCAGGACCACGTGGTGAACGTAATGCCGGTGCCTTGAGGCTTCGGAGAGGGCGGGCAGAAATTCAGCGACGCTCGTCGACACCTGAGGTACCTGGGACAGCTCCGCTATCAGGTGGATGCACCTAGAACGGCCGAGAAGAAGAGACGGCATCACTTCAGACACACTAGCCTTACGACAACGTAGGCCAGGAGTTTTACGAATCGCACAAAAACGACAGATAAACGAAACTCGACAACTCAGATCAAGGGAAATTCTGGCGAAAAGTGCAACTATATGCTATACTCGGTTAAAATCCAAGAAAAAGAATGTCAGTTTCACCCACAGCCATTGCTGTCTCTGCCACAGAAAGAATTTGCCTAAATGATCCATCGAGTAGCACTAACTCATTTGTGATGTCAACCAATAATAGAATGTCTCAGACGACTTTTCCACACAGACACACACTGGTGTCGCTGGTTTTGTGTCGAAAACTTGGAACGTCCTGGTAAATTATGCCAGGGATCTTGAAATCAGGGAACCAACGAACCTTTATCTCTTAATCAGTAGTATTTACATTATCCGAGAAAAAGTACCTACAGTTCGAGCGGACACCAGCTAGCACAACTCCCTTTCACAGGTGAAAGGAGAAGTGCGCTGCGGATCTGTGGATGGAACTTGCATTTATATAACATGATAATATATGGTAGCACAGACAAAGGACATGGACAAGAGAAGGCGCATTCAAGACAATACAGCGATAACTTTCAACACCAGTCCATGCGTTAACTCCAACAACAGTTTATATAGCACATTTGACCAGTTGTGTTGGGATAGTATGGCAAGTTTATAGATTGGGTTATACCCACCTATTCTAGTAATATGTCTTAACGATTTATGCTGAAATACCAGAGCACTCTCAAATAATATTCCATGTAGAACACTGAGAGCTATAAGTCAAGCAGAGCGCTAATTATTCAGCTGGCATCAAAATGCATTGAGAACACTGCGGTATCAAGCGAAACGTTTCAAATATATTTTGTGCCAACAGAAAATTTTTCAACATAGGAGTCATTCAGCAATTAATCTTTTTGCCAGCACTGATGGATATGGTTATCATAGGGTTTCTGTAACGACATGACTGATGACGAATATACTTTTCATCGGCAAAAATTGGTCCTACACGGTACCACTTGGGAACTTATGCATCATATGTGTTTTCCTTGGCACTAGATGGCCACACTTGTCCATGCTGGGCCATTTGCATCACGGCTTTGATTTTATTTCTATGGTGGTACCTACAAGTTATCTTTTTTTTTACATGATTAGTTAAATAAAGAAAGCCCAGTGAATTGAAAGAATGGTACTATTTTATTCAGAAATAATATCTTTATAAATATAGCAAGAAAAGATTTTACAATGACCTGTTTTTCTTTTTGTTTTTCACTAACGAAAGAGTATATGTGGTTTTACGTGCCAAAGCTACGATACGATTGTGTGTGGTTCTGTAATGGAGGGCTTAGGAAATTCCAACCGCTCGGGATTCCTGTGCACCTAAATATAAGTACACGAGTCTCCAACACCTCACATCCATCGATATGTGGCCACTTGAGCCAGGATTCGATCCCGCGACCATCAACTCGGCAGTCGAGCACCGCAGCCACCAGATCAGTATTGCCCATATGAGTTGCTCAGTCCATTTCAATTTGACTGTATACATTAACAAGGATGAAATGATTCTTTTTTTTTTTTTTCAAACGGGCACCATGTCTTAATTACATTACACAGAAAAATGTTCATTACTGTGAGAACTTACCCATCAGCCAACTCCCAAGGCTCCGACGGTTTCCGGTAGTTCCAGTCTGTCGGCAGCCCCGCCCTTGGAGCGAGACTTTCACAAGAATAAGCCTGAATAAAAAGGGAGGGAAAGAGGCCACATGTAACTGTTTCAGCTAAGTGTCTCAACTACAAATTGTGAGCTGCTACTCTACACTACATCATTTGCAGGCCAGGCATTACAAACAATGATGTACGGAAGGTGAAGGGGTCAAAAGTTCCCAGACCATGCTGCCATAGGAATACATGGTACAGTCAAGCCAGGCATTAATTACATAGGATGATGCACAGGGAAAGTCAGAAGTTCCCAGGACACGCAGCATTAGGAATAAACACATGGGGCAGTGGCATTGGAACTTTTGACCAGCCCTGTAGATATGTTGTGGAAAAGTATATAGTGTACAGTAGACTCGTTAAACAGGAGCTGAAGGGACCAAGAAAATATGTTCCATTCAACAAGTGTTCCACTTACTCTGAGATGAACAGGGGTGCGAAATTCAAGTATGAAACCAATAATATTAGAGGCAGAATCACGTTTAAGAGATTTCAATTTGAGTCTACTGTATTGCCTACACAGCAATAGCTGGGCAGTGACGAACACAGAAGCACAACATGCTATCTGTGAGGCGGATAATAGATTGATGCTACGCAAGCTGGGCTGCATGCGTGCCGATGCTACATAGCTCAACGGAACCAAAAAGTTGTAATTTCTTATAGCAAGCAGAATCGCAAGTTGGACAAGCTAGTGGATGTTCATCGTATAATAATTGAAAGCACGATGATTCTAGATGAAATCACTCTTCTAGATGAAGAGCACAAGTATCTTCTAGACAGGACATGATTCGTGTAGTATTGCATGTGTACAAGCAACTGTGCACAGCTTGGTGACTCACTGATATACAAATGTTGTTTATTTTTCATAACTGAACTTACCTGAAAGTTCAGCGCTGTGTCCTTTTCTTCTCTTTATCTGTATCTAACCCATTGCACTGTCAATAATTCTACGATGCTTATGGCAAGTCAAACAATCTATTGTAATTTGCCTACTTACAAAATTAATAGTTCAACTACTGAAGTGTCACTACTGGAGCAAATACATCATGGAGTATATTGTAGGCCTTCCTGAGGAATTCCCAATACTGTTTTAAGTTGCCTTAAATATGCTACATAACATTTTTATCATTCTTTTTTTTTTCGAAGTTTGAAAGGATACCCATAAAACTTTGTAATAGTACTGCCCCCCACTTTTTCATACATTGGGAGGATGGGTGAGTGGAATGTGGGTTGAGCCGGGTGGGTGAATAAACAGAGGTCAGTAGAGTAAGTAAGTGAATGGAAGGTGAGATGAGTGCAGTGCGTGGCAAGTGGAGTCGGGGGTGAGTGGAGTGAGCGAGTGTGCCAGTGGAAGGGGAATGTGAGCTGGATGAGAGAGAGAGCAGAGTGCATAGGAGAGAGAAGTGAGTGATTGCGTGGGGCGAGTAAACGGGTGAGCGGAGTGGGTAGGTGTGTTTAGTGGGTGAGTCAGCGGTGTGGTGTGGGCGAGTGAGTGAATATAGTAGGTGTGTTGGGTGCATGAGTATAGTGTGTATGTTGCTGTGTGAGGGGTGCACAGTGACTGAACAAGGCACAGACCGCTCCCTTATTAAAATACTTTAAATGTCCTGTACGGCACATACCGGCTGGTTAGTGTGTAGTGCTGGATCATTGTCGTGGAGCTTCTTCATGGCCTTGATGTTGGGCGTGGCACTGCTCCCGCTGCCGGCGCCCCAACCCTGGATGTCCCTGTAGTGGAGAGTCTCCGCTGGCTGCTTGGCCACGCCAGCTAGGCCCTCTGTGATTTTGGGCTTCACCACTTCAAAGGCCTCCTGGCCTGTGGCAATAATATTAATAACTGTTTTGGTTAAGGCATAAAGCAAGACATAACATGCCGCATGAAGCATAACAACTGTTTTGGCACAAACTAGCGTAACATTCAGCGTGAAATCATCATCATCATCATCAGCCTGACTACGTCCACTGCAGGACAAAGGCCTCTCCCATGTTCCGCCACTTAACCATGTCCTGTGCTTGCTGCTGCCAATTTATACCCGCAAACTTCTTAATCTCATCTGCCCACCTAACCTTCTGTCTCCCCCTAACCCGCTTGCCTTCTCTGGGAATCCAGCGTGAAATAGGTGCCTTTAATTTCTTCCTGGCAAACAATGGTCTAACTGAAGTGCCATACAGCAATTCGATATTGGCAGCTTATCAGAAGTTGTGTGGTTTGCAGCCAAATTCAACCCAGTTCTAGGCGCACTTGCTCATCAAATGTGCCTGCCTCGAAAAGTATGCTCGTGCGCATCTGTCGTAGCAAATTGTGATGAAAGCTTCCCAGATATCTCACAGATAAAGAAAACAAAAGGCGCCTCTGCTGCAACGCAAATGTGTTATCCAGTGAAGCATGCCTAACTTAAAGACGATCGTTGTCTGGAATATGGGTCTCCCAGACAACCTGAGGCCCCCAGTTTGAAAGCCGGTCGAACGCCTTTGTAAGAGACACTGATTTAACAGACAAATGGGTATAAGAGACAACAATGAGCGTTCATTGAAACAAGGGTTCATAAGAAAATGCATACGTGGTACCTACTTATAAGAGACAAGAAATACTGCCCAGTGCATGTCTCTTACAAAGGGGTTCAACTGTGTGTGTGTGTGTGTGTGTGTGTGTGTGTGTGTGTGTGTGTATATATATATATATATACACATACATGCAAATGCATGAACAATTATGCACAAAAAATTTGCAAGAGGTATTAATTAAGTACGTACCATACGCCCTGACCACATTGGCGAGAGCGGCGGCTGCCCCTTGCCGCACTGACGGGATGCAGTCTTGGAGGTTGTTGAAGAACAATGGGTAGACGGTTTTCAAAGATGCCCTGCAGATAGTGAAGTTTGCGAACTTAACAAAACCGAGTGTTGAGGGTTTCACTTCACAAAATCACTAGAGCATGATTATGAAGGACATCATATGGTGGTTTTGGGACGTTAAATCCCACATATCAATCAATGATTATGAAGGATGCCGTAGTAGAAGCCTGCAGATATTTCTGCCACATGGGGGTTCTGCACTTAAATCTCTAGCATTTCACCTCCATGGAAACGTTGCTGGTGCTGCTGCTGCTGTTGTGATTTAAAAAGGGACACTAAAGCACGAAACGATTCTTCGCGTATCAGTAAAGTACAGTTTCACAATCCCGAAAACACCACTCTTACCACGACATGACGCTCGGTAAGTGAGAAAGGGCACGAAAATAAAATGCAGGTGGAGATGCCACCGTGACAATCCCGCACAAGACACCGTGATATACTTAATTTTAAAGACATATACTGGGTCCTGCATAGCTTCTACTCAATAAAAACGAAGCAGATACTCCTCTGTGGGCGCCATAGACCTAGAACTGGATAAAAAAGAGATATACCTACAAAAAAAAAAAATGGCAATTTGTTACTTAACGGGCATAGATTTCGACGTGAAACTACAAAAATGAGATTTCAGCCTTGATTTTTTTCGTTAACTCATGACAGTGAAACTATTGACATCATATATTTTAGAGTGCAGCTTCAACTTGCTATCTTATTTCGGCTCACACTTCCCTTGAAATGCATGCAACCTTCACGTCACCGGTCGTTTATCCAATCCAGAATCGCCAAGCACGAAAAGCTGGAGAATGGAGAAAGAGCTAGACTAACGGCATCACCTTTCGAAAATATGCAAAAGTTTGATGCGTTACACTCATAACCTTTGACCTGATCTGCATCTCAGCATAGGTAGGGGCTTTGTCTATTCAACGATTCTACATTGTTCTGCCTTGTGTAGGCAGGTCATTCCACCAGGAACGACCTGCCTACACAGGTTCATTTACAAGATGTCACACCAAAATCTGTGGATAACACAAGTTTTCTTCCCAGTGTAAAAGCTACTGTGAATCATATGTTGCAGTATTATATTTTCTACATCAATGACAAGCCCCGTTAGATTCGTTCCAGAAAATAGCTGCTTACTTTGACTCTTCAGGGTAGCACAGCATGAAGTTTCCGCAAGCAAGACAAGCGGCTGTAAACATGAGAAATGGCAGAGATGAGAATTTTTTCGCAGAGCACGACACAAGACTCATGAAAGTAGTAAAGAAACAAGCGCGTTGATTACACGTACCATCCCGAACTGCCCACGAAGGGTCTCGGAAGCAAACGAGGAGGGTTTGGAAAAGCCGAGACACGTGTGGCCTCACGACATCCTGAGCTATCTGAAAAAAAAAAAAAAAAATGCAGAAATGCGACATCACACGACTTGAACTGATGTCTCTCAGAGAGGTCGATAATAAGTGCAGTTCGCCTGCTCTGTGTCTGATGTCACATTAACATTGATTGATTTGTGGGGTTTAACGTCCCAAAACCACCATATGATTATGAGAGACGACGTAGTGGAGGGCTCCGGAAATTTCGACCACCTGGGGTTCTTTAACGTGCACCCAAATCTGAGCACACGGGCCTCGACATTTCCGCCTCCATCGGAAATGCAGCCGCCGCAGCCGGGATTTGAACCCGCGACCTGCGGGTCAGCAGCCGAGTACCTTAGCCACTAGACCACCGCGGCGGGGCTGTCACATTAACAAAAGAACGTAATAATACTGTCATGTCGCATTCGTAAACGTTTTCCTCCATGCTGGGAGGGGGTGTATTTTTCACTTCATTATCTACACCACCATCATGATCATTTTTGTTTTCTGTCTACTGCAAAACAAAGGCTCTTCCATCAATCTCGAATTACCCGTGATGCACTGGCTGGCCTCTACGTGTTTACTTACATATTTCATCCCACCTATTCTCTATCATAACCTAGGGTGCGATTTTTTTTACACCATCATCATCGGCAACTAGGTTTGTCACGGTTATACTACTAGGTCGAATTTGGTTAGATTAGAGTCTTTCATTTCGGGGTCAAGCTGTTGCTCGAATCACTTCCACTACATAGCATGTTCACTTCTGAATGGAAGCCAACCTAACCTAACAGTTTACGCTGTCAGCGAAAAATCACACTTTTGCCAATTTGTAAAGTCTATAGCTCTACACTAGTGTACACCTGCCAATATTCACTTCTCCTGCAAAAATATAAGCTAGAATACATTGGCTACTTACATTCACTTCATATTCCTGTTAGTCACACTGTATTCCACTGATTCCTATACCCTACTGCATTCCTGTCTAACCAGCACCACACCTGTCACTTTTCATTCCTTCACTAATCGTACAGTATTTGACATGCTGTTGTGTGACCATAGGCCCGTTTACATTGACCCGACGAGGGTGCGTTGAGTCGAAATAAACAGGTTTTCCGGACTCGCCCTACCCATGTATAAGCGGACGCGTCGGGGCGGAGAGTCGTCGCGGCGAGTCCCGTCGACCCGGAGACAGGGGGTAGGTTCACCGAACTCGCCACGCTCAGAAAGGGCATGTATAACCGGTCGCGCTGAGTTGACGGCTCGTGACCTCTCCCGCCCGTCGCGGTCTCCGCTTCCCCTGTCCCCATCACTCCGATGTTGCTCTTTCTCTGTCGGCCGGTACGCGCGCGCTAGGCACGATGACATCCACGCGGGATTCACGCACCATGTGGACAGATGATGAAATAACGACGTTGCTAGCTTTAGTCAACGAGAAAAAAATGAGTGATTTGCTCGATAGCAAGCATAAAAGAACGAGGACATCGTTCTGTTATGCAGTAAATGCAGATCGCTTTTACGTTTAAATCTTGCTTGGCACGTCCTACGAGAGCTTGTTGGTTATCGTTCTCACGACTGGCTATTTTGCTCTGCCCGTAGCAGGAAATCGGCTTGTGCGCCAGAAACCTCAAATACGTGCACATGAACGCTTTAATAAAGTTTCTGGTCACCTTGCCATCAGAATACATTTGCATAAATTCACAGAATTGTCTACTAATGCGCAGCATTCCAACTCCGCTTGGATTTATTTTGCGCTCTTCACAGCCAGGTTCGACTATGAAAAAGCAAATACTTTGGGGTATTTTATTCTTTGTAAGTTTTGTTTTGGTTTTTTCGCAATTGGTGTAAATTGACTTTATCACAAAAATTAAGTGCCTTTACCAATACATGTAATTTCCCCCAGAGGAAAAGCGTAGTCCAGGGTTGGTTTCGCTCTTTTTAATTCGTGTTTCATGAATCCCTGAATGGACTTAGGCATTTCGAACGTTTTTTTGGGTTTAGTGTTCGGGTTTTGAAGGAGATGAGGGTCGTTTCGCGCCAAATATCCCAGACAGTACGCTAGACCATCTACGATTACACTATAAAAAGTAATGGTTGGTCACTTTACTACACCATTAATTTTTGGAACCAATCTTCTAAAGAAAATTTCAATTTCTTAAATATGGTGGCAGTTAGGTTGCGACGAAACTTCGAAAAAGTGAAATATTATACGCAGCACGGTAAAACGATTCCAGTCGGTAGGAAAAGAACCGCATTTCCTTGTTAAAACGCATTCACCACTAGTGTATGTTAATGTGCTTTGCGGGGGAGCAATGCAGTGTTCTTGACCAAAGTCAGAAATATTTACAGCTTTCCAACTTTTCCAGAGAAGTTTAATACGAATCTTTGTTTTACGCGAGAAAATATTATTTATATTGAGCTGCCCCCAAGGCTGTCAACGGCGGACCGTAAGCGCAGTTCACTTCACTGAGGGTTCCTCGGCAGCCTCCTAAATGCACCAAAGCCGGCTTGTTGATTCGTGCTCCATTTTCCTGCGCTTACCGCCAGTAATTTTCCTGCGCTTACAGAACCACTGCTGCCATCGCGTTGTGCAGTGTTAGCCAAGACACCAACGCAACCATAAAGTACAGCTGGTGCAAACTGAGAAAAACTACCAAGACAGCCATCGCGGTGGCGGAGCGACAACTGTGTAAACAACCGCAGCTCACAGCGGCGAGAGCGCAGGCTTGGAGGAGCGGAAACCGGTACCGGAAGACGGGCTTTCGGCTCGCCTCGACGCAAGGCGTCGTTGCGATCACCGCTCACCTCAACTCGTCTGTGCGAGTTTATATAAACTCGGGCGCGTCGAGGTAAGCTGAACCCGCCACTCAACTCAGCCCGCCCCCGTCGCGTCCATGTACACGGGGCTCATGTTGTCACGTGGGCTAGAATAGAAATTGATATACCTTGGAGGCAAGTTCCGCGATGCAGGCGCAGGCTGCCTCACGTACAGCGTGATTTTCGGCAGCTGCCTGAGATATATAATAGTCCACCTGCGCAAACAATCCGCAGAAAGAAAGTGTAAGACGATATGCAGGAAACTATCTACAGTAACTATGGCTTCGCTTCAATTATGTTAAAAGTACAAAATAAAGGTGGACAGCACCTAATATAGTACTGTACACTTCCAGACCTAACTGATCATTTATTTGTCTTGAGTCGTATAATACATGAGTGATACACCATATCGAGACCCTCTGAGCAAGATTATTAAGGTGGCGGTTCTACTGTCGCCATATTGCGAGTAGTTCTGGAAAAAATACCAGACGGCGCCACCAAGTCAGGACTGGAAGGCCAACATTTCGGAGGTGAACTGCCACACGTGTGCCGGCGCGCCACACTGCATGACGAGGGGGTGAAAATCGCGCTGACACGGTTCGAAGAAATGAGGCACTGAGCAGGGGCTTTTTTTTTCTCCCCTTCAACGACACCTCCATCTCTCTCCATGCTCACTAGCCCCTGACCCCTGCGGTCGCTGCTTTTCAAGAGATCCCTCATGTAGGCTGCGTAGCCTGCTTGGCCAGCTGCTCTACGTTCCATACAGTGCCGGAATGCGAGGTTGAGTGAAAAACTCTATCGCGGAGGTCACAACAATGTATATATACAATGGAGATCAAAACTTGGACTATGAATATTCATGCGAGGTTCAACGGAACAGTTCGTTCTACAAATAATTGGGGTTGCTGGAGCATGATGCGGTTCGGTGGGACAGGAGAAGGCAAATTATATTTGACTATGTATACTTCCTTCCCAGTATGACCTAAGCTTCCAAATTAAAAAAACAAAAACAAAAACAAAAAAACGGGTAGTTAGGCAAATCGCGTGCTAAGAAGTGCGGCCGCTGTGACTCACGGTGCCCAACACGTGCCGACTGCATAATCATTAGTTTTCCCCACTATACGTAGCGTAATTTATTTCATTAGAATTGAAACTTCAGCAGGCTAGTATGAATTCATGTTTGGTTGATGCAGCGTTTATTTATCACGTTGCCGTACGCAAACCATCGGACTAGTCGACAAACTATTTTTATGACGAAAATGAAGCAATTACCTCTTGTGTGTCATATGAGCGAGACTCGCACATGCGTGGCCTGAATGGTCCAGGTGCGTTATTCCCTTGTCCAAGGAACGACTTCTCTGTTCGCGTACGCTATTTCAACATCATTTTTTTTTTTCCTGTAAAGGTCGTGGCAATAACATGAAGAGTGATCGTTTCGCCCAAATCAGTTATTGACTGCAAGCTCGTAGATTCGAGGCCGTTACCTCAAGCTCTATAAACATCTCATGATAAAAACTGGGGCGGATTCACACAAACCTCCCAGGAGTGCAACAAGGGAGGGGAAGACTTATGGTACAGTGCATCTCCCATGCATCTTTCTACGCAGCTGCTGCTTGTATTACTTCTAATTCGTACCCATTTCGAGTTCGTAAAGCGCATGCAAGGCAAAAACATGAGTACACAAATACAATAGTTGCAAAGGAGTTGAAGAAAAGGTCTTGTCGCACTGGATAAGGCTTTTGGATGCATGATTGGTCAATTCACATAACTATGTCGGCTAACATATCTTCAAGCAACGAGAGGTCAGACGCTCCCTGGATTTCGTGCCGACCGGTTGTGCGCCCGCGCGCTCCGCGCGCTCGCGACCTTCGGCGTCATCGTAGCGCTGGCCGACTGGGCTCGTCCTACGTCATCTCCTGTCGCCGACGACCTTCGACGACAGCGCAGCTCTGATTTACTGGTCCTGCTCTACGCCATCTACAGACGCCGACACCATCTCTCGCAAGTGTACCCCGTCCTCGGACTCCAGTGACCGTTCTTCCATCTTTCCTGTCTCTCCTATCCCCTCAGTTTGTTGTTGCTTCTTCTTCCTCTTTCCTATACCTTTACTTCTACCCTTTTATCCCTCCTTACCCCCATCCCTTTGTGAGCTCTGTGGCGGTGTCGCTTACTGAAGCAGACAATAACGGGGCTCACTTTTCTCTTCCTTTCTCTCAAGAACCACTTCAGCAACGAGACTTAGTGTTGTGTATATGCTATGCAATGAAGGGCTGTCATGCAGTAAGCAAGATTGAGTCAATACACGTTGTTGTGACAATTTATTTAGTACGAAACGAGCGTCGGCAGCACTTGGTTACAGCCACGAAGACACCTGAACATCACACACACAAAAAAGCCCGCAGAACTACAACGCATACATTTAGAGAAATGTGAAATCGCACAAAGCAAAAGTACATATAATCACGACTTTCGAATGCGAACTTGTGACAGCAGAGAATGAAGGTGTATGTTTTATTATTATTTTCCGTTATCCTATATCACACACGAACTTTTTACAAAAGTTCATTGGCGCTTCTGTGGTCATGTCTCTCGGTCATTGCTGCTGCAGAACGCACGTGAATGGCTGATGACACACCCGACACAAAGAAGTGAATTGCTACCTCATAGCTTGTTCGAGAAAGAGTCTTTGCTATCGTCAAATCTGAGCCTGCATCTGCCATTGGATATATACAAGGTCGTTCTCCTAATGTGCAGTTCTTTAGAGCGAAGCTCTTACGCACATACTGCTGCGTTGAGCGGCGGCGCCTGTTGGCGTCGTCGGCGTAACCAATAGAGCGAACGCGGAGTCTGCTGATGTCACTCGCCACTGGCCTCTAACCTCGCCTTCTTCCTCCGTCACGCTCGCTAGCCCCCCCCCCCCCCCCCCCTCCCCGGTAGCAGCTCGCGCGCGTGCAGGGCTGGCACGTGCACTGCGGCTGGCTTCGCTTGTCGTAACGGGGCTCTCGGCATTTCGCTTGGTTCGCGGCGCCTGCGATGCACAAAGTGGTATGCGTAACGCTCGAGCACTGGCAATTTGCGTGGAAATATGTAAATAGCTACAACTGTAGATGGCCGAAACTACAGACGCACTTGGCGTTGCCCCAACACGAAAGTGCGCTCAAAATCACCATTAGGTAGCATCGTCACAATTGGTGAATTTCTTGACAGTGCACGCGCCCAGCAGTCCTACGACTCAAGGCTGTGAAAAATGTCCGAGTCGCCACTCTGCTTTGCCTCCTTGTTCTTCATCGAAGCTCGTTTAGACTGCTGGTGCGACTCAATTGCTTTCACATTCCACTGTGGTCTGCGTATGGGCATGCTGCGCGTAGTACGGGGATCTACAATTTCAGGTAACATGCAGTCTCTGTAAAATCTGATTAGTTGTGGAAGCATTCTGAATTTCCAAAAGTCATTATCTCTTTCGATCCGCTGTACGTGGATGTCCTTCGACGTGCAGACGACGAAGTGGCAGAAACTTCTTTTAGTGATATGCAGCTGACCTTGCACTTGGTAGAAATAGTTATGAGAGCAGCTCAATTTGGGTTGTTCGTGTACATGGCTCCTTTTATTGTACTTTTTAGCTGCCTCGGATGGCTCCATGTCCTTCGCAGTGAATGGGCACTTCACCTCCACGATACCGTCGCTCGCAATTAATCCGTCTGGCGACGCCGCCAAGAATCCGTACTCTGGGTAAACAAATAATCCGCAAGGTTGCACAGCAGTTTCCATTTCTTGCTCGTATAACCGGAGTGCAATTGTCTTCCATGCTCAAGAGCGGCACTGGTGAAATTTTTCTTATAGAGCAGGGTCTTCACGAGCGTGTCACACAGTGTCCACTCCCTCCTTCGGCATACTGCATAGAAATTCGACGCCGTTAGGCGCATGTTTCTTTCAAAATGCCATGTAGGATTATCAGCCTGTCCTCGAGTAGCCTTCTCAATTTCCATCTGCTGTTTCTCATTCACCTGCAGGCTTGCTGAAACAGCCCGTTCTTTCTCGGCATATTGCTCTGGTGGCATGTCTGGCTGCTGGCAATTCGGACCATAATGAATCATTGAGTCGTTCACCGTAGACTCTGTCATAATATGTGCTGCGCGGGCGCGAAACAGAAACTAAAAAAACGACAATAGTGTGCCGTGCGGTGGCGAAGAGGATGTGATGTGTGCGTGTATGTGCCGGGCGGTGCCTACGAGGAAGACGAGAGCTCGTGAGGCGCGGCCTCGAGCGTGGGTGACCCGTGCCTTCGGCAGTGCGCGAGGCACGTCGTTCGAGGCAGGACTACCTCGTTGGGCGTCTGGCCCATAGGTACGACCCAGGCCACGTCACGACACTCGTACTAGCCGAGTGGACAGCTCAGCCTCCGCTAGACGACCGGTCTAGGAGAGCTGGCGCCTGGTTCCTGAACCTGTCCTTGTCCCGCTGGTCGTGGAGAGCTGGCGCCGGGTGCCTGAACCTGCCCTTGCGCCGCTGTTCCAGGAGGGCTGGCGTGGGTTTCCGAGGCGGACTACAGGTGCTCAAGGGCACAACTCCCTGCCGCCGGAACACGTGAGTCGTCGGCTCCAGTTCGTCGACAGTGGCGCTGAGCCACTGGAGTTCGACGCGGCGACCCTGCGTCTCCCGACTTCGTCACGGCAGGTGACGACGCCGCCCAACGTCGACTTCGCCACTGAATCCTGGCCGAAGGGCGACGCCGCCCAACGTCGACTTCGCCACTGAATGGTGCCGACGGGGCATCAACGACGGCCCAGGCTACTACCCCCACGACATGAACTGTAGGCCGAACGTTTTACTTATTCATTTAGTTTAGCCGCGTGTTTTTGTGTTCGGAACTTCGTAATGTGTGGGTTGTCCATGTGTGAAGGGTACAATAGAAGTTGGACGTGTGTTTGTGCACTGGCGTGCTGTCTGATTCTTTCTGGAGCGGTCCTGCCCCAATAACATCCCAAACTGGCGAGCCTGCCAGGATCCGCTCGTTAAACCAGGGAAAGAAGATAGTTTCGCTCGAGGCAGACACACGTTCAGACTGCACCATGGACTTGGAAAAACTCGCCGCTATAGGGCTCCAACTAGGGTTCTCGGGTGCAGAGCTAAACAAGTGGATTGAGGCCCAACAGGCTAAGCTAAGGGATGAGAGAGCTGCAGAGCGAGAGGCAGCCAAAGAAGCTGACGAGAGGCAGCGTGAAATTCTGCAGCTTAAGCTAAAGCTTCAGGAAGGAGCTCAGAATATGCCTGTAGCAGCTAATGACGCTTTGACTGCGCCCAGCACCTCCTCACCCCTCAATCCGCAGAAGTTACTGCCTGTATTTGACGAGAAACGCGATGATCTGCACGCGTATCTGCAGCGATTCGAGCGCGTAGCCACAGGACAGGATTGGCCGCAAGAAAAATGGGGTCTCGCTGTTAGCCTGTGCCTAACGAGTGACGCGTTAACCGTGATAGGCCGAATGACTGCCGCTGATTCGCTGGACTACCAAAAAGTAAAGAAAGCGCTACTGCAGAGATTTCAGTTTACGGCTCAAGGCTACCAAGATAAGTTTCGGAAAGCACGAGCAGCAGATGGTGAAACTGGACGACAGTTAGCAGCAAGAATTACCAGTTATTTCGACCATTGGATAGACATGGCAAACGTATCCCAAACCTATGAAGGTCTAAGAGATCACGTAATCTCTGAGCAATTCTTGCGTTGTTGCCATCCAAAGCTGGTTGGTTTCTTAAAAGAGCGAGAGTGCAAGTCACTAGATGAACTCGCTAATTTGACGGATCGCTTCCTTGAGGCGCAGAATGTGACTAATATAGGAAAAGGTCCTGACCCCGCGAAAGAATCCAGTGGAAAGCCTACCGAAGCGCCGCGGAAACCGCAACTCAAGTGTATCCTGTGTCATCGTTTCGGACATTTGGTTCCTGACTGCCGCAATCCACCTAAGCAGATGCTGAAATGCAAGTTGTGCGGTAAAACGGGACATGTCACAGAAACTTGCCGAAACCAGCATGGGAACAACAAACCGAGTTCTTCGTGCGCATTTAGCGAACCTGACTCTGCCCGGGCTGGTGCTAGAAAAACAGCCAAGCGTCCAGGAGGGAAGATTCCTTGCTCAAGTCACCACGACGACAAGAACGTGCAGGGTACAATACGTTTCCTGGCCGACGGGATGCCAGTGGTCGAAGGTCTGCTGCTAGGAAGAGAGGTTCGAGTCTTACGCGATACGGGATGCAACACGGCAATCGTCCGACGGGAGCTCGTTCCTGATGTGTGCCTGACAGGCAAGAAAATCAGTGTCGTTCTCCTAGACAGGTCAACTAGCCATCTCCCGGAAGCTATTGTACAAGTCAACACGCCGTACTTCACAGGGATGCTGAAAGTGGCTTGTATGGATCAACCCCTCTATGACCTTGTGCTGGGAAATCTTCCAGGCGTCAGAGGACCATACGATCCAGATTCTGACTGGAAGCAGGCGACTCATACCCAGGTGGATGAGTTACCTGCGCAAGCACACCCGACCAAGTCACCTGTCACCTCAAGATCTGCCTCTTCAAGCGTGGCAAAAACCAAAGCCAATCAACAAGGTAAAGAAAATATCAGGCCTTTGTACGTGTCAACAACGCTCTTACCTGACGTTACCAGAGCCCAACTCGCCGAGGAACAGCGAAAGGACCCGACACTCAAAGCTGTCTTTGCTAAAGTGAATAAAGAGTTCAAATCGGGAAAGGGCCACTGTTACGATTTCATCGAAGATAAAGGATTGCTTTATCGACGCTACCCGCCTTGCCACTGCAGGACGTTTAAACAGCTGGTCACTCCGAAAGCGTTCCGGGTAGGCATACTGGACATTGCTCATGGCAGTATCATGGCGGGACACCAAGGCATCAAAAAGAACTACTGATCGTGTCCGAGAAGAATTTTATTGGCCTGACCTGAACGGAGACGTAAAGCGCTTTGTCAAGTCTTGCGACAAGTGCCAGAGAACTACCCCTAAAGGAAAAGTTGGGGTCGCACCACTAGGCAACATGCCTCTTATCCGGACAGACAATGCAGTGCAGTGCAGGGACCGTGCAGTGACCGTGCAGTGCAGTAACCATTCGTTCGCCCCGCGCCCTTGTAGTAGAATAGTTGCAAACAACTTTCTCGGAAAAGGGGGTGATGTCATAATATGTGCTGCGCGGGCGCGAAACAGAAACTAAAAAAACGACAATAGTGTGCCGTGCGGTGGCGAAGAGGATGTGATGTGTGCGTGTATGTGCCGGGCGGTGCCTACGAGGAAGACGAGAGCTCGTGAGGCGCGGCCTCGAGCGTGGGTGACCCGTGCCTTCGGCAGTGCGCGAGGCACGTCGTTCGAGGCAGGACTACCTCGTTGGGCGTCTGGCCCATAGGTACGACCCAGGCCACGTCGCGACACTCGTACTAGCCGAGTGGACAGCCCAGCCTCCGCTAGACGACCGGTCTAGGAGAGCTGGCGCCTGGTTCCTGAACCTGTCCTTGTCCCGCTGGTCGTGGAGAGCTGGCGCCGGGTGCCTGAACCTGCCCTTGCGCCGCTGTTCCAGGAGGGCTGGCGTGGGTTTCCGAGGCGGACTACAGGTGCTCAAGGGCACAACTCCCTGCCGCCGGAACACGTGAGTCGTCGGCTCCAGTTCGTCGACAGTGGCACTGAGCCACTGGAGTTCGACGCGGCGACCCTGCGTCTCCCGACTTCGTCACGGCAGGTGACGACGCCGCCCAACGTCGACTTCGCCACTGAATCCTGGCCGACGGGCGACGCCGCCCAACGTCGACTTCGCCACTGAATGGTGCCGACGGGGCATCAACGACGGCCCAGGCTACTACCCCGACGACCTGAACTGTAGGCCGAACGTTCTACTTATTCATTTAGTTTAGCCGCGTGTTTTTGTGTTCGGAACTTCGTAATGTGTGGGTTGTCCATGTGTGAAGGGTACAATAGAAGTTGGACGTGTGTTTGTGCACTGGCGTGCTGTCTGATTCTTTCTGGAGCGGTCCTGCCCCAATAACATCAGAGACTCCTTGCGCTTATGCTGCTGGTGGCTATTTTCTTCAGTTTTCTTCTGAGAGACTTTTTGTTTGCTTTCTGAGCCGTCTTCTTGCTTGCGTAGCGCTTCAAGACGGCTGCGGGGCTCTTGCAGGTTACAGCCTTGGATTTGGGGCAGTGCCACTGTGGCCCCAGCTGAAAGCTGAGCCCAGCTCCATAACAGCGGTGTTCATAAAAGCCCTTTTGACATCTGTTGATCTGTTTACCACCAGATAGTTTGGCTACCAGTGCCATGACTGCCTCGGCAAGATTACTTGTATCATCTGTCACAATACGGTCAGCTTTTTCGGCAATTATATTGGCAGCGGTAACTATTTTCATTTGTAGCACCTTAGGCATGCCATCATAAATGTTGTCACCTTTGGTGCCATCACAGAAGTAGTCTTTGCATCTGTCGTGGCAACCAAAAACATGTTTTGGGCCATTTATTAGGTCACCCGCAAGCTGGCGCGTAAGGTCGGCTTTCTGGGCACGCTGCTTTTGTGCAGTACCCTGTACATCTCTAAGAATGTTTGCGTAGTGCTTTATGGCCTTCCGTGCACCATTCTTTAACCGCTTAATCCTAGGGCCACTTAGGAAAGCTGAACTGCCCTTTGTTTCTTTGGCTATGCCATAGAGCCGAGCGGTGTAACATTTCACAACATGGTTTGCACATTCCCTCTTTTTTACAAAGCGCCCGTACTCCACTTTCGTGAGTATCTGATGTAAAACGGACGAATCCCCGTCCCCTATGAATATCCGGTATTCCACACCATGCATTTCCACGCTTCTCTGGAAGCCTTCAACGATAATATCCGACTCCATTGCCCCTGAGCTTTGGTTCCAATTCTTGTAGCACACATGGTCTTTCTTGCCCTTTCCCGTCCTAGAATGGTGCTCACAGGTACTGCACAGCTTGTTTCGTACTCCTAGGTAGAGGAGCTTCTGCGTGCGTCCTCCTATAATCACAGCGACACCAGAGTTGGCGGAATACCGGTGTCCATGACTGCGGTGTGACCACCTACCATCGACAATCACTGTAATATAGGGGGTTATGCCATCCTCACAGAAAGCCCCAGCTTCTTCCGCGAGTTTTTTTTCTTCTTTTCCGGCTTTTATCATTTGGTCAAAAAGGACGGTTTTCCAGCACTGCAACAAAACAAAAATTACAGCAGATTACAACGTCGAAATTGTTTTCACAATAGCGATGCCGCACTTTGTAATTGCGTCAATGCGTGAGTGAGCTCCTAGACAGGACGATTACTGGCTCACTTGTAATCCTGACATCTCACGATCAATCGTTTCATTGTATACGACGAAATGTTGCAGAGAAATTCTCATCGTGCCGTACTCCCGTCCAAAACGCTTGCCATGCACGTGCCACTGTCACTTCACGTGAATTTTACTAAAAATAAAGCGCTGCACATTTTCCGTCGTCTTCAGAAAGAGAAAATAAATATTTATCAGCTTATTTACCTTTCCCAGGGACTCCTCCCGGCGTAGAAAAGCCCCTTTGCTCATAGCAGGAATTTATGACTGCCATTGCTTCCTCTAACTGCGAGTGGCCCGATCCGATACTCATGAATGCCCAAACAGCAGCATCATTGACTCCTACGTTTGCTTTGTCAGTGAGGGACGTTGGTTCTGTGACGGGGTCAGTCGTCAACTTTCTGATTTCCTGACATTCACTGCAGGTAAAAGTGAGCTCCGACCAGAGCCCCACTCTCCGTTCTTTTACGAGTGCAAAACGTCCAGTCAGCTTAGGACAGCTGTGGTCGTCGAGACTACGAACAGCGTTCACGAAATGGGCCAGCGACACAACTCGTCTTCCGGTGATGATCGCCTCCTCTGGCTGAGTTGTGACGCTTGTCTCCAGACTCAGGCCCGGCAGCGACTCCTCGACGATGCCGAAATTGTCCCAGTATTCAGACGTTGCGTCATCCTCTCTGGCAAAACCACTGTCGTCCAAGCATGGCGTACAGGCGGTGCTTTGGCGTTGCTCTCTGTTGCTCTCCGGCGAATTCGCTTTCCTGAAAATTTTACAGGAAAGTACATCATGTGGTTAGTGAGCTAGCACCAGATGCACAGGGATCGTAGCAACTACACTTCCAAAGCTGGCATGAATAATAAGCTGGTGTGGTGAGGGACCGATGCAAAACTCAAAATAAAAGGGCGAGTCCTTTTCTCAGTCGGGATAATTACTGAAAAGAATTTCTCCCTACAGTCGTCTACTATGGGTTGCTTGAGTGTCGATAAAAGGCAAGATAGATGATACAGGTGTTTGTGCTGCCTTCCTTGAACCTAATCAATCAATCAATCAATCAATCAATCAATCAATCAATCAATATGTCAATATATAAATTAAATAGTTTTGTTTCCAAAAAAGCATATTTACGGTAGAAAAGGGTGGCCGGGATAAAATATGAACCATTACGGATTGACAAGTGCGTCATAGCGTTTTGAGAGGATGGTTGGGTGGATAGGGCATGTGACACGCTGTGTGCGCGCGTGTCCGTGCGCTGTGGGATAAGCGCTCGTGTGTACAGAATCATTTCATTGGGTGCATCTCGCATCTTTTTTTTTTACTTTGAGCACAGTCTAGCTTTTATAGAACACTTTCTCAGTTACAGTGCTCAGCTCTCAAGCACGCCGCGTGCTTGCGAAAAAAGCAGCATCAGACAAAAATGCCGGGCTTTGCAACCACTGCTCAATGTTCCGCTCGCAAATATGCTGTTCGATCGGACAAGTGCAGGTCAGAAAGATAGACGGAGCCCAAAACGCGCCCAAGCAGATAAACACGCAAGCAGGAGCGTTGTGACGTACACACAGCGTGCTGTAAGTCCTGATTCGCCCAGACCTCTCGTCACAGCGCTAAGAAGCACCTACCCTTAGCCTTTTGATACACGGCAGCGACATTTCAGATACACAAAGAAACAAGGTTTTTTATAGACACCACACGTCCGCAGATCTTAGCACTTTCTTCTCACGGGCGCGCATTATCTAGGAGTGACTGCGTGTCCAGCGTCCTGTACACGCACCTAAAGTCGCTGCAGCGACAAAGTACGGGATATAGCATTGGACAGTTTTGTTCACCTGAAGCCGTAAAACAGAAGTTCTAACGAATTTGTCTTTGTACATATATAGCCGCCAAAACTAACATGCCAACATAAAATAGAGTAAAGTATAGCAGTGTAGCTGGCAACGTAAAGCTGATCATATAAAGAATGTCGCCCGCAACGTGACAATTTGCCTTCTGCTTCCTTCCTTCCTTTACGAAGCCCACATTGCGTCTGGGGTACAAAACGAGCTCGCCACCGTATCAAGAACAGGCTTCTATAATGTTTTTTTTCTTTTTGCTGCTGTAGCTGCGCGCTTTTAGTATCAAAAGAAACCACAGTAATCGAAATGGTCTTACCTTGAATGGTGTGAAAATGCAGCTGCTGCCCGTGCTCGACATGTCGCGATGGCGGCTCTCTTCCTCTTCCGTGAAGCTCTATCCTTATGATTTGTCATGACTCATGTGAAGCCTGGCAAGGCACTTGTGCTGCAGGTACTCCCACACGCACTCGCAGCGCACGCTAAGCAAACTCTAAAGAAGCCCTCTACGCGAGCAGTGGACACCAGAGGATGCGGCAGAAATGCGTTCTATCTCTAGTGTATTACGCTACTACAGCACTGTCGCCTTCCGTGCTGAGCACGCATTTTTGTGTCCATCCTTATCCTCACTCAGTCCGCCTCCCCCCTCGTCATGCTGCCTCGCACCTTCAGGCTAGCATAGTGGCTGTTATTCCAAATCTCCTGCCCTCGTGCGAGGCCATCTAGACTATTCAGGTGTTAGTGGTGTCGCCTTGGGCACCACTTCTTGGTACCTGGTAAAACGCGTTCCTCGCTCACTATTGACGGGAGACTAGCTGGAGGAGAAAGGCGCGTCCTGTTCGCACATTGTTCACTGATAGCCGCGTGGCTAATTTACTTATACGTACGTGGCTTTGGAAGTCTTCCTAGTTAGGAAGCACATGGCGGCAGCCACCGGCTGTGTGTGAGAGAGGGTCGGGAGAGGAGGCAGTTGTCGTTACTTAGGTAAAAGAGAAAAACTTAGCGGACTTTAGTCCCGAGAAGCTCTTGCTTTCTGTCCTCGCAGATGTCTTGTAGTGTGCGAGAAGTGCACACAAGACCAACACGACGAGTGGTCGGCGTTCCTTTGTCGTGAAAAGTACTCTGGGTCGACTTACCCCTCGAAATCCAGACCTGCCTGGCGCATTTGTGGGATACGTCTTTCTAGCGCATTACCCCCGTTTACATGGTCGTGATGCGCCAGTTGTCGTGCCGGCTTACGGCAAACTGTCGACGCCCGGCTATACGCAAACGTGCTTTCTTATCGAGGAAAGACGAACTGGACCCCACTCCCAACAACAGTGGAGACGGCGTGCCGGCCTCTTGTTGAATGAAGTTAGTCGCCCCAGCTGGCAGCCGACTGACTGGCAATTGCCTCGAGCTGTCAGGCTGTAATCAATTTTACACGAATGCCAGAGTAGCCCATCGACTTTGCAAGCGCGTTTCGGAAAGGTGATGCGACGCCGTTTGCAGGACCTCTCGTCTTCTGTACGCCGCAGCTACCATGTGGTGTCGGATTACGGCGAGCGAGTATCGGATTACAGCGACTTGTAGCTGGGCGAGTTGGTTTATGTAAAAGAACTAAAAAAAATAACTCATTAGCTTAGTCGTGCCTCGAGCATGGGAAACAGAAATTCGCACAATTTTCTGCGTCATCAACCACTATATAAATAGGTACATATTAGCGCGAGCAAAATAACAATGACTTGAGAAAGGAGTGGCAGGAGGCAGGAATATCTCAGCTCCCGACATTTCTGCTTCGTCCCACTTCTTTTTCGAGTGTTTTTGTTTTCTTGAGCTAATATTAATAAATTCGTTATAGCGAAAGAGGGACGCACGAAGTTCGCACAACGGGGGGCCACCATTCCCCTCATCGTGATTTACGGCCCGTGAATCGACCGGCACTCGCAAAACTGCCCATTTCCTACGCATTAGTGCAATGCGCCTTCCATTGCTTACATGAATGCGAAGCGCATGTTTCGCACTCATGTAAACGTGTTTTATGCACACCGATGTCACCACACTTTCTTATAAACTTATCCCTTTCAGAAACGTTTCTGTTCTTTTCGAGCTACTAGGCGTAAGTCCAAGATCGGCTATTTCTACTCGTCAGCCTTATGACTCACGCTAACGAGTCAAGGAGCTGCTATCTTGACGCATTGACAGTTCTCCGCACAGCAGACTTCCTAATGACGAATTGTCAGCAGGTGCCGCATGCCCTTGACATTTTTCTCTATTCTTTTTCTCCCCTTCCCCCTCCCCGTGTAGGGTATCATATAAGCCTTTCCTTTGCCTTTCTCTCTCTCTCTCTCCTTCAGGCGAAAGCGTCGGCAGGGTGCCTTGTCGCATGGTGTTGTACACTGGCACCGAAGAAAACCAACAAGTTCTCTACTCGACGTTGCAATCCTTAGATTGAGTGGCATAAACCCTCAGTGCATAGGAAATATAGATGGGCTTCACCACTACCGCTCCCCCACCAGACCTGCTCAGTGGGAGCATAGTCAAAAGTTATCCGCCTTTCTGCCTCCCTGAAGGACCTCACTTGTCGCGGGTGCTTCAAAGCAGAAAAAAAAAAACAAGAGCCCTGGTGCCTCATTGCTGTCCCCGCACCGAAGTACTTTCTTACACCACGCCGTGCATTCAGCAAATTTCATGCCACTTCGCGTCGTTGTTACTGGCTGAAAAATCTGCAAGATTTTCAGGCAGTAGCATGATTTTAGCCAGTTTATGCAGTGAGCAACGGAATAAATATTGCTCGGTTTTGTGGTTTATTGAAACCGATGACGGATATTCACAGCTGACTCCGAGAGAAGAGTTTGAAAGCGCCCGCGTCCCCTTAGAGCGAGTTTGCAGTGATTATGAGGAACGCCGTCATGGGGTACTTCAGAACATTGGTGTTCGCGCATTTCGGCGCTATGGAAATGTGCGCTTGTCGTATATAAAGGCGGAAAGCGAACACGCGTCCTCAACTCCTGCCGCACCGTAGTTTTCCCCAGAGTGAATAAATGAAATAAACACGCAGAAAGTACAAAACAGACTTCATCTCATTCCTGTAGGTGTGCCTCGTTTCGTGTTTGTGCTGTTTGTTGTGATGGGTTCATACGAACAAGCGCAGCACGTCTGAAGCTCCGTATATTTCACGGTAAAAAAAAAGATATTCACAAATACCTTACTCACGCACGTCTGCTCAGTTCGCTCGTATCGCTCGTTTGTCGTTCGTTTTTCTGCTTTCTTCTGACTGTCGTCGCACAGCCCTCGCTTTTCGCTTTAGTCCGTGGGGGGTGAGGAGGGCGACAAAGACGTGCACACATAAAAGAGGGACTTTCCATGAATTCGGCCTTTCTTTTCCCGTGAAGACGCTCACCCCACCCTCTCGGAGGATACTGCCGACCTGTTTTCACGCTCTCCCGCGGTACCGCGCAGCCTTATGAGACTCTGAGGGGAGGAAGGCTTACAGATGACGGTGCATGGTTTGAAGTTAGAAAAGACGTTTCCTCCTGAGGCAAATGTTTTTGCACGCCGCATTCGGGGAGACAGGGAACCTTCAAATTCAGCGCTTTCCTTATTTTGTTTAGGTGGCGCTAGGGGAAGATTTTCGTTGTAGTGATAGGAATAATGTAGATTTCTCAATATTCCTGCAGCTGTTGTGTGCGATTCGTGTGCATAAGTATACCAGGAGACCGTAACTGTTATAGTATAGGCTATGCATGCTTAGATTTCATTGCTATTTCAAGATAACAACGACTTTGTTGATGTTTACGGCACGATAAATTAAGACAATTCGCGAGCTTTGTTTCGCATTTCTGCTTACTTTATTGAAAAACGCTACGTTGAGGAAATAGATCAGGGGTTCTAGTTTATCTACGTGCAAATTCAGCAAACGAACTTCAGTAGTTCTCCGCAAAAATGGGCCACGGTAGGTCTATCTAATGAGAATATTGCCCAATTTAGATCAATATAATTAAAAAGTGAGCGGGCGTACATAAATAAAATTGAGCACTCAGACGGAAAATGACATCCTCTATATACACCCAGAAAATGAATTTTCTCTAGCGAATAGGTGCCGGATAGTTCGCATCGACATTTACTAAATTTGGCTCTTTTCAAAAGCTAATCAGCAATACAGTAAAAGTGCTAGAATAATTTGCTAAGTTGAGGAAATAGATAAATATGTCTTAAATGTTCTGCGCAAAGAACAGTGCTGTAACTGCAGCAGATTTTTCAGAAAATGGTCACTGCTGACACACAGTCAGACCAAACCATGTAACTAGCGCTTATTCTTGGCTTTCCCTACCCAAATGCTAAAAGCTTACTTATTTTTAATAGATATGTTTAAAATGTACAAAAATTAAGCTTTTCAATGACACATAAACCAATATATAAGACAAGAAGAACAGCCGCCACGTCAGTTGGAAAAGTGACAAAAACGATGTGCTCGTGCCGCCGGAGTGAGACCGCCGCCTTAAATACAACTTATGAAACCAGTACAAAAATGTAAAAATATTCAAGGCAATAAAAGAAATATGTGCATCAGTTGATTACACAGAAAAAAAATTTCACAGTGACAGCAGACATTAATTAAAGTTAGTGCATCACACTGTTTTGTTGTGGCATAAATGTTTAATATATAATGACATAAATATTAGATAAATAAGTACGAATTAACAACAACAGTGAGGATACTCAAGGAGAGCCACCATGAAAAGTAAGTGCATCATTATAATATAATATTAATTACAAAACTACATTAGAAAAAAAACCACTACGATAACAGAGTACATACGATAAAATTTCACACACAATAATTGTGATTTCTTTACTGTAAATACTTGTGATAAACCAGATAGACCAGTTCACTCAAAAAAACAAATACATTTTTCATCATGCTGAGAATTGCAAATATTAACCAATAAGCACAGTGATGAAGTGGGGTGGACTAATTAATGAAACTTTTATATGCGTATGTAATGTCCGTGCTGTGCACAACCAAGCAGAACATAAGCTCGCAAGAACATGTAAACTTGAGAAAATGGGTAGCTAGTACTAAAGAAAAAAAAGTTCTTTATTAACTGTATTTCCTTGCATATAACTGGCATCCCTATTTCATAGGCATATTTTTCTCGTTTTTCGGTGCGGGTCATGCGCGAGAAAATAGGACATGTAGCACCCTTTTACAGCAATGCTGCCACAATATTTTTATTATTCTGGACAGCAGTTTATTGACTGAGCTTGCCTTGACTTTTGCCGTTGGCGTACCTTGAAAACACACAGTATATCAAAACAAACATGCATCTTACCACACCGTTGATGTGCCTCTGAACCAACTCCCTGCCTTCGGTTTTGGCAATGCGACGCCACGTCTCCTGTGAATATATGCGCACTCCATCGGCAGTGTAGTATCTGCAAAATGTGAACGATCGTGAAAACTATGACACACGTATGAAAAAATTACACAAAGGTCATGTTTTTCAACTTATGACTTCAATACTCCCACCCCTGCAAGTATTGCATCACGGTTCAGTTATAGAGAATTCGTCACAGGTTGATTAGTTAAGAAATTAAAGGAATCTCTACATCACACTGACATATCCATAGAAGGGCATATAAGCACAAAATTTTAAAATTGAAACCAATTTTTATGTAATACCTTGAAAATTTATATATTTTATTTACAATACTGCCAGTCCCATGTCAATACTATGGCAGCTGGGCGTACGGTTTACATAAAGTTCAAGTTTCACTACAAAGGGCATACAACAAATACAGCACTTTCTTTTTTATAAAAGTACAACAAACTGAAATACACTGAAATCTAGAACACTGAAGTATGAATAAAATATACAACAGAATTGTGCAACAAACTAAATATACAACTAAAAAGAACACATAGAAAATAAGAATCAAGTTTGGTCCAGAAATATAGAACTTCAGCAAACATCAGTACAAAGATGTTGCTTGCAATAATGGAAACTAAGAAACATCATTACACAAAGGCTGTTCCCTGACTGCTTATAACGTCTACCAATAGTTTAGCAAGTGAACCCATTGTTGTAAGATTAACAATGCCACAGTTTTCAAGGCATGATTTTTCAGTTTACATTCATTCAAGGCTGCTCCTATGACATTTGGCCTTCTAGCGTTTCGTTGAGGACAGCTACCTGTTAAGGCACATCTGCGGCAGTAGATCAGGAAAGAAGAGCTCACGCTCCTTCTCGGTGAAGGAGAGCAAGAACTTTCGGGTCGCCTCTGACGCTGCCAGCCGAACCTGCAACGCCGTTACGAAAGGAGCTGCAGTTATTTTCTTGTTTTTCGAACGGTTCTCTCAATCAAAATCAGCGAGATAGACAACTGGAAGCACAGTTCCCACCTGACTCCAGTTGTCGGCCAAACCAAGTGCGAGGCACTTGCTAATTCTCGGCCCATAGTGGTTTGCAGCGAAGGGGTTTTTCGATCCCATTGCTGTAATAGTGCACGTCAAGACTGTCAAATTCTTTGCTGTTACCTTTTGCGGTCGTTATTCCATGCCTTATTGGCAAGCATTGTGACACCAAACAGCATCGTGACACTCGACTGTGTTGTGATGCTCAATAAGCTTGTGACGCTCAACTCAATAGTCATTCCCCATAGCGATGTGATGCTTAACAGCATCACCAAGCAGCTCAGAGGTTTGTGGTTGAGGCATACAGAATGAAAGAAAAGTAGATTTTGAATGGGCACAAGAGAAACATCCCTGCCAGAACACCAAACATGATACTCAGAATGAATAGCTCCATGGAACGCAACCCGATCTTCCATAGTTCACGACTTAAAGGGCCACCCAACAGACCTAATAACAAGTTTTACTTAGACCGTTGAAGTTGTTGTGTGTCCAATGAAGAGAATTATGCCACAAAAAGTTTTTCAATCAATTCATTGTGAGCTGAGAAAACTTTTTTTGAAGTGGCAGGAAAGGAAGATGCGAGAAGGCGAGCTTAAAACCCTTGCCACTCACCCCGCGTAGCCTTTGCAATCCAAATCTCTTCCCTACCCTCTCCTGCCTTGAGGTAACGTGTGCAAGATGTGCCTGAACAAGCCCACCCCCAAAGCATGCAGGCAGCATTCTTTTGTTGACTAGCGTTATTTTGTGGTCGGTCTACTGCCTGTTTCTGCAGGATGGTTTGGAAACGCTGGCTTAGATGTGGTACAATAGATGAGCATAATGAGTGCTCAACGCGCAGGACCATTTACTTCGTCTCCAGGGCTGGCGTCTGCTTGATGCACTGACCGCGGGGACACGAACGCATGTGAAATGCAGGCACATTAGTCTCGCATGTTGTTGCAATTCACAGAAAAAAATGAAAAAGGACGCACACATTTCCTTTTTGTGTTTTGTTATTTATCTCATGTTTTATTCATATATTCAAGCAATAAATTACACAAACTACACGTCATGTGAAATAATTCTTGCCCTGTCACGTGCTACTGTTGGGGACGTCATATGTCACAGCACTATCATCTACGTAGGGCAATTCCTACGTGTATGTCATGCCCTCATTCTGTGGGCACACACCCGCAAAAGGAAGGCAGAGCAGCGTTTATAGTGAAATTCACCCTGTTTCAACGGCGTGTAGTGTTGCTAATTTTCCCAGACGTGATCGTGAACGCCCCATGAACGCATTGTGCTTGTCAGCTCAAAATTGTCATACCTGGTGAGTGGCCCTTTAATGAAAAAAATCTCCATTTTAAGGCAAGTGCCAATGTAGTTCAAGAGAGAGAGTGAGAAAGGAAAGGCCGGGAGGTTAACCAGATATTAGCATCTGGTTTGCTACCCAGCGCTGGGGGCGGGGAAGTAGGGGCAAGAAAGAGGGGGTAGATAGAGGAAAAAGAAAACGCACGTGCACTCATAAAAAAAATGAAAACACACACAGGAAGGGCGTCCTAGCTACAACCGTTCAGTAAGGCCAGTCGATCGCAAAAAGTGTAGTAGCGCTTTCAGGGCCCTCTTCTGTGAAGTCGCATCCGCCCATGTACTTCAAAGTTGGCACCAACCCAAATGAACTAATCGAACTTGGCACCAGATGCAAAATAACGAAGGTTTTCCAAGGATAAATTACTACAAAGTGACGATTTCTTTAAAATTCTGACACATACGGCTTTTTCTTCAAGCATGCACCGTATTACTATTGTGGTAAAACATCAAAGCACCCTAAACACAACCCCAGTATTATTTTGGCAATGCTCCATACCATGCCAATGAACCAAACAATAAACTCAAAAGTTGGCAGCACTATTACGCAGCACACTGCACTAGTGATGGTAGTGGTTGTTGTTGTTATTTAATAGTTTATGCGACAAATGACACAGATCACCTCCTAGAAACTTTCTTGCTCAGCCTGTTCACACAATCACCGAGAATGATTAGCCCCATCTTTGAGTATTGGCAACTTGTCACAGTGTCACGTGCCCATCTACTCGGCTGGCGCTGCCCAGACATCGAAGGCACCATATCTGAGCGATGCCGACACAACACAAGAAAGAGGACTGATGATGTCGTCTTTCTCGTGTTGTTTTTTTTTTGCACTAAAATGTTGTCACGGATACACGCCAATTAACGGTCATCACACTGTGTGATTGGCTAAGCCAGCGAAATTACCTGAGCAACAGGTGATGAGAGACGAGATGACGCAAAACGTCGTCTCGCGTACGAAGCGGCTGACGTGTTGCACCGTTCTGCACAGAAGTTCGAGGAGAGTGTTGTCCACAAACTCCTCGAAGCTTGCTCCGCAGCCGTCGATGACATACTGCAGGCACCTGGGTCGACGGATGGGAGTCGGCAGTATTCACGTACATATTGTATCACACAGGGTAACACCGATTTTTTTTTTACAGCAATGACAGAATACTGATGTGATAGAGCAACACACAACATTCACAATGCCACACTCATGTCATTGGCTTTCCTTTCACGTACTGAATTACTTATTTACAATACTACCATTCTTCTGCGAAGCATAACAGTTAGGCAGTGCATTAATTTTTCACGAAAAATTTCCACAACAAACAAAGTTAGAAGCAAACACATACAAGTGCAGTAACAGGATATGAAGATCATGAATGCAATTGATGAATGCAGAAGTTGGAAAACTAATAAAAGTGCATCACATATACAATAACAACAGGATATAATGTAAGCTATACATATTATACACTGTCAAGATGAAATTAAATAGGTAATATTAAAGAAAAAACATGATAAGCTTTTATGAGTGGACAAATGCAATCGTGATAGCATTAGTATCGGAAGAGTAAGAAGCATTAAAACAGAAGGAACTGGAACTGCAAGCACTGAGAACATATATGGCAAAGGGCTAAACTTTCGCAAAAAAAGAAGGTTGTGAAAATTCATATCACGTTACATAATGGACATCAATCTGCCCAAGTGCTTCTGCATGCATAGCTACTGTTATGTGCACAGTTTTTTCTATTTGTGAAGTAAATTTGGATAATGATTCGATGTAATTTGCTTGCAAGTTCGTCATTTCATTGGATCTCGCAGTGCATAGACTTTTGCAGCTGACAGCATGCTCCAACTTGGATGCCACGCACAGCACGATACCCCGCATATTTTTCAAACCGAGTTCACACTAAACACACCTTTCAATGCAAAGTAATCGGTACTAACTTCATGCTTGTCTCCAGGTGCCTCCAGCCGACGGTGTTTAGCAGGACCTTTGCAGCACTCGATCCATCGGACTAGCGTCCAAACAGAAACAGCACACATCTGAGGTTGTAGTCCAAGCGATAGCTCACAATAAAACAACACTCGCAATCAGTAGAATGTGCTTGATGTGTGCAGTGTAATTAACTAAGGTTATACATTGATGACTTGTGAAGTAACTAAAGCAACGAATGGCAATCAATTAACACTTTTCAAACCAGATGGTACACCTTTTGACTCAATTAACTTTGTAATTTTGTTTTGTAACCATAAACCAGTGGCACAAATCCAGAAAAATTGCAAATGGAGGAAACATTTCAAAGTGGTGGCCACATTGTTTTTTGTAAATATAAGTTTTGCTTCTAATCATATCAATGAAATCAAAATTGCCTTTCAAAATAAATTCAGAAAAAACTAGCAGGATTTTTCTAAATAACACGATCACAGTTGAGCAATCATATTCATACTTTATCGTCAATGGCTTCCACTGGATCGTCGACATCGGTACGTGAGCAGAGGTTCCTTGCTTACTCAGCACTTCAAAGCCCGCCGTAATAAAAGATTTGTGGCACATCAACCCGGCGCATTTCAGAAAATTCATGCTCTACAGTGCCTTTTGAAACGGATAGTAGTTTTTACTTTTGTAGTTTGTTTTCTCCTATTTGGTAGGCCAAATAGGACATTCAAGGCAATCGTATCATACTCCTTCAAAACAAAATTTGGGAATTATCAATGAATGGAATGCCACAACTTGTTAACTTTGTCTACTTGCTTGAAACTACACTCTAGCACACTTTGCTCGAAATTTGCATTTTTACAGAGAACTTTGACAAATTTACAGGGCTGCTCTTTCGCGCTTTATCAATCTTTCCTCATATTTCCTTTTCTTCGAGGATCCTCTCAGCCATCTGCTAGCTTTGTTTTCACGTTTGAACCCTGTTTTGGCCACAAGGTCTGCGGTGCACTAGTGCATATCAGCAACTAGACTGCGCTAATTACTTATGGCGACAGTTTCGGTTCACAGAACTATT
Organism: Rhipicephalus microplus; assembly: GCF_013339725.1. Taxonomy (NCBI): domain Eukaryota; kingdom Metazoa; phylum Arthropoda; class Arachnida; order Ixodida; family Ixodidae; genus Rhipicephalus; species Rhipicephalus microplus. The sequence continues at coordinate 45,228,829 of NC_051168.1, forward strand.
CAGATTTCTTATAGTTTCGTTTAGCGGACGAATACGTGCAATGCGAAGAGCGCTACGTACAGAAACGCCGCCGTTTCGCTCTTCAACTCCTCCTGAAAGCTGCCGCACTCCGACGGGTCCTTGTCCAAGTAGGTCTCGATGAAGCGCGTGAGGTCCTTGTGATACTTCGCGTACAGTTTGACGCCGTCGACAGCGCAGAGGGTGCCCAATACTTGACCTACATACACAACGTATACGAAAGCAACGGATGTTCAATAGAAAACGCATTACACGAGTTGAGCAAGTATGCGAAACCACGAAAAAAAAAGTAACACGATCGAAGGGCGCGGCGCGATAACCGAAACTCACCGGCTTCTAGCCGCACGTTCACGCTGGGGTCCGTCACCAAGGAAATGCAGACGCGAGCGACGCTTTCGTCGAACTCCTCGTTGCTGGCTTGCTGCGAGCTGCGTCGGTGTTCGACGATCGCCTTGGCGCTCAGGAGCGCGCCGATCTTCGATTCCCAGGAGCACTTGTCGCTCTCCTGAAGCTTGGCGAGCACGGCGGCTTCGAAGACGCTCGCGTCGGCGCCCTGCGCGGTTGTCAAATACCTCTGCGCCTCTTGATAGCCGCGATCCCGTTCCAGGGAAGTCGGGCTGCACAGCAGTTTCAGCGCTTCCATCGACATATTGCAACTACGAGAAGGGCCGACCGCTCGCTGGTCGCAGTCCTCCTTCCGCGTTTGCGAGCGACTCAGCTGATCAAGTCGGTCGAGAAGTCATTCCAGCCAGACCACAGAACACCTGCCAGACGTTCCCAAGCTTGCCAGCTACACGCTCGACGCGATCGCTAACTACGAGATCCGTGGACTCAGTGGCGCTGGCGTACGACACTGCGGCGCGCATTAAAAATAAATACCCTATATCGCCTCATGGACGCGCTCGTAAGCTCATTTCCTTGTCTATTGACTTGTAATTTTTATTTGTCATTCTGAAAAACACGTTCTCCAGGAATACTTTTCCGTAGCATCAACAACTTTCTCTGTTTTTTTTTTTTTAATAAAAAGAGTAATAAAACAAATCTCGCGCGCTCGCGCCGCATCAGCGCTACGCGATTGGGTCCGAGACTTCAGGTGCTATTTGAATCAATGGCGGTAGGCCGGACTTGAGAGGTATGTGTTAATTTTTTTTAACCATTTAGCTCCTTCTGTAGCGCCCACAAAGCGTTCCAGAAGGCACGTGAAACACAGGGTACCCGTACTGCGCCGCAGCCGCGGCTGACATCGTGATCGCGCTACGGGTACCGGTTGTTTTTTTCTCCGCTAACGTCACAAGTTAGGCCTAAGCTTGACGGTAGGCTTAGCGCGCCTTCGTATTCGAATTGTAACTCCGCGCGACTTTCTTTCGAGCCTTTTGTGACGCGGTTTTTAACCCTTCGTTGGGCCACGGCCGACACTTTTTCGCATCTCCCACTAACGCTACACGTGCTTTGCACAGCATCGCTGACCTGTTGGTACGTTTTACGCGGTCTCTCTCTCTTTGTTCGGTTGTTTGGAAAAATAGCGCTGCTCTGTCTGACGCCTTCCGCTGGTCTTGTTTCGATGTGGTGCTTCGACTTTTCGCGTTTCTTGCACCCGGTGTGCGTCTTGTACTGTGCGAACTGGTCGCTGTCCTCGCCGTGGGACTTGCGACGCGATGCCGCTCGTCCGTTTGGCACCGACCGGAGGAGAGCCAGTGTCCGTTGTAAACGACGGCGCCACTGACTACCGGCGTTTCGTTAGACGGTAGAAAAATAGTGCCGCGACCTCCTTAGCAGGCGAGTGTGCTTCGGTCACTGCCCTCTCGAGTAGCGCGGCCTTGTTCTCGTGATTTATTTGCCCAGAAAGACTGTTCTCTAGATCGCCCGTACTTATTGGCGCGTTGGGGATTCGTTGGAAACCTTTCGTCGTGTTTGAAGTTGGGTTGACGCTGTCGGCCCTTGCCTTCGCGTTCCTTCAGACCTGACGCATCGTAGCTGACATAAAGAAATCAATACCGAACACGCATTGAGACAACACAGCAGCTAGGCGTGTTCCCATTACATCCGAAGGTGTTCATGAGCATGGGGTGATAGCCTTTGTGTATGCTGAAGAACGCGGATCTGTTGACCTCATCGTCTCCGACCAGTGAGTCACGGGAAGATGCAGGGTGTACAGTTTGACGTAATTTCCTAAAAAAAAGAAAAATAGAAGGGGGGGGTTCTGATGAAGGAATTCAGTGGGCTCCTTGTCGAACCCGTTAGAAAGCCTGCCATGAGCATTTCAGTTTTCGAGTCAAAGTTTCACCTCTGGTCAGAAATCGAAACGGTCGCCACAGTCTCGGCATGTCAACTTCTCCCAAGTTCTTCCTTGTGCATCTCTTTGGTACACTAAATATTTACATATCTCTGTACTGCATCTTGCATTGTTCACAACAGCAGCACACAAATGCAACCATATTGGTTGCTTGCACTCTGAAATTTCTATCGATTACCATGTAGACCAGTGTCCGTATTTGGTCGTGTCTCGCTGCAATACACCATATAAAAACAAGCCACAAAAGGCTCAACTATGAAACTTGTTGACGGGGTGCTCACACTCTTTCGGACGACGTCTGCCAGACCTTTGTGCGTTGCTATTACCTTAACTATGTCCTTCTCATTTAGGCTTTGCGTTAGATAAGGTTTGTGCTCTCTAGCTCCTCTCCTCATGTTATATGTGTCAGAGCTGGCATTATCGGGTGAATTCAGTGTTGCCGTGTTGTCTCTAACTATAGTATCGCTATATTTTTTGCACAATGCCTGCCGGCTGTTGTAACTACAGTTTTGCTTCGGAATGTTGTTGTGCATTCATCCTCAGAGTTGAAGTCTCTTTATAACGATGTCACTAGCATGACATCAGAGGAAGAGGCAACTATGGGAAGCTTTATAACACTTTCTGCTTAGCTTGAAGACATGGGTTTCATTCCTATTCATGGTGCTTGCATTTCTTAGTGCGTGAACACACTTATGTTGAGATTTAGGAGCATGTTAAAGGGGGCACCAAAGAGCAGAAACGATTTTTCACGTATTAATAAGTAAACTTTTCACAACCCCGAAAACGACAACCTAAACTTCAACACGATTCTTGGCAAGCCAGAATATATGCGAAAAGAAAATGCAGGTGCTAATGTCATAAATTTTAAAGGTGCCTACTGGGCCCCACTTAGCTTCTAATTGATCGAAATGAAGTTCGTTGTCATATCTGGGTGCCTTTATAGCACACAAAGTTTTGGAAAACTTTTTCGAACCAGTGGTATGAAAATATCAGAAAGTATGTTGCGAAGTTTCTCGTGTTGCGCACAGAGATTTCAATGCGAAATTTTAAAAAATGAAAACGAAATTTCTACCTTGATCTTCTTCACTAGTGATGAACTTATGATCGTGAAAAATGTATGGCATTGGAGTTCAGAGAGTACAGTTTTTCAATCTAAACAAAGTCATTGTTTCTCTTCTTAAGTGTCCCTTTAAGGAGGCCCAAGTAGTATCGGTGTTGTTGAACCTGGGTCTCTATGTCATGCCATGCTGTGCCTCATAAATCATAGTTTTCATGCGTAAAACCCCAGCAGTTATGAGCATTTACAATTCGACGGGAACCTCCGTCCTGTGTGCTTCTCCTCTTGTGCTTGTGTCATAACCTACTGTTGCACCCCTTCACATTATCATTATGTACAAACTGGCCCACAAAACTGCCCTGTTAATTGATTACTTATAATACTTAAACAGTGCTATTGTTTCCTGGTTTCATTACCTTTTGATTTTAATTTTTCTGTTAATCATATTGTTATTTTGGGGTGTTAAACACTAGTAATATTATGGTTGATTTCTATCTAAACAGGCTAATTAAAGTTCATGTCTTGCAAAAGAATCTTAGTGTAGTTCTGTGTGTCTGCTTTTTGTTCAGATTCCAGCTTAGCCATTAAACTCGCTGTCATCATAACGGTCTGAAAATTAATATGCATAAAACTAAAGTAATGCGCAACAGTCTCGGCAGAAAACAGCGCTTTGCTATAGGGAGAGAGACGCTAGAAGTTGTAAAAGAATGTCTACTTAGGCCATGGAGTAACCGCAGAGCCGAACCATGAGAGTATATTATAAAAAGCAAGCTTCATATGTGCATAGTACCACGCCAGTGATGTGCCTCTGAACCAACATCCTGCCTTTGTTTTGGCAATGTGACCTACATCTCCTGGGAATGTGTGTGCACTCCATTGGCAGTGTAGTATCTGAAAAAAAAAAAATAACAATTGTGAAAACTATGCTGCAAATACAAAAAATGACACAAAAGTAATGTCCACCTACAACTTCAATAGCCCCACCTCTGTGATTATTGCATCACAGTTTATAAAAAACTTGTCACAGGTTGTCACTGGCTTAGCACAGCACAATCTCTTGGTGTAGTAACTTTAGCAAGTACAATCAACACGGGGAGCAACTTTGCATCATAAATACAGTACTATGTTACCTTGAAAGTGGCTTGAGGAAAAAAACAAGGCTTTTCTAGGACAGCACACAAGAAGCAATGAAGCAACATCACTTAGCAAGCAACTCACTGCTCCAAACAGGACTACAAAATTTTCCCAGCAAAGTCTTTGCTCCGCTTTCGTAAGTGCTAAGTAATCATTAAGAAACAGTTAACAGCTAATTAGTACGAAATAGACATGACTAGCCAATCCAAGTAACTAAGTAGTATTAAAAAAATTTGGACACACGGACGTATCAATAGAGGATTTTAAGCACAAAAATTTTTTTAATGAAACCAGTCTTTATGTGTTGCTCTAATAATTAACCTATGACTCATTTTTGGAGCGAGAGTCAAGAAAAGAGCAGAGTGGGTTGAGGAAACAAAGCAGGATAAAGAATATTACAGTTGAAATCTAGAAGAAGAAATGGCCTGGGCATGTAGGCAGGATAACCGCTAGTCAGCTGGTCATTAAGGGTAACTGACTGGGTTCCCAGAGAAGGCAAACGCATGAGGGGGAGACAGAAAGTAGGGTAGGCCGATGAGATTAAAAAGTTCACAGGTATGATGTGGCAGCAGAAAGCACAAGACTGGGTTGATTGCCGGATCATGGGAGAGGCCTCTGCCCTGCAGTAGGCATAGTCAGAATAATGATGATATGGTATCTGTCATCGAACAATTTGTGGCTTTCAGTGAACTATAGCTATAGAGGGTTTATTGTGTCTGTACATGAATGAAAAACCAACTGCAAAAGACTTATTTCAATACAAAATGAGCCCTAGAAGTTGCGGCTATAAACTCAACCGGCTCCCATATTGCTGTTTCGTTTGACATCGTGCTGCACGAATCGGAGCCGTTTTCTTCTACTAAACTTTGAGCCCTCTAAATAAGGTTTTACTGCCAAGCTGAAGAAAGATGAAATAGCATGATTGCATGTATAGTGGACTACGTAACAAAATCATTCGTTGTAATGCAGACGCTCGCAAAGCAAAGAGTTTGTTACATCACTACTGGGGTTACGCAGCGTTTTTCGAAGGGTTGCAAGTGGCGTAATTCACTTGGGGCGCTAGCGGAATCAGCTGCCATCTCCGTGGTCTGTGGTGGCGTAGATATTCTCTGTTGGGGCGCTTTGTCGGTTCTGTCGAAACAGCGAGCAGTGACAAGAGGCTGTGTGCGTCACAGCGCATGATGCTGCAGTGTGTACAGGTAGAATGCGGTTAGGTGCCTGTGTGGAGACCACCAAGATAGATGCGCTGCCGTTCCTACGCTGGTGCCATCTTGCGGGCCCTGTCCCTGTGCCTTATGAAAATCTCAATTATCAATTAAGTGCTTCACAAAACTCAATAGAAATTTCGCCAAATTGTTTTGAGTGCACAAGAATGAACCTAGCTAACACAGATTATGATTGAAAATTGTTTGTCCCGGACATTTACAGGAAAATTAGCACTTAGTTTTGTTTCTTTTATTTTGTGTCTGCGTGTTGTGCTTGGGCATGTTTATAACATGCAGCAACTGTCGCAACACTGTCCTGCGAGGTCGAGTATTGTCGTGCTATACTTGCGGAACAAGTTTTCTTATCTAAGAATGGGAAACCATTGGGGCGCAGCTACTGCACATTTGCTCCTCCAAGAAGTAGTCAGGTTTGGCTTTTTCTAATGACGGCTGTGTTTGAATGATTGGAAAACATTTGTGAGTAAAAGTCATTAGAAGCTCCTTCAGCGAGACGTGTAAATTTGCTGGACGCCTGTCTTTATTTTGTCTGCGAGAATGTTTTCATAGTGCAAAAACACGAAATGACACTGCATGAAGTAAAGCAAATATGAATATCTCCTTGATGCTTGGTGAGTCTCTTTATAAACTTCATCTCGTAGAAAATAAAGTAATGTTGGTTTTTATAATTTTCACTGTCAAAACACAACACAATTGTGGGACTATATTCTCCAGTGGTGGCACAACTCACTTTGGCTCCATAGCCTTCAGAGCAAAGAAGTTTTCCGCGACTATTGATCACAAAGTGAAGGCTGAGAATGTGAATTTGCACAGGGGGGGCTAGAACTTTATATAGGTGACAACCCTTTTGACTGTAAATTGCGACTGATAGGATTGGTTTTCCAAACTGATGCAGAAAGACGGCCTGGGTGTGTTCTTAGTGTTGCGGTGCTTCTGACTGAAATTGTGAATTGTCAGTGAAAGGGTAAAAGGAACAATTGTCCAATGAAGCATGAAACCAGTTATTATGCATGCATGTAAAAAAAGTTCATTGTAATGAAATTGCTTGTGCATTAAAATTCTGCCACAACAAAATTGATGAGAAGTGTCAAAACGGTTCATTGTAACAAAATTTCATGCATAGACCTCGGCTTCTGGTGTCGGCAAGCACATTTTGATCCTTTGCATTGAACTCTTGCTAACCCAGACTTATTGAGTGCCCTAAATGCACAAGTTGGCAAAATCGCTCATGAATCGACTCACTCGGACTTGCTCAGGCTCGGATCAAGCCGCGAGTCTAATGTTTAATTCTAGTGGCCAAGTCGGAGCAGCCTATGGACTGTGCGAACGAGCTCTCGACCCTGGCGTAGAGCAACGTGTCCACATCCACGATGGGAACACCATCTGCATTGTTTGAGCAAGGTAGAAGCGGAAGTCCTTGAGTTGCCCAAAATACCTTGCGTGTAGTGTTCCATTCCGCTGATTCCACTGTCAAATTATGTTGAATTTCATGAGTGACAGCGGCAGCACCCCCAATGCCCAGTCTGAGTGAGCTCCACATTCTATGCTGAAATAGTTGAGAGTAATACATACTTGTACAATGTGAGTTGTTGTGTGCGAGCACATGGTTGAACTGCGAACTTGACACAGGGACAAAAGAATTGAAGCATGAAGAAGACATATCCGCAGCGATACTAGCAACGTTTTATTTTTGCAGACCCTACCATTCTATATACATCACGGACAACTGTGAACAAGAATCATATGGTGCCGGCCGCCGTTTTTCGTGCAGGTCTGGTCCCAAGGGGAGTTGAAAAAGTGCGCAGGCCGAAATTGGAGTTATCTCCTGAATGCTTTACGGTGGTGGACCCTCGTGACAGTGTCCAAGTGCGTCCCCAAGCAAAGGTGAAATGCCCAAACGAGCGCCTCCCAGCATCGCCGAGCCACCCAAGAAGAAAGGTAAGTGTTCGTTTCGTTGCAACTGGCGGGGTGCCAAAACTAAGTCCAAAAAACGGAAATTAAGGACTTTCAGAAAATCGAATTGACCTAGCTCAATGCTTCGAATTTACCATAAAATTTTGCCTATTCACTGCTTTCTTTTTATATTTATTAAAGGGCAATCACCGCAAAAATTTTCAGTTGTTGTTTTTCATCAAACAAAAGGCCCAAGCCCTGAAGAACCCAAAAAATGTACTGGTAAGCTAGGGTACAACTAGGGAAAGTAATATACATTTTTATAGCTATTTCCCGTTTCAACTGTACCCCGATATGGCAAGATGGTATGAGCTTCTCTTCCAGTGCTTGCTCAGCATATTGTGTACTCGGCTGCTCACCCGCAGGTCGCGGGTTCGAATCCCGGCTGTTGCGGCTGCATTTCCGATGGAGGCGGAAATGTTGTAGGCCCGTGTGCTCAGATTTGGGTGCACGTTAAAGAACCCCAGGTGGTCGAAATTTCCGGAGCCCTCCACTACGGCGTCTCCCATAATCATATGGTGGTTTTGAGACGTTAAACCCCACATATCAATCATTGCTCAGCATACTGTGATATTTTTATGGCCCCTTGTGCTGCGCATCCTACCCAGGCCTGGCATTTCCTTATTATTCTTCTTTGTGCTTTTTTCTATAATAATGAAGGCACAAAAAATGTTTCGGCTCCCACATTTTGTTTTTCTTTTATTACAGTTTCCAACCAGATGACTCTTCGCTATAGCCCTTTAATACATTCAAATTATAGTAATAATGATTTGGGAAAGACCTCTTTTTCATTAATGTCTGAACTCGGCTGCTGGCGAATTCAAAAGTGTTTAGTTGTGATAACACATAATAATGTAGCAGGGTTTGACTTTACTCTTTGATAAAAGTTTAGATGTCTTTTGTTAGACCTCCGTAACCTAGGCTGGCTAATCGTAGCAAAGTTTTGCACCATCTTGCAAAGTGGCGGAAGTGTTGTAAATGGGTTTTAACAGACAGCAATCTGCTTGTAGCACAAAGCCACATTGAAATCCACACAACTTATCCTGATGTCGGAGTAAAGGCTGTAGAGACGGGATGCACACACTTGTGTTGTTTCGCAAGTAGTACGTCAGCTTGCGGCTGATTTAGGTTTTGCTCGCTCGCATCGTTTAAATCGTTCAGAACACTATGTGCATGAAAATATAAACGGGGAAAACTTTTCATTGTTCAGTGTACACTTTAGTGTCGAATTACAAGTATATTTTCTTGGAGAACTGAACGGCACGTTCGCAGCTCCACATTTGCCCACCACGTCATGGACACCATGTAGAAAACTGGCATAAAAAGTGGTGCTAAAAAATGGAAAGGAAGTCATGCTGGCACAGTGTTACGTTGGCGGCAGAGACACCGCCAGAGACATGAACTAGTCGGTGCTACCAGGCAGAAGACAGCGTTTATTGACCGCGTAAAGCTTATATCATGAAAGAGGGGAAGGGTGCAGAAAGTGAGCAAAGAGAGAAAGACGCATGCACATGCTGTTCTGCAACCACTTCGGCGACTGCTAACGTTGCAGCACTTCTTGCACCTTGGTAACATTAACATTCCTTCGGTTTTTTTCTTGTGGACTGTTGTATTGGTTGTGCTACTGCAGACGAGTTCTTGGCGTCTTCCGTCATTGCTTAGTTATCAGGTAGCGCCGATTCCCGGGTGTCCTTGCTCTCCATAAACCATTCTTTATCGCACTTTCGTACTTTTGGTCGAACTTCGTACTTATTGGTCCATATTGCGACGGACAATCCCTGCCTCAGTCTCCACTTCCAAAATTCGAGCACCAGTCGTGGCCCTGACCCTCCCCGGCATCTGTTCCGTAATTTCGCACATAGACGAATTGTCCTGGTGCGAAATTCCAGTCAGTGTCTTCCGTCGGCTTGGCCGAGACGCTACGATGATTCCTTGGTGGAAAAGATAAGTCCATCCTTGCATGCAACCGGTAGCCCAAAAAGTCTTTCCGAAGGTGAAAGGCCGGATTGTTGAGGGGTACTTCTATAGTTGCAAAGCACTCGGGCCAGGGCGGGCGTCAACTCGGTGTTTCCAATCTTCTTTAATGCGTCTTTCACAGTCCGCACAGCACGCTCAGCCAGCCCATTGCTCCGTAGATGATGCGGAGATGTTGTAATGTAAACAATGCCATTGCGCTCCACGAATTGACGAAATTTGAAACCCGTGAAAGGTGTTCCATTATTTGACACCACCGTATGTGGTATCCCAAACTGGGCAAACATTGTTCTCAGGGCCTCGATGGTACTGCGGGAATTGGCATGTGCTACTGACACAGTTTTCGCCCTTCTCTGGCCAGTTTACAGGAGTTTGCGCATGTGGCATAGGCAGTGCTTGAACGTAGTTGTTATAGTTGGCGGTTACGCGTTGTCTTGGTCTGACCCAGGCCACCAAAATATCGATCTTGCTCTAGTCTTCTTTGAAGACTCTCTCTGATGGGAGTCATGCAGTAGCGTGAGAAACTTCTTGCGGGCGGCCCTAGGTATCACCACGCGATGACCCCAGTACAGCAGGTCGTTTTCAACCGACAGCTCATACCGGTTCTTATAATATCCTGAGAGTTCATCTTTCACACTCCGTGGCCAACCACTGTGGGTGTATTTGCATACTTGAGAAATGACGTCGTCTGTCACCGTTAGTGCTTGCAATTCTTTGGCGTGATGTCCTCTAGTTCCGATGCATTCTGTCACATTATAAGTTATACGGCTTAGTGTGCCTGCGTTCTGCAAAAGTCTCCCAGGCTTAAGCTGCAAACGGTACCTATAGGCTGCTGCAATGGTAGGGGTTGGCTTGTCCGCTCTCAAGAGACCCTGCAAAGGTTGATGATCGGTCAATAAACTCTCTTTCAAGTAGATAGTCACGAAACCATGTGACGCCATAGACCAAAACCAGTGCCTCTCGCTTAATCTGGGAATAATTCTTCTCGGCCGAGGTCAGTGTTTGTGACCGAAGCCCGATCGGTCTATACTGCCCATCCACTCGATGAAAAAGAGCAGCTCCTACACCATACGGTGAAGCATCACATTCTAAGAACAGCTGTTATGACGGGTCAAAATGAGTCGGTACTGGAGCGGCACACAATGCTTCCTTAGCTTTTTCAAAAGCATCCTTTCTGTGGTCCCCCATGACCATCGGGTTGTTTTTTCCAAACGTCTGTACAGTGGTCCCAGTAGAGTCGACAGGTTCGGTAAGAGCTTGTTATAGGAGGTCAGCATACCCAAAAATGATCGCAGCTCTTTAACATTCCGAGGGACGGGAGCATGTCTGACGGCCCCCGCGTTCTTTTCTGTTAGGTGCAACCCTGCGGCGTCGATTTGGTGACCTAGATAAACCGCCGCGGCCTCACTTATCCGGCACTTGTTGGCGCGAAGTTTAATGCCGTGTTCTCTGAATCGTTCCAAAACCTGTCGAAGCTTTACGTAGGGCTTGTGTGCAGTCTCAGCAATCAAAACATCGTCCGAGTACGCTTGCACCCCGGGTATTCCTTGTAGTATGGACTATATTGTTCTTTGGAATATTGCCGGTGCTGCAGCAATTCCGAAGGACAACCGGTTGTAGCAAAACAACCCTTTATGTGTGTTTGACAGCCAGCTTTTGCGAGTCCTCGTTCAATGCAATCTGGTTGTGTCTCGTAGATCCAAGATACTGAATTTTTCTCCACCTCGCAGATTCGCGAAGATGTCATCAATGACTGGCAAAGGGTATTGCTCCATTTCACACACAGGATTTAATGTTATCTTAAAATCTCCACAAATGTGCACAGCGCTGTTGCTCTTCAATACTGATACTATTGGTGCTGCCCATTCTGCAAATGGTACTGCAGATATTATACTAGATTCTTCTAGTCATCTAGCTCAGCAGATACCTTATCTATCAGCGCGAAAGGAACCTTTGTAGCCTTGCGAAATTTTGGGACTGCCGTGTCGATGTAAAGCTTAGCTGGTGGGCCCTTGACTAACCCAAGACCTACCGTAAATACGTCTGCATATTCGGCCATTATGGCACGAGTTCCTGCTGCCTTCTGCTGCAAGATTCTCCTATAAGTCTCGTCCACACAGGCTGGGACTTTCACAATCTAACACGGTAAGGTTACAATCGACCTCCGCCGACATATAATTTGCCTTCATTGCCAATGTGTCTAACACAGGTAGTTTGCCCAGGTAACAAGAAAGTTTTAAATGGGTATTCTGCAGCTGGGGCCAACGGTTGCGATGTGCCTCATACGTTCCTTTAGGGACTATGCAGACAGGAGAACCTGTGTCCATGTCCATCCTTATGGTGACACCATTCCATATGATAAACTTTTCTTATGGGCGGAACCAGGGGCTCAGTACCAGTGACGGAGCAGATTTGCAGTGCGCTAGAATCACTGTCACCACTTTGGTCTGTACTTCGTGCAGTTAGAGCTAGCATTTTTCTGGTGCCGCCTGTCTTTGTACACATGTGAGCCAGGTGCCCTTGCCTACTATAACTGTAGCATTGACAAAAAGCATGTAGCAGCTTTGTGACCGTACTTGCCGCAGCATTTTGAATTGCCATAGTGCGTTTCTTTGCTTCATCATTATGGTATCGGACGCGCGACGTTTTTTAACGTTCTGAACCGTTGAAATATCAGTGTGCTTATCTATCTGCTGTTAACAGTCTTCTGCGCTTTCCGCAGCGATAGAAAGGGTTTCTGCTTCTAAAAGAGTCAAGTCGCTTTTCGCTAGCAGCTGTTTTTGCGAACTTTTTGAGCGGACATCACATACGATTCTGTCTCTCAGCATTCGGTCTAACATGAACGAAAAATTACAGTTCTGGGCAACCTTTCTACACTCAAACCTCGTTATAACGTAACGGGATATAACAAAATAATAGATTTAACGAAGTAAATAAAATTCTCCTTGAAAACTTCATTGAGAACCATGCATTTTAAACCTCATAATGAAGTAAAATTGACCGGTAATTGGATATGACGAACTAAATTAGTCTATGAAATAGTCTTATATAAAAAAAAAACGACCGTAGTGTGTTAAGTAAATCGTTTTTGCGGAGTTTGACGCTCTTTCGGCGCGGCTCTTTCAAACTCCCACGCGGCCGACCTTACAGCCATGCCACGCGCGGCCGAGAAAGCCGTCCTCCCCACACAGCCAGCGGAGAGGATTCAGGTAGTGCTCAGCGGGTCACATGACCGAGAAGCGGCGCTGCGGTGCAAAACGATTTCCCTCTCAAGGCGGCAACAACTGCGTGTCCGCTGCTACCATGGCTGCTATCCTCTGCGCCGAGGAAGGAGGACTCTCCGCGACAGCTTTCTTTTTTTGTTCTCTTCGCGCGCGGCCTTGAAAGGAGACGGATCTTTACTTGCAGAGACGTAGAAGGGAGAAGCGTGGAACAGGCGCGTCGCAGATCGGCATTTGAGAGAGAGCAAACAATCCGCCACAGTCCTTTCTTTCCTTTTCTTTTTTCCTTCGCGCGCAACGTTGAGAGCTACCGCTGCGGGTTTGGGCATGGTGCTGAGAGCATTTTCGGAGCGCGGAATGTTCGAATTAACCGTCGCAAGTGCTTGTGCGTTCAAATTACAGGGCGTTTTCGCCCATTTGGAATGCACATAGCTTTGACGGGACCTCGGTGTGAGTTCGAATTATCCAAAGGTCGAATTAATGAGGTTCAACTGAGTTCGTGGTCGCGTAGCGGTACATCGGGCCGTGAGGCGGTTTCCTTCTTTGAATGCTTATAGGTGTGCGCCCATCTGAGCATACATTTCCACAAACTGTTATAATCGATATAACAAAATAATGGATGGCTTTTGTGAAAAAACTTGATGCTCTCAGAGATTTCGTTAGGCGTTGTGGCATAAAAGTCATTCAGCATTGCTACCACTTCCCTGTAGCTAAGAGCGCTTGGCAGATGTGGCGCCACTCCTCTGCATAGGACTTCTATCGTCTTTGACCCCAACACAGGGGCGAACAGTGCCCTTTTCTTAGCTTCGTTGGTAACCTCATTGGCTTCAACATACGCTTCAACTTTTACAAGATAAGCATTCCATTTATCTGTTTTCTGGTCGAAGTCCGGGAGCCTATGTGCCACAGTCGTCACTGAGTTCCGCGCTGAGTCAAACGTTGCAGAGCTCCTGTCATATAGTCAGCGTTGAAGGGATAACAACACCGGGCTAGCATCGGCATAAGCCTTTTGAGTGGGTCGCTTAAACTCGTCACCACTGTTACGTTGGTGGCAGAGACGTTGCCGGAGACATGAACTATTCAGTGTCACCAGGCAGAAGACAACGTTTATTGTCCGCTTGAAGCTTATATCATGAAAGGGGGAAGCGGGCAGTGAGGGAACAAAGGGAGAGAGAAGATGCATGCATATCTTCTGCGTCCACTTCGGCAACCGCTGGCGTTGCAACATTATGTGCTTGAAAATGTGAATGGGGAAAACTTTTCATAGTTCAGTGTACATTTTAATGTCTAATTTCAAGTATATTTTCTTGGAGAACTGAACAACACATTTGCAGCAACACATTTGCCCACCACGTCATGGACGCCATGTAGAAAACTGGCATAAAAAGTGGTGCTAAGAAATGGAAAGAAAAGGAAGTCTTGCTTGCACTGCGAATAAAAACAGTTTGCCTATGACTTTCCGCAAATGTCCGAGTCTCATAATAAATAAAGCAGCATTTATTTCCACAGCAGAAAATGGGAAATTATCTATAAGCTTAAGTACTGTTTCTTTACTTGGTATCAGGCATTCGCTTTGTTTCTGTAGCTTGCACTGTGCTGTCAAGAAAAGTTGGAGCCGAGTACGCAACAAATTGACTGTGGTTGGAAAACAAACCTGGGACTGCCGCTTTTTTGGGGCAGTCTCTGTACTAATTGAGCTAGGCATGGTGCTATGTGCTAGCATCGTGTTTAGCTGAGTTGGTAGAGTTGTCATGGTTATAATGATGCGCATGATCTCTTCTCTAGCCGATCACATACACTCACGCACTTGGTGTCGCTGTTCGAGGATTTGTGTTTGTGGCTGGATTTTAACAGGAAAGTGTTTTATGCTGGGATCCACCATGGCTTTGCTGACGTACTTTCTTCACGAAAGTGACGTAGAAAAATACATACTAAGAAATTTCAGAGAAAACAAACCAGAGGCGAGCATTTGTCACGCGAAATTGAATCAGCAACCTCTCGATTCCCAGAGCGCACTCCGTGCGCCGTCGGGAATGATAACGGCAAGCTGTTTATACACACCATAAGCTGTTTCGCAGTCCTCAGAGCTTCGAATCTTTAGCATCTTTTCGTTATCAGTGCCGAGCTGGCACGATCTAAAAATCGTCACCTCTGGGAAGCGCAGAATCCACGGTGCGTGGTCTCCCCTAAGCGCACACTTACTCCTAATTCGGGAGGGGACGGCGGTCGATTTGCACGCTGCCACGGCCGCGTTAATGGAAGGAGCATACTGCTCACACATGACTCAGGAAGAATTGTGGCAGATGTTAGCGCTCGTTTTTTGTTTGCGTCTTTGTTTGCACAGTGCACTTTAAGTGTCGAGCTGTGACACTTGCTAGTCTGCGCTTAAGATGCCCGCTGCATGTTTCGAGTTGCTTGCCTTTCGTAATGCGACTTTACAATTTGTTGTTGTTGCTGAAGCAATGAACAATAAATGCTCATTTACCTTTGTAAAGACACGTTTCACTTTCATGTTATATTCCTATATAGGAGGATCAGCCACGTTTTTCTTTTTTTTTTTTTCCAACTAGAAGGTGTCCTTTCTGAGAAGCTCGCATAGATTTCTTTGAAAGGAATTGCCTAGACTTTTTATTGACTTCAGGTTACAGATTGATGGTTGCCAATTGACCCTTTCATGTTGGCAAATATGTGATTAGGATGCCTCATTCAAGCCGTTTTAAGCCTGGGTTGCGCTATCACTCAAGAACTGACATTTTCTGTTTGTCTTTGCGTGCAGCCGTTAAGAAGGCACCGAGGGTAGCTGCCAATGGACACCGTTTGCCAGATCCCCTGCCTGCTGGTGAGGTCCTCACGGACCTTTTCAAGAAGCAGTGGCGCCTCGGCAAAGCGGTGGGCTTGGGCGGATTTGGGGAGATCTACCTAGGTGAGTTAGAGTGTTTACGTAACCTTTATATCGTGTGAGTAGTCACCGTCGTGCCACCAATACTGACTGAGTGTGTGTGTGTGTGCGTGTGATTGCGCAAAAGCGGGGGCTATAGATAATCTCGGCTGGGTTTCGTGCTTCAAACCAATTGTCACAAAAGGGTAAGTGTTTCCTCTAGAGATACTTTTATGAACTTCATGCGCTTCACGAGTGCTACCTCGCCTTTCGGAGTACGTATGGAGTTTGACCGGACCATTTCGCCCAAAGCAGTCGCAGTTTGGTGAGTATGCAAGTGAGCGCTGGAAATCTGCGAGATGTACTTTGGTTCTAACAGAGACAACTTTCTGGGTGTGCCTGCTGTTCGCTCATTGCTGGGAAGTCTTTTTCCTGTCTTTTCTTTGGCTGGGATTGCCGTTTTTGTAGGTATGCTCACCACGTGAAACTTGGCAGCTTTTGTGGATTTTATGGGAGAGGTTTTCGTGCATGAAGAGTGTGTTTACGTTTTCTGAAGATATCCATCCGCCTTGCGGGGAACCACAACGCCACGAAAACACACACACCCTAGTTCCTTGGAAGTTCTGGCCAAGTCACTGGTTTCTGTTTGCTGTAGGACCTGCTCTTTGAAGCCCTTCAGCGAGAATTCTGTGGGAGAACTCTGAATTCAGGTTGGCCGGTGCATTGGCAACTGCAGATCGCACGAGTGAATAAGAAAATGCGCATGTCTGTGTGTTTGTATGCACCTCGCATTTTCTGCCTTTCTGCCAACTGTCTGGCTATTAGCAAATTTTCGTAAACTTTTGGTGCATGTGTTGAATGAACAAAGGTGTGAACGGAGTTCAATGGCCGCAACTGCAAAGAAATATTGATGTGTTTCATTGTTGCATGTGGATTGGTCATTTGCTGCAAACACAGGCTTTTATTTCAATTGCACGGTTTTCAAGGGCTAAAAGAAAAGTTATTTGTATTTTTAACTTTTTATGGTTTGGCCATGGTATCTTTCTAGACTTTTTTTATCGGCAGTAAGGTGGTTTATTCTCAGAAATACATTGCAAGATTGCATGGAAACGTTAGGGCCACAGAAAATATGAGGGGCTTAATTGAAGATTTTGCAAACTTCCCACAAGTGGTTGCTCTAATCCGGAAACATTGCTCATAGGTCTCTGTTTGCTTCAGCTCGCGTACCACGCGTCTTGCAAAATTTGTGTGCTTCGAGCAAGCTTGTGTGCGTTTTTTGCCTCATTCTCCTTTTCTGGTTTTCATATCCGGGAAACTGCTGTGAGTTTTAATGTTTAAATATTGCGTTTGTACTATCTCTATTGTAATTGGCACGAGTGCTGCATTGCACAGGTTCTTGAGAAAGTAAAGTTGTCTGTGTTCGTCATTTTTTTTTTTCTGTTTGGCCACTGTATCGTCTCGGGAAGATGTTTCTTTCATCAGAAGTCTGCGGGGTTCATCCAAAAAATACATTGCAAAATCGCATGGCTGGTGGTTTTGTAACGTGCAAGTTGTGTCTTTAAATTTTGCTGGTTGCAGTTGATTGGTTTCTTTGCTTTTGGAAGCAGATGATATACTCGAAACAGAAGCTCATACCATGTGTAATAGATATTTGGAATGCAATTGTGCTTGGTCCTTGGACGCTGTATCGATCCGACGATGTCTTAATTGCACAAGCAGCTTCATGTGTTGAGCTCCTCTGTATCGCTTGAATGCCGTTCTTGATTAGTTGAATAAAGGACTTTATTTTTGCCCACTCTTGTAGTGTGTGTCTTTCTTTGCTGTGGTTCTGCAACAACCCAGCACAAGTCCAGGCGATTACTGCTTATCCCTCTCCCCCCCTCCCCTGGCTGTTTTCCAGCTGTTAGTTCTACTGTGATGTTCTGCATGGGCCTTAAATGTTTTAGTATGAATGCTTTGAAAAAAATGAAAAAAAAGTCGTCTATTATTCGGTAATCTTTTTCACAAGATCTCTTTACAGTAGACACCCTTTAAAACAAGCTTCAAAAGACCATGCAAAATAGTGACATTGTTTGAAAGTCTGTTCTTGTTGAGTTATTCACAACCACTGGTGCTTGGACAACAGCGACTTGTGGCGACATGCAACAAAATAAATCGTCACAATGCAGGTCGTCTGCACGCTGCTCTTGCGTATGCACGTAAAGGCTTGTGAGTATGATGTCTATATGTCTTTTGTGGCTATTAGTGGAAAATTGATTAAAAAGTTTGATATTGATTAATAGGGTTTGTCTTAACGGGTGTCTACATCACCTGCGTACTTACCCAATCTGACCACCGTTATTCTTTTTTCTCCCCCCTCTTTTGTGATCAGCGTCTGACGAAGTCTCCAAACCTGTGGATGCCAGTGCAGCGTACGTCATAAAAATTGTGAGTGGTGATCTGGCCTGGCAGCTTTGAATTTTGTGTTGAGGCGTTTTTGTTTGCTCATCTCCGTTACCTGTGTTCCTAGGAACCTCATAGCAATGGCCCACTGTTCACTGAAATCAACTTCTACCTCCGCGTGGGAAAAGCTGAACAGAGTGAGTTTCTTTTGTTACAGTGGCATCTTGTCTTTGTGCATCGTTTGAAAGTGGTTCAGAAACGAAAAATTATAGGTCTTATTTCTTTCTCTAGCCAACCACTTATCACTTTTCAATGACTTATGCTTATGGTGGTTCGTAAACCCGCTTTCTCGGGCGTATGACAGTGTGAAAATGTTCTCAGAACAGTTAGTTTTGATATTTGGTTCCAAGGACAGTGTGAAGATGTGTTTTTTAAGTCACCATTGGTATGTGACTACAGTAGAACTTTGATTGTACCCCCCCCTGTTTCATGACAACCCGCATTTTGCAATGAATCGGCTTGGTCCTGGCGAAATTCCCATAGAAATAATGTGTTAAAAAACTGTGGTTATACGCCACAGTTGTGCGCCAGCCCCGCAACTTACGACTTTCTCAATCGATTTTAAAAAAAGTTCACTCGAATCAAACCTTAACTAAATATTCACGAATGCAAAATGTGAACTGGCATTCTCCTAGGTTTACTATTCAAAAGTTGAGCGAGACAGGATGTCTTTTTAAATTGGAAAACTTATGCTCCTGGTGGTTCCTGCACTTCTACATATGCTTCAACTGCGTGTACACATATCCGCGGTCATTATCCAGTGAGGATCTATCCACACAGAGTAGGTTCATCTAGCCAAAGAGCTGATATTTTCAAGTTTTCGGTTCGTGGAAACATTTCCTTGTCAAACAGCTGATCTCTGCCTTTGTTGCAGTCGCAGGCTTGCGCACACATAAGGACACGACACAGCTGTTATCATTGTGCAAAATTACTTAATTTGATGTCAACGCTCATGATAACGGCAGGACATCACTAGTGGCACTTGCAAGCTGCTTCAACGTGCACAGCTCAGTCGCACACAAAGGCATTCCATGCAAACTCGTTCATCGCCATTATGTGATAGCAATGACACTGTGTCCGACTCTTCTGATGTAAGGCTGTCGGCAACGTGAAGGCAATTTTAGGACTTTATTTAGCAGTAGAAAAACGTGCGTAGGAATGTAATATTTCTAATCAAAATAATTGCTTGCACCTCTTCCAATTAAGTAATGCTGCCATTAGCTGTTACTGGTAAGAATCAGTTAATCTACTTTTCTTGTAGAGGCACAAGGTCGTGTCATGGGCTTATTCAGGCAGTCTGTACCCGTTTTTTGGGCAAGGTTAAGTGTCACTGCCTATAACCTCAGTTTCTTATTATACTTCGCCCACATTATATGACTGTTTTGCGTGGTTCCCTGAAACACGTGTAATTGGGGCTGTCTGAGAACGTACCATATCTTTTGTTCAAATGGGTTTTGTATATCCTTTTTTGTTTTACCGCATATAGTATTAATACCTGGCTATCTAGTTTGCTGATTTGCTTTAAAACTCCAGCAGTTTACAACTAAGTCTTGCACGCTTGAAATTGAGCCATAAATATACTCAAGCTGTGATAGTTTCACAAAAAACCTTGTTTTGGTAGCAGTCTCCAATGGTTCTGTAGCAAGAAACATGAGAGGCATAAATGCACCCAATGTGGCCATTTTCACGAACTGATGAAGCAGAGCAGCTGCCAGCGTTCAGTTCCAAAGCACGGGGGTTCCTTGTCATCTGGCACAAGTCTCTAGCCCTAGCATTAGCTGATCGAGAGGCGCAGCGCGGTGGCTAGTAATATTTATTTATTTATTTCAGTACCCTAAAGGCCCAATTGGGCATTACATAAGGGGGGATTTAAGTGAATACATACATTTCAAGCAACATGAACGGAAAACAGAATACCAAAAAGTAACAATAAAAAGGAAACAGCGAGTAAATCGAATCACAGCATCAAGTCAAGTACGTTCACCAACATTAATCGAGTACATATTCATTAGTACAATAATAATGAAAACACTTAAGAAAATTACATCAAAGAACACTGAATAAGTATCGGGAGCAAAAACAGCAGACGAAACGAGGGCAATCAGACACAGGTCAGCCATGTTTTTCACTATGCAAATAGCCCTGAAGCATGGAGTTAAATATGGAAGGATCTGTAATTTCGGCGATGTTAGGTGGAAGAGAATTCCACTCGATTATGCATAATGATAGTGGCAAATTTTGAAACTTCTTGGTCCTAGCAAAAATGGGGGCCACCTTGTGCGCATGATTAAGGCGGGGTGAAGTATGAGGGGCTGGAAAGATATGAGACTGGGCGAAGGATGAGTTGCTGTGATAAAGTGAGTGAAAGAACGATAGTTATATATCGATAGTTAGTATGACAATGGTTATAAATGGCAGTGATGACGCCACACCCTGTGTTGGATGTGCATACGCCAAATAAAATTGTTTAGTATAGAATTTCGTTACTCAGGTGAGAAAGAATTCGTGGGATCAAATCCCGGCTGTGGCGCCTGCATTTCCGATGGAGGCGGTAATGTTTAAGCCCGTGTGCTCAGATTTGGGTGCATGTTAAAGAACCCCAGGTGGTCGAAATTTCTGGAGCCCTCCACTACAGCGTCTCTCATAATCAAATGGTGGTTTTGGGACGTTAAACCCCACAAATCAATCATCAAATCAGGTGAGAAAGAACGAAGAAGTGAGAGCTGTTGTACATGCTTTGCACCCTCCGCCATCAACTACAAAAGAATCAGTTCTGGTATAGAATAAATTACACCAAGTTGTGCCAGATTTTTCATGCTGAAAGCTGCATTCCCTGTGAGTACTTATCAGCTGGCATTAAAAGCGACACGAATTTCGTGACTTGCTTGCTCGAAGTTTTTCAGTATGCCACGAATTCACTACGCCACGCAGTAAAGGGTTGAAATATGCAATATTTCGTGTGCTTTTTTGGGGGAACGAGATTTTCGCTAAACTCAGTTACAAAATAAATCGGCATATCACAACAGTCTAGATTCAGAACTGTGGGCAGTGAAACAAAAATAGATGTTCTAAACCCACTAGAAGAAAATTAGAGCTTTAGTAGAGGTGCAAAACCCATCGGTGCACCCGTCTTGCAGTCGATCAATGGGTCAAGCAGAGGAAGTTGGATTACCTGGGCATGCCTCGCTTCCGAGGTTCCGGGTCCCATGAGCACAATGGTGTCAAGTACCGGTTCATGGTGATGGACAGGTTTGGCGAGGACCTGCAGAAGATCCTTGACCGGCAGGGCAAGACGCTCCCCTTGAAAACTGCCTTCAGCCTCGGGATGCGCGTGGTGAGTGTCGGCCTGCTCTTGTACGGGAGTCGCGAACTCGCTTCAGCTAGCGTGCTGTAGTCGAGAAATTCAGTCCAGCCAGGGCAGGAACAACGAAGGAGTTGGGAGTTGCAGAGTTTCCTCTAAATATGCTAGAGGGAACTCGGGTGCTAGTGTCAATCATAGATTCCTATAAATACACAACGGGGAACTCTGGTGCTAGTGTCTATGGGAGCTGCAACGCATGGCGCTTCACCGAGCATAAGAATGATGGGCAGTGCACGGATTTGTCGAATTTCCGTACTTTCGGCTCCGGTTTGGCTTCGCATTGCTTAAATTTGCTTTGTCATGAAACAACATTCAGCAAATATTCAGCAGTTCCACTTCACTACCTTAATTTTTAAGGCCCACCATTTCAAATCAGCTCACGAAGTTTATAATCTTTCATTTTTTTTTTTTCATTCGAAATAAAATGGAAACACTGCAATCAACGAAGCCACAAGTGCGTTGGAGACCCACAAGCACGAAGACTTGGCAAATCCGTGTATTACCCATCATTCCAATAGTTGCCGAACGATCGCTGCGTCATAGTCTCCTCTAATTATATTATAGGAAACTTGTGATTGTGATTGGATGGTAGAAGTAACGAGGGGAAAGGGGGGGGAAGTAGTTTGCCCGAAATGTCGGCTGAGTATGCAATCTGAAAGGCAACCTACGTTAAATTTCATATTATGTAATAACTAGCCCACCTTTTGCCACTCGTATATTGGCCCTTTCTGATGGGTCTGTGGCCTCAATGATTTAAAAGCATATCAGTACCTATTTTCAGAATGTATAAAACCTTGATGCCGAATCAGAGATATGGCTCTTCTTTTGTGGATTGACTCGATAACAGAAAATGCTTGGTTATGGCTGTGTAGCTCATGAATATACTTTATTGAAAAAATGTACATACAGTCAAATCCTGTTTAACGAACTCAAAAGTGCCACAAAAAGTGGTAGTTATACCATTTGTGGAGGTAATAAACAGTTATGAGTTAGCAATCTGGGGAGTACTTGTACTGCCTCCTTAGGTTTTATTTGACCGTAGATTTCTTTCCCCGAAACAGATTGATGTGCTGGAGTACGTACACAGCTATGAATACATCCATGCCGATGTCAAGGCGTCCAACCTTCTACTAGGTTTTGGCAAGGGCAACGAAAACAAGGTGGGTAGAAGTGTCAAGCCTGTCGGTCGCGGGGTTTCGGTGCAAGCTCTCTTTTTTCTGTTGAGATATTTTATGTTAAACAGGCCCTGAAACAGTTGTGACAATTGTTTACTGAACCATTTATATAGTAGCCCAGATTCTTAGACTGAATTGAGCTATTTTCAAAAGATGCATAGATAATTGCCAGGTTTTAAAGTTTCAATGGCACAGGTTGCAGTAGTTTCACCACATCATCCTACGAAGGTCTTGGTCTAGGGGTCCAGAAAAGACGATGGGGTATGAGACTAAAGCCACTGGCTCCTTGTGTAAATTAATGAGAACTCCATTATGAATAAATAACTGCATGTACATTAATTATTAATTAACCATCTTGATGTTAAGCAGCATGCTGCCCTGTATAATAGGTCGGGTGAGCTGAGCGTCGTTTACGCTCAGCCACGCACAGATGTAGCATCCCAATACAGTGCAGGGTGTGCAGAGAACTGCGTAGGTTTTGCGTTTCTAACAAGCACATCTGCAAAATTGTGGTGAAACCAAGCGGACGCACCTTCACTCAACTGACTTTGTAAGAGTGCGACATGCGCTCTCTGTTCTGCTACTTGGGTGATCATTCTGTACACGGAGCGGATATCGTAAACGTAAAGGTGCCAAATGGGCAGTGACTCCACCAAACCCTCCTCCTGATGGTGCACTTCTAGCCGGCGCCTTCTTATTCTAAGCCCACTTACTGCTTCTAAAAGATTGATGCGAGGACAGTTTCAGATGAGAGCCTTTGAGCATCCTGATCGCGCGAGAAAACTACTGGCACAAAGCACTAACATTTTGCGCCAGGAAATATAGACAAGCGCAAAAGCAAACGTATACGATTGGACAACCAAGAAGACCAACGTGCAGGAAGGGAAAAAAAAATCGCGTTTGTCACGCTAGTCATTAAGATGTGGAACGGTGCTCTAGAAAAGAAAAGCACACCGGCCATGTCAGCCAATGGGAGACTCCGTATGGCGCACTAGAAATCATAGGTCAGCACTTTGAGAGACTACTCACTCATACTCACTCACCACAATTTTTCAGCCTTCACCCTCACTCACTCTCATACCCACGTCTACTCCCACTCATAGGCCCTCACTCACGTTCATACTCACGCCTACTCGCACTCATGAGTACTCACGAACGTTCATACTCCCTCCTTGTCACACTCAGAGTACTCACTCACGTTCATGCTCACTCCTTCTCACACTCAAAGTACTCACTCACGTTCATATTCACGCCTACTCACACTCACTCCTACTTACTCACGTTCATACTCACTCCTTCTCACACTCAAAGTACTCACTCACATTCATACTCACTCTTTGTCACACTCAGAGTACTCACTCACGTTCATACTCACTCCTACTCACACTCGTGAGTACTCACTCACGTTCAAACTCACTTCTACTCACTCTGAAAGTACTCACTCACGTTCAAACTTACGCCAACTCACACTCTAGGCCCTCACTCACGTTCATACGACTACTCACACTGATGAGTACTCACTCATTTCATACTCACGACTACTCACACTTGTGAGTACTCACTCACGTTAATACTCATGCCAGCTAGCACTCATAGGCCTTCACTCACGTTCATACTCACGACTACTCACACAGATGAGTACTCACTCATGTTCATACTCACCACTACTCACACTTGTGAGTACTCACGTTCATACTCACAACTACTCACACTGATGAGTACTCACTCACGTTCATATTCACGCCAGCTAGCACTCATAGGCCTTCACTCACGTTCATACTCACAACTACTCACACTGATGAGTACTCACTCACGTTCATACTCATGCCTACTCACACTCACTCCTACTCACTCACGTTCATACTCACGCCAGCTAGCACTCATAGGCCTTCACTCACGTTCATACTCACGACTACTCACACTGATGAGTACTCGCTCATGTTCATACTCACGACTACTCACACTTGTGAGTACTCACTCACGTTCATACTCACGCCAGCTAGCACTCATAGGCCTTCACTCACGTTCATACTCACTTCTACTCACACTGATGAGTACTCACTCACGTTCATACACACGCCTACTCGCACTCATGAGTACTCACTAACGTTCATACTCTCTCCTTGTCACACTCAGAGTACTCACTCACGTTCATACTCACTCCTTCTCACACTCAAAGTACTCACTCACGCTTATACTCACGCCTACTCACACTCACTTCTACTCACTCAAGTTCATACTCACTCCTACTCACACTCGTGAGTACTCACTCACGTTCAAACTCACTTCTACTCACTCTGAAAGTACTCACTCACGTTCAAACTCACTTCTACTCTACTCAGAGTACTCGCTCATGTTCATACTCACTCCTAACACTCATGAGTACTCACTCACGTTCAAGCTTATGCCAACTCACACTCTAGGCCCTCACTCACGTTCATACTCACTACTCACACTGATGAGTACTCACTAATTTCATACTCACGACTACTCACACTTGTGAGTACTCACTCACGTTCATACTCACGCCAGCTAGCACTCATAGGCCTTCACTCACGTTCATACTCACGACTACTCACACTGATGAGTACTCACTCCCGTTCATACTCACTCCTACTCACACTCGTGAGTACTCACTCACGTTCAAACTCACTTCTATTCACTCTGAAAGTACTCACTCACGTTCAAACTCACTTCTACTCTACTCAGAGTACTCACTCATGAGTACTCACCCACGTTCAAACTTACGCCAACTCACACTCTAGGCCCTCACTCACGTTCATACTCACGACTACTCACACTGATGAGTACTCACTCATTTCATACTCGCGACTACTCACACTTGTGAGTACTCACTCACGTTCATACTCACGCCAGCTAGCACTCATAGGCCTTCACTCATGTTCATACTCACGCCTACTCACAGTCACTCACGTTCATACTCACGCCTACTCACACTCATTGTTCATGGCTCACGTTCATACTCACGACTACTCACACTCTTAGAGAAACACGGACTGCTGGGCGAGTTGGTAATTCATTTTAACGGAGGTGCACGAAAAATTGAAGTACAAAAGGAAGACACCTCGAGACAGCGCGCCGTGTCCAGGTGTCTCCTTTTTGTACTTCAATTTTTGTGCACCTCAATTAAGACTCATAGTTACTCACTCACCTTCATACTCACGCCTGCTCAAGATTATAGGCCCTCACTCACCTCCGCACTCGCATAAGAATTCACCTTCATACTTACGCCCACCCATACTCAAGCGCACTGACTCACATACTTTTACATTCACATATTCATCATCATCACAGCAGGACAAAGGCCTCTCCCCTGTTCCGCCTGTCAACTCTGTCCTTCGCTTGCTGTTGCCACTTCATACCCGCAAACTTCCTAATCTCATCTGCCCACCAAACTTTGCCTCCCCTTTTCCCGCTTTCCTTCTTTTGGAATCTATAAAATAACCGGCAGAAAACGAAAGTAATGAACAACAACCTCGAAAGAAAACAGCGCTTCGAGATAGGTGGCAGTGCACTTGAAGTTGGAAAAGGTATATACGTCTACTTAGCACAGGTAATACCTGCGGAGCCAAGCCACGAGACTGAAGTAACTAGAAGAATAAGAGTGGGGTGGAGAAGATTCGGCAAGCATTCTCAGCTCATAACTGGTAGATTGTCACTATCCCCTCAAGACGAAGGTATATAACAGCTGCATCTTGCCGGTACTTACCTACTGAGCAGAAACCTGGAGGCTTACAAAAAGGGTTCAGCTTAAATTGAGGGCGATGGAAAGGAAAATAGTAGTTGTAACCTCAAGTGTCAAGAACAGAGCAGAGTTGATCAGGGAACAAACTGGGGTTAAGGATATCATAGTTGAAATCACGAAGAAGAAATGGACATGGGCCGGGCAGGTAGTGCGTAGGCAGGATAACAGCTGGTCATTAAGCATAACTGACTGGATGTCCAGAGAAAGCAAACGGGTTATGGGGAGACAGTAAATTAAGTGGGCAAATGAGATTATGAAGTTCTCGGGTACATAATGGCAGCGGCAAGCACAGGACCGAGTTGAGTGGCGGATCATGGGAGAGGCCTTTGTCCTTCAGTGGACATTGTCAGGCCGATGATGAATATTAACATTGAGGTAGCGTTACGTGTACTCAGGTTACACAAAACAATCGAGCTGAACAATAGTCGCTTTCTTTAAGGGGCGGTAGGTTCCACAAACAGGCAATGACTCAGCGCAATTACGACGCACCTGCACATTCATTTGTGTGCCATGACGCGTAGGAGATGCTGAGACATCGTTTAGAATCTCAGTAATGTGTTACAAGCACTCAAAACGCGCTTTCGTAGGCTACAACGCACGCGCGAGAAATAGAGACGCTCTCGACAGCTTCAGTATACTACACGGCCACCGCTATGATTACCCGCCAGAACCCAAGACGTTGCCATGCTATCCGGCTCAGCCGCCTCGTTCGTTCCACTGCCCCTAGCCCCTTCTGACTGCACTAGCGGGACAGGCGGACGCCGGGGCCTCGCCGCCGCCCGGCCACTGGTAGGTGTTCTGTGGCCCAGCGCGACCGTCGAGACGGCGCCTCCCCTCTCTGCCTCGCCTTCACATGGAATGCATTGCGTACGGCAGTTTTGCATTCGAGAAATTGTGCGCATCTTCGGAGATGTTTTCCTTCCTCTGTGGGTCGCGCTCACGTGGAGACTTCGTTGGCTCCGTGCCGGCACTGACGATTGCAGGGGGCCTTATTTATGGACCTGCGGACGCGGTTAACGTTCATTGGCAGTGTGCGTACGCAGGGTTATCGCGGACAGCCGAATAAAACGGTAATTAACGAGTTGCGTTATGTGTGTTTTTGTGTTAGCCCGCGTTATGTGAATTATAGAATGAATTTTCTAGGGTGATTGGGCGCTTATTGCACATTGTGTCTGCACTGTTGAAGGCATAATAAGCCGCCGAAAACTGAAGGGAGGGTAGAGATTGAAACGGCGATGCGAACAGGGTCCGATTACGCTATCGCATAGTATACTATTGACGGCGAAGCTCAACCGTCCTCCAAGCTTTCCTTTTTTTTTTTTTCTTAATGGGGCACTGAGAAGGCGAAGTTTGCACACAGCTTCGCGCTTGAGAGGTGATGAGATCACTTAAGGTTTTCGTTCAAGGCAGCCTTCACTTGAGGGACAACGCAGAGATAGAAACTGCAAAATCACTGCGCACAATGTGCGTCGTGCACACAATGTGCTTTCTCTCGTGGGCCATTTCAGCGTTTTGTTTTGGGGGGGGGGGGGGGGTGCGCAGTGTTTTTTTTTTTTCTGAACCGGCTCGCGTGGCGATTTTTGTTAAAGGGCTTCTCAAGACCTTGTTGTTTTACATGATTATCAGCGGGTTGCGTAGACTGAAGGCGCTAGTGGTAAGTGCAGCAAGAATGGTAGCTATAGGGACAGGCAGTTCAAAGTTATTCAGCCTAGAAAATTCAAATTACAATAAAATGGACGGCTACCCTCAACTCAAATTTTGCGGTCACCTCGCCCCCCCCCCCCCCCCCCCATCTGATGTAGGATGGCTCCCCCAGTTTCCAAACTAACATAAGGCTTTTACGTACAGTAAGCTTGCATGCCATAGTGCCCGTTATTTCCAACGTATTGAAGACGCCGTTGCAATGGTTACAAATATTTATCACACTCATAGTAACTCACTCATGTTCCTACTCGCTGCTACTCACACTCACAGCAACTCACTCACCTTCGCAGCCAAGTCTACTCACACTCATGAGTACTCACCCAGGTTCGTACTTACTCCTATTCACATTCATGAGCTCTCACCCACTCCTAATCACACTCATGAGTACTCGCTCACGTTCATACTAACAAATACTCACACTCATCAGTACTCACTCATGTTCAAACTCCTACTCACTCACGTTCTCACTCACTTCCATACTCTCTCCTTCTCACACTCAGAGTACTCACTCACGTTCATACTCACTCCTACTCTCACTCATTTCTACTCACACTGATGAATACTCACTCGCGTTCAAATTCACATCTAATCACACTCATGAGTACTCACGTTCATACTCACTCATACTCACACTCAGAGTACTCACGTTCATACTCACTCCTATTCACACTCAGAATACTCATTCACGTTCATACTCACTCCTACTGACACTCATGAGCCCCCACTCACGTTCATACTCACTTCTACTCACACTAAAAGTACTCATTCACGTTCATTCTCACTCCTACTCATACGTGCTCACTCACGTTCTACTCACTCATACTCATCAGTACTCACTCATACTCACTCTCACCACATTCAAATGAGTATGAATGAGTGTGAGTCAGTGTACTCATGAGTGAGTATGCCAAGCTATGCTAGAAACGTGCTCCGAGTGAGAGCCAATCAGCGACCCAGGAACAACCTTCAGAAAACTCTCAACAGCGGCCATTCTGCTTGGACGAGGCCATTTTGAGATGGCGCAAATTACACACAAGGGGAACAGCTTCAAATCTAGTCCAACCAACCAAGATAATGACGCTCAGCTCGCTTCAACCAACGCTCATGGTGCGCGTGCGAAGTTCGAATAAATTTCGTTCCTTTGGGCGCATTTCACTGCTGCCGGCATGTTTTGAAGGACCAAATTTAGCATTAGTAATTTGAGAGTACTGTATTTACTCCCATACCATTACTGTATTTACTCGCAAGTAAATACGATTTCTTTTTTTTTCTTTCTTTGAGTAATTATCACAACCCCGAAATCTGCCGCAATAATGTCGTCTGCTCGTTCCAGCCACTGACTATGATAGCGGGCGTCATCTGGCGCCATCTTTTTAAGCATCAAGCGTACTATTATTGCACGGAGATTCAATCCAATTCAATCCAAGCCAAAGTGGCAAATGCGCATTGTGGCGTGTTTTGTATGTTGTGTCAGTAATCTTGTCATGTATGGGGCGTATTTGTATTGAGTGGGAAGGGTCTATTATTACACCCTGATTACCTTTGTCCACTCATAAGTGTAACTTTTCTACACTGGTTTCTCTCTCCGACTAGGTGTACTTAGTGGACTTTGGTTTAGCCTGCCGATACACGCAAAATGGCAAGCACAAGGAATACAAGGAAGACCTCAGGAAGGCACACGACGGCACGATCGAGTTTACAAGCCGCGACGCCCACATAGGCGGTGAGTCTTCCTTCACCCCATGCCTTTTTCCCCCCTTTCTTAAAGGGGCCTGCAAAAATTTTCAGCGAATCTTCGAGAAGCTTCACTATGAAGTCAACCACCATGTTTATTCGCGTAATGAACCTACTCCCTACTTCGATTCTTTAAAAATATATATCATGTTTTAAGGGGAGACACGGGTCTCAAAGATCAAAAAATTTCTAATAAATCAATTTCTAGAAGTACTTTTTAAAATAATATTCAATATATAGAGTATGAAGAAAGTGTTCCCGAAAATGCTGTTGCTATGTAATGCGTATTTGTCGAGTAATTTGGTCAAGACAGTCTCGTGACCATTACCATTCGTGACAACTGACAACACCTTAAAAATGGTCATATTCATTGGTAGTGTGGCATTTTGCTTTTATTTGAAAACCGTATTCTTTTGTTCCCAGCTGAAAATCACTTTTGGTCGAGCAACAACGCAGCCATCGTGAATAAAGAAAAAACAAATACTCGCACATCATAGGTGCGTTTCTATCACATGGGGCAGTTCTCTGTTCCCTATTGGATGTCAAGTGATTCGTCTGCTAGAGAGCGGTGCGCAATCCATCATTTTGTGACGAGGCCTAAGCGACGGCTGTCAATCAGTGTGATGGCAGGCGGTCACCAAAAATTCCATACTGCTCATGTGTTCGAAAAGAAGCGAAAACGGCGTCTGAGAGCATGCAGCGTCTTATCAGCGAAACTCTCTGCCACGGAGAACATAAAGAAAAGCTGGCTGTGCCAACGCTATCACGAACGCGGCTCCTGCGATCGCGGACGCGATAGTCGGGGCCAACGATCACACGCGAGACCTGCGCGTTGGCACTCCCCTGGTTTCCGACGCTAAAAAGGTGGCTCTTGCTTGTCATGCGAGTGACATTCAAAGAGACCTTTTGTCGACATCAGCCTTACGATGCGAGCAGTCTGTTTTTCGAGACTCGGAAGCGGCCACTGGAACGCCGTTCAACGTTGTAAGTTTAGCGATAATGAATGAACTGGTTCAGTGTATGAAGTGCGGTGTCTGGGGCAGACCTGGCAGTATTTCTGAAAAAGATCTCGGGAATATGGCATCGCCACGAAACTTGTGCTGACATGTGGTGAGGGCGGGGAACTGAAATTTGTACGGAGTACGCGGGGGGGGGGGGGGGGGAATGCGGTGCACGGTTTGTTTCGAAATCAACATGCTCGTGCGTGGTTTGCGCGGCACAGCAAACTGCATTGAATTGCATTTTTTTTTCACCCTGTATGTTTCACAGAGATGCAAAGACATATAAAGATTACGTGAAAGTGTGAATGATTTCTGCCTTGTAAAAGGCTGCCACGCATGATAATGACGACTGCGCGAGCACCGTCAAAACGCTTTTGCATGGAAACTCTGGAAACATCTGGCATGCAATGAAAAGAAAGTGCACGAAGAATGATTACGACTACACTCCTGGTGGCTTCTAGCATCACTACTGCACTGATTTACACCATTACCTGTTAAATATACAAGCTCACCATGTCCTTAAACTTCTTTTCTCGTTTTCTCAACACATTTTTCATCATGTCCGAGGCCATTGCCCTCACTATCTTTTGATCTAGTGGTTTGATTTTGATAATTTTTGCAGCATTTTAAAGCTTATACCTTGATAAGTACTACAAGACCAAAGACTTATATTCTTGTTAAGAACAGTGATTTAATTAGTGATATAGTTAATCAAGTTTCAGATTTCTGATGAGTCTACTTGTTAAGGCCATAACTCTTGAACCAATAAAGCTAAAAATAAAATTATGGTTTCCTTGCACTCTCTGTTCTTTACAGAACACTGCCATATCTAATTTGCAGGAATCTTTTATGAGAAAGCTGTCCAAACAGTGGGCAGAATGTAACTAATTATGAAATGGAAGCGCACAACGTAGAAGCAGACGGAAAGACAGGGACAAGCGCTTGTCCCTGTCTTTCCGTCTGCTTCTACGTTGTGCGCTTCCATTTCATAATTAGTCATGTATCACCAACTCGCCCAATCAACCATTTTGGCAGAATGTAAGTTTATAGAACAGTCAATATTTTAAAATCTGGAAGTGACAGCTGCAAACTAATTGCATACTTGTTTTCAGCTGTGAGAAATGCAAATCATAAAAATTTGTCTCCCAGTGTCTCTCCTTAATGTATCTATTTGTTTTATTTTGGTGTGATAGCCAGTGTCATTGACGATCGAAATACATTTAAGTATTGCGCTATTATAGCACAAAATAACGACACAATAAAACTCAAAATATGGTTTAACAATCATGCTAGACAGTTGGGTGCACGGACAACATTGACCAAAATTCAAGTCGTGCTTTTTTACCTATAGCTTTTTACTTATATCTCCATGCAAGTACAGTGGCGCGCAAACAAAGCGCAGCCACGACGTAACTGTGCCCATTGTGCTGACGACGCGATGTGCACCTGCAACTTGCGTGTGCCCGCCCGCCATCGCAAATGCGTTTATGTTGTTGGGTTTCTCGTAATTAACTTCGTGCTGCGCAAGGCACAATTGGCTAGTATGCTAGCTACATGGCCATGCGTAAAGTTGGACGTCACTACAGCGTCGATCACCCCGCCACAATGGTCCATAGTGGCTATAGGGTCCTGGGCTGCTAACCCGCAGGTCGCGGGATCGAATCCAGGCTGCGGCAGCTGCATTTTCATTGGAGGCGAAAATGTTGTAAGCCCGTGTACTCTGATTTGGGTGCACATTTAAGAACCCTCGGTGGTCAAAATTTCCGGAACCCTCCAATATGGAGTCTCTCATAATCATATGGTGGTTTCGGGACGTTAAACCCAACAAATCAATTAGTTCAGCATTTATCTGGGTGCATTAGTTACTGGAGCTTGCAGGAAGGAAAGATTGAAAAAAAGAAAAAAGAAAAACGTCTACTTTTTTTTTCTTTTCGTTGTTAGCCCACTCACGAAGGGGTGACATAGAGATCCTGGGCTACAACCTGCTCCAGTGGCTGTGTTGCCGGCTGCCCTGGGAGGACAACCTCAAAAACCCTGAGTACGTCAGCCAGCAGAAGAGCAGGTATGTCCTCCGGTCACTTCGTAAGTCGTGGGTGCGGATCCCAGCAACTGACAGGGCTTTTTTCTGGTCCTTTTCAGTTCGGTTTAGTTTACGTGATGATTACTGCCTTGAAAATAATTAGCCTTACGCTTTCCGAGGCCTAATCGTTGCCTAGTTGTTGTTTTTTAGTACAGTAGAACCCCCCTCATAAATGACATGCGCTTAGAACCTGCTATTATTGCTGATAAGTAGGTTGTATTGCTTTCATTTTCCCATCAGTTCCTTTTTTGATGTAGGCACTCTGGTCCCTTTTGTGCCAAATTTTTGTGTGTTACATAAGTGTATCAAGTTACATCATGATTCTACTGTGTAATATGCAGTTTTTAAAATATCGCTTTGTGTGTCTTGGGGGCATTTTGTTTTTCTTTTTTTCCCCTACACTGAGAGTTACCAAGTGCAATGGAACTTCAATTATACGTCCCCCGATTCCACGACGGCCCGCATTTTACGACGAATCGGTTAGGTCCTGGCAAGGTCTCCATAGGGATAATGTATTAAAAACCTTAGTTGTCAAAGCAGTTTTATGCCGACCCCGCATCTTACGACAGCATTCAGATTTCGTCCAAAAGAAAAAAAGAATTCCTTTACTCGAATCGAGTGCGGACCATCCGTGCCTCCGTCCGTACGTCTGCCCGTTTGTCCGTCTGCTAGTTTGTCTGACCATCCGTCCGTGCGTCCATCTAGTGAACACTGGCAAGTACCGCCATCTCACATCCCCTGTGGCACGCACATGCATACATGCATACATACATATATACAAAGGACGGACAGACCCACGCCTTAAGGAGCTTTGCCCCTTAAAAGGTTAAGCTTTCTGTGAGATTTTCATGGCATGGACACTGAACTTTTATCATCTGTAGAATCACTAATTATGATTTGATTTGAAGCCCGCTTGTAGCGGTGCACTTATTACTACTTATGCCATTTATCTATACAATAATATTCACTTAAAGACGATCGTCTTTCTTGGGGACTTTCGACGCACAAACTTTGGTCTGTCTGTCTGTCTGTCCACCGTTACAGCGAACTGGGTGATGGGTGCTGCGGATGGGTCGACCCCATCTGCAGCACCCATCAATGTTGTTCAAGGATCAGCGTTCATACGTGTGCGATTTCAATTAAAAAGCAATTATTGTGCATATCTGAGACACCATAACAACACGTATATTTATTTATTTATTATTTATCATATACTGCGAACCATTTAAGGTCCAAGCAGGAAAGGTACAGCAAGTTCAAAGGTAAAATAAAAGTACAGTGAAATCTCGATACAACGAATTTGAAGGGACCGCGGAAAATAGTTCGTTATTTTGAAATATCGTTATAGTGAAAACATCGAAAATTCGCATTAAAAATCGTAAATGCAACAAAAGGGTCGCCTACCTTTGCTGTGTACACATCCGCAAACGCTTGATTTTATGACGAGCGTGAAAAGAAACAAAACGCGAAGTATTCCGGAATGAGCGCACGTTTATTTGAAAAAGTCGGTGATCTTGGCCTGGCGGGTGCCGCTCAACTGCCGCAGGACGAACGCTTCGAAGTTGTCCACATTCTTATGCTCTGCTTCGGTGGCATTGCTGCACCTGCCAAGGTAAGTGCGCATCTTTCGCACGCATTCCATGATGTCGGCGTTGGAAAGCGATTCTTCTGGTTGGCTAACGGGCGCGGTCTCAGCGTCGTCTTCGCCATTGGCGTCCTCGTCGCTGTTGTCACCACGAACAGCACTGACGATGTCATCGGTCGTCAGTTCGGCTGACGTGCATGCTTCGTCGTCGCACTGCACATAGTCCTCGAACGTCACCGAGGCATCCATCGCGAGTCTTTCGACGACTTCTTGCCACATGCCACTCGCGTCGCTTTCTTCGCTGCCTTGTTCAGATTCAGATGGCATTACTACCAAGCCTGCCTTCCTCCAGCAGTTCTGGATGGTGGTTGATGTAACGCTCCACCAGGCCCCGGTAACCATTTCTGTGGCCTGTCGCACATTGATGGAGGTAGGCAGCTTCATCCGAAGATTTATCAGCAATCGCTGAACCAGGCGTGTCCGGTAATGGGCCTTGACACTTTTTATGATGCCTTGGTCCAGTGGCTGGAGCAAGGACGTACAGTTCGGAGGCAAGAATTCCAGCTGTACATTTGTCAGCCTGACATTAACAAGATGCGCCGAGCAGTTGTCGGCGATAATCAGGATTTTCCTACCTGCGCTCCTCATCTCATCGTCCACCTTTAGTAGCCACTCAGAGAATAACTCTCGTGTCATCCACGCGCGTGAATTAGCCCGATAATCGCACGGCAATGAAACAACGTTCCTCATGCAGCGAGGCTTCTTGTATTTGCCGATCACCAAGGGCTTCAGCTTCTTGGTGCCTGTGGAATTGCAGCATAACAATACCGTAATCCGGACTTTGGACTGCTTGCCGCCTTTGCAGCTGTTCCCTTTAAAATGCATGGTTTTATCAGGAAGCATTTGATAGAAGAACGCCATTTCGTCCGCATTGAATATATCATCTTCGGAGTATGAAGCGACGATTTCGCGGAACTTCTCGTCCCTCCATGCAGCAGCGCTTGCTGCGTCTGCCGCCTTCTCTTCACCAGACACCACTTGCCAGGTGATTCCATTCCTTTCACGGAAACGATGAAGCCACCCCGCGCTTGCTTCGAAGCCTGTGATGTCCAAAGCATCAGCGAATTGCCGGGCTTTTTCCTGCAGCATGGGTCCCGACACCGGCACATTTTGAGAACGCGCGTCCTTGAACCAAGTCAGTACTGCACAGCATCCACTTCTTGGAAATTCCCAAGTCGGAGCCGTTTTCTTGACGGTGCGAGTTGGGACCCTCGGTGCAGCTCGAGGATCTTTTGTCGGTCCTTCAGGATGGTTGCGACAGTTGATGGTGCAACCCCCATCTCGTTCGCAATGTGGATTTGTTTTTTACCGGCGTCCACTTGAGAAAGAATATCCACTTTTTCTTTCAAAGAAAACTGCCTCCGTTTCTTTTTCGCGCTGCTTCCGGAGCTCATCGCGAACGCAGAAACGAATCACTCTAACCTTTAAAACGAGAAAGCCGTACGACAAGCGTGCGACGTTGCCGGTCGACGTAACAAAACAAAGGCGGCGAGGTTAGGCTCAACCTGGCTCATTGAGCATGCAAAAAAAAAAAACATCGAAAACAAGGTACTGGCGATGGCGATAGGGCTAGCCAGGCTAGTGCGCATTTAGCATAAAGGCAACGCATGGAGAAATGAGCAGGAGCTCTGATGATGATGATAGTGCCACATATGGCGCTGGGCATTTAGACCGCCGCACGTAATTTTTACGCTAGAAATTCGTTATTTTGAAGTGCTCTTAAGGTACCAGGGTGATAAAATTTGATACGTTATTCTGAAACATTCGTTATTCTGAAATTCGTAGTAGTGAAATATTTTTACATTGAACCAATGGACATTTGGAAGGGGATTTCCGAAATATTCGTTAATCTGAAAAAATCGTTAATCTGAGGTTCGTTATAACGGGATTTCACTGTACAACAAAGTTACAACAAAATTGATACTGGTATACACGAAATGTAAGAAAAACATAGCAATCACCATCAAATTATACTCGTTTCCAGAGGGCTGAGTACACCCACTGCAACACAATCCATAAGCACCACACTCTCAGGCACACAACAAATTGTTAAATCAAACAAGTATTGTGAAAACCAGGAAACACAAGGCGCATTTCATGGTGAAAAGGAAAGAAGAGTAGAGTTTTGGGGCAACAAATTCCACTCAGAGATTGATTTCGGGAAAAGAGAGTATATATTCTGCGTGTTCGTCTTTTACTAGAAAAGGCATACATAAGTAATTCTAAGGACCGTAGTGCTTATCACGCTGCGCTGACCATGCAACGCTTGCACGAAAAGGCGAGTGTTTCCAACGCTTCAGAAGACACGGTGGTGGACCCTACCCGTCACCTTGCGTTCTACACCTTATCACCTCTGAAACGGGCGCGCACGCCCATCTCAAGGCTATGCGCTTTGTTTTCCAAAAAAACTGCCAGATGGCGCTCGTGTCTCATGTGTGACATGACTTGATACACTCATTCGCCTCCGCTGCACGCTCGAGGCACTATATCAATTCGGCGAATATCATTCGCCGAATTCCTTGCGCAGAACATCAAATAAATGTTTTGTTCACTCTCTCCACGCGCAAGACTATCGTCTTTCGACAACATCTGCATATTACATGCAGATACAGGGCCAATTTTTTTAATTAGCACTTTCTGTCCTGTCGTCTCCAAAAACAATAGAGTGGCAGCTTTGTGTATCTATCTTCTTTTTCTGAATTAATTGACCTACAAGACATTTTTTTTTGCATATCTGAAATAGGCAAAAAAAAACTTAAGCATGTTTATTTTCATCGTTTGGTCTAAAGAGGCAGGAAATGTCTCCACACGTCGTGTCTCCCCTTATGCTGACAGGGTCTAAGTGAATCAGCATATCACAGTAATTTGGAATCAGAACTGTGCGCAGTGCAATGAAAAAACAGTGGAACGGAAATGGACAGATAACAAACGCCTAACAACAGCTTTCGTGCTGTCACTACTAGATCGTTCGAACCTTTGTTTTGAGTGTTTTGTTTCTGCAGGCTGATGGAAGACATCCCCCTTCTGATCAGCAAATGCTTCCCGCACGGAGACATTCCATGTGAGTATAATTTTTCATTCCTTTCGTTTTTTTTTTTTTGTGTGTGTGTGTGTGTGTGTGTGTGTGTGTGTGTGTGTGGTTTCGCGCAGAAATTGCCACATGCTAACCTAACCACAGCACAGAACTTGTGTGGGCCAGTGCACTCCTCCATTCTTTGTCCTTCGGCTGGTTCCGTCCCTCGAGATTATTTTTATTACTTCCATAGGCATTTCGAAGTGCCGGTTCCACGGAAAGGGGGAGAGGTCATCTAAGCGCTCCCCCTCCCTGCATGAGGCTCAATCCGTGGGGCAGTTGACTCGATGCAATTAGAAAAGGGAAGCAGACGTCAAAGAATAATGTGGCAAACAACAGCACAGACCAGAGGATGAAGAACCTAGGACACAGCCCTGACACTCTGCTGATTTTCTTATTAGAAAAGCAGGGAATATAAGTTGATAGTCTGTGCCGTCTTTTTCCACAATGTTCATGAACGAGCAACTAACCCACATAAGACCCCATGTTCGAAGAATAACACTGTCAATTAGCTATTTATTGGCCAACTGTGCATTGTTACGATACTACAGGTGTTGACGAATGTTTCGAACCCAGGTGGCATCACTGAGTTCCTCCAGTATGTGGCCTCCATGAAGTTCGAGGACACGCCCGACTACAAGCGGCTAAAAAGGATCCTCGAGAAGGGCATCCAGGCGGCCGGCTTCAAGCCAGACGGCCGGCTACTGTTCACGCCACCAAGGACGCCGCGCCGGAACTCCTTTTCACCAAAGGTTTGTGCCGCACCGGATTTGTTGGCCACTTGAAAGAGTTGAAACTTGGTGATGTTGAAGATGTTGAAACAGTGTAAAATACTAAGAAGCGGAAGAGGTGCACCAGAACATTTATTAACTGTGCCATGAATTTGCCGCCAAAGTGAGGAAAAGATCAAGCGACCAGTAGGCTTGCGTGGGTACAACGTTGCCAACAGTGGTGCATACATGTAGGGGGCCATCCTCACACTGATCAGTAGATATGTAAAATGTGAAGTGTTAGGGGTGTGCGAATTTTTTTTTTTTGCCATTTCGGAGCAAAATTTAGCCTTTGAAACGGCTGTGGTCCACAACCTATTTGGTACGCTCAAATCAAAAGGGTGACTTTTGAGGAAAGGCATTGTCTAATGCGCAAGCCTAAACGAAATAGGTATTCTGCAGATAAAATTCATTGATCAGGGTTGAAGAAGCTCATTTTATCGCACAAGGGTAAAAGCTGTTTTACGAGGGGCTGTAGACGTTCGGTGTTTCGAGTGCTTTTTCGCACTGTAATGCTGTGTTATCAATGGAGTGTGGTTAATCCTCACACGCCTTTTTTTCTTTGTGTCGGTGCAGTTTTGTTTTCTGCCCACGACATAGGTGTGTTTCTGTGCCTCCCCTATGGAGCTCATCATGGCAAAGTGGCAACCAGTAAGTTTTGTACAACCTGTCCAGAAAAAAAATATATATATATATACACATATATATATTCCTGCTCACGCTTCTTCGTTGCAAGTGGCACATTCTCCCAACTACGCCCTAGTAGCCTTGCTGTTTCGCCTAGTTTCGGTGCACTTCGTTTAGCTCAGTTACACCACATTGCACTAATTGGTTGTGGCTGCCAGCATTTTGGTGTAGGTCATTACAGTTATGCTAATTCTAACCAAGCTCTCCAAGCCAAAGCTTTTGTCTGCTCTCCAGCATCTTGGCTTCTGCTTGCAAGGGCCTCTTCTATGCACTGAGAGGGTGCTTTGTTTGCTGGTTCATCTAATTGGGCTTCATTGTATCGGTTTTCATTCTTTTCTGCGTGTTGGTTGGAAATGGAGTTTGCAGCTGTCAGGCTTGCTAATGGGGCGTCATTCCTAAGTACAGTTCGCCCACATTGAACTGTACTGTCATGAAGGGCATGACTACTAGTCTTGCAAGTTAGTTGTTCGCACACCCCTAAGTGTATCTTTAGTTGTCAGATGGGATGTATGCGCACCTATTCAATCAATTTCCGTGTACAAAATTGGATGTAGCTGTGCGAGTAAAACCAAGTTTGCTGAGAAAACTGTATCTTTGTGGAATTCCTAACTGGTATGGGTATGTCAAGTCACTGGCAGACAGCTCTTGTGGTTGATTTCTTTTGTATGGT
This sequence comes from Rhipicephalus microplus, assembly GCF_013339725.1. Classification (NCBI taxonomy): domain Eukaryota; kingdom Metazoa; phylum Arthropoda; class Arachnida; order Ixodida; family Ixodidae; genus Rhipicephalus; species Rhipicephalus microplus. The sequence goes on from NC_051168.1 coordinate 45,268,688, forward strand.
CGATCACAAGGATACGAATTTCTCAAGCTGTAGAGTTGCTACACTCCCTGTAAAGTTGTTTGTGCCTTGATGCGCACGTGTTTCGTACATAGGCTGTATTCAGAGTTCACAACTATCGAATGGTAAGGGGGCGTGCTCGCGAGCGTTTATTGTCACCATCATTATCATCATGGTTAGTGCGGTAGCGCCTGCTGTAACACATAGCGGCAAGCTGGGTGGCGGCGCATGAGATGAGCGGTTCTCTTAGACATGTGGCGCTTGGAGCGAGCGGTCGTCTTTTGTGGGCCCTCGTGGTGAGTCTAGCCTCGGGGACACCTCCTTGTGTTTGTTGTGTTGTTGGGTGTTGTGGAATATTATGTAAAGTTTTGTTTAACGTGTTGATCACAACTTATGCATTTTGATTCGGCTGACAATATCATTGTTCTCAGTGTACCTAATTGAATAAATGCGTTGTTTAAATTGGGTTCGACCGCATCTACTGTGTCCGTGTTCCGAGAGCGTGATGCCTCATTCCGAGACCCCACAAAATTAGTGTCACGTAATGTAGTGATAGAAGTCCAGTCTATTCAACAGTTCCGAGCCTCTCGGTGTCTGCAACTGTATTGCTTTAATTCTCGCCTCGTCCCAGAAGAAGCCCGTGCTGCAAGAGATCATCCTTGCCGAGGACAGCATGGATGACGAAAGCGGGGAGGACGAGAACGTCGTCAAAAAGCCACCACCGGCCAAGATCGCCCGTGGCCGCACAACACCTGTCCGGAGGAACAACCGCCGGTCACCCGCAGCGTCCAAGTCTGCCTCAGACTTCAGCGACCTCAAGCTCGAAACCGAGCGAAAGCCGGTCAAGAAGAAGGCAGTGTCAGCTCTCTCGGCCAGGACGAGTTCTAAGGGTGAGCTCTAAAGCGCGCTGTACTTTGTGCCAACTTGAGGAGGAGAAAAAGTCAAATTTGTCTACAGCGATTGCTGTTGTTTCCAAAAAGAATTTCCATAAATGCTCGATCATATAGCACTTACTCATTTCTCTGATGTCAAGCACTTCTGGGGAGTTCCAGATGGTTGACTTTGTCATAAAGACGTTTGTTTGTGTCGCTTGTTTTTGGTTGGAATTCGGACATTCCGATAAATTTCGTTAGAAACTCTATATCGCTGCGAAGCTAAGCATAATGTTTCAGGTACACTCAAACCTCACACAAAGTTGCATATTATACCAAAATGCTTGTTATACAGTGCAGTCCACTTATAACGATATCGAGAAAACCTAAAAATATGATCGTTATAACCGGTGATCGTTATATCTGGACTGCCACCAAAAAATCGTCGCCGGACGTACCTTTTGTAGCTCCAGGCTTCATTTCGCTATTTTCACCAATTAATAAATATTGTAGATAGTAGGATGTCAAAAACAAGACTTTATTTCTTACTCCGAAAAACGCATCACGGGTTCGCTGAGGAAGAGAGACTGACCGACGGCGGGGTGGGAGCAGTGGGAGGAAGGAAGCACAGCCAGAGGTACACAGCCGGAATGCCAACGAGGCCCCACCCCGATGCCGCCGCGCCGCTTTGCTTTTCGCTTTTTTTATTTTCTCTCTCTTTCCCACTTTCGTTCGGCAAGCTACGAGTAGCCGGCTTGCCGTTGTAGAACGCGGGGAGCCGCAGAGCGCGGCGCTTTGCTTTTCGCATTTTTTTTTTTTTAATTCTCTCAGCCTCTCCGGCGCAAAACGTGACACAGCTGGCGCCATCTGTAGCGCGTCGCGCCAACTCGCGATGCTCTCCTCGGCTTTTTGAACGGCCGGGACGCGCTGCCGGCGCTGTGCTGCAGTGGCGGCAAGTACTCGCCTACGCTAACTTTTCGTCTTGTCTCGGCATAGTTCGTTTCAGAGGAACTTATCAATCTAAATGTTACGATTATTCTGAATGAACATGCCGTCCACGGCAAACTTTTCATCGTTGTATCCGATATGCGGTGGATAACATATCGTTATATATGGTTTTTTTCCCCATAGCCCCAATGCATAAAATGAGACTGTTAAGTCGACCCATCGTTATAACCGATATATCGTTATATGTGGTATCGTTATAAGTGGACTGCACTGTATACGCAATTTCGTTATAAATGTGTAGTCCTAACACGATGTGTATATATTGCAAAGTTAATCTATTTATAACTAGTATTTCATTATATGAGGTTCGTGATATAGAAGTTTAAGTGTTCTAACAAGCTTTTAGCTCCTAATGTAGTGTGGTTTTTACGTTAGCTGATAAAAAGCCCTTATGGCTCAACCACAAACTGGCACATTTTCCCTTCGCATGTGGAGGGCAGGTGTACTGCAGTAGTGTTGGTAGAGCCTCTGCTGACATTCCTTCTTGTGTTTTAAGGGGAGAGGCTACTCGAAAACACTTTTTCTTTAGTTTTCAAGTTAGGGTTTCCAAAATTTAGCCACAGAGATATTTTTTCTTGTAGATTCCAAAACTGTTATCAGATTTTGTGTAGCCTCATTACTTTTAAAGTTATTATACATGCAATAGCAAAACAAAGGGATTTTTACTCTCGCTTTTTCGACATCAAAACTTTTGTGTAGATGTTTGTGTAATAGCTTATTATGCTTGTCATGAACTACTGTGTGCAATTAAGAGGTTAAAATTACGAGAAAAAAAAGCTGCTACTACAAAAAATGAACAGATCTGCCAAACTTCTTTTTTTCAGGGTTCCTTGTATCATTTCTTGGTATGTTTTATTGATAATGGCTATGCATCATAAATCAGAATAGATAACGGCACTCTACACACCTTGAAGAATGTGTGTGCCAAGTTTCATCGCAATAGGACAATTTTAAGGGGATGAAACTATGTGAGTGAAATGTGACCGTGGCCAAAAATTTCAAAATGAGAAAAACACGTTTGGAAGTTTGAAACATGTTACTAATTAGGGCGCACTTGCAACACTCAAAAGTGTGTCTAATGCACAGGCAGTATGTCCAGGAGCTGGCCACGGTGACTAGAATTCACCCGCACTGTATGTAACTCCTTCGCGGTCCTTCCGAGCGGAGTCCTAAAGGCGAGCTCTCTTGGCCGATGTGCGGCGGTGAGCCCTCGCCTCAGCAGTCTGTTGGGGATTCATCTTCTGAATGCGCCTCTTGTCGCTGTAGTCCCCCAGGGTGGTCAAGCTTGCTGGTGGTAGAACACCAAGCTCCTCCAGGACCACCTCGAAGCTTGCATGGCCCCGGTTATACCAGAGCACAGCAATGGCTGTGGCAGTCTCCACAGCACTTCGGGAAGCAAACTTTGTTTTTGGGCACAGCAGCCACACCTTGCTGTTGAGAGACTCAGCAGCGTTCTGAGTTTTCCCTCGAAGGCATCGGGCCAGCAGCTTCTCGTCAGAAAGGGGCTTGTATATGGGCAGCAGTGCCCGGCCCTGTGCCTTTGTCAGAAGTGGTGTATGCTGTGGTGCAGGCTCGCCCATTGCTTCAGCACGCTTGTGCTTGCACCACGATTCTTGGCCTGGTGGGCAGAAGTTGTGGCTACCAGCACCATCAGTGGAGCAAGAGTGAAAGTAGGACGCCCATATGGCAGTGTACATGTCCCGTAGGTTGCCTCTATTGCCCGTGATGGCGATCTGATAATATGTCTGCAGCTTTTCAATGGTGGCAGGCTTGAGCTTCTCACCTCTGGGCAGTGGTGTCGGCAATTTGCGTATGCCAGTGCCTAGGTGCTTTGCAACATGATTAGTGCAGTCCTCCTTGCAGATGGCACCTGCACCGTACACCTTGGCATCACAAATTCCGTTATATGCTTTCCTGTCGCCATCACTAAGAAATGTTGCGAAGCGAAGCGGAGTCTCATACAGCAAAGTGCGCTCCCATATCCGTAGTGCTGCTTCAGCTTCCATGCCATGAGCGGAGCTGTCAGTGTTCTTCTCACAGACAGGTCTGTGGTAGGTCTGCCAGAATTCCTCTTCAGAGCCCATGTCGTTGTGTAGACTGTAAGCGTGGCAGTAATTCGACAGCACGTCGAAATCTAAGCACGGGCCGGTGTCGAAGGAGATAGCTGCGCCGACTCCGTTGTGGCTTTTATGGCCCCGTTTCTGCCAAGTTTCATCATACATTACGGCCACGTCACTACTATCAACCACCTGCTTTGTTACGGCTCTTGCCTGGTTCAAATTTTCGCTCACGGCCCTCATAGCAGCATCGTGAACCTTCTTGCTTATTGCCTGGAAGGTTTTGTGGTGCATGGGCTTCGCTAGTCCAATAATCGCACAAAACCGCGAAAGCTGGTCATCTCCGATGCCTATGGCACGCGAGGCTACAACAGCTTTCACATTAGCCGCGAAGCTATCACGTGAGCTGCCGTTGCCGTAGTGCCCCACCTCCGCGCAGTCGTCAGATGCTGCGGCGGCTTCGCCTCGACATATGTGTCGAAGAGAGAACACCAGGCGCGCACTCACTGTTCTCACACCGCAACTCGAGACAGGACGACAGTCCTTTGCGCCGTTCTGCCACCTCGCGAACAACAAGTTTGTGTTCACGGCAAGACGGGCACTCCGCTTCGCCCACAAGTGCCGTCATCGCATCGATGTCGCACAGCACTGCTGATGATATGCCATCATGCGCATGCCTTTGGTTCTTCTCAAAAAACTCCAGTTTTTTTTTTGTGAGGCGCTGACGAAGTTTGCGGCAGCGTCGAGGCCGCCGGCGAAGTCACTGTCGCGATAGTTGCCGACGCTGGGGTTAGGCCTAGACCTCTCCGGGCCGTTCACCTTTGCCGCAGTCTGACGACGCACTTTGCGACGTTTTCCCACATACTTGTTTATCGTCCGGTACTTTTTCACCTTGTACACCTGCTTTCTGGCAGGATTCATCGCGTAACTAATTGAATAAATCCTTGCGAAGTTCAGCTTGTGATGCAGAGCGGGGCCGAAGGGACAAGCGGGCACTGCGCTAGCCAATGGTGCGCTCGCTAAGGCACCACGTGACGCGCCGCGTGATTCAAACGGCACGCAGGGGCGTTCAAAAAAGTATTTTTTATAGTATTTTTTTCTTTCCGGACGAGACTTTTCGAGCCTGTGTTCGAGAGAGCATGGACAACTCTAACCGCCTCAGTGATTACAAATGGCGCACGGTGCCGCTGCCTCGAGATACCGAGGCCGGCGAAACGTCAATTTTGGCAGATTTCAGCGATTTTCTAGGTCTCCGGGGCTTACTTGAGCGCATTTTTCAATAACTTCTGACACGAATTACCGATTGAAATTTATTTCTGGTAAACATGAATGTTTAAAGAATCTAATACGGCTGAAAACAAAAAAGTGAAAATTTCCGGAAAAAACGCGATTTTTCGACCCGCGTCTCCCCTTAACCAACTGCAAGGATGTTGGAAATAAACTCGAATCAACATGTTATTCACCAGGGGCAAGTTTAAAGGCGAAAGCGTTTAATAGCTCATAATCGTGATGACCTATCCTTCTGTCTGTGCCCTGGAACTGTGCCAACTGTGGCCCCTCCCCCTCATACTGCTAGGAATGTCGTGGTGGCACAGCGGCACATAGCAACAGTCGCACCACCACAGCTGTTGCCTCTCTCTCTCAACATTTGATTGCTGAGAGAGTAATAAAAGAGGGTGAGAGAAAAAAAGAGGGATGGCTTAGCCAGTCCAATGGCTGGAATTTACAAGGTGTCCTTCGATTCATTGTTTTAAGAACTTGGCAGTGCAAACAAACGATGCCTAGGACTCGTTTTGTGGCCTGCTTGTTCTATCTCTCTTGTTTCTATCGTCATGTTTGTATATAATGGAATAACACGTCGTTCGAGGGGCTGCTGATCGACTCTGGTGACTGGCAACGTTGTGTGCAGACTCGCGGAAGAATGGCTTCTGCGAAGACAGCAACAGCATGGGCCTGGACAACCCTACTCCGGCCATGCTGGAGGTTCTCCAACGCAAGCAGGCCCTACTGGCCCAACAACAGGAAGGGCTGCTGCCTTCGAATGGCCGCAAGCGTTCCAGCACCTCTCCGCCGGCCAACCACTGTCCCTCGCCTCTGTGGGGGGACAGCTCTCTGTCGCCCACCCAGACCTGCGATGCCGCCGTGCAGGCAGACGACAGCAACGGTGAGTTGCCGCAACTTTCCTCTGCTCCTAGTCTGCAAACTGAAGAAATGTGATGTGTGTTGCAGAATCAACTGAATATTGTGGGCCGATTTTCATTTCTAGGGGTATTTAGCAGATCCATTCTCACCTTAATCTTACCGTATTTTCGTGCGTATAACCCACACCAAAACTTGAAAATTTCAGTAGCCAAATGGGCGTTCAGATAATACGCGGGGTTTTTCCTACAGTGCTGCTTCACAGCATTACGTGTTGTGTCGTGAAATCTCTAGGCAATCTAGCAAAGGCTACGGAGGCAGTTCCTGCAAATTCTTGTTGCTCCCCAAGTATACGGCAACTTGTGCCCAACTTTGGTTTTGCTTCCTTGCATCGTTGAGAAACATTTATGGAGAGACAATTTGATTGTTCATTGTAAACCTCACTGTCAGATTACAAGGATGTTTTTGGACGTTTGCGCCGCGCAGTGGCCCTTCACCACGCTCCACATGCCCCTACGTCACAAACATCGTGTTTACCTTGAAAAGGCGCTTGCCGAAAAGGTGGTCCTGTCTAAGAAAAGGAAGGCATTTTCGCAAAGGGAACAATACCTGTATCTTACCTACAACTTCCCGCAACAGTTTCAGTTCCATAATAAATAAAGCAGTACAGTCGAATTAATAAAAGCTAAGTAAACGGAGGGCTCTCCATGCAGTGACGCATGTGCATTGAGCTAACACACGAGGGGGAAGTTTAAGAAGACTTACATTTATTCACATACCGTATTTACTCGATTCTACCGCGCCCTCGATTGTAACGCGCACCCGATTTTCACCGCGAAAAAAAAAAACAAACAAAAAAAAAACGTAAGACACCGATTGCAACGCGCACCCATTTTTCTCGCTGGCCTGCACGATCACACCACTCGAAAAAACGACTCCTTTCGGGAGCGTCTTCTATTTAAATATGAGGTACGGGCGAAGCTTGTGCCCATCTGACGTGTAACAGAGCATTGCCGTCACTGTAGTTTTACCGTGGACCGATGTCAGCACGCGAACTTGCTTCGCCCCCTTCTTCTCGACGGTTGTGGTGCCAGGCATGTCGAAGTAAAGAGGCGTCTGATCGGCATTCCCGATTTGCCCAAGCAGGTAGCCGTTGTTGCGCCGCAAGTTTAGGACGAACCTCTGAAAACTGTGAAGCTTTTCATCGTACTCCTCCGCAAAACTTTTCGCATATGCATGTTCCCCTTCGGAGGGAAAAGCCTTTACTCTTTATAAAGTTAGTTAGCCAGCACCTGCTCGCTTAAAACTGGCTCCGCATTAGACCGTTTTCTAAGACTAATTGCATAGCCCGCACTTGGAGCAGTTCTGTCGTCACGGGCCGCTGTGCCGCTCGCTGCTCAAGCACATACTCGCCGAGCAGCTCTTTAATTTGCGGAAACCGACCCTGCTGTAGTCCACTGAAGCCTTTGCGTGAAGCTTTGCTGTTGACAATCTCCTGCTTTTGTTTCCGCCGGTCCCGCACGCACGTTTCGGGAACTGCGAACGACCGCGATGCGGCCCGATTTCCGTCCGTTTCTGCACACACGATGGCTTTTCTTTTAAAAGCGGCATCGTGGTGCACTCAAGTTTTTGGAGTCGGCCCTTCCACACTGTCGATGCTAATGCACTACTAGATGACGAACTCCTCAGCACACGTACGAAGTGCCGCACATGGGAAACACATAGGCAGAAATGGCCAACGCGCCATGCCGACGCACATAGGGGGCGGCCATTTTGGATTTGCCGATGGCAATAGATTGACCGTAATTTTTGTTCGTACTCGATTCTAACGCGCATGCGATTTATGAACTCGCTTAACCGGAAAAAAGGTGCGCGTTAGATTCGAGTAATTACGGTATCACAAGACATCAGTCATTAGTTGAAGTAATCGGGTTATGGGCATCTGCACTTGCTTGCCTTGCAACGAGTCAATCAATTCTGCCGCAGCTTGCGAAGTGAGTTTACCTCGGCTTCAGCATTCTCCTGGCAAAAGAGTTTGCGCTCGGCAATGTCCAGCGCCGACATTCTTTAAAGACGACGACAACAACAACTGTATCTCCGTTACTACCCTTTCCGCCAAAGCCGCAGCGTGGCGAGCACGTGACATGAAAGGAGGGGAGCGTCTCTATGCGGAGAGAAGCAGATCGGCATTTGAGAGAAAACTACCGTATAATGCGGAATATAGGTCGAGGCGGAATATAGGTCGACCCCCTTACCTTGACCAGCAAAAAAAAAAAAGAAAAACGCGGAATCGTTCACTGCTTCACTTTAGTCAGTCCTCACAGTCCTCCGAGCTGTCGGAGCTCTCCGACGACGACGACTGCTTGTCACTAGCCGCCTCCCACAGCATGTCGTCCTCGGTGCCGTCGAGAGCGTTGCTGATGCAGCACTTCTTGAATGCGCGCACCACCATCTCTTCAGGCAGAGACCTCCATGCCTCGGAGACCCAACCACAAACTGTCGCGAGAGGTGGCCTGCGCAGCCGGCCTGTCGGGGTCCGCGGGTTGTCGCCAGCCATCCATTCGGTGTACAGCGCACGCACACGGTCTTTAAAAGGTTTATTGAGGACGACGTCCAACGGTTGAAGTGTTGATGTCATTCCTCCCGGAATGACGACAAGATCCGTCCTTCCGTCGCGAAGGCTCTCCTTCACCGATGCTGTCAAATGCCCGCGAAATGCATCCAACACGAGCATGTTCCGGCGCTGCAGGAGGGCTCCGGGCCGCCGGTTCCACACTGTGCGGATCCATTCGCGCATTAGGGCCTCGTCCATATACCCCTTCTCGTTGACGCGGACGACGACATCCCGCGGGAAGGCCTCCTTCGGCATCGTCTTCCGCTTGAAGATTATGAAGGGGGGCAACTTTCTGCCGTCGGCCGTGCAGCAAAGCATAACGGTGAAGCGCGAATGCTCGCTACCGGTCGACAAAAGCCTCACCTCTTTTGCCCCGCGTTCACAAACAGTCGTGGACGACGGCATGTCAAACCACACCGGCGTTTCGTCGGCGTTGCCGATCTGGCCTAGCATGTAGCCATGCTGCCGCCGGAGGTTGTTCACATAGAGTTGAAACTCTATCAATTTGTCCTCGTACATCTCCGGCAGCTTCTGGCATATCGACGTGCGCCGTCGAAGCGCAAATCCTTTGCGTCGCATAAAGCGACGGACCCAATAAATGGATCCCTTGAAGTCTTTCTTTGACAGGCCGGCTTCACGGGCGAGCTCGACGGCTTTTGAGCGAATGAGCTCCGCATTCACGGGAAGGGATTTGGCACGGTACTCGCGGACGAAATCCGCCACTTTGTCCTCGAGTTCCGGGTGCACAGCTCGGCGACCGCGAAACGACGTCTTCCTCGCGTTACACACTGACAGTTTGGATTTTTGGTTGCGCCAGTATCTGACGCTTTTCTCGGACACTCCAAACTGCCGCTGTGCCGCCATGTTGCCATTCACTTCCGCGAATTCTATAACTTTTCTTTTAAACGCGGCGGTGAACTGGCGCCGCGTCCCGGTATTCATAGCTGGTCGCAGAGTAAAAGTCGCCACTCTCTACGAACACGAAATGAACAAGAAAAGAAAAATGGCGTCGGCAGAGGCGTCGGCCCATGGAGGCGATGTCGATGCTGATGCCCAAAAAACATGCGACACTCCCTGTTGCCAGACGATCACTTTGTTTATGCCAAGGGCCGGTATATAGGTCGAGGGGTGACTTTTTAGCGAAATTTTTTGGAAAAAATCTCGACCTATATTCCGCACTATACGGTAACACTCCACAGCAGCTCTCTCTCTCTCTCTCTCTTTTTTTTTTTTTCTATCTTTGTGCGCTTTGTTGAAAGGAGAAGGGTTGTTCGGCAGGAACGGGAAAAGGTGAAGCGTGGCACTGGCACATGAGAAAAAGCCACACTCTGCGGCAACTTTTTTTTTCCCTCTCTCTTTCTTTGCGCGCGGCATTGGAATGAGAAGGGTCTTTACGTGGTAGGGGCAGAAAATGGAGACGCGTGGCGCAGGCGCGTAGATCATCATTTTAGAGAGAGAAAACATTCCACAGTTGCCTTTTTTTTTTCCTTTGCTTCGCGCGCACTGTTGAGGTGTCAGAGGTGCCGCCGCGGGATTGGGCGGGGTGCTGAGCAAGCCCTGCCGTAGTGGTCTAGTGGCTAAGGTACTCGGCTGCTGACCCGCAGGTCGCGGGTTCAAATCCCGGCTGCGGCGGCTGCATTTCCGATAGAGGCAGAAATGTTGTAGGCCCGTGTGCTCAGATTTGGGCGCACGTTAAAGAACCCCAGGTGGTCTAAATTTCCGGAGCCCTCCACTACAGCGTCTCTTATAATCATATCGTAGTTTTGGGACGTTAAACCCCACATATCAATACCAACCGGGGTGCTGAGCATTTTCTTAGCGCGGTATGTTCGAATTAACCGTCGTAAGTGCTTGCACGTTCAAATTACCGGGCGTTTTTGCCCACTGAAATACACGTAGCTTTGACGGGACCTCATCGTGAGTTTGAATTAAGCATGTTCGAATTAATGAGATTCGACTGTATTTATTTCAGCAAGGCAAATGAGATAGCAGTATATTTAAGTACTATTTCTAGGCGCGGTATCAGACATGCATTTCGGTTCTGTTGCTTCCATAGTTGTCACAGAGTTTGACCTCTTTTTACCTCACTGATATCACTACAGTGTACCACGAATATATAGAACCCACATATATCAAATTTCCGGGTACATAAAACTCATAAGTTGTCCCTTTGAAATTTCTTTGTAAAAGAATAGAAATTTCAAGTTTATATCGAACAATATTTTTACCAGCCTTCGGACTCGCCGCGCCCCCGTATCTTCGTGGCAGTGCGGCTCTGCAGGCGAGTTGAAAGGTGCGCTTTGCACTCGCAGCGCGTGGCGACGTTGGCGTGGCACCTTGCCTTTGTCAAAACCTGAAACGCTCGAAAAAAGGTTAGGGCGAGAGGGCTCGGAGTGCACAGTCACTAACCTGTGGAACGATTTTTTTTTTTTTTTTTTCCTTGTGTCTCTCATGCTTTCTCCGCGTACCTGTGGGCTCGGAGAGCTGGAATGAAAGACCCAACGTTTCCTACTTTCGCCTTTTTTTTTTTTTGTAGCTGTTTTGCAAGTTTTGATCAGCCAACCACAGCTCCCGCCTTTTGCTGTTGCTCCTGCAGGTGGCCATCCCATCGCGAGCGCTTTGTTGCTTCCGTTGTCACGTCACCTACGTACCACCACATGTGCAGCATTTCTCTTTTGTCAGCGTGGTGTGCAAAACCGCTACGGACTCCTTGAATTCTCTACTTCTTGTCTAGCTTTGGCCAGTGCAGGGGTGCAAGTGCTGTGCCATTTGTGCCATCCTGCGCCAATCTGACCTGCTGTGCCTAAACGGCGCGTGTGCAACGCCGTATTCAGCCGAATTTTATTATCAACAGAGCAACACGCGTGGGCTACACAAAGGGCGCAACCGCGTTCACATCAAATATAGTTCGGTGGCATGGTATTGGCCACATGAAGGGAACCGTGCTGTCGCACCTGGGCAGCCTAGATAAGATCGAGACTAGCGTCTTCAACATTTCAAAAACTAAGAAGCAGGCCAAGATAACCAATATTTTTTTTCACGCAAATAAATCGTTCTTCTGTTGCGGCATGTGTGCGAAATCAGTCATTCTTGAATGCGCTATCGTAGGTGATAATCTGCTACGGGTAAGCCCTCGGGGCCTGTATTTTTTCATGTATCGAACCAATTCGGGATCCCTTTAGAGTTCAATATATGCGTGTTTGGCTGCACATTCTCCACCGCTCGACCCGTTCGCCAAGCCTAACTCTATCTGTTCTGTCTCCATGAGTACCGTCCTGCGGCAATCTTTCACCGCATAGCAAAAGCTCAAGATTGTCGCCGAGGGATTTGGGAACCGTGAATCGAGAAGACAGCACGATGTGAGTGAGTCCTGGGTGTGCCTGTGGAGGGGCGCTGAGCCAGAGCTGCAGCTAGTGAAGTTCATTCAAGATGTGTGAAGGCAGGGGTCACGCTGTATTGACCGAGATGGCCAAAGCGGAAACGCAGCGACTGTTGAGAGAGCTAGGCCTACCTCCCAGATTCCATGCAAGCCGCAGAGGGCTGCACTGCTTTATGAAGTGACGAGAACTCTCTATTGCTACAGCAGTAGCTTTTGTACAGCTTTTTTTTTTTTTTGTATATCAAATGTGCAAGCATTACGTGAAGCTAACGTGGTTGCTTGGGCGAGTTGGTACGACATGATTCACATAAAAAACAGCGCCAATAACGAGAGACAAAAAAAGGAGACAGACAGTGGCACCGTCCCTCCTTATTGGCGCTGTTTTTTATGTAAATCATTACGTGAAGATTTTCTTTTTCTTTTTTCCCCCTAGGAAAGCTCAGAAAGGCAGGTGGGGATTATATAGAAGTGGGTTATGCGTGTAAAATAAAAAGTTGAATTATCCTAGTATAGGGGAAGTCACTGCCTTTGGGATTGGCCTACCTTTGATCAAGCGATAGTCTTCTGACGACGACATTCTGCAACGTCATGTTATGTGGTATCAGTGATGTAATGTTTTAGGGTGACGTCACCCCAGGATTCGGATTATTTGAACCACTCTTGTTGATGCTAGCGGTCTGCATTATGCACTTGATAAAGGAACTGTGGTTTTCGCTCCAAGTTTCAGCAATAACTGGCATGGCACTGCTTTAGTTGCTGCCTGTGTTTTTCTTTCAGGATATAAGGAGCACTTTTTCTTTCTTTTTGTTTCCTTTATCTTCTTGTGATTGGCCAGGGCGCCATGGACTAGGCAGACACTTCCGTGCTCTCCTTGCCCGGTTCGTCGCTTTGCACCTCCCGGCACTCCTCAGGGCACTCGTCCTTTTCGTCCTCGCTGCCGTTACACTTTTCTGCCAATAAGCACCAGTGACTTCTTTGCTGACGAGGTTCGACGGACACTGGAACGAATACAGTCGCCGACCGATTTTTCGGACCTGGCGGGGACCGAAAAAAAGTACGAAAAATCGAACAGTCCGAAAAATTCGTTTTCGCCAAAAATTTGAAGTTTATTGCATCAGGCAGGTTTAAAAAAGTCCTTGATGCTGCCTTGCCTCAAACTACGCTTTAAGGCAATTTGGTTTGCCCGTATTTGCGCCAAGGTGACATCGTTGCCGTAAACGCTCGACAAAATTGTCACCGCGTTGGCGATCTCCGCCGCCGACCGCCATCCGGTGTCGACCGTCATCCGGCGACATCTAGCTGCGAACGTCTACTCTCTATTAGCTTGATTATGGCAGCTTTCTTCTCCATCGTCAGGGTCGTATACTTGCCACGCTTCTTCACACCACCTGGCTCCCGCGATGGCACAGATAGCGGAGCCATGGCACCGAGAACACAAAATTCGATGCCGCAGATAGCCGCTGCGAAGCACACAACGTCTCGACGCTACGCGACACAACACGTGCAGAGTGGCGACTGAAAAAAGCTGCAACGACAATTAAAGAATCCTTCTTTCGCCTCCTCCCCGTGCGATGTGATGACGATAGTGCTGACCGAAGACGAAAAAACGGCATCCATCACCGCGTCTTTTAAAAAGAAAACACGGCCTCCGAAACTTAAAATATGGCGTGCGCATTCCAATCTCGGAGGCAAGAAAGACATTTGAAGACCAAGCTTAGCCAAGCCGACGGAAAATTCAACATGGCGGCGTTCACAATGGCTTGGGGCGTGGCACACAACGAGCGATTTAGTCCAAAAAATCGAACTTTCAGGGGCAAATTCGCCCGAAAAATTGGTCGAAACAATGCATTAGCTCTATGGGATCCCTGACGGTGCATTTATGAAGTCCGGAATATCCAACAAGTCCGAATTTTTGGAGTCCGGAAAATCGGTCGGCGACTGTAAAGTGGCAGTTACAATGAACTGTTCTTGTCTGCGAACTTCCTAAACATGCTGCCACACCTAAGCCCTTCAGCCACGTTGTGATGATCAGCTGTCTATACATGCGTTAAATTTGGTACCAAAGTTGTGGAAATCAGTGGCACCAGTGTTAGAAACTGAGTTTACTATGCCATATAAATGTGGGTGAAGTGCAGTAAAGGCCCATATGATACACACCAGCCTGGTTGTAATGAGAGATTGTTTATAACAAAGTAAATAAAAGTCTCGTAATAGATATAGTGATGGGAACAAGCTTTTATAACAAACATTTGGATATAACAAACTTATTTTCATGTGAGATACAATTTTTTTAATATGAGGTATGAATGCAATTTATTTTCAACTTGAAGTCCATTCTCCCTAGGCCCGCTTACTGACATCACCAAAGGTGTGTTGTCAGGCTATTGGCCGCGAGATCGAGCAGAGTCGCCGCCTGGCGGCAACCTGCAGAAACAGTGTAGTTTGGATTGCTCCTTGCGTCGTCTGCTAGCCATGTCGTGTTTTTATGTGCGCGTATGTCATGCACGTTCTCGAAGTGTGGTTTGTCCGGTCATGTCAGCAAGAGTGTAGCTGTTTCTACGTATGCCTGAAATGATGTATTAAAGCATTTGGTCTTGCTTGGCTGCTAATGCATAGTAATAAGATCAGCGAGTGCAACTTTCCAGAGTGCTGTTTATGGTTGTTGCATTCACCAGATGGTGAATTCAGGATGGGTGCCGCTTTCTGTTTCGAGAACATCGCAAAATGCTATTGGCATACTCCCAAAAATGAGGACTATTAAATGCTGTGTGAATGCAGCATTTTAGAGCGACTTTCTAGGTTATGCACTTGCGAGTTGTTGGTAGGTGTACAACTACGGCACTGTAGTTTATCGATCATGCGAGGAGCTTTAGTTGTGTTTATCTGGCTGTGGTACCACTTCATAGAAATATTACTCCCACATAAACTGTGAGACTTCGGTACTTGCACTGTACTTAAAACAGTTACCGTGCGGAATCGTGTGCTTAAATTTAAGAATGCTTTAAAGAACCCAGACTTTAAAAAATAATTCAGATGGCATGCCTTATATGTCATGCCGATAAGTCTGTCCCACAATTCATGGTGCACAGAATGAGAGGGAAAAAAATCGCGTGCGTATAAGGTGCAAACGGTGGTACTGAATGAATCGCACAGATATGCTGGCTTTCTACAATCTTTCTTTCTCTATTTTTCGTAGTGTGCAAATGCCAAAAGTAAATACATAGCTCAGTCACGCTACAGCAGTGCGTAGTAGGCGGATCACCTGCTGACCCGCAGAGCGCGGGTTCGAATCCCGGCTGCGGCGGCTGCATTTCCGATGGAGGTGGAAATGTTGTAGGCCCGTGTGCTCAGATTTGGATGCACGTTAAAGAACCCCAGGTGGTCTAAATTTCCGGAGCCCTCCACTACGGCGTCTCTCATAATCATATAGTGGTTTTGGGACGTTAAACCCCACATATCAATCAATCATCAAGTAGGCGGATCACAAGCTAACCACGCACAAACAACACGGCAAAGGCGTAATTTAGTGCGAAAGCGTGAAAGAATCACCCAGGGCAAGCATGCTTATGAAAGGCAGAATGCGCATTACGTGCGGGTAATGTTAACGTTGCATAGGCATCGTGCACAGATTCAGTAGCGAAGCGCATAGATAATAAATGTAAACTGTAATCAACACATTTGATCCTCCGACAATAGGTTCAGATCGCACGCAACGAAGCGCCACTGCGTGTGTTTGTATATGTGCCGTCGACTGCCTATCCACACTTGCGCAGGACAGTGCTGCCACCTATAGCCCGATCTCGCCACAAATAGTATCAATGCTGGTGACTTCACGCAAGTAGTAGGGCTAGTTGCAATGACATTTGGTACTAAAAAAATACAAAATGGCTACTTGCGAGTCACCGATGCAGCTTCTGAGCTGAGAGTGGATTTTGCACTGAATATGCAATAGAACTTCACTTGTAGCGTTATTACCCACATGCTTTTGTACTTAGCCTAACTCAAGCTTGTGAGCTGGTAAACATGAAGACGAGGAAGACGGACGGGAAGTGTGAAACATGTAGCGCTTGTTAATGGTATCGTCAACGTTGCCATCAGGAAACTATGAAACGGGAATGTACCAATGAGGTTTTATTCAAAGTAGGGGTCACACTTCTGTGCATAAACGTCTTGCTGGGGGGGTGCAAATCGGGGCATATGCGTTGATGCCGGGAAACTGTGCAAAGGTGTGGTTTTTCCTCACAACAGAAAATCCCGTCTTTTGTTTCAGCACCTCGACCGTCGAGAAGTGACCGGGCAGCCCGAAAGCGTAACTCTACGTACCACCTGTTCCACCGGCTGTCAGACCGAGGCATCCGACGCGGTCTAGAGGCGGCGACGGTCAAGAACGCAGTGTTTGGTACAGAGTCAAGAAAAGAAGTTGAAGGTGGTTCCGAGCACTGCGCTGTGCATTATGTGCGTGAGAGACGTCAGAAAAAAAAAGAAAGGTCACCACATTTTCCTTCGAGGCTTTCATCGACATAGCAAGAGTTTCTTCAAAATGGCCACCTTTGCCAGCGTGTACAGACTTCTTGTGCTGCTCTGTGGTGCGCCTGCAGTTGTTTTCAAAGAAAAATAATGTTGGACGATCGAATTCAATGCAGTCTTTAGCTGCCCAATCCAAGCATTTTCTTAAACCCAGACTCCCTGTCCCTTTTTTCTCCAATTATTTTTATACCTTCCTTCTCACTTTACTTTAATAGTGGTATGTGAAGTCATACATACCTCTCGACACTTTATAGGCTTTTTTTATTTTCTGCTTCACGTAGTCACCTGCCATTTGCTCGGGCCGTTCGTTTTTGTGGTGGTCTTGTACAAACGCCTTGCCCGTAGTTGTACATAGATGTTGGGCATTTCATCTTGGTGTTGCCAGGGCACGCCATTGCATTTTTTTACTCCCCCTTCTGTGTTACCATTTTGTTCTCTTTGAAGTAGCTCATTTTTTAAAGAAAATAATAAAAAAACTTGCTAGCCTTGGCGTTGACATTTCTTGCCCATTTTTTTGAATTATGCTATGTAAACGTGAGCCGACTAGGTCTCCATGTCTTGACAAGGTAAGTGCGAAGGAATTAAGCATTGCAGCTGTGAAGGGTGGGCAGATAGTGAACTTTAAAAAGGGATGTTATTTGAGTAGTGAGGTATTCATTTTCAAAGCAGCACTAAAAGGTTGATGTAACCATTCTCTTAAAGCACGAGAATTTCCACATTTTATTTGAAACAGATGTTCACTAGTGTTCAACAAACCTTACAATTATTAGCTGAATAGAAAACTGAGGTGAGCTCGCATGCAGCAGCAGCCAGTGTTTTAGAATTAGTTTTAGAATCCAGACCACAGTTTAAAAATACTGTGGTGTGTTTTTAAGTTTTTGAAATAGTAATATGGATGGATTGTTGTGGCTGTACCTTTAGATCAATCGGGTAGTGGCTAAGGCCACCTAGCTGTAATACTTAGTGAACCAAAAACTACGATTTTCTTTTTTTCTTTACATAGTAAATAACTGGTACTTTGCAGTGAAGGGTTTTTCACTTGTACCTTGATTGTAGCCACATGTCAGTCTCTGTTTCTTTCACCTTCTTCTTATTCGATAGGCCTTCTAGGTTTGGCCCCCTGCTCTTCTTCAAGTATTTACCCATCAATTTTCTGGTTCGCTTCCTCCATTTTGATCATGATGATGATGGACCTTTGGATTTGCTGGCACTCGCCCACAAAGGGGGATCGGCCAAGAATTGGGCGGCAAGATCATCAAGTGTGTTCAGTCAGGCATTCAGGTAGTCTCATAGCCGTAAATAATAACAATAGGCTAAACAGGGTAATCTCTTTGTTGCCCTTATGTACTTGCACACAGCAGAGAAAACCTCCCTGTGGCTATAACCTAATGTAAACCCTCCGAAGGATAAAATTAGTTCCACGTTTATTTTTAAACCTAGCTTCTCAATTGGCTCGACCAGGTATCGTTTCCTTTGATAAGCATAATGTTTACAGGATAAAAAGAAATCTATTGATTCCGATTCCTTGCAAAAGAGACACAACGGAGATGCTGTTAGTCCAGCTTTATGTAAGTAGTAATTCAGATGCGGAATTCTGCATCGTAATCTGGTGATTGTAGTTTCTAACTGCCGAGATACACACCACTGTTTGTTCCAGCAATATCTTAGATGTATGAAGTCTCTGACTTTATCCAATGATAATTTTTCTATTTCTTTGTGCAAACAAGCCTTTCTATATCTGAGTGCTGTTACGTAGGCAAAAATAGGTAAGATTGGTCCGCTTAAAGATGCTTTGGCTAATGAGTCTGCCATCTCATTTGGATAAATCCCGTGGTGGCCGGGTATTTATAGCAAGTGAAATTTTTTCAGGTTCTCTGGTAATAAACTGCTAATCATACTCAATAATGTCAAATTTTTTGCTGTATATAGTGCAGTGCATACTGAGAGAGAATCGGTAAGTATGACCGCTTCTGATTCGCTTGCAGGAAGTTTACTAAGCGCTAGAATTATAGCAAATAATTCAGCGATGAATATAGGCATGTAATCTGGTAATCAAATTGAGAAAGACCAGTCGAGAAAAGTACAGAAGATGCCTATTCCAGCCTTTTCGTTCAATACGGATGCATCCGTCGCAATAATGTTGTTTATGGACAGATGAGTCAAGTAATCTTTTAACCGAATATTTAAATAATGAAGGGGTAGTTGTTTTGCAATAGAGGGGAAAATATCAAATTTAATTTCAAGTTTTGAATTAGGTGTCTTCGTTATGCAATTCTGATAAATATTTACATTGAGAGGCTCTAGCAATGCTTGGACGAACCTAATCTGAGGGGAGTGTAGTCTAGACCATTGTGTTCCAAAGAATGCGGTTGGTTCTTGAATAAAAATGTATGAAGCTTGTCGCAGAGGCGAATTGTATATTTTTAAGAAAGTTTGAACTGTAAGTATTCTAAACCGAGTTAACAAAGATGGAAGGCGCGCTTCCACATACAAAACATTATTTGCCACAAATTTTGGGAGTCCAAGACACAAGCGCAAAGCTTCTCTTTCTAATAATATTAATTGTCTCATCTTGTAAGCCACGCTGCCTGAAAATAATACACACCCGAATTCCATAATAGGCCTTACATACATCTTGTAAATCATTATCAATGAACTCCTACGCAATCCTCTTTTCCTGTTTCCCAATTTGCGTAACCACCCCAAGGCACGTGACGCTTTACAGCCAACATCGTCTATATGGCTTTTCCAATTTAGCGTCCTATTATATACGATGCCTAGGTATTTCAGGAAATCGACCTGAGGAATGAGCTCGGTACGATACATCAGGGAAATGTTGACACGATCCTTAAAAGAGAATGGCAGAAGTGCGCTTTTTCTGACGTTCAATGACATATGGATATTGTCAAGCCATCCTTCTAGCATGTTCATGTAATTCTGTAATGCCTGATACAATAAGTGCAGATCACTGTTTGTTGCGAAGAAAGCAATATCATCTGCATATACGTAAATTTGGATATTCTGATGAGTTGGAATGGAACTTAGTAATATGTTGAATAACACCGGTGATAATACTGAGCCCTGAGGTACACCTCGTGTCTGCTTATATTTTCTAGAAGAGCATCCATCCAAGAAGCAATAAAATTCTCTGTCTTTCACAAACTCTGTAATCCATGCTGTTATATATTTTGGAAAGCAATAGTCTTGCATCTGCTGGATTAGGATAGGATATTCCACTTTGTCGTACCCTTTAGCTAAGTCTAGAGTGACTAGTGCACAGTATTCGCGACCATCCCGAGCCAGCTGTATGCGACTTTCCAAATCCACATGTGCACACCAAATGGAGTATCCCGATCTAAAGCCAATTTGTCTGGGGTTTAGTATTGTATATTCATTGATGTAGTTTATTATTCGGGCATTTAAGACTCTCTCTACAAGCTTGACCAGGTTAGATGTCAATGAAATAGGCCTTCTGTTATCCAGAGTAAACTCCATTCGCTGTTTCTTAAGTATCGGAATTATTTTGGAAAGCTTCCAATCAGCCGGAATCCAAGAATTTTTCAGTGAATAATTAACTATATTACGGATTTCATGTGGCGGTATTTCGTATAACACTTTAATCATTGTAGAGGTCACCCCATCAGGTCCAGGAGCAGCGGGCGGTAAGCTCTTCATCACATCCGCCGAATCAGCTAAAGATACCTCCTGGAAATCACAATCCACCCTTAATTTCACCATGGACTTTGGCATAATTGTTGTAAACCTGGTTTGCGAGCCTTTAGCAATATTTTCCAAGAATTCAGAGAGTTCGCGAAGAGACATAATGGTGGAATGACCGCTTTCTGTCTGTGTAATCATTTTTCTCGCACGTAAAAACCTGAAAAGCATTTTCTTATTTTTAGACTTACACAGATAATTAAATTTATTCATATCATAGTCTTCTTTTGCTTTGCGCACTAGACGCTTAAAATCGGCGGCCATGAATTTATAATCACTCCAATTTTTGGGGCATTGGTTAATTAACAGCTTTTTCCAAGCTGCTTATTCGCTTTCTATACCCCCTGACACATTCTTGATTCCACCACGGGCTAAAAGATCCCGCTGTGTTAGAGTTCACAGTAAACGTTGAATTTTTTAGTGATCGTTTCAACACCGCACATAGACTCATAGCCCTAAGGTCTTCCTGCATTTCTTCGTGAGAAGTTAACGTAGATTTTAAGTCTTTTTGTAATTTAGCATAATATACGAATGAGCCAACTTTCCCTGCCAAACTAAACCTCGGGAACTTAATTTCAAACGTAATGGGAAGGTGGTCGCTGTTTGGAGCCCAATCTAATATATTCCACGAGAATATGCTTAAAGTGGAGCTGGAAAATGTTAAATCAATAGTCGATTTAGAGTTACCTCTTACAAATGTAGCAACGTGTGAGTTTAAGCAGGAAAAGTTATTATCAAGCGTCCATTCCCACAAACGTCTTCCGCATACATCAGATTTGAAGCCCCAAGACACATGGTGTGAATTGAAATCACCACACAGTACTATTTCTTTTCTGCATGAAGCTACCATAATATCGAGGCATCTCGTGTCTTGAACTCCTGCAGGAAAGTATACATTTGCAAAAGAAAAAGGCGAGCAGTCTGGTAGTGTTATGTCTAACACCAGAATTTCGTAATTCGTATCCATACACTGATAGGATATCTTGGCTCTGTGACTAAATTTAGTTGATATTAAGAAAGCCAAACCGCCACCTCTACTCGGCCGATCCAGCCGTATTAATCGATAATTTTTCATGTAAAATTTTTTACTGTTACCAAGCGAGGTTTCCTGAATGGCAATTATGTCGGGAGAAATTTGCAAAGAAATATATTGTAAATCTGTAGTTGCCGACCAAATAGACCGGCAGTTCCACTGCAGAATTTTTATTGAACTTATTTTGATGCTATACCGGCAGAAGAAACTGCCTGATCCAGAATATCTTTTTTCAAGAAATAATTTTTTGAAAGGTTCTCAAAGAAGTCTTTCTTTGACAAATATTTCTTGTATTTTGGGTTCTGAGAAGACTTTTTAGAAGGGGGAGATCTGTTACGTTTCAAAGTTCTTAGAGATTCTGTGTCCATATCTGTAAAGTCTCCTGAATCATCTGTCACAAGTTCTGACTCAGCCTGAACTCTATTTTTTGAAGATCCTGCTTTCGGAGAGATAGATCTATGATTGACTGTCTGATTTTCCTCCTCTGTACCCCTTGAAATCAACAGAGCGTGTGAATCCCGATTTTGCACAGAAACTGTACCAATGATTTGTGTCAACTGTTGAGTTAACATATCAGCCAAGGCTTCAAAAAGAGTAGCTGCCAGACGCTGCATTGCTTTTTCAGTGGACTTTTCAATAGCCTCAGTTATCGACTTTGCAAGCGATGCATCCATTGCCGCTGTGTGCCGGGATGTTATGCCTGCGTAACCGTTCGATCTTTCATGCATTTCTGCTACCGCCTCCCTCCTAGAGCAACGCCTGCGTTCTATGATTTCTAGAACACCCATTTCTCTTTCTTTTGCACCACATTCAGCAGAGTCTGCAGGGTGCGCTCCGTTACACAAGCAGCACTTCTGGTCATCGGATTTGCAATCGCAGCTGTCGTGACTCTCTCCGCACAGACGACATCTAGCCTGTGATCTGCATCCTTTCATGCTGTGGCCGAATCGCCAACATTTTGAGTACTGCAAAGGTTTCGGGGAAAGTGGTTCTACTTTGTCAATTAGTGGCCATGCCTTAATTTCTGTTGGCCTAACTCTTCCTGCAAAAGTTACTATAACTGATTCAGTAGGCGATTTTGTTTTATCAGTCGTTCGGGTGCATCGATAGACTGAAACTGCTCCAGCTACAGCAAATAAGTCAAGAATTTCTTGAGGTGTCAGACTCGTATCCACCCCGGGGACTATGCCCTTTGTACATGCAAGATGAGCTGGAATAAACGGGCTCACCGGCTGTGCAGCAAATTCAGAGCAATTCAGAAGCTCTCGGACGCAATCCTGGTCTGCAGAGCAGCACAGGATACCCCCTCGGCCGAACTGGCGGACCTCCGTAATTTTCTAGAAAAGCGACGAGGCTTTCTGAAGCTCCACTTGTATCACCTTCGGATTCTTCATTGGAATGAAACCCCCATTTGTAGGAACCAGAGTCACAGGGACGTAGCTATCTCCACTGCGTAGCAAGGTATCGAGCGGCCAATCCTTGACCGGTAGTGAGGCCAGCGAAGGGGAGTGCCCTTGGCCGGGTGATGAGAAAGACATCAGAATATTCTGACTTGCCTGACCTCCAAAGGGCTGCAACAACGTTTCAGTTGAGAGAAACTAACAAGAAATATGAGGAATGAAAAGCAAACCAAATCTTAGCTACAAGGATCCTGCCGCTCGACGTTGAGCCAATCTTCGATCCAGACGCGGACGTCCCTACTACTGCAGGAATCACCATTTTGTATCGACATTCCTCATGTACAAGTAGTTGAAAACCTTCCTAGCCTAACACTCCTCCCCCATTTCTCTCAATCGCTTCTCAAATTTTATTTTGCTGCTAGTTTCCCTGCCCTTGAATGATGTCGATCCCATATCACCTTGTACTCCCTGATTTGGAGTATTCCTGTGAGCTCCTAAAGCAAGCCTACCTATTCCGCGTTGCTTAATTTTTAATCTTGCTTGAACTTCTGATCTCATGCACAAGACCGCATTGCCGAACGTCAGGCCAGGAACCATGACGCCTTTCCAAATTCCTCTCACAAAATCATACCTATTGTAATTTCATAGTGCCCTGTTCCATTCCTGTTACCTTTAGTGGTTACGTATATTTGGTGTTCCCTTAGGTACTCGGTCCCATTTCTTTTCCATAGGCCCCAATATTTGTATTAATTGGATGTAATTTTCACTCATGCCTTGATTTTTGCCACCAATCAGATAACCTCCTCCTATTTATTTCTACCGGCTTAATTTCTATTTTGCCCTCCCTGTCCCTAAACACTAGTGTTTTGAAGAACTCTGCACAATCATCCTGGACTATAGGGGGAAGCCCTTTACAGAACATTATCAAGTGTTTGGCAATTTCCTCCTCCTCTCCACACGCACTGTATACTGTGGCTACCCCTTCGTACTTGGCCCGATATGTCTTGGTTCGCAATACTCCCGTCCTGGCCTCAAACAGTAGAGAACTACCCCGAGTATTATGATAGATCCTTTCCTTGGCAATTTCCTGCTTGAAAGTTCGTTAGATCTCTAATGCGGACTTCTTAATCATGCCAGTTCTCCACATATCGGTCTCGGCTTCCTTCACCTTCTTCTTAACCGATAATTTTTTTGATTTGGCCCCCTGCTGCTTTCTAAGTATTTACCAGTCAATTTTATGTTTTGTTTCCTCCATTTTGTATCGACATTCTTCATCTACAAGTATCTGAAAACCTTCCTAGCCTAACGGTCCTCCCCCATTTCTCTCAATCGCTTCTCAAATTTTATCTTGCTGCTAGCTTCCCTGCCCTCAAATGATGTCCATCCCATATCACCTTGTACTCCCTGATTTGGTGTATTCCCGTGAGCTTCTAAAGCAAGCCTACCTACCTATTCCACGTTGCTTAATTTCTAATCTTGCTTGAACTTCTGATCTCATGCACAAGACAGCATTGCCGAACGTCAGCCCTTGAACGATGACCCCTTTTCATATTCCTCTCACAACGTAATACCTATTGTAATTCCACAGTGCCCTATTTTTCATCACCGCTGCATTTCTGTTACCTTTAGTCGTTACGTATAGAGGCTTCCTGACAATTTGCTATGGCTCTATCCATGCCTGCTGTTTTTCCTCTATAATCTGCATCGCCAGCCTGTAGACCGCTGATGTCACTGTTACAGGAAGGTAGTTGTCAGCTTTGTCCCCCTTTACAGATCAGTCATATTGGTAGGATCATACACATAATAAACTTGGTAAAATCATACGCATTATAAACTCTAGCTTCAATTTTTATTTGGCTCCTTCCGTCCAGTGGCAATGCAGATATCTATCATATGGAATTTACTTTGTACTGTGCACAGAATGTCAGTAGTTCACTGCAAAACAGTTCATGTGTTTTGCCAACAAATGTCTTGCCTTTACTCGCATTGTAGCGTCATTTCAGTCATAAGATATTTGGGATTTTACGTCCCAAGACCACACTAAGATTATAAGAGAAGCCATAGTGGAGGGCTCCAAAAATTTCGACCATCTGGAGTTTTTAACATGCGCTGACTTCGCGCAGTACACAGGCCTCTACCATTCTGCCTCCATCAAAATGCTACCGCCACAGCTGAGATCCCAGCAGTTTCAACTCCTACTCATATTTTTTGTTCAGGCCGTATAGCCTATAAATGGAAACTAAAACAGAAAAAATAAATGTAATCCTAGACGGCCAAGTACTATCAGCACAACTTTGTCAAGAGCAGCATCAAGCAATTACAGATGTATATTTATTAAATCCCCTGCTTTCTGATGGCCACAATGAACATGGACAATTTTATACACGTTATCCAGCTTGCAATAAACTGCACGCACATGCAATTACTATTGCGTGTTATGTCCACTGCAGCATGCATAAGATACTGTAGTGCCATATAGTGCTCAACCTGAAGCTTTGAAAAAATCAGGGCATTTTGTCTCGTGCGTTGTGCGTCCACACAGCAAGTACAATCTCAGTCATAGAGCATCCACTATTCCACACATAATACGGTCTTGGCTGAGACAGTGTCCTTGCACAGGTGACTGTCCTTGGGTGGTTCCAACTGAATTTGTGATCTGAACTGGCAGCTGCCACGTGGTGCTCGGCTCAGGTTCAGGGAGGACCGTCACAGTGTTCTGTAGGATTTCGCGCACCTTGTCCAAGTGCTTGTGGAATCTGTGCGCTGTGTCTAGACGCTGCCGCCTCTGCATGTCGAGCAAAACTCGCAGCGTCTCCCTCGCTTGGTGGGGCCTGTACTCAGTTGATCAGGTGGTGCATGTGGATGAAAAGCAAGCTCATGTCCTCTTTCTTCTCGAGCCGCTTGGAGGTGTCGGGACAGCGGATCAAGATGTCCACCATGTCAAGGAAATTGACCAGCAGGGAGTGATTCAGCTTCTTCAGCTCCTTCTTGTGCTCGTAGTTTTGCGGGTACAGTCGCCGTATCCCTTGGCTTTCCAAAGGTCGGATGACCGGCTCATCCCCATGGAATGGAGCACCGAACATGGAATAGCCTTCATGCAGTGGTCGAGGTGGCGACGGAGCTCGTCCACGCTGCACATTTTCATCTGTGTAGAGGCTAACATACTGCATTGGCGGCAAAGGCAGTGAACTGACTTGTGTTGCCTCCCCCATGGTTATTTCATGGGGCCTTTCCTTACTTTGCACGTCTTCAAAAACGGGTAGCGAACGACACAACACGTCGCCAACAGGCGTACACCAGCGACATAGCCTCCCAGATTTCCCTTGCCTGCCGGATTATCGGCGGTCACTTGGAAAGCGGTCTTCGTCGGAACTATGGTGGTGGCGCTACCTAAGTAGGGGTTTTTCAAATAGGTTTTTATGATTTTGGAACTTATATGCAACAAAAATAACGTAATTTTTTAAAAAGACGTAAAGAGACGTAAAGATAACCCTACGTAAGTGACGTTGTCATTAATCAAGCAACTTCTTCAATACAAGACTCTTACCCTCCGCGCCCTTACCTTTTTTACAGTGTACTAGAAAGGTCCTTTACGTACATTCTATGTACCTTTACGTAATGTAGGCAGCGCCGCCATACCCTTTGTATTTATACCTCGATGGATTTATAACGGTTAAATTGGGCGGCGGCTAACGCCACCTAGCCGCAATACTTAGTGAACAAAAACTAAATGTATCTTCTTTTTCTTTTCCTTTGATTGGTAAAAGTCAAGCTCTGGCATTTTGCAGTGAAGAATTTAATTTTCATTCGTGCCTTGGTTGTAGCCATCAGTCAGATAACCTCCTTCCAGTTATTTCTACCCGCTTTGAAAAACGTTGACAAGGGAAGGCACCCATGTTTGCTGTGGCGCATTCTACGAAGAGCAACTGTTGAAGACCACGATCGACCCATCCGAAAACGACTGCCTCGATGCGAAGCTTATATCGTTGAAGAGGTTGAAGAATACTTTTCCGTGTGCTGCCGAGATGGTTCGCTTCGGTCTGGTTGCGTGGATTTCTGTGCTGGCTGCGAGCGGCACGTTAGTGGCGGTGTCGGCGACCTCCGAGTCGAGCGGCAACAGCAAGCGGCTACAGATCGGCGTGAAGCGACGCGTGGAGAAGTGCGACGCCCGCTCGCGCAAGGGTGACGTCCTGCACATGCACTACCGCGGCACGCTCGAAGACGGCACCGAGTTCGACAGCAGCTACAACCGCGGCGAGCCGCTCACCTTCACGCTCGGATCGGGGCAGGTCATCCGCGGATGGGACCAGGGACTGTTGGCGTGAGCGTTTTTGTTTGTTTTGTTTTGTTTCGCTGTTGCATGATCGTCTGTCTGCCGCTTATTTGGTCGACAGGCGTCGGATGACCTTCGAGCGATTTGTTCCTTTCATTTCGGCGTCTGGTAAGGTCGTGCTATTCAGTGAAGCTCTTGTACAAAGTACTGCCGCAGACTGCGACGTCGTCCAGTGAGAAAGGCAGTCTACTCACGACAGGGCCCGAGTATTTCGTTTTTGTATTTTTTTTTCCTTTTTTAAGTGCCCAACACTTTAGAGGTCCGGCTTGTCTATCCATTTCTCTCATGTCGCATGGTCACGCAGTGGTCACTCAGTAGCGTCGCTAGACTTTTTTTTTTTTTTTGGAATTGTGTGTGTGGTGGGGGGGGGGGGGTTGCATGTGTGCGTTAGTATGGATGTGTGTATACATGCACGTTTGCATATTCATGCGAAATTGAAAAGAAATTTCAAAAGGATTGAATCCCCTCCCCACTAACACTCTGGTAGACTACGCCAGTGTGGATGATTCAGTCAGCCTGAAACAAGGCTAAGAGTGCTAAAAACGTGCGCAGAATAACTTATCGCGACCCGAATCAATATCAACTGCACAAATAACCAAGAATTACTCGCAATAATTTACATAAAATTGCGAAAAATGCTTCTAAGGCGTCAGCTGATACCTTGCCGTTCATTAGAGGACACCACTGTCTCGGCAAGCACGCGATTGCCATGAATGGATGGATTGATTAACCCTTTAGATCGGGACCCTCTAGATCGGGCGGCGGCTGACGCCACCTAGCCGTAATACTTAGTGAACGCACAACTAGATTTACCTTTTTTTTTTCCTATAAATAGTGAAGTATAGGACTGGTACTTTGCCGTGAATGGTTTAATTTTCACTCGTGCCTTGATTTTAGCCACCAATCAGGCAACCTCCTTCTGGTTAATTCTACCCGCTTAAAGTCTATTTTGCCCTCCCTGTCCCTAAACCCCAGGGCTTTGAAAAACTCTGCGCCATCATCCTGAACTATAGGTTGAAGCCCTTTACAGAACAATATCAAGTGTTCGGCAGTTTCCTCCACCTCTCCGCATGCACTGCATACAGTGTCTACCCCTTCGTATGTGGCCTGATATGTCTTGGTTCGCAATGCTCCTGTCCTGGCCTCAAACAGTAGAGAACTACCCCGAGTATTATCATAGATCCTTTCTTTGGCAAATCGCTGGGCTGCCCCCTGCTACGCACTTCCACAGGTTTCATAGTAGGGGAGCTGGATTGAGCACAATACTTGGAACTACACTGAAATCTGCACAAGAGCGACATAGCGCAGGATTTAGTGGGGATTCTTTTCTTTTTTTGTTGCATAGCCAACAGTTGTGCTCTTCCTTCACTGGGACGGTTGTTGAATGAGGATTCTTATTGAAGGATTGTTTGCTATTTCAGCATTTGCTAGTTTCTTGGCATTCAACGTGCAGTACGATGTCTTGCAGTGAGAAACGCTAAATCGGATCTATGCACGGCTGCGAGCACAAGGATTTCTTTTACGTTTTACATCGCATGTAACGCAACTTTTGCGAATAACTTCAAACTCTGTGAAAGAATTGAGGAAAAACCGCCAGGTCATCGCTTGAAACCTGCAGCGTGGTCCAATTGAAAGCTGTAAGAGTGGCTTTTCTAGAGCCTTTTTTAAACATTTTTTGGGGGCTACTACTGCAAGCACACTTGCTCGGTACCCACTACGCCATTAATTACATGAAGCATCCACTATGCCATCATTCGGGATGTTTTGGAGAAGCGTGGTACCCGCTGCATACTTGTAAGGCATTGCGTGCTCTTCGTTCTAGCTGCGGCTGTCTTCGATGAAGAATTATGTCTGAGGCCTTTCTTTGTTATAGGTTAATGCAGAACTATCCCCTTGTTGTGATATTCGTATTGTGTGACACCTAGTTGTTGCTTTACTGTTCTAAAGTGCTTTATTACACATATTCACGTAATTCCTTACCCAACTTAAAGCCTGCAAGGGTCAGTTTAAAAGGGAGCTTCAACTCCCGGCATAGTTCAGTGGCTGTCGTGGAGAGGAACCAGGTTAGAACACTGTGACATCCTGGGCATTTTCTTTATCACATTTTTTTTTCTTCGCCTGATAGCAGTTACGGACGCCAGCGGTGTATAAATACGGCACCCTTGTTGTGATCTCGTAACAGCTTTCGCTGTAAAAGAAAGAACAGACACAACAGGACGAGCTTCTTCTTCATTCTAGATTTTTGTCTTGTGCTACTTCAAGTTATTCGCAAGATAAATTTACTCACCCAAACCAATGAGCTGTCTCTGTCAGAAGGTTTTGGAATTGTGCTAGAAGAGATTCATGAACACCGGATTTAAAAAAAAAAAAAAGCAGCATTGGCAGCATCATCGTTGTGTCGTGCAGAGCAATTTCCTTTTCTTTTACTTTTTTCTCTTTCTTGTGTCACACAGTGTCTTATATTTTTTTATAAAATAAATACTTATTGTGTTGCATGTAGCGCAATTTTCTTTTTTTATTGCCCTTTATGTATCTTGTGTTGCAGTGTCTTATATAGAATATTGCACTTAGTTGAATGCCATCCCTTTATTAGTTCACGTCATTAGTGGTGTGAAAGGGGTTGACGCACATGCTCTTCAGTCCAAGAGTTTCATGTTTATTGTGGGCTGACTGACTGAGCCAACAAGTCGAACGCCACGGATGCGATAGTGGCGTCATCTGCCGAAAGAGGACGACACGACCACTTCAGCTTAAGTGTAAAATTTAAACGCAGCTGTAACTTCTTCCTTCTTTGGGTCGATGAGTCGTGCACACCATCAACCAAGAATCAGGAAAATATACTTTGCCATCATTACGTTTTTATCGCTGAATGTGGGGCTTATATACAGTGTTTATTATGCACGACAGTGACAAATACTGCAAGAAGATCGGAGGAAGAGAGGGTATGCTGTGACTCTGAGTAACTTGAGATTTAGCAGTTCTGTTACCTTTCTGTGCAACATGAAAATGCAGTAGTTAATGCGCACTTACTTTTGAAATTCTGCCTGTACGCCTCTTGTGTTGAATTGCTCCAGCATGCTGTCATGGGAGGTAGAGGTGTTTGGTCTCAATAGTCCTCACCGCTTGTTTGTTGCTGCGTGATTTGTTTCACACTTGGTTGCAGCATAAAAGCCAAAAGAATGTAAAAAAAAATCTGCATGTTCAGAGGTGCCTACCCCCTTTTGTTTCTGCATTTTGTTCATACTTAGTGGCATCATCATCAAATGACACCAGGGTACCCTGGTGTGCAGTTTTGTCCAATCATCATAGTGTCTTGGGCACCCGAGTGCACACCAGTGCGATTTTTCGAAGATGGCATAAGGGAATATTGTTGTACGTAGATTTAAGTGTATGTTAACGAATTCTAGGTATTCGAAATTCATTTAGAAATTTCTGTTCCGTTACAACATTTCTTATAGCCACAGATTTGCAGAGATTCCCTCAGTCTTGCCTTTCAACATACACAAAATATTAAGCCCGTTTGAAAGTGTCAAGGGCCTGGGGTATTTCAGTGAATAGCAGATGAGTAACACAGCTAGAACAATATACAAACTATACTTGATCACAACTCAAGAAAAAAAAATCAGTTTCCCAAAAGCCATCGCTGTCCCTTCTACAGAGAATTTGCCTAGATGCTTGGCACTTCTGGAACGTTTCAGAGATAGCTAACGTTCCCGTACAGGCCCGGCTATGGTGGTCTAGTAGTTATGGCGCACGAATACTAGCCCAGAGGTCGCAAGATCGAATCTCGGCTGCATTTCCGATGGAGGGGAAAATGTCTGAAGCCCGTGCACTTATATTTAGATGCACATTAAAGACTCCCCCCCATGTGGTAGAAATTTCCGGAGCCCACCACTACGGCATCTCTCATAATCATAGGGTGGTTTTGGGATGTTAAACTTTAGATATTATTATTATTATTATTAGTATTATTATTATTACTACTATTATTATTATTATTATCATTTTATCTACAGACACTCATTTGTGTCACTCATTTTCATAGAAACTTGGAACATCCTGGTAAATTTCATCAGTGATTCTGACACTGCTGTGCTAAGCATAATTTTTTTGGTAGTAACAGCGAAACCTTGGCTATTCGTATGCCTAGTATTTACATTAGCTGAAAAAAAGTATTCATGCCAGCTAGCACGGCCATCTTTCACAGACGAAGGGCAGGCAAGCCATGGTGTTGTGGGCAGAGCCAACACTTTTCTTGGGTTGTAACCGAGTAATGTGGATGCGTCATGTTGGATGCATTACATGTCCTGTTATCTCTTCAAATGGTTTGTTGTCTCTCATTGCATTGCCAAGCACCAAAACTCATTTGTTCTTTCAAGAGGAAAAAAAAGATGGAAGATTGGGGTTGCAGCAATGAGATGTTCAAAATGAACGTTTGCAGGTGCCGGCGTATTTGGCAGAAGCTTTTTATCTTTTTTTTTTTTTTTGAAGGGGCGGGGGGGGGGACATTTTTTTAATTTTTCAAATGAGGACCAGGCAGGCAGTGTTATTTTTGTTCTTTATGCCTTTAAAAAAAAATTGGCCTGGTTACACCCACTGGCAGGAGCCAGCATTTTTTACAAGGGTCCATTACTCGTCCGCTTTTTTTAAAATGGCTCCAGTTGAATTGAATTGTTTATTTTTTCGGCAACAAAGGAGGTTGCCCTGGGGCTATGGCAATAAACAACATTTAAGGTCGCCTGGCTAGGCCCCCATCCCCAGGCAGCACAATCACACAAGCAGCAGTTTAATACAAAATGCAAATAGCTTAGAAACTGTAATTCCAAACCTTATTCAAGTAACATACCTTGTGAGACCACTACTGATTTGTCCAACTCTGGCATAAACTTTTTTTTATATCTGTTAAATTCATCAAGGGCGCGAGGCTTCAAGCACATATCTGTGAGTCCGAATGTAAGCTGACATTGGTGAGGGTGTCCTATGTAACATCAAACATACCTGGGCAGAACACCTCTTTTTTTTGTATTGTTGAGAGCAACTCGGAGTGTTTTTACATGTGAGATTGTCAATGTTTGAAGTTTATAAATTAGCGAGATCAGCGGTGATAATTGTTGAATGTGTGTAGGGGGGGGGGGGCTGCTTTTCTTTTTTTTTTCACTGGCACATTTTGTTTCGCCATAAGCTTATGTGTAGGCACTTTTCAGAATGTGCGTGGGAGAGAAACGCAAGTTGGTGATTCCCCCCGATTTGGCGTACGGTTCCCGAGGTGCGCCACCAACTATTCCAGGTGAATAACCAGACTCGTTCTGAATTTTTTTTATTTGGCTATCCTGTATAACTAGAGTACAGCTTAGATGATTGTAGAATAAAAGCTGCCGTTGAAATCGTTCCTGTTTCAGCAAGTGGGCTAGGCAGCAAAGGCAAGCATGTAAAATATGCAGGCATTCTGAACAGCATACATGGGCCTTTGTTCATTGGCCTGTGTGTGTAGATTGACCAGTGCAAAAAGACAAAACACATAAGAAAGAATACAAAAACACAGCACTGAACTCACAACTGTGTCTGTGTGATTTCTTTTCATGTGTTTCATCTTTTTGCATTGGAAAATCTATTATAATCATGAACCAACTCAACCGAGCAGTAGTTTTAACAATGTATATGTAGACCTGCATTTTTAAGACGCACATGATTGTAAAACTGCACCTGTGGCAGATAGCACAATTCTAATTGTTCAATGATAGAATTGTGACACATCCTTTTGTGGAACAGCGTTAACTTTCAAGAAAACTCTTAAGAAGTGCTTGTAGTGAAAGCTTTGGATTTCAGAAAAAACAGATTGTTGTCCATGATTTCAGTCCAGAATAGTTTGTTTTCCACAGACATGTCGCCCTGACTTCTTGTGTCTCTGTTCACGCAGACTGAGTATTCAGTGCTGTTGTGACCCATTTACAACATAGTTTATGAATTAGTCTTGTACAAGCAGATAATATTTGGTTAAGTGTATAGTTATTACAAATTCGTATCCAGAACAGATTTTACTGTAAGGTAGCCCTCCGTGTGACTGGCTGCTATGAAAAAGTAGTATTTTATGCAAGTTTTTTTTAAGTCCAGAGCTCATTTGGCATTGCAGCACTGTACTTACCCTGTAAAAGTAATGACACCTAATTAAAGCCGCAGTTTTGATAAACTCTACCATTTTCACAGTGGCATCTGTGCGCAGCAGAAGTGAGCAACATAAAAAGCATGCTTTATTCACTTGCTGTGACTCCGCTTGTTAAAGCAGCGACATAGCCTTGTCTGCTCTGCTGTCATGCTGGGAAGGCAGAAAAATTGTGAAGCGTAGTATGGCAAGTGCCGACTGAGCGGTACTGCACGTCATTAATTCAAGAATTCTTGTTGCTTGTAAATGCGGTATTGTGACCACAGCACAGCTTCTTTGGCACTTGTAAAAATGAAGGCGCACGAGCACCGTGAACTGGCTTCCGTAGCAAACAGTGGCACGAAGTTAAAGAGTTGTGCTTATTGCACTAAGGGAGTATTCTGAGTGTTTACCCTCAAGTCATGCCACGCTTCGATTCTTTGTACACCTGAGAAGACAATGGGTGCAGTGGTGTGAGCATGCAGTGGTTAGCATGTTGTGCATTCACCAAACGTAGAGCGTCGGTGTTAGTGTCCCTATCTGAATCACTCGCCATGTTCTGGTGATGCTTCGCTCATTGAGTATGCCCACTGTGTGTCAATCCATTTGCTCGAGCTACTCTTCCTTTCCCAAAAATGCTGCTAATCTCCATGTTTTCTTTTACCACACAGCCGCCGTAATTCGTTACACCAACCTCATTCGTTCTCACGTAACATAGAGCAATTCAATCTGGGACATTCTCAAATGTCAATTGGCTTCTGTGGCGAGGTGACGACGTTCCATGGTCTCGTTTTGAAACGCAGGCGACGCGACACTAACGTTTGAGGTGGAGCTGGTCAAGATAGACCGGAAGACGGAGCTGTGAGCAGCTCTGCAAAGAAAGCGACGTCGAACGCCACGCCATGGCCGTCGACGGAGACCCCCCGTGTGAGAACATTGTTTGCCGCGTACAGACTTTGCAGCAGCAGGAGCGATCCAATGGCCAGCAGCGCAAATGCGGTCACGTCATCCTGCAGCCATTCATCGATGAGCATCCAAATACCTCGCCAGACGGATACGCAGGCGTACGCCGCTGCTAGGTGCCACAGCTCCTCGAAGAGACGTTGGACCCAGGATAAGCCTCTTGACGCTGATAAAAAGCAAGCAGTGAAGAGTAATTTTTTATTCGGTGTATGGCTTCTTTGAAAGGCTCAATGACCCCGATATTCAATAACCTTATCCTCCTCCATATCGAAAACTTCATGAGATGTTGAACAATGAATGTTGTCAAAAGCACTGCTTCAGCAGCAAGACTTCTCGTCGGCAGATGCTGAAACACCTGCTAGTGATGCATATGATTATGACTGTTCTCATACTCAAAATTGGACTCCAGCAAAATTCCTTGTTTGACAATCTCTCATCACTTTGTCTCACTACCTTCTCCTGAACTTTGATAGTGTTTAGATTTCATGTGATCCGGAGAGTTTCATTGGATGTGGAGGTCACAGCTCGTGTGAGTCTTATTAACAAGCAAAAAATTAGAAGGGCCAGCTCTCTTAACTTTGATAGAGGTGCCTAGTTATTGCGAGCAAGTGTTAGCTGCAATAATATTCTTTATATGTTCGCTGCACATTCACGAAAGCCAATATATTCACTGTATTCTTACTGATAAGTTTATGTTAAGTTTAAAATCTTCAAGTCACACTTTTTTAGTGCATTTTAGTATGACATCTCCAGTATTCTGTTCGCATGACTCCCATTCACCTTTCGCAAAATGTGTGAAATTTGTGACCTTGCTGTGATTCTGGCAAAGTTGCATTTTTGCTGCATGTTAGGATTGCCACTCTTGATGGTGACATTTTGTTTTAGTGAGACACTTGGGAAAGGGTATGTGGTTGTTCAACAAGGCATGTGAAATACGCACATCAGCACCAAATGTACATTTATTGCAGATATCCTTTTTATTTGTGCCTTCTTTGGATTACTCTTTGTTAATGCAGGCCCAATCTCTTGTGTGTTGTAGTTTTGTCGTTAATATTTACAAAACAAAATGTTTCAGGCCAGAATATATAGAACTTATTAGGTTTACTGATAATTTTTTGCATTTGCCATGTTGAAATAAATCCTGCTTTATTATGACACTCAGACAGTTGTGGAAAGTCTTAGATAAAATACAGTTATTGTTCCATTTGCAAGAATGCCTGCCTTTTCTTTGCATTTCTAAGACAGCACACCCATTTTCCAAAGTAAACATGGTGTCCATGAGTGGGTCAGTGCGCAGTTGCGAATGCGCCATCTAACCTCCCAAGTAAAATATAGTACTCGTGATATGACAGTAACATCTACACTGAACCATCGCAATGCTTCTTCCATTCACATTTTCATGTGGATACTTTTGTACACGCGTTAGCAATTCAAGCGACCAAAACCAAAATCAGCCACAAACAGTTGGACTGCGTGTGGAGCAACACAAATGTATAGGCACTCCACCTTCGTAGTCTTCGCTCTGATGTCAAGATAAGTTGTCGCGGAGTATAGTATGACCAATAGCGCCATGCTTCATGAGCACCTGCTACTATCATGTGCACTAAAGTAAGCAATAAATTAGTTTAGACTGATAAATCATACTATGCTAGTTTCATTAATATCACTGCCATGGGTTTATTAGAAGGTGAGAAAGTAATTCAAAAATTTTGCTTTGAAATTTTTATCTGAAGTCACGATTTTGATATTATGAAGCCGTTTTTTGTGTTTTGGCCTTGTTGCCTTTATTTATGAAATTTCCTCAAGCTTGATTCTGGCTGCCCCAGTAGGCAAAGTACTTCATTTTTGTCGATTAGAAGTTACGTAATCACTAGCAGACAATGTTCAAATCTAACATCATGGCGGCTGGTGCTGCTATTTTAAGGCGACGTCACAATGAACTGTTTTTTTTTTTTTTTCGCTTTTGTTTGCTTGCCAAGCATCTTCCAGCAGCAAACTGGACGTTCTTTTGGTCCATTCGTTTCACGCAGGTGCTGCATTTGATCATTCGTTTCACGAGTTTCACATGACGGCAGCGGCACCGTAATATTCGTTTCGAAAAAGTGCAGCTTTTTGAAAGGCTGGTTCACTAATTTCCTGCACCTTCTGGTTAGATAGTGCTGAGTCTGTGCAGCACAAAATGGCTGCAGCAGACGGCACAGCCGCTTGCATATGTGTGTTTTAGCGACGTGCAACAAGTACGACAGTGAACATTCTCCAGTAGACACATGCCAAGCAATGTGAACCGTGCCGTCTTTTACGAATCGCAGCCTCTACAACCCTTGAGACAGCCGACAAGTAGCATAGGGCTTGTACGGAATGTGCACTCTCGTATTTGTTTCCGCGTCTCGTCGCTGCTGCACTTGCTGAAACGTCACCTGCACGAAGGCAACGCCCAGACGGCACCACAGCGAACTAGTTCTGGAAGTGCCAGGTGGATCGAATGGACCTTTTGAGTCACTAAAGAGCAATTTAAAAATTGGTTTTATTTTTAATGTCTCTTCAAGCTCTGCTGCCAGCTTTTGCACAACACACAATGAAGAATTTCGGCTAAGATGTGTAATGCTTGTGCATGATTTGTGGAACTTTCGGGTACACGGGCTTTGGTTGGGTAATTGGTGTCATTTATGAAATAGCTGTTTTGCAAGAAATGTCGAACGGGAGGATAGGCTGTGGATAAAGCTGTAATGATTTGGTGGTTCCGATGCTCCCTTGCCAAGCATAAAGTCATGAGTTTAATTCTCAATTCGGCAGCTTGTGTTCTGACAGAACTAGAATGATTAACAACCAAAGGGATGAAATAAGCGCATGCACTGAGTAACACCAAATGGTCAAAGAGGTTCAAAAGCTCCTCATTCCAGGATTTGTCATAGTTTCTCTGTTTGTGTTGATATCACTGTTGGCCAACTAGTGCATCAGTATTAGTAATTCAGATCCTAGCGAGGCATTGATTAAATTGGTCAGACATAACAGACATAACTAGAAGCTCTACGAGCAAAGCCAGGCACAGAGGTGATGATGACAGTATGCTGCAATTGGACAAATATGGCACAGTGTGTGTTGATTCCATCTTTCTCACTGTCCTTTAGCAATGCTAATGATTGTAGGATAAGTGACAACTCATCATTGTTTTATATTTGTCCTGCCTGTCAGCCCAGAATTTGGGGTAAATCATTTAAAATTTCTTGAGGTAAATATTGCATGGGTTTTTGGTAAAACAATGCTGTCTACCAGTGTTCAAATAGTAGCAAAAAATTATGTCAATAACTTTGGGCCACTGTGTCAAAAAATCTATAAGTGGCTTCAAAAATGTAACATACAAGATCCAGTAATGGGAAATGGGCAACAAGTAATGTGTAAAGGTAAAAGCATGGTGCCACTTGTGAATGGCACATTCTAGTCGTAAAAATTTGCTGTTTGACCTTATTTGTGTTTGCCTCTTTTTGTACCAGCTGGCAGATAACCAGAATTGTTTAACTTGTGGCAGTGCCATTACGGGTTACTGTTATATTCACAAGTGATGTGGAGGAGTAACTGAATTCAGGAACAGCGCAACCTACAAGTAGTTACTTCGTAACTACGGAAGCGAAAACACAAGGACAGAAAAGGAGTAGGTAGTGGAAAAATGGGGGGCGGGGAGTTGCGATAGATTTTGGTGACCCACACTGCAAACACTAGTAGTCTGATGTTTTCAATATTTTTCTCTTCCTGTAGACTATAATGAAGTTAACCTTTCATTGCTTCTACTCACTCTAAACAGTGTAGGTAATGCTTTTATAATGGCAATGTTACGCTGCAGGCCTAGGTGAATGATGTTCTCATTGCTCTTTAACTTGCAGTGCATTTTCATTGTACTATTTGTCATGCAGGCAAAGGACAGACATTGAGCAAAGTAAGGTCTTACACAGCAAGAGACAATGTATCCAGACGTTTAACTAGCACCCTCATCATGTACTGAGTAGTGTTGTAGTGCAATCATTCGGGCCGGTTGATGCATTAATTTCAATTGTCTATATTGAACAGCGTGAACACCGCATGAACGTACATACCATTTGCATAGTGGGGCATCGGAGAGATTCAAACCACCTAAAAAATTTTCAGTTTTGCATGTGTATATGCAGACACACACACATACAAGCAGGTGGGAACATGCAAGAGGAGTGGTATAATCGTTTCAAAGATTTTGTCTACATCTCTGGTCCATGTGTTCTATAGTTCTTGGCCTCGTCTTGTGTGTTTTTGCTCTTGAGCATTATGCCATTTAACTAGCAGTCCAGCCAACATCGATTTTAACTGTGTTCTTACAGGGCCTGTTCTAAAAAGTAAATAGAAATCAGGATGGATAATTAGGGGAGTTACCGTTCTTCGAAGGTCTGAATTCTTCCTCCAGAATCACCTTGGAGACTCCGGCCTCACTGTCCAGCATGTTCTTTGGAGCTTTAGTCTCTCCACCCAGACGCCTCCACAGGAAGCCTGCCGGTGCCTGCGTGACCATCAGCAACACTGTCGCCGTGGTTCCGGACACCAGCGACGCCATAGGTGACCTCCTTAGGACGTCCAAGAGAGCCCAGAGCCCTCTCCAACCGCTGACCAGCAGCGTGTGCATCACGATCACTGTCAGCATGCAATCGACCGTGAACCAGGTCCAGCCTCCTTCGCGGTCTGGTCGCCGACCGAGCCGCGTGGGTGCGTCGAAGTAGGCCCACGGCACGTCGCTTCCGACGGCGAAAGGCGGCGATGCCGACATCGTCTTTAGCGCCCCTGTCAGGGCCAGCCCCAAGCAACCGAAGACCAAAGAGACCAGAGCCGAGGGTAGAGGACCGGCATCTATCAGGTACAGGTCGTGGAGAAGCCAGACGCCTCGCCATTGCGCGATCGTCGCCACCGACAGCAGAGGAGTGTAGAAGCGACCGGCAAACTCCCGCCACGGCCGCTGCAGCGGCCGACGTCGCTGCTGTTGCGGCTGTACTTTGACGTTGGCTAGGGTTGCCTCGTCGTCTCCGATCGAGTCGAGGGCGTGTTGGGCGAGGTGGGCGGCGAGCACGAGCGCGTGGCCGATGACGCAGCACAGCCAGCCGCTGAGTAGAGGTCGCTCCGGTAGAACGAACCAGTCCAGTAGGAACCAGATGGCGCGCCAGTGGGCTACCACCAGGGGGGTGCACACCAGGAGTCCCAGCAGCGCGTCCCAGGTCGCCACCGCCAGGCCGGCAGACGACTTCATACCCTATTGGAGCGCTATGGCCCTCCCACCCGAACCCGGCACCACACTCGACTTGGCTCCTTGCTAAAGGGTCTCTTTAACACGCCGACCTGTTATCGAGGTGTGTCGACGTAGTAGCCTTATCGGCACCTCCTTGGAAGAGCAGATAGCGGGACGGACACTTCACACGTACTTGCGTTCTTAAACCTAATCGTCGCGCAGCTGTTGTCCATAAATATTTCCTTCCTTTGTCTTCCTCGCCCGAGGCACGTGCAGACCACGATGCGTACAGTGCTCAGTGGCCCAGAGGAGGGGTCGGGACGATACGGAGATACGCAAGCGGATTTACTCAAGGTTTGTCGGCGCGTAAGTGTTCGCGCGGCTGCGTGTACGTGGAGCACTGTTTTACGTGCGGTATGTTATAGATGCAGGCCGAGGGCGCCTTCCTCGCACGGCGTCTCGATAAGTGGAAAAAAAAAAGCAAGAAAGGGCGGTGTGACGAAACCCGCGCACTGATACGGAGACACCACTTGTCACGACATGAGCTCCGTTTTGTACTCGTGGCGAAGATCTCATTCCCTATTGCGAAGAGCCTCGCTATTGTCTTGTGTCTATTGGAACTCCCACCACTACTTTTACACGTCTTTACTGTCTTTCTAGTCAATGGTTAAAACAGACAGATCGTCTCGGTTTAACTACCGAGCCCTCCCAGATCTTGATGCGTGCGATTGCTCCCGGTGACTGGAAATTTTTGGCAGCTTATGCTTACGTACTTTTTTTCTTTCGTCTTACGGCAGATCTTGACCCGACCTAGGAGGCGGAAAGCGAATCTTGCAAGGCAAGCTGCGTAGCGAGTAATGTGCGTAGTGCGTCGCAGCTGACTGCCCTTGCAGAGCGATCGCCTGTTGAGTTTTCAACGGCGTAAACACTCCATCCGAGCAAGCGGCGCCACTTTTGCAGTTTCGCTTGCAAGAATGACCCACCTGTTTTCGCGAATCGGCGCGTCTCTGCACAGATGACTAGTGGCGGGATGAGAACACGACCCGGACCGTCAATCTCGCCATTTTGTTGCCTCTACTTCCGCGGACCTAATCTAAACTTCCGACCGCGTACGGAGATCACTTCCAAGTATGAACACCTCTTAAACTAATCAGTACTGCTAATCATTCTCGCACTATTTAAAAAGTAAGTTTGTGTCCCACTCTGGTAATCGCGAACACATTTAATCGTGCACGTTTGACCTGTCGCTTTCAGTTGTGAGACATTGATATGTGTATATGTGTTAGACGGTACGTAACATTTACGTACTCGGCACTCAAAAACGATGCGCTTTTGAAGTCGTGCAACGTAGCCGACCTTAACCTTAACAATGCTGAATAATAGAACACTCACCGAAACCTCGCGCACGTCCTGTCTGCTTGTCCCCACGGATAATCGCCATCGATATTGCGTTCACTTCCTGCAACACCCCGCGTAGGTAGGTGAGAATTACTATGGTTGTCCTGATAAGCTCGAAAGGGAGAGTTTTTCTACTACATGATGGCGTATAAAAAAGCCCTTCCGTGTCCTTATCGTCGTATTATAGCTGTACAGTCGGCGTCAGAAGTTTTAAGAGTCTACTAGCTCAGGTAAAACTTTCAATTTCTCGGTGAGTGCGCAGTGCATGTTATGTTGGTTCGTTTCGGAACAATCTGAATTCAAAGATGCCTTCCGAAAAAGCTCATTGTTAATCTTTTTATTTTAATTTTTTCATATGTCTCTTTGGCCATGAACTTGTCACGCAGACTCGAGGTCACCGTATTACGGAAGCCGTGTTTGTACGAATGCGACCGTAGCAAGTCGCATTTCTTAAACGCATCGCGGCGTGACATTATGCGGCAGAATTTACATCCCATTTCGCGCGAAACAAGTCGAAGATGTAGTATACTTTGGAGAGTGCGTGCAAATTTGGCAGCCGAGCCTCGGGCAGAGCAAACTCCGTGGCAGACGTGTAGCTTTTTCTCACCGTCGATCAGGAGCGGATACAGCCACTCATTATAGGGCGTGCGGTCCATTGAAGTAAAACGGAGGGGTGGGGGTGGGGGGTGGAATAGTTACTATCATAATTGTATTTTCAACCACCCAACTATGTTTCTCAAAAACGTGATCATAACTTAAAGATACGCAAGATTCTATTTGGGGGTGACGCTTTTCGCTACTCTTTTTTTTTTGTCCGCACTAGTCAGTATTAATTCAAGTGATGATTTTTTCCATGCTTTATTAATTTTCTTTGTCTTTGATTATATGTACTCAGCCCTCCCTGCTGTAATGCCTTATGGCGAAGCAGGTACTTTAAATTAAATAAATAAAAAATGTCTGAGGTTTTACGTTCTAAAAGTACCATATGGTTATGAGAGACGGCATAGAGGGTGGCTCCGGAAATTCCGACCACCTGGTGTTCTTTGACATGCACCCAAATCTAAGCACACGGGCCTACAGCATTTCCGCCTCCATCGAAAATGCGGCCATCACGGCAGTAAGCACTGTCCTCGCATGAACCCCATAACAGCATAAATACTGTTTATCGGTGTCCTACAAGGGGACCCACTCGCATGTTTAATCGGTTCTCTAGTCGTAATAAATTGAATGATTACGGACAGATTACGGACTACCACTCTTGAGATGTAGGCACATTTTGCAGTGCTATGCTTTTGTTGAGAATGGGCAGTGGCGTATGCATGGGGTGTCGCATAGTGACCGTGCCCCCCTCCCCCGAAAAAATATTTCTGCCTACGCCCTGGTAACGGGGTTGAGTCGCAAGTGTGAACGCAAATTAGAGGCGCGAAAGGAGGGCTGACACGGACTTGGGGGTCGATTTGTCGCTGCACTTCTTTTTACGGCGAAAACATCGCCTGGCAGTGATCTTTTCGCCGCTAAACCGACGCTTCTGCGGCCTCAACGGCTCCGCAGCGAGCGGATTGTGGCTGCATGTCTACATACGCATGACTCAAGACTCATTTTATTGGTCCTATTATCCAATTTGCGGCAAAAACGTGATCGTCGCGTGAAAATGCGTTATTTCCAAGGGTTGCTGGCCGGGAATGAAACCAAAATGCACGTTATGCGGAATCGTATCTATAGTAGATTACACTGCATATACGAGTGGCATTCCTGCCGTCGTCGATGTCGGCCTTGACGATTCGCACCATTGGCAGCTGCCGTTATAATTGCTGTGGCACGTGTGACGCTGCGACGCCGAGCGTAAAAGGCTGCGAGCGGCACCTTTCCCACGGCCTTGTCGCTGTGTCCCCAACACACTATGCGAGGAGTAGCAAACAAGGATTGATTTTATGTGTGGGGTTTAACGTCCCAAGTCCACCGTATGATTATGAGAGACGCCGTAGTGGAGGGCTCCGGAAATTTCGACCTCCTGGGGTTCTTTAACGTGCACCCAAATCTGAGCACACGGGCCCACAACATTTCCGCCTCCATCGGAAATGCGGCCGCCGCAGCCGGGATTTGATCCCGCGACGTGCTGGACAGCAGCCGAGTACCTTAGCCACTAGACCACCGCGCCGGGGCTTTGTAGTAAACAAGGACGCTACGGCGATCTAGGGGTGACTTCACTTCGG
The DNA here is from genome assembly GCF_013339725.1 of Rhipicephalus microplus. Classification (NCBI taxonomy): domain Eukaryota; kingdom Metazoa; phylum Arthropoda; class Arachnida; order Ixodida; family Ixodidae; genus Rhipicephalus; species Rhipicephalus microplus. Next base: position 45,311,716 of record NC_051168.1, read on the forward strand.
GGTCGTTACTGCCGTCGTAGCATTTCGGGTGCCTCGTGCTATGTCCGTGCATTCAGTAGAAATGATTCAAATTTCCATTCCGATGATAATTTCCAGTGTTTCCAGCTATAGCTGTCTGCGTAATTAATTGATAACAGTAGATATAAACGGCCTATAGACATTTCAAAGGAGGCTCCTGAGGCGCCACCGTAATCCTCTCTGGGCTGTGCGGAATAGGTGTGACCCCCCCCCCCCCCCCCCAATGCTCTGCCGAGGCTGTGACACGTCAGCATAGGCAAGTCAGTCCCATACATTGACAATAAGGAGGGGGGCATGAGTGTTATTTTCACTGTGTTTCCAAGCTGAGGAAGTTATTTTCGCTTTATTTCCAAGCAGGCGCGTGGCTGTGTGGTAGAACTGCTTGTCCGCAAATGCCCTGGTTTCGATCCTCGTTCGGCCGTTGAAACTTTTATTATGTTAAGTATTTTATTTGTGCATTTTGTCACTGCATTTCTAAGCAGAGGAAGTGCTGTATTTCGAGGCAGACGAGTAGCTGTGTGGGGAACACCTACTTGCCACGCAAACGTCTCCGGGTTCTATCCTCAATCTGGCCCGGAAATTTTATTGTTTATTTTATTTGCATCTTTTTTCGGTCACGTGCAAGGTGATGATTTTTCGCTCACAACTAACGAAGCCGGTGCCGGAATTTCTGCGAAACTAACTCTTTAGCGCTGTCGCGTTAACACGTGCCAATGTGGTACGGGAAAAAAATTGGGACAGCTGCGCACCAGTGGTGCGGATATTGAAGATACAGTGGAGCTGGCGGCCCTCTCCCCCACTTCCTTTTCTCACCTCTCGTCATATATATACTACACTACGCAACACCGTTACGACGTGGCGGCGCGCGCTTTCATCTCCCACGCGTACTTTGGCCCGCGGAGAGGAGGGGGTGGACGCTCACTCGCGCGCCCTTATCTCGCCGTGGGGGGATCGTCCGTCTTGGCTGGCCTTGGGTTTTCACCGGAACGATTCTGTTGTAGTTACTGGACGCGCAAAGGTCACTGCAATCGTTGCACAGTCTTAGTTTGCGAAAAGAGCGCGCTTTTCAGATGCAGTGAAGTAACAACTGAGACGCTTATTCGCGTTCATCTGTATCTGTGAGCACCTTTCGTGCGTCATTTGTGGGTGAGAAACGCGGGGTACGTTTTGATCTGCTTGCCATTCTATGCGTTACATTCCAATTTGTTGCTATCACGTTCATTGCTTCGCCTTTGCGACAAAGCTGTGACTTTTTACAGGATGCCAGAGATGCTGCACGAACCAAGGAGGTATTAATACTTTTTTTTTTTGCTTTATGAAGTGTAATTTCGCGTTTTGGGTGTTTGAAAACGTCGCACGTTTTAGGTGCACCTCATAGTCAAGATGACATCTTCGCCGACTTTAGGTGAGCGTGCGTTGCGTTTCTGCTATTCCGATGACTGGATGAAGGAGCTGGTGTCGAATTTCACTCCGAAATGGCTGTGTAAGCAGACGCAGCAAGTTCTATGTTGTGGTATTATTCGAACGCGGCCTGTCATTCGAAGAGCGAGTCTAGGCGGACTACTTCGCGGAGGAGTACGTGTGCAGTAGCTCGGGCCCCGTATTTTTCCCTTGATTGCCACAGAAAGTCGTCCACGAGTATGGCTATGGTCCGATAGCTATACTATTGTGACGACGCGGGATTGACGATCAAACGGAGAACGACAAACAGACTTTTTCAGTAACTGCAAAAAAGTCAGCAACGCCTTCTTCGTCCTTGTCCTGGCCAAGTGTCCTTGCACGGCTTCTTCGTCATCGCCAATGGCACATACGCGCGTCACTATCCCGTACGTGGTAGCGGTAAAGACTTTATTTTTCCTTTGGAGAGGGAAGGGGCAATGGGGCAGAGGTGGGGAGAGGTTGCTACACTTGGTAGTCCTCCGCAACCCCCTCTGCCCAACCCAGGATGGCCTCCTGGACGTTGGGTTTCAAGCTGCGGGAGAGGGAATGTCTAAGAACCCATTCTCCCTTCCCTCCAACAAGTAGTGTTTTATTAGAAGCTGTTTGGCGCATACGCTATTTCTGTGGCGCATACCCGCGTATTGCATGGGCGCGTAGGCTGGAGGGTGCAAAGAAAGCACTGCCCCCCCCCCCCCCCCCTAAAATGCAGAGCAAGTCAGGGAGGAGAGAATGAAAGCAGATCGGGACAGTATGGTAGGTTGGAAAAAAGTACTGCACTTAGCGCATCTTTTCTGTATTGCCCCTGAGCGGAGCTTATTTTCTGAGGAAGGAAGAAAACAATGGAGGCATGCAGACGATGCTGCGAAGCTTCATCGGCACTGCTTATCGCGGTCGGCTATTTGTCTGCGCGAACGCTTGCTTTGCGATAAGAGAAAACGTGCTCCCGTTGGTGCGGCATAGAAGCTTCCTATCCCTTCCTCTCTCCCTCTCTTTGTTTTTCAGGGGGAGGTAAGGGCAATGGTAAATACACGTGTGAGTGCCCTTGTGTGTTTTATCTTCGTCGACAAGGAAAGGCTACAGATTTATGAGGTGTAACCTTGAAACTTCGTATTTATTGACAGATAATGACATTTAGTCACAGCTTCGCGACTCCGGGCGTTTCAATCGCGACGCATGCCACTGCCGTATACTGTGGAAACAAAAAAAAACTTAGAAAGTATTTTTTATATATTTATAATCAGTCGCATGCGTGTGCGCACAAGCCCCAACCGCCACGCCACAATCATTTGAGGGTGTGCCATGTCTAGTCCATACCTTCACACCAGTGGCACGCCAAACCCTTTCTTCCCTCCCCCCACGCCCCTAAAAATTTTTTTTCTTACGGCCTTGCTTTACACAGTCGATCCGCAGGCACTTGTGGGATTCGACACACGCACACGCACACACACAAATAGGGTGGGGGACACGGTCACGACGCGCCTTCATTCAAATTTCATCTTCTTTCATAATTTCGCGGGCTTATATTTTTGTCTGGAAAACAACCAAGGACATTTCAGCACGAAGTAAATGCTTCACTTTCTAAAATTATATTTTGGCCACCTAGAGCCCAAAATTGATATGTTTTTTTTTTTTATGACTAAACCAACGATTTTTGTACACATACAAACGTACGCACGAACATACATGAAGTGTGAATGCCCCCCCCCCCCTCCTTGCCCGAAAACAATTTCTGTACTCCCCTGCATGGTCGGCTGGGAATGTGCGATTAGAAATGATTAACAGTCGGTTAAGGCAGCATCCAAGCTAGCTGTTAAGACGTCAGACTTTGGAGTTTCGCGGACACGCAGCGCCACCTGTCTACGCAGTTTTGAGTAGTGCAAAGCCCGACTCCCTTGCACATGTAACTTAGAAGTGTGGCAGCTTGGGCTAGTTGATATGGCATGACGATAGTTATAGCGCGAGAACAGAACGACGACACAGGGACAAGAAGGACACTCGTGTCCTTCTTGTCTCTGTGTCGTCGCTTTGTTCTCGCGCTATAACTATCGTACATCCCTTGTACAGTTTGCTGCGCAGCCAGGTGCAACTACAGCCCACGAAACAACGATTGAGTGTAATATTAGATGTATTTGCGTATTTAACACTCAGAAAAAGAGCTACCAATTTCTCTCCGCTAGGTCGAACGCGTCACTGAACCGCCGTGAATTTTTTGCTGGTTCACTCGCCTGAACGACGACGAAAACAAGAGCAGGCTGCAAAAGCTCCGCGCTCTACGAGAAAAAAATATATATATATATATATATATATATATATATATATATATATATATATATATATATATATATATATATATATATATATATATGCGCTTCTGTTGCGTTGTGAATTGCCACGGACGTTGTTCTTTGCGATTACCGGAGCTATCTCGGAGGCATCGGTTTTGCTTTTTGTTGTACACTGAGAACCATGTACCCCGATTTGCAGTATATACGAACGGAAGACAACCGTCTACATGGAATTGAGCAGGTGTAATAAAACAGTCCTATGCACAGGAAGCGAGAAACCGACGGAGAATGCAACTGCAAAGCAAAAATCACCAGGGCTATTCGTGCCGGATAAAGCGAGCTTCGTACCACTGATCGCATAGATTGTTCGTATGCGCACTTCATCGTTTTGGCATCATGTGTATGCCCAAGTTTAACGCGTTTGGACGTTACAGAACGCACGTCGGAGTGCTTGCCTTGAACTCGATGTCATGCAATGCTCGTTTGCATTTAAATTGCGAGTTGCAGCACGCAATAAATGAAACATCTTTTGCATTGTGCCCGCATTTCGTTTTGATGAGCTCCTTACTTCTATGAAGCGAGGCTGGATTGAAGAAAGAATCTTGCCAGGTCCTTGATTTTCAGGAAACCACGCCTCAAGACTAACGAAAGAGGAGGGCACATGCACGTTCGCTTGCGGACGGCTCTCTTTGCACTACCCATTTATGGCCGGCGCGGCAATGGGGGCACTGGTGGCGGCGTTTTTCACAGCGCCGCCTGGGCAGAGTCTGACGTCCCACAAAAGCAGCGCGGAAAAGCGCGGCTACCGCCCGCGCAAGCACAGTCCTTCCCCGGTAGATGAATATTTACGCGTCAGTCGAGCGAAACCGCTTTGCTGACACGCATGGAACAACGTCATTGTTGCATGCACAGATTTGATCTGTGTCACCAGATAGCGGACTTACTACGTGGCCTAATCCGTCCGTTTCGTCTTAGAAGCAATAACTTGACATGTAGTCAGAGAACACCGTGTAGTGGTGATAGGCAATTTAACTATAGAGTAGTACCACTATTGCGATCAACATCCATTACCTAAGTTCGTGTTTCCCGCCATATCGAAAGCGCCGATTACGCAGGAGAGAAGCTACACTTACGCCTTTGTTGTTCTGTCATACTTTGTTGATCCAATTAAAACAATGTTTTTCATTCGCGCTAAGGGTTATAACTCTGTCGTTTTACTCTCACAAACTCAACGTATGTTGTGCTAGAGTTCAAAAAGAACAATAATAAAAGTATCATCGTTCTATTAAAGAAACAAAAAAACGTTCAATTTACGGTCATAAATATTGCATTTACCGATTGTCGCGTTATCTACGGGCAAAATTTTAAACTAGGAAAACGAATAATAATAACGTTAAACTTAACAGTATTACATTTTTATTGCACACATGCCAGTGGGACTGGCGGTACAGGTTGGTCAACAAGCGTTTCAAAGCTCGAAAGAAAAGGACTTGCGTGACACAAGTAGACAGCGCGTATGCGCACGTGGGTCGCGCGACGCAGCTGACGAAGCCGTTCGCGCGTGCGGACTTTCGTGCTCGGTGTCGCAGTTAGCCGGGATTCCGCGATGCCGTACCTGTTGATCTCAACCCAGATCCGACTGGTAAGCAGGGTCTCCGTGCGTGGAGCTCCCGAAAACGCTGCACCAGTCTCATTAACTCATTTGCCGCGCAGGAGAACGGGCCGACCATCGTAGGAGACCGAAACAGCGATCCCACTCTGATGGAGCATCTCTGCGCGCGGAAAATCACCCAGCCCGGAAACGACTTGTGAGTGCTTTCTTTTGACCCGGCACCACCGTGTAGTATGCCCCTACTGCTAATTGTTTCGCTAAGGTAAAGTAAACACAAAAGACGACCGAGTTGCCGCTGTTTGCGGACTCTCGGGCTGCAACGGAAATTGGTGGAGCGCCGCAGGCACATCTTTATTTGTTTTCGCGTTATGATGTGCATACGGTGCTTCTCACAACTGCCGTAGTACCTCTGACGACATGCAATTCGTAACGAATATCGAAAAAGTCTTCTTGAGAGACTGTCTAAAGCGTATTGTAACTCGAGAACGTTATCGAATGTTAATTGGAGGGCGTGCCCCTGCAGCTGTCACGGTCCTTTGACTCGGGTTTCCAGCAAGTGACTCGCTGTAAAGGAAGCAAGCACTCGATCGCGTGTAATGTTTTTACGTTTAATATTTTGCTAGACTACGGAGTGTTTTTTTTCGCGTTCTAGTTGAGGTTAGCACGCGACAGAGCGGGTTTCCGTTGAAGTACGGAAACGTACGATGCTATTTAAGGGCTGATATCGCCCGTCGTAAAAGACACGTGCCGCTGCTCGGTTAGTCACTTCGAACCAAGGTCACAGTCTAGTACTGGAGACGACGGTAATTGGAGACCGAGTTGCTAATTGCACCGTTTTTTTTTTTTTTTTCGGGGCGCGCGCATTCTTCACGGTTTGTCGCAGCGATACGTGAACGGGCACTGGCCGAATGCCGGCGCCTTTACGTGCGTGAAGCAGCGTGCGGATTGCGTGCGAAAGACGACCTTAGACGTGAATGTCCGATAAGAAACGCTCTTGAACGTAATTGGCAGCAGCAATTGAATGCATTTGCATCTTTGAGGCCAGCTGCTGTGAACAATTTGTGTGCGCGTTCTTATGGTATTGTAATCATCATAGCAACTATATATCTTTTTAATAGTTAGTAGTACTTAGCCTAAGATGGACCACTCAAACAGTGTGACATTGCTGAATTGTATGATAAACCAAAATCCATATTTCACTATCATAATCCTGCATGAACACACCTACCAACATCAGCATATCCCCTGGGAATTGGAAATTTATGACACAGCACCTATAACAATCCATAATTTCATTTTTTCATAAGAAATCTTTTTGTAAGAAATCGTTCAATAAGACATTTGCCTCGAAAGGTATAACTAAATAGTAAGTTGGGGAGTTTGTGTTTAGAATTTGCCATTTTTAAATATTCCATCAAAGATAAATATTCCCAGCTATGGCTGGTATAGTACAGGCCGTATAAGCATAACTTATTTCATCGAGCAAGCTTCCAAACATTATAAATTATGAAAGCTATTACATATTACATCATGCAGGCCTAGCCGCTCCTGGGCATGTTATGACTGTAGTATACTTGCTGAATACATGCGTGCTCTTGGCTCATTACTTTCGCGCTTTACCAAAACTGATAGAAGTGCGATTCTTCTAGGAGCACCTGCGTAGTTTGGTTTTGTAGATTCACGCTTGGAGGACCCCAAGCTGCTCAAAGCTAATCCACAGTGCCGTTATAATTGTGTCGTGGTTTTGGAATGTGAAGCCGCATAATTACACTGCATTGCCAAAATACCATACACAAGAAGGCTCTGCTCTTCACCTCTGCAACGGTGCATGTTCATGTAGACAGTACTATCTGACTATTGCAAATGCGATCCCACACCAGGTAAGATAGCCCAGCTATAGCTGGACTAATGCAGCCAATGTGCAGAATCATTCTCTAATTAAGCTTCGTTGACTTTCATTATGTATAAAATCTCGGACCCTATGAAGGCAGCACATCACACATTAACTATTGATATAAAAAGGGGGAGGATTTTCTCGAGGAGATCGTTTATACTTTAGAAACAAACAAATGAATTGAACTTGCGGTTAGGCCATGGATATCGCAGAGTATGTTAATTTATCTTTTTGACTGTATTGTTTTTACTGTAACATAAATTGAGATGAAATGAACGAAAAATTGTCCATTTCTATCGGTGGGATCAAAATCTATAACCTTCCGAAACACAGAAAAACCTGACAAGGTAGATGGGGAAGTCTTAGCTTAAATGGTAGTTTTGGAAGCATAATTTGAAACGTTGTGGGTTTACAACCAAGCGATCGAAAGGCGATTTTTTCGTCGTCTTCAATTCACTTAAATTTACATCACAATTAGTACGCTACAGTTAAAGACATCAATTAGTATCATATATGCTTTTCCTTGCTTAGTTTATCGATCTGATTCATTTGGTATTGTCCACAATGAAAATTCCTGCGCCTTGCCGAGGTGGTCTAATGGTTATGGCACTCGACTGCTTACCCGCAGGTCGCGGGATCAAATCTCGGCTGTGGCGGCTGCATTTTCGATGGAGGCGAAAATGTTTGAGGGTCGTTCGCTTAGATTAAGATGCGCTTCAAAGAACCACAGGTGGTTGAAATTTCGGGAGCCTTCTACTATGGTGTTTCTCATAATCATATCGTCTTGGGATGTTGAACTCGGGTGTTATCATTAAAATTTCTACTCCAGTCTGTTGTGCGAATGCATCATAAGCTGTACTAATTACGGATGGGTCTTGTTCTCCCATTTTAGCCCTGAGTACCGGACCGACGACCCGCCTCGCACAGTGCTGAACAAGCTAGAGCTGATGGGCTACCGCGTGGTGGCAATGTCTGGCATCGGCCAGACATGCATATGGACCTTGCACAAGCAGTGATTCCGCTTGCCACGTCATACCGTGCTTTGCATTTACCGCTCGTGATCATGGCTAGCATCGATCGCTTGTCTTGTGCTTTCGTTTTACTCCTGTTTTGTCTCGAACTGCTTATAACGCTGCTGCTTGAATCAGTGCTTCTCTCGCACTTTCGCTTATTCTCTAAGCCTGCTTCATTTTCAACTGCTGGCAGTTGCTGGGTTATAGGGTCCACTCGCTTTACCTGGGGCCAGACCACTGTTTTTGTCACTATCGCTGATGTGACCTTTCTCAAGCATTCATGTAACTCTGCCTCATTGTGATATACTGTGGAGATTTTCATGTTCCTCCACACTAAGTTTCCATTTAATCTCCAATAGGATTTGAAAATGGCCATTTTGCTGATTGGCTGGCATGAAAGAATTTTAGATGTTCAGAGCAGCAACAGCGAATATATTTACACCTACAGGCGGGTGTGTTCTTTTGCCTGTTATGCGTAGTAGCATGGCCGGGGTGGAGGGGGAGACATTTTTTTCCCTCGTACTTTCTTTTTTTTCAAGCCCAAACATATATAGACATTGACCCTTTTGCACAGTGCCAGTAGCGCTATTGACCACATGCAGCGCATATAATGCTAAACAAGAGACCATATCTGTTCAATTGCCATACCTGAAATGTCGCTGCTGAAAAGCTGGTCTTTACTTTTAACGGTTCCAAAGTGGATGGCCCGATGCCACACCGACGACCAATTAAATTAATGGCAGCTGAAGTGTAGATACGAACAATGAATGTGTTTTCGCTTTACGTCTTGCTTATGTGCTTGCTTTACATCGGCAATGCTCGCCACCTTCAGTCTCCCCTTTTTGTCCTGTTTTCTGCGCAGTTTATGAATCCCTACCAACAGTCTTGAATTTCCTCTTTGGTTCTGCTTTTCTGAACTCTTAACCAGTGCAGTTTGCAACGACTCCTACTTGGTATATGAACATTGTGATAGTTTACCGACGTAGCCATCGCACTTCACGCTAGAGCAAAGCAGCCGCGTGACGCCAAACGCAACTGCTGCTGCTTCTCTGCTGTGGGTTGCCGGAGAGCAATGTCAAGTTACCGACACCAGGGCGCATATCAAGAAAAGGTGAAGCATTTACAGCTTCCTGTTATGTTCAACATGACTATGCGAGATGTGGGTCAACCAAGGATCAAACACCGCGGTATTCATGGCGTATTCTGCCGAAGCAGGGAGACCTTGTTCAAAGTACTGAGGAACTTACTCTCATTGTTGGCTTATCAGGCTTCTTTGTAGTTTTGTTGCTAAACATAAATTTTTATTTGTTACGTGCGTGTCAAATGAGTCACTCCTTTATACATCTTTTCAATTTTTGTAATCATATGAAGTCTAGCATAAAAAATTACTTACGAGACTAAATGTACATTCTGCAAACATACTCTTGTGCAATGTCCGTGTTTCACATTTTTCAAAAGACTTTTAGCCTATATCATAGCACCCTCTTTTTCTTTATCCTAATCGCTTCTATACTGCTAGAGAATGCAGTGACAAGGAGAGTCGCTGCATGGGAGGAACATTTTCTTTCCACATTGTTTTCACATGCTCACTTTAATTTTGTATGTAGAGTGAAGATTTTTTTCTGTTAACATCGTTGCTCTGAAAGACTATCGGTGTCAATATACTTATTTTAACGCTGTGATCTTTGGTACATTCCACATACGACGACCTAGTCACAATCTAGGCTGCAAGATACAAGGTTTCATTTAGTGATTAGTGCTCGGGAAATCTAATTCAGCGGCATGCTACGCGACTGACAGCCTGGCTTTCAGTGCATTTGTGAAAGTATGGAAAGACAGATTGAGAGGCCCAGGCAGACCTGGTTTCCTGAGCTCCACTTAGTCAAGCTAGGCAAAAGGATCTTGCAAAGGGTGAAGACAAAAGAAAATTCAACGAAATCATGTGTGTGCTATCCACAGTGATGAAAATGCTGCTCCAAACAGGAATTTTTGCTATTAATTGCTGCAAACCTGCTCTCAAATGTCACTGTGAGAATGATGAACTTTTGCTATTTGACCAGCTCACGAGTCCTAAAAAAACAAAACTAAAAAGAATCTGTGTTCTATCCCAGTATGCTACTAGTGTGCAGCACTCTCGGCCACGATCACATTTGTGTGACAAAAACTGGCATATTAAGCATATAGCTTATTTGGCAGTTTCTTTTTTCAGCTGGACTTGGAGGCTAGTGTGGTGAAATGTGAAAATGAGCAATATTGCTTTTATCTCGTACCGATTATCTACTGCTTATTTGGCTACAGTTATGTGGGACTATGGTTACTCCCGAATTGTGGTGCTCAGCTATACTATTTTGATTTTATTTCTGCCACAAATCTTAGTATAGCTAATTTCACAGCCCATTTTTGACAACCAGCCATATTTGAAAGATGCTTCAACAATGTATTGAACTCCAATTGGTGTATAACAAATTTTGTATTTGCTCCTGAAACACCGATAGCTGCTCCAAACTAACATTTTTATTGCTCTGAAAATACTCATGGCTGCTCCAAAGCAATACTTTTCCAGCTCCAGAAAGCAAAAAGTCGCTTCAATCACTGTATTAAGCACAGCAAAAAATTGATTGCAGGAGTATATGTGCATGTTTTTCCGTAAAACCGCCTAAGCTGTGATCAAAGGTAGGTTTCATGATATTACGGGATAGCGTGCTTGCACTATGAAATCCAACGTTTGATGGCCGCCCATCTGGGCGGGGTAGAATATGGTGAGGAACCAGAAGACTTGTCTTTGTACCGTTCCGTGTTTCTTCAAAACAGTTAGCATCATGGAATACTAAATATCAGATGTAATTAGCCATTTTTTGTCAGATCGACTTGATTAGTATTAGGTGCTATAGCTAGGTCCTTTGGGTAATTAACCATCCACCAAGTTTTTATGCAGGTAAACTTGCAGCAGCACTCCTAAACCAAACACTTAAGGTTGCACTTGGCAATCCTGCAAAGGACACGCCCTGCTACAGTGCTGTTTTGTGCAACAAGTTTGTAAAAGCCCACAAGTGCTTTTACTTTGAATAGTAATAATGGAACATCTAAGTAGTAACCAGTGCACTTTCGCATTACTGGGTATGGGGCGCCAATAAATGGTTGACAAGGTGTGCAAATAACTCATTTTTCTAATATTGAACTGAAGAGCAGCCATGAGCAAAACATCTTGAACAGTTTCAAAATGTTAACCACATGCAAATAAACATGAAATTGGTTTGACAAAGTACAATAACCTTCACCCACGATGGCATAGCATGGCTTTAATATGCAAAACGATGTGCAGAGGCCTGCTTTGCTTGAAGAGCTAGACATTGCTGGTTGTACAATGATCATTTGCACTGTCTAAAATGTCCCGAGGAATTCGCTGATATAAATTTGAATGCCGAAAGTATAAAGACCAGGTTGTGAACACTTTTTACATAGCGTAAATATGGCCATTTCTAATTTGACACTTCCCAGAAAAGTATTAGATATGATATATTCACAACCAAAACTACCTCAAATGTCTTTGGTTGCATCTGGAAAATCGCTACATACGGTGCACTCAAACCTCGATTTAACCAAATATCGGTTATAACGAATTTTCAGACATAACGAGCTAACTTTAATGTAAAATGCAACTATATACACTCAAACTTCATCATAACCAAGTTGCATCTTACATAAAACTAAGTTCGTTACATCGAGGTTAGATCTATATATTCACACTCCACCAGTTGATTGTGTGTTCGTGAGTAGTCTTCATTATGTACACATTAACAGAGCATCCGGCACGGCACTGGTACTCTGAAGCTGAATGTCTTGCAAGGCACCGAGCTTTGCGAGGCATACACGATGGTGAAGTGAAGCACAGTCCAGTCAATGAGCACGAGTATAACCATGGTTATGATGGCTGCGAAGCAGCAGCAGCCTGCTGCAGCTTTCGCAATACGAGATCCTCATAGTCGTCATCGGCGTGAGAGGTTTGCGTCGGCGGTGGTGGAGGTGGTGTGCTCTCGCCGCCTTTCGAGTCGCCCAGCAGGCGGACAGTAAGCGGACCTTCATCGGAGTTCCCTAGTTCCAACTGGGACGCCAGGCGCTGCAAATCCGCGTGGAAACATTAGATTCTGTGGTTTTACATGCCAGAACAATCTCACGATTATGACGCACGCCACAGTAGATTATTTTGACCAGCTGGAGTTTTTTAACGTGCAAGGGCACCATAATGAGCAATGTTCAGATTGATGCATTGCCCTTTGAGAACTCTTGATGTACCGTCTTGGATTCATCAGAGTTAGGTACATCAAAGATAACGGAGAAAATCGGAGGCAGTTAACAGGCACGCATCGAAGCTGAATGTGGGGGTAGTTTTCCACTCCCGTTAGCAACTAGCAGGAGTATACAGCGGCCCACTTACAGCTGCGGATGGACGCTCGAACTCCACGAGAGCCGATCCATTGCGGAAGACAAGGCAGCTGATGGTTCCGTATTGGGAAAGCCGTTGCCGCAAGCTTGTCTCGGTGTAGCCCTTAAGTCCTGGCTGCTGCTTCCAGCGGACCTGCAGTGGACGAGTGAGTGCCCAGTTCCACACGACTGCTACACTGATCTTGAGTCCTGGTAATGGTCTCAATCCTTCTGCTAGCTACTCAACTATGTGACAACATAAGTACTTTAAAAGGCCCTAAATCACTCTGAGTTGAAAAACAGCTAGAGTTGTTGCTTTCTCAACTTCACTACTATTCCCATCTCACCACTTTATTTCTTCGTAAATCGCCGCCAATATCAGCACCAAGCGTTGCGCCTATCAGGCTTTTGCGCTTTTCAGCTATGCACCGTTATCTCTGCTTGAGCAGTGAAACACTAATGAAATGAAGTCAGTTGTGCACGATAGCCATGTAAGAGGCAGAACGGGCATGCGACTGCGTGCCAAAGCAGGGTAGGAAATGATTCACAACTGATATCGCTTGTATATGGACCAGTAAAGGTTTTATTTCCTCATTAGGTCCTGTAAGGAGACTGCTAGCATCACAAATTGTGCTGAAAGAATGAGAAACGTCAGTAGAGAACAACACACTTAGTTGCGTTATCAAAGGTTGGTTAGGGGTGCTTCACAGGGACTCCAAAGCTCTTTAAATCAGTTTAAATTGATAAATTACACTTTGAGAACTCTAGAGCTGTTAATTTCGTGCAGTGGCATAGCCAGGGGGCAGAACAAGTCAGTGCCCCCCGAGGGGGCACTGGCTTGTTCAATCGTGAACAAGCCAGTGCCCCGAGGGGGGGGCACTGGCTTGTTCACGATTTTTTTTTTTTGCTATGGCATACAGAGCACGAAATTGCACTCGACCACATCTTCCTGCCCAGTTCCCACACCAAATCAAGGTGGTGCCCACCCCCGAGAAAAAAAAATTGCCTATAATTGTAAGCTAAACAGGTCAGAGTTTCATATCTGAATATCGTACTGAAACCCCAACACCGGCACGTCAGTGCAATTTCTTTTAATTTTGGCCGTGCTGACTTTATGTGAACTCCAGGAACTTGCCAAGCTAAGTCACTGGCTACCATGGAGCATATCATTACGCCTTGTTCTGAATAAAGGAGTACGACTGCTATAGCAGTGGCGTGTACAGTTGTGTGCATCAACTTTTGAGGCTTGCCACAAACTACGTGGTAAATCAGCTGACTTTTAAACACAACATGCACATCTGTGCACACTTGATTACCTCGATTGCGCTGTAAATTGGTGCAAATGATCACTTTGAAAACAGTACTGTGCTCAACTCGTTTGGTCTAACCCATCCCAGAAGCGATTCAAAAGTTGTAATTTTGTTCCACTGGAAAGGGTAGTCTATAACAAACAGCACATATATTTTAAGCCTGACACTTAATTATTTTTCATACAGTATAGAACACGACTGACTACAAAGTCAATATTTACTCAATTACACACTAATTTAGGTTAATTACTGAAAATGCACAGATTACTGAAAATGCACATACCTTTTTTTTTGCCATAGAATATAAAGTGTCTAGTAAGAACACTGCATCAATTTCATCAATTTAGGAATAGTCCTTCGTAACTACTCGCACTTGAAGGTGTATAGGTTCTAGCAGACCCTGTCAGAATTTACGATGTCTTGAGGAAGCAGGTGTGTAAACTTCACTTTGCAGCCATTGTCTGCTCTTTTTAAGCACTTAGCAACTTATTGATTGCTTTCTTGTGGCAACAGCAGTGCTGCTTGGCATTGCGAGAGACCACTTCACCAGAACGAGTGAGATCAACGTTCTCTTTAGTGTCTACGTAACGGCTGAAAATCCAGCAATAAAACACAAAGCACTAGACAGAGAAGGTGACTAAATTAAAGATGCAACATGAATGTATGCCCTACCTTCACCCTCGTCAGATCGTCAGGCCGTTCGTCCCTCTGCTGCATCTGTTGTTTCATTTGGCGTTGCAGCAGTTCCCGCTCTTCAGCCAGCTGTCGAGAGCCCTCACGGCGCAGCCTTTCCACCTCCTTTTCGAGTCGCTGCTGGGCTGTTGCAGCCGACGCCGCTGCTTGTCCCGGTGCCTCGCGGGCCTCCAACTCTTCCCTGAGTTTGCGCCGTTTGGCGTCCATACCCTGGTGGCGGATCTTGGCCGCCTCGCGAGCTTTGAGCACCGCATCGTATGCATTCTGCAAACAAGCAGTCATGTGTCTCATACACCGGAGAGCCAGCAAGAAAAGAAGCGTAGAGAAGGAAGTAGCGTTGAATATGCATCAGGTTCGTAATGTTCTGGACAGCTCTCTGCATATGTACACCACAACTCTACAGAGCCTATAACTGGGATAATCGTAAAATAACCAGTTTCATCTGGGTAAGAAATTATATAACTGCAAATGTGGGTAAAGTCTGCAAAATTCTAAACTGTTATAAATGGACTTCTTAACTCTGGTAAAGCTAAAGACTTTGAACAAGTACAGAATGAGCAGTTTTGTGTACTTGGGAAATGGCATGAAGTCTAATCTGAATAAAGTTACGGAAGTTTTTAGCACTCTTCTGCAAACATATGCCAAAACTCTAGCAGAGCCCAGGTCTTGGAGAATTATGGAAATTAACCACTCCATTATGTAAGGGATGAGCAAGCGAATGCAAAGAAAGCTAGGAAAGTTCTGGTATATATGTGAGCCCAAGTCTTAGAAAATTACGAAATAAAATTGCCCTGTCTGTGTAAGGGATCAGCGTGCGTTGAATGTAGACAAATTTCTGGTCCTTACTCGTGCAGCCGGGTCGGTGAGCACCTCCAAGGCACGGGACAACTGTTGAAAGAGTTCGGCTAAAGTGGCGCTGTTGAGGCAGCCATCTCTTGTTATTTCATCTTACCTGCTCGGGGATTGTCGGGGTTCTTGTCCGGGTGGCACGTCAATGCCTTCTTTCGGTATGCGCTCTTGATCTGCGAGTTGCAGAGAAAAAAAAGAAGCAGCTGTTAAATACACGAACAGCGTTTCATTTTTGCTTTCGGACTTGACCAACAGAATGAAGGGATTTGCCCTCCCCTAAATGAATATAATTATTAGAGTTCGGCGTCCCAAAACCACGATGTGATTATGAGACGCTCCTTCTCACCGTAATGGTGAATCTTGCTCACGCTTGTACTTCGCGCTAAGGAGCATTCTCGATAGTGGTCGGCTCCGTTGAGCTTCCTCGGTTTCCGCAAATGGACAATCGGGATCCCGATTGGACCCCCAATCGCGGTCGGCTCATTCGCGTTAGCAGTAGAAAGGAGACAAATCACAGTAGAGAAACTCTTGGAGCGACCAACAAATCGCACCCGCAAGCACTTCGGCGTGCGCAGTTCGTCCAATCATCGTGGCACCTTAGATTCCCGGTTCGATTTGTCGAAGGTGCCATCTGACACCGCGATACACACACGGTAGACAAGCCGATCCTCACTCATTTGTTGCGTTGTCTGCGGCGACTGAATGGTTACATGATCACGGAACGCTTTCCATCAGTATCGATACTAATGGCCTCGATCGCGATCGATATTTCATTTAAGAGATGTGTAGACATCTAAACAAACGCTGATAGTAAAAACATTTGATAGTATCTGCTCGTTGGCAAGTTCCATTACAGTAACATTGGTAAGTAAAGGCAATATGTACATGAGAACTGATAGTACCAAAATCGAACACTTTACCTCCTTCTCGTCAGCGCCAACGGCGACCTGAAGGAGCTCGTAGAGGTTTGTTTGCATCAGAGAATCCATGGTCGCCCGTTTCAGCTGTACACCTCCGTTGAAAGTGCTACAGCAGCTTTCTGCACGGCCCGATGATGCTGTTCACAAGTTCTGCAAAATATTATAGCGATGGCGCACGCTTCTTAGACGTAAAAAACGCGGATATTACGTTTGGATAAAAGGTCTCGGCCACGCAACGCAAAATGAACGTAAATGTTGCTGCGCGCAAATGTTTTAGAAGCCGGCGACTTTGTCTTGGATTGGCCTAGAAAACTTACGTGGCTTCTGACTTGGCTTAGTTTGACTTTAATGTGATTAGCGGCGGCTTTCATGATGCCTTTGTCGCTCATTTAATTTGGTCGCATACATATGTCAAAACCTTACGTCAATCTTCCTGGGCCGTGCTTTTAACATTCCAGTACGGACATTAAGCTTAAGAATTTTACAGCGAAAGCTGTTATCAGACCACAACGGCAGTGGCAGTGGCTAGTTGTCCGCCACTGCTGGGGTCCGTCACCATTATCGCGCGAAATTAGAAGAAAAAAGTAACCAGAAAATTTTCAAGCACGTTGACCACTCTCACTGAGTATCATCGTCAATCAAGCATAAGCACTTCTAACCGCAGGTAGGGTTCCGTGCCATCAACCTCGCCTTTTATATCTAGCAACGGAGTCAACCTGGGTCGCAGATACCACTGGTGCTGGCTGCTTCTTTCCATTCACCACCCACCTAGCCATTGGTAAGCAATTATACCAGCCTCAGTCATGACTCTGGTGACAGTGAAGGTGGTTGAGGACCTTGTTATGTGTTATATCGCATTGAGAGCTGTACTGAGATCACAACAAGAGCCTATTTAGGCGCAGTAGTCAACCCCGGTGCCGCTACACTACTGCAATAAATAATAAAAAAATTTAATTAGAAAACTTTCTAGGAACCGATGTGATTCGAACCAGGTACCTCTGCGTAGCCGTCGAATATTCAGAGCCACGCTGGTTCTTGAGACTACCTCGCTAAAGCGCGACAGGTGTCATGGCGGGCAAGTAACCATTGAAAGAGAAAAATTACAACCAGCCGTTACACAGTGCGAATTGCGCAACGAGTGGATCAGTGCTTCTGACTCATTGTAAAAAACGCTTCATAATTTTTCACCGTAATAAGCCACTGCACAAACTGCACATGCTACCTTTCATTCGTGTAGCGGATACCCCGCTAATCCACAGAACAAGGAACAGTGGCATCTGGGTACTCCCCTGCCTCCTGAAAGTTATGGTGGTTTATGACGTTGTGGGTACCTTGCATGCGTAATTGTATCAGTTGCTCTAAGATAAGTCTACAAAAATTTCTGAAAAGGACGCTGTTCCAGCTTTCGCTGCGACTGTGCTGAATGTTCTGCGCAGGCCTGGCAGTTTTTTTTTTGTTCGGGGCGAAACTCCTTAAAACCTAGCCATGTCCCGCGTCCGGTGGCAGGCACGCTCATAGCCCAAGTGCGAAAACATCCGTGAAAACATCTGTGATGGTTAACAAAAGCTTAAAATACCACAATAAAAAGGTTAAACAAAAAAGGCCACAACACCGGTTACCATAAGGTTACTGCGTAACCCTTTACCTCAAAGATCCTGCCACCCAGTTCTTGGCCCACCCTTTTTGTGGGTGAGGGCCATCATCACCATCGTCTTTTTGAGTCACCATCATCACCCTCTTTGTGAGTGAGGGACATCATCACCGTTGGGGCTGTTCCCAGCATTGTTTTTTATGTAACACGCGAGATGAACCAACAAGGCTCTTCAAGAGAAGGCCGCATCGGTTGAAAGTGCAAAGTGTGTGGTGCTCCAACATATGTCTGGCCTTTGACACGAGGCCACATAGCCGCAACAACACATAAACAAACCAAAACGTGCGTGAGCACAAAAACATTATCAAAAAGCTATCAACCATAGCAAAGAAAATGTCTTGACATCGTGAAAATACCGACATTTAACCATCCATCAATAAATGCGCATAACAGAAAAATAGGTTAACAAAAACAAAATGAAAGGCTGTTGCCCAAAAAAAAACTAGAAGGACGCGCTTCATGGTCCGATGCACACTGCTTCGCCGTATAGTCAGCATTCACTTTGTGGATATGCATGTATTTTCTTATTACCCTTGGTTGAAGATAAAAGACGTGCAGTACCTTACAGAGGAAGAAGTTATTTTTAAAGTGGTCAAAGCTATGTAAGGGAGAGAATTATTGAAGACCTTTTTTTTTTTTTTGAAAGCTAGCTTTGTCCAGCAGTTTGAGCGAATGTGGCACAACTGTGCACGGTAATCCGGCAAAAATCGATATAACGAATTATAGATTATAGCAAAATGAACTGAAGGACCTCGTCATTGACAGTGTGCTACAAGTACACGTTTACAGTAAATTTTTGGGTACTAAAATATTTTTACATCAGATGCAACTCTGTTATGAGATTGGAGGGAACAGCGGAGATTGTTTTCTGTGCGTAAATAATATTGTTGTAGTTCACACATTGTGGTGCCAGTTTGTTCTTGCGTGCTGGTGCTAAATACATCATTCAAAGCTGGTTGCAAAGCATGCCTGGGTTCTTTAACTTTAACAAACAAGCATTCTAGCGCGTCTACAACAAAATGTGGCAGCTGTAGCTGAGAATGCAGTTCATATTTTTTAGCTCTGCACTGCCATAGCAAATGCCTTACCGTGTATGAACTGTACCAACTAATGTGCTAATTGTGATCACCAATTACGAATAAACCGAGACTTCAAGTGAAGGGTGTCTTCATTACTTTATTTCGAAAAAACATGCGAATATTGAAGGATGACGTGCTTACACTTTTTCTATTGCAACCTTACAAAAAAAAACAAGAGGCTCGTTGAAATTTCACAGGTGTGAGGCAGCGACTCTCGGACCAAGTTTATTTATAAAGTATACCATCTTGAATGTAGCTGCATTGCATCTTGGGGCAATTCAGCAATGTACAGTCGGTCAATAATCTGGCTGCTACAGCTCTACTTAACCTGCAGAACATGTGTGTCGCAAAAATACGTAGATGTTCACGGACTTGATTGAAGGGCTTTGCATTTGTTGTGGCTACGACTGCCACAATGCGCACTTCGAATGTACATGCGAGAACACATTAGCCCCACTTGTGGAGAAACGAAAAAAAAATAAAACATAACAATTTTGAACGTGCGTTTCAACTTCGCATCACTGGGAATGTAAAAGAAGTTTTAGGTCACAAATAGAAAATGAGGAGGAAAAAAAAGGGCAGGTAACTTATACTACAGTTGGTTTGTTCGTTTGATAGGTTATAAACAGCCAGTGTTTGATGTTGGCTCTTTTGCAGCTCCAGTGTTATTAGGCTGGAATAAAACCAGCTTCACATAATTACCAATGTGTGATCTGTTTCAACGCAGTGAGCAAACGCTAACAAGCTAGATCACTAACCCCGAGTTCCGGCTGGCCATTAGGACATCCAAACTAAAGAAGCACACATTGTGATGCATTATCGAAAAGACATACTCAGGGATTTAGACTAACAGAGCTCAAATAGTTGGTACATATTCATTCTAAAAAGACATGAGCGTGCCAACACATACACAAGAAGAAAGTGAGGACAACACAAACGTCCTTGTGACCGTGTTAGCATGCCTTTTCCTTTTAGAATGAATGCTTGGTAAATGTTAAAGGGGTCCTACAACACTTCTTGAGTATGGTCATAAAACGCTGCGGATCCGGTAGTAGACGCTCCCCACAACACACAAGCCAAATATTATAGCGAAGCACGCTGGCCTGGAATTCAAAATAAATTATCAGTCAGCTAAAAATTGCTTTTTCTTACTCTCAAAAAATCACAGAAGACGCCCGAAAATCACTCGTAGTTAGCCCATCTATCAGCCATTGGTTGATTTGAACATGGCCCGCTCAGTCGTTACAGAGATCGACGCGAGAAGCCGCTCGCACTGAAAAAGCTCACACATGCTCACACTGAAAAGCTGTGTATTCAAAGAAAAAAAAATGAAAAAGTGCTCAAGGTCATGAGGCGAGTCTGACGTAATTCTTCGCCCCTGCCATCCCTCCCTGCTTAGCTTCCAGCGCTTTCGCTGGAATGAGAGACGAAAGAACGCAATTGAAGCGTGCGACAAATCTTTGTAACTCCGCTCGCACTGGACGAATTCTTAAAACGTTTTCAGCATTGAATTTGTGAGGCAATAAGTTTTACTATTGAATCATATCCATGGTTACTTGAAAAAGTGTTTCAGGGCCCCTTTAACATTTCATGCAGTTGATCCTATGTTATCAATAACACGTTCACAACCTCATGAATGATGCATTTTATGTTTCTGAGGAGAAAAACATTGACAACACGAATCGGCTATCCATTTTGGGTCAATTTCTTTACTCAGAACCAAGCTGCACATTCTGGAAAGCAATATCAGAGGTGTTTACACACTCAGCACTGTACACAATGTTTTATGCATAGTTGATTATGTTTAATTGATTATTTTTAGACATTTTGCAATAGATTAGTAATTTACTACTTCTCTTTACTATTACTATGTAGATCTTAGGCCGATAGTAATTCCATTTAAAAGAAATGCAGTCCCAAATGTGCACATTTGAGTCCTAAATGTGTGTATTTGGCGGCAGACAGTGCTGAGAATATTGGGACATTTATTTTGTTAGATATTGTTGTATTATCACACTGGAGAAGTGTTTAGAAATTAGCACTTACGAAAGTGCCAGTATAAATAATTGGCACAGTTATTAGAAAGTTTTGCAAAGGCGATGTAGCCACATCACTCCAGCATGACACCGTGACACAATTTGAGTTGCAGAACATGTGCTTGTAAATCGGTAATAACTAGCCAGCAGCAGTAATTATACCCTTCGAAGTGATGTACTGTACATTTAGTAGGTAACCTTAAAAAATATGATAAAAGCAACAGCACTGAGAAATTTACCATCCACAGTGAAAAAACAATGCAACAAAGAAGCATGACTGATTCGTGCCCACTTTAGGTGGCAGGCAACTTAAATAGTAATCGAAATCTGCACAATTATGCAGAAATTGCATCATTTTTAGACTACAGGGTATAATTGTGATTGGCGCTTACGAAGTAAATAACCACGATTCTAATCAAGCATGATTCTTTTAGCAAGCACAGCGGCAATGGGAAGTGAACTTTCATTCAAGCTATTCAATTTGGACACTGGAGTTCTCGGTAACAGTAAAAGCTTTCTTTCAAGAGCACTATGAAATATGTGAATCTATAGAAAACTGTTGTTGTAACTGCTCCAGGGAATATTTTACGCATGCTGCATGAAACACAAGGTAAAAAAAAAGTGAAAAGACCCTAATTAACGGGCAGTTAGAAAGTTGTCGCCAAGTTCTTGAACAAGTATCGCCTACTACACTGCGACTCACAGTGCAATGATGCACCCTTATCTTTTCATTACAAGAATGGAATGATAATCAGCATAAACACAGGCCTGCAGCGTATAATAAGACCGATTCTGTTTCACAGAGATGTATATGTAAAGAAGACCAGAACATAAGATATACTGCTGGCTGCCTTGAACAACTGGCATCACTGCCCTTGAGTTGCTGCTTCTGACACCACTCGTCTAGGTTGCGCTGAAGCTATCTTGTTGTGCAACACTTATCAGCAACGCCCATGCTTTAACAAACTCTGTCCTCAGACAACTGTGGAAATTCGTCATTTTTTATCACTTGCGCAGTTTTAGAACTTCGGGTTGTGCTCGGCAAGGCGAAGTAAAACATGGCAATGCACAATATGCAACAGTGTAAGAGAGAAGACTTGTAAAAAACAATAACCACGCTGTAACACCAGAAATTATGATCCCATACCTTAGCTAAACAACAGATATTAACATATGTATATATAGTTGGCTTTCCCGGCACCATAGGAGGTTCCAAGCCATTGGTCGTGCGTGAATAAAAAGTTAACCTCGAAACAAAAACCTGTGTAGACATGTGCGGGTGCTGAGCACATGTCTACACCAGTCTATGCCGAACGTCTCCACTGTTACACGCACGGCAGGGGCCTTTAACAGCCTATGGCGTCCTCAGCATGCCCACTGGGCTTGATAAGAGTAGTAAACAGCGAATAATAAGTCTTATGTAAGAACTCTCTAGGTGTCCCGCACCAGTTATCGTAACACTGCCAGGTCACGCTCTTCCACAGATATCACCAAGAGTTAAACAATTGCTGCGTATCCACTACGGGACGCATGTCACATGAAGAATGGCTAAGAGTCTATGCCTCTTCTTGATGGATGCTTCCATCTTCTGGCGTGCGGAGCCAACAGCGAACCCCGTCCGTGGTTGAATGCCGCAGCTCTCAAACGGGGTGTTACGTCGTCCGGCGAGAGAGAGCCTCATTCACGGCCGGTAACGCTGGTACTGTTGCTGCAGGTTTTCCACTTCCTTGTGCACGGTGTCGTCCTGCACGACAAGCGGTTTGTCAGGGCTCAAATGAAAGGCGCTGTGAACATGGCTCTCGCAGAGACTGTGGGAGTTCACATGAGGGCTAAGGTCATTCGTGAAAGCTAACGTAGCTAAGTGAAATAAGACATGGATGATCATGGAAACCAATGCACAGTAAAAGGGATAAAAAAGAGCAATGAATAGGATACATCACAAATTTGTACAGCCAAATAACCTTTATTTACTAATTATTGCCATCAGCAATGAAGTCCTGCGTTGAGGTCCCAAATAATGTATTGCATAAAAGCTGGCAACTACATCTGTCACAAGGGTCGCCACCCGGTAAACTGCTACGATGACAGACAAATGCTGAAGACACTAAGGTGGATTGATTCCACGTATGGAAAAACAATGCAGAGAAGTGCAACATTAGGTAAGGCGACTGGCTACGTACCACATACACTTGCAGGTATCCTAAAGTGAGAATCTTGACGGCCATGTACTACACATTTAAATACTCCTAATTGGTGAGGACTAGTGTCGTCTGTAAGCCTTTTTCACTGGCAGCAGCACTATATGATATGCGAATTTTGACCACACGCCTGTGAGGTCATTACGGCAGCAATATAGCTGCTCTGTGTCAACTGAGGTCAGACCTGCCAGAGAGGTATTTTACACCGACACCACCTTTTTTGAACATGTGGCTAAACCAGCAACAATCTCTGCAACCGAAAATAAGCCAGTTTGCAAGGATTTCCCTTTCTCCAGCTATAACCCCTAAACCATCAAAATACACAACTTGCATCACTACTTCAGCATGGTTGGCAGTCATGTTCTTGATGCAAGCACGCAGTTGCGAACCGTGCTTCTGGACGGTTCGCAACGGTGGGGGCCATCTTTAGAGAAAATGGCAAGCCGTGCCTATAAAATTGGGAAGAGTGAAGGAACACTGGGAGTCTATTGCTTATGAGTGCTTAATCTGTTACAACTATTTCCTGTTACTGTACTTACAAGTAGAGATTTTCGTGAACATGCAACACCCAGAGCATCAAAAACTATTATCAGGCAGGGTCATGATAACTCTAACCTTGATATACCTGGATGTAGCGAAATATTGGTTAAAAAGAAGTAAATGAAAAATGGTCTTGCAATAATATAGTGTTAGGAATATACCTTTATAACAAATTTTCGGATATAGCAAACTTACTTTTGTGTAAGATACAATTTCGATATAGTAAGGTTTGAGTGTAGTCACGTGAATGACTAGCACCGCCATTATGTGAGGAAAAATTAAAGAAGTTACACTACAGGTGTGCATTAACTAACATTTCTATGCCATTGTGAGATTGTTAAGTATTTTGGTTAATACTTTTTTTTTCGGCAATCTGGCTCTTTAAAGTAGTGGCGTCGTAATCAAGAAAGCCCAGCACCAGCGCTTACATAAAAAGTGAGGAAACTTTGAAAACATGCTTACACCAGGGTCCACGCAAGGAAGGGCTGCGGCACGGTCAATCCATGCCATGGCAGGTCCGTAATGCCCTTCACAAATGTACGTCTGCAATCCGAACAAAACCGCCTCGTTTGTAGGAGGGCAATGGCAGAACCACATTACCAACGAGCTGCTTTCACAACACTGGCAACACATCAAATTGCTTTATTCATTTTGCTAAACAACCATATTCTTTTCACTGCTGCTATTCGCTGTGTCGTTACATGAACTACTTACGCATCCTTGATACAGCACACAATTTTCTGCATGGAGCAGAAAAGCGGGGTTCACATGTCCTGTCTGCTTTGTTATTAGTACGTGTCTAGCTCAATTCCGGCCACAAAAGTAAATTACTTTACCAGACCGCAGCTAGTCGCTGGGGTGAATAGTCCTGAACAAATCATGGGTACCCGTGTAGCACCTGTATACCTAAACTGAAATGAACTATGCAACACCAGAGCCATAGCTTTTTTGACGGTTGCGATTCACCGGAAGATGATTGTTGGCAAAATGCACCGAGAAAAGCTTGACAGACTCAGTTAAAGAACTAGGGCCAGATCAAAGAACCAGCAATTTGGCAGCAACCGAACTTCACTTGCAGCACACTCATGAAAATCTTTTTATCTTTCCATGATCTGTGAAATGACCTTATGCCAAAGCCAGTGAGTGATACCTGTAACATCATAATTGTTGGGGTTTAACGTCTTAAAACAGCCTATGATTATGAGGGAGAGCATGGCGGAGGGCTCCAGAAATTTCGACCACCTTAAGGTTCTTTAACTTGCACCTAAATCTAAGCACACGGGGCTCAACATTTTCGCCTCCACTGAAAATGCATGATACCTGTAACATTGAGGGCAGAGAACTAACAATAATGGTTTCTGGGATATAAATGTTACAGAACCACCATATGATTATGAGGGATATTATAGTAAAGGGCTTCAACGTGCACAGTACATGTGCCTCTAGCGTTTCGCCTCCATCAAGATGCGAGCGTCGCTGACAAGACGCAACCACGACACCACCGTGGCAGATAGGGTCAATTACAATAAAAAGTCGTGAGCTAATTACTGCGAAATAGCGCTGAGAAAGGCTCACTGGAACATAGTAATGAGTGGTTGTGGTGCCTATCGTGAAAACAGAAACCAGGCAAACGACGTAGAGTGACGACGTGCCAGTGACCGTTTTAGCCCGCATTGCGTGGGCCCTTCGTCAGGCTTAATGTCTCGGCCGCTTTGATTAGTACAAGCTTACCTTGGCGATGTAGAGAAGGTTTTCCTTCCAGTCTGGCCGCAACTTGTCAGCCTGTGTGGAGAGATCGAATAAATGATTTGTATCGCACTGTTTGTGCATTGTCAAGGGCAACAGACAAACTATGGCATATAACCTAAGTGGAAGGCACTGGTTCCATTAGGACAAACTGATGTTTCTAAAACACAATACTTCGTTGACATTAGTCCATCTTTCAGTCTTCTCACATACAGCTTACAGCAGCTATAATTGCATCACAGTGTTGCACACATTAGCATAATGCTGCACTAGAAAGAAATTATAAGATCATACAGGCTAAATGCAAGTGTTTCTCAGGGTTCATGTAAAACAAATCTGCAAACATTTTTGTTCTTGTATTATCACATTTTGAAAAAAAAATTCTTGTAGATGATTCCAAGGTCTAATTGCAACAAAGCCTAATTGAATTAAGTAATATAAGTAAAAAAAAACTTAATTACAACAGTAACTCAGTTGTAGACTATAAAAACATTTACCAATTTACCAACTTCCAAGAACCTTGGTTACATATAAAACTTGCTTCATGTTTTGTGTAAACACTGTACACTTACATAACTCAAATAACTACTACTAATGAACTCTGCAAAATGACCAAGTTTCATGCAGAACAAGAATGACATCAACTTTACTAGCAGTAAAATGCCATCAAGTTACAAACATTTCTCAAATATTATTCAAAAATTTCAGTCCAGGACATTTACCGCAATATTCTTGAGTTCCAGGGGTAATAAATGTGCCTGTTACGTGCATTCAAAAATGAAGTATGCTTTACACTATGGCACTCTAAAGAAAAAAAAAAGCAAATCCTGAAGGTTAGTGGATATTCAAAGTAAAAGCCGTAGCTGACAGATTGCAACAATATGGGATCGATGTTGTATGAACAAGAATGATGTGCCTCAGACAGGTTGGCCAGCGTGGACCTACCGCTTTCAATGGTGCCTTGTCATTCTTGGCGTCATCAAGTTCATGTCATGTAGAGTCACTGTCGATAGTGACATCAGTGACATGATGTCACAGAGCGTGAAACTGGTGCTGCGAAGCTGTTATATG
Source organism: Rhipicephalus microplus (assembly GCF_013339725.1). Taxonomy (NCBI): domain Eukaryota; kingdom Metazoa; phylum Arthropoda; class Arachnida; order Ixodida; family Ixodidae; genus Rhipicephalus; species Rhipicephalus microplus. The sequence continues at coordinate 45,338,493 of NC_051168.1, forward strand.
CATGGTATGCTGGGATGTATTGCATTTAGGTAGGCATATGCCACTAAGGTTCCAGACATATCGGAAACACACCTGGCTACAATACATCCTTTGCATCAGAACTGTTAGTTTTGTAATTAAGTAGCAAGCAGTACTATATTTCTTGTTTAGCATTACATAGAAACAAGAGTTATTTAACTTTGAAAACGCTGCATCCATCCATAATTTTACGAAATGTAAAGTAATGAGCAGCTGCTAACCTTAAAAGGGGGAACGTCAAGGTCAGCATTCCCTGTGCGACTGTTTGTCATCTCTATTTCTTTCAGCCGTTTGCTTATGCCGTACAGGTGTGTGGATTTTCATCATAGGATACAATACATGAGAATGAGATCCGTTCATAAAGGTTTTTTTACAGGAGCATTATTGGTGTAGCAGTACCTGTATTTAAGGCCAAGCCTCGCTCAACACCAGCCAGCACAGCGCCTTTGAATGCACGTATCTCGTAATTCACTTGACAGCACAGGGCCCCTTAAGAAATTTGCATAGATGGCGGTGCCAGATTCCCCTCTTGGCATTGTTATGAGAAACTCTATGGTCATGGGCATGCGCAGAGTTTCCCATAAAGAGAAGGAAGGGCGGGGGTCAAATTTTTATTGTGCCCCCACCGGCTCCCGTTGGTCATATAAAAACAATAACATGCTTCACAATTGATTAAAAAATGACTCGCTTCTCGCAATAGCCTGCCTTTCATCTCTAGCTTTCTGGAAGTAAAAATTGGACATAAACTCAAACCTCATAAGGAAGTCACACGACACTTGCCATGAAAATACTTTGTTATACCCGAAATTCGTTAAACACGTATATTTCAAACACTGTATCTATGATAACGCTATTCCTCACTTACTTCATTATAACCGGTAATTCGTTATATCCATGTTCGGTATATCTAGGTTTGAATTAAATACTTCCTGAAATGCAACATCAGGGGCCCTCACGCCCCTCCCTTTTTTGGATGATTGAGAAGAAGCACTCATCTGACACATAGAGCTTCTTAAAATTAACTAGAGGGCACTCTGGCGCAGCGATCATTCGGTAACCACGGGAATGATAGGTAATACACGAATTTGCCTAGTCTTCGTACTTGCGGGCCTCTAATGCACTTGTGGCTTCATTTATTGCAGTGTTTTGGTTTTTTTTTTAATTGAAAAAAAAATGGACGGTTATAAACTTCGTGAGCCCATTTGAAATGGTGAGCCTAAAAGGTTGAAGTTGTGAAGTGCAACTGCTGAACATTTGCCTATTGTCATTTTGTGACAAAGCAACTTCAAGCCAAGTAAAGACAACTGGAGCCAAAAGTACCAAAATTAGACAAGTCCGTGAACTACCCATCATTCCAATGCTCGCTGAAGCGCCATGTGTTGCGACTCTCATTAACACTAGCACCATACTTACATTCTATAGTGACTTATAATAAACTCTATGATCTGACCCTCCAACACCCCCCCCCCCCCCCCCCCATTCACATGACTGTGCATACAATGACTTATTTGTGAGCACTGTACTCGAGACGACTCACGGTCAAAAGTGGGCCCTTGCTTCCTGCGCAGTCGAGTCGGGCGGACGGCTGTAAAGGGCGCCGGCCAGCTTGCGCTCCAGCCACGAGAGCGTGGCAACCTCAAGGCTCCAGCGTCCCAGCATGTGGTGGAGTGTCGGGTCCTGGGGCTTGAGCTGCACCGCTTTGTCAACGTGTTCCTGCAAGCCGCATGGGCGCCAACTCTTCAATACTCATCGCCTGACAATGGCACCATCAAGCCAACGCTTCATCATTCAGACGGCTTTAACCACGGGTAAGCTGTGTGCCTGCCAACTTCTCACTTTTTAAATTTTATTTGCCCACCACAGTATTTTCCTCTTTCAATGCAGCAATAGAGCATCTGCATATTTAGCACATCGTAATGGCCCACTTCATATGTAAATCCCTTCAGTTGGGCCTTTGAGGTATTTGTAAATAAGTTCATGCTTACAGTCGTTACGCTAAGGCCAGGTTTGTTCATGCACCCACTTGAGATGCATTCGTTTGTGAAGTTGTATAACATCGATGGAAGGTGTTGTGTTTTGCCGCTCATAAGTTGATCGTGCGGATGGGACAGCACCAGAAGCTACGTTATTCAAAGCTTCTTTCTCGGATCTCTCTCGGCAAGGTCGCAATTTGCTTCCTTTGAGCATGGGACGACAGCGCGGGAAGCTACGTTATACAAAGCTTCTTTCTCGACTCTCTCTCGGTATGCCCGTGTAACTGTACACCACTTATCCTCTGGAATGCAAACTACGTCCGTCTCCTCCGCTGCCGGGGACAAACACACAATGTGAAACGAACCCGCTCTGCCAACCGGCTTGGAATGTTTGTGGTTTAGAGACAAGTCGCCGCTGCCGGGGGCAAACGCACAATGGGATTAAGCGACCCCGTCCTGCCTTCGCTGCCGGGCGCGAGCTCAGTGGGAGTAGGCGACACGCTCTGCCCTGGCGATCGGCTCAAAGTCGCAGCGATGCACGACCCGAACACAAGGAAAGCGGAGAAAGTCAAAGGCCGATTGCTACCTGCGGGGGCAATAACGTTCCGCGCGCGATCTTTTAACTTCCGGCTTTGAGGTTCGTCTCGGCTCGCTGGGTGTGGGAAAAGGCATGAATGTACCGGGTCTACAATGCCGATATCTCCCGAGCGAGAGAATTCCTGAGCGCGTGGGAGGTGGAGAGAGAGAGACATGATGGAAAGAGTACCAAAACGCCTGTTTAATCTGTAGAAGCGCTGCTGTCGAGAGTAAGGTCAGCCCAGTAGGGATTGACTTAATCTGAGTGGAAACAGATTGGATGAGAGAATGTTGAGGTGGACCAGCAGTGGCCACCTCCCCTTTTTCTTTGTTACCGCAAGATGCTTAAGACTGGATGGAATCCGTTTCTCTTCAGTCGAGGCTGCAATCACTTAACTGATAGATCAGTACGACTCCGTACGATGCAACTTTTGTCTGGGCCGTAACCACTTGGTGGTCGAACAGTGAGATTAAGTACGTTGTATGTAGTAACAGTGTTCTAGGCTCTAACTTAAGAAAAGTTAAGTAGAAGAGTAAGACGCTGTTGATGTCTGTGTTATCATGAGTGTGCTTCGACAAGATGTACATATGACTGTAAATATTTCGCTGTAATATACCTTCAAGTTTTCATTACCTCCAACCTGCCTCCTGCTTCATCAACGCCGATCATCTCCTTGACGGGACTTCAATCCACATCAAGGAGATCAACGAACAAGAAGGAAAACTTAACTGAATGCAAGTTGAAAACTGCAGTCGTCAGCCTCTTGAAAGGGAATAAGAAAGTTGCTCGGTATGCGTGCACTTGGGTGCCAGCCATTTTCTAGAGTAGGCGCATGTGTATTGCGACATCTTCTAGCTTGTGCCTGTTTGCCCGATGACAATATATACAACCACAACGGTGCCTCACGAAGTGGCTACCTTGAAGCGGTAGCCATTCTCAATCTTCTCCTGGGTGCTGACGTACTCGGAGAGTGCGCCGAGCGTTATGGCAAACCACTTGTGCGCCTCCGGGCTCGACTCATCTAGCCGCAGGGCCTGCTGGGCACGGGCAAATGCTGCGACAGGGGACGCCACAAATCAAAATTAATCTCTCTGCAGTGTGCTATAATTGCAGTTACACTAACACAATCACAAAATAGATTTTATGTTTGACGACTACTATCAGAAAGTGACGTGCTGCATCAAATGCATGTATTGGTCAGCACAATATTTAATACTATTCAATATAAATTGCATGCTTCTTCAAAAAAGAATAACAAAAGTAAGAAACTTGTGTGCGTTAACACTTAATGCCATTAGCATCCCCCCCATGACACAAGTAGAAGCCATGATAAAAGCAAACACTGCATGCTAGCTAGAAAACATAAAACATACACAGGCAGCAAATGCTGCAGTAGTTGTGTGCAGTACTATATACATCCGAAAGGGGCTTTAGGACAGGATAGTCCAGCTGTCCTCAACTACGCACTTCACAATTAGCACAGGATCGGGTGAGTCAGCATTGTGCTTCTCTAAATCGCACATACACAGGCAGACCCTTCACAATAGCCATTATGCGCTGCCTGTCCGGAGGTGCTTGCTACACAATAGGAGGAAAGTTTGGCCTTGCCTTTTGAGGTAATTATCTTGAAGCTTACTCTGACATGCTACCGCACGAAATCAGGCAGGAAGCAACTTTGCGTCTGGGCAAGAGCTTCTGCACAGCTGACCTTTGCAGTGAGTGAGCATCTATGACACTGCAAGGGCATAGACTGGCAGGATAAAAGCACTGCGAAAAGAAAGGGAAAGGAAAGACAGAGAGAGAGGGAGTAATACCAAAGGTTTTTCTAATCAGCGTATGCGAAGAAAGTGGCTAAAATGGAGCCTCTGGACAGTGAACATTGCGTTCGTTGACAAAGAGTCACACCTCGATGGTCAACATTTGTTTTTACACTGTTATTAAGCCCTTTGAACCATCATGTAGTACGGGAACAGACAGCCACGTTATTGTGGTATGTTGAAAGTATGGAGTGAAGGGTCATCGAATGAAATTTCAGCTGTGGTAAACTCAGCAAGTTTCATCAAAATCGATCATTAAAAAGAAGTTTCAAAGCCAGGGCATTTGTGGTGTCATGACTTTTTTTTGAGTTTGTGTTAGCAATCACTATATCATATGAATGAATACTTACACATCAACTCAGCTCAGTTATAACCAATGCATACATGTGCAAAAGACTACTTCTATTGTTTAACAACGCACTAATCTGCGTTACGGATGCCAAGGAGAATCGGACACCACTCTCCCAAGCTCCTTTCAAGGGTTCCTTAAGCACAATCAAACTTTACCATAACAATAACAAATAAAAACGGGGTTACAAACCAAGTGCACCAAACTTTTGTGGTACAGACTCTTTCCACATTCTGGAACTGTCAAACACAGCACGGGATAAGCTCACCTTAAGCTTCCTGAAATCTGTTTCCTTTTACTCATAAATACGCCTCTCAAGTTTTCAAATGACCCTCATCTCAAAGCTCGTCCTTCACTTGATGGGGTTGATTCAAGTGCCACTCCTCGACAGAAAAGGATGCCACACTTCTTGTGAATGGTCGTGATGCCGTGGTAGCTTAGATTTTAGATCAGTGTCAATCCAAGAACCCACTTGTCAAACCTTGTAGTTCTCAACTGTCGTTTCTCTTCTCTTGACAGACGGCGCGACTGACCGCACGCCATTCATTTCATGCTTTATTTGTTGCTCCCTGTCTTTGCGTTCCACTCCACTTCTTTAACTCTGTCTCAATGTGAATTTCAAGTGCTCTGCCTTTGTTCCTTTGTCTATGCTGCTTGCTTTTATCTCATTTAGTGCTCGTAACATGTCAGGTCTTCAGCCCCCTTTTCATGTACATCAACGTTTAAACCCCTAACCCACATACTGGGTTCCAAGAGAAGACAAACATGCCATGGGTAAACAGATAGCTAGGTGAGTAGATGAGATTAAGAAGTGTGCGGCTGAAAGGGGCCACAGCACACGAAGGATCTGATTGATTTTTGAAACATGGGAAAAGTCTTTGCACTGCAGCGAAGCATAACCAGGCTGATGATGAATTATGGATGACGACAGAGCGTTATGCGATCACAACTGATCACTGCATGGCCAGGATGCGTCTTTTCAACAAATGCATCATTGATTCGAAGAGCAAGGTACGAGACGGGAAGCGATACCTTGACGAGCGAGCTCTTCTTTAGCGCGGCCAGGCCTCAACTGCAAGCCGTACAGGTGTGATGCCTTGGCGAGCCGCCAGAAGTAGGCGCACGAGCGGGAATACTGTGACTCGCGAGCGAGCATGCTTGTGAGCAGCGCTTGCTTGTCCCCAGGCCGGTCCAGCTCAGCATCGAGCGAGTCGAGCCACGCGCTGTCTCCGGCCTCACGCAGCCCCGTCCACGAGGCGTCCTCGCTACACGACGTGAAATACAGTAAACAATGAATTGGTTCAGATTGATAATTTTTCTATTTGGGAATTGTAATACTAACTTCACCACCATATGTTCATTAACAGAAATGCCAGTTTCATTTTTAAATTTCGTGCTGAAATCTTTATGCATGACGTCATGGACTTATAAGGTTTATTTTTTGTATTTTGGCAAAACTGGCTCAATGAATTACACTCAAACCTCGTTAAAGGAACCCGGATATAAGGAAATAATGGTTATAACGAAAAAAATGAAAAGCAGTCCTGCAATAGATATAGTGCTATAAATATACTTTTATAAGGAATTTTCGGATATAACAAACTTATTTTTGCGTAATATGCAACTTTGTTATAATGAGGTTTAAGTGTATTCTGAAACTTTGTACGTTACTTCTATGGCTCTGTGAGAGGACAATGTACTTCATTTTTAATAACAAGGAACTATGTAGGACATAGAATATGCCGTTAAAATCTATGAAGCCATGGCGTTCGATGCAGGAATTTCAAGGTGGCATTGCCACCTGCATTTTCTCGCTCACCAAGCATCTCCTGGCAGTAGAAGAGTTTGGGTATTGACAAATTGTGGTTTACTGATATGAAAAAACATTTTTTTCGCTTTAGCGTCCTTTTAAAAAAGAACAGTAGCTGAATCATAGCTGAATCTACATCATAGCTGATCATAGCTGAATCTACACAGAACTAAAACGAAGGCACTGCAGGTATGTGCTGAGTCGGTGCTAGTCAGTAATGTTGCCCTTCTCATCGCGAGTGGTGGAAGGTTAGCAATCTTTGATGCAGAGTAGCTAAAATGTTGCAATAGCAATAAATGGAACACAAAAACACCAAAAAGCTGTTCAGTTATGCCTTAGCCAACTTCTGGCTCAGTTAAAGCTATAGTATACAACCCAAGAAAAACTGCCACTTTTGCCCATAGCCTTTACTGTCTTCTCACAGAAAGAATTCGCATACATGCTTAGCTCGACTGCACTAACTCACATTAGCGGCATCAAGCACTTCTTAGTTGTTAGAGATAGTCAACTTTCGCTTAAGGGGCACTAAAGAGGAACATTGACTTGGTTTGGATTGATAAACTGCACTCTGAGAACTTTATAGTCGTACGTTTCACTATTGTACATTCATTATTAGCAGAGAAAATCAACATTGAAGTTTCATTTCTAAAATTACGAGCAAAAATTACCGCTTCTGACGCAAGAAATTTGAAAATGTATTTCCGTTAAATTGGCTGAAACTTTGTACAATATGTATATGGCACCCACAGATTACAATGTACTTCATTTTTATAGATTAGAAGCTACGTAGGACCCAAGTAGATGCCTTCAAAATTTCACACGTCATTGTGGTTGGTTTGAGAACCTTAAAGTGGTGTCACCACCAGCATTTTCTTTTTGTGCGTTTTCTCGCTTACTGAGCGTAGTGTCTCGATAAGAGTAGTGTTTTCGAAATTGTGAGAGAGTGCTTTACTAATATGTAGAAAAATCATTTTGCTCTTCAGTGTCCTTTTAAAGACATTTGTGTTGCAGGTGGGAAGTTGGTAACTTAAATGTCTTGGTGAATTTTGTCTAGGATTTTCGCATCGCTGCTCAGCTAAACGTAATGTTTTAAGACAAAGCAACACACCTTTGGTATATAATAACCACAGCCTTTATCCTAGCCGAAAAAAAAAGTACTAACAGGGCAGGCATGATACACTTCTGTAGGTGAAGCTTACATTGTTTTCGGTTTGTAATTGAGTATAGTCATAGTCAAACTTTCCAACTGAGCATTGAAATAAAACTGTTGCCATAAGACCGAATTGGCAGTTCAGTGAAGTGCATCATGAACTCGAGCATCGCCGCAAGTGTTCTCGTGGTGGAGCTATAAACAGTCAACACCAGTCCACTTCTCGGTTATCAATGCCCAAGCTCTTTAAAGCTGCCAGGTGCAGTTTCTGTAAATTCACGTGCAATGTCCGTCGACTTTCGCTACATATGAGCTGCGCTTCAATGCTGTCCTTCGTTAAAGTAGATGGTGTCACCACTATCACTAAATATCATGCCTGGTTTAACAATACATACCACGTCACAAGAACACGCATGAACCAAATGTTTGAACTCAAGACTAAAGCTTTGTGTATTGCAGCGAATGCCTTGTGCAGTTTGGATAAAGAGTGACCATAAATAATCACATCATAAACAACAGTGCACGGTGATATAAATGAATAAATTAAGTGAAAACGATTACGCTAGTATGCAAAACAATGTGGACGTGCACACCAGGACAAGCCCTTAAATGCCTTCATAGCATTTTTCTACTTTCGCATGTTGCTTTGCTCATCAGTCACGCTAGAGCTTTAGCTTCGTCCCTGAAACGCATGTGCGCCTGCTCAGCGCTATTTTTTTAATATCCTTCTAAACATCCTGCAGCTAATTTAACCGCAGACGGCGCGTGTCGAATACAGAGAGATCGTCCACCGCCCCACTTTTATTTCGCTTAATATTTTGTTGTTATGGGAGCGCCAAATGTCGTCGTCTGAGGAGTGGCTTATTTGGGGCACTAACGCGGCAACACCAAGAAAATAACGGCTGACGTTGCAAAGCGCGCCATTGTCTCTGTTGCGGCAAGCAATAAACAACTAGACGTCACCGCTGCGAACAACGTAGCCGATTCTTGTAAAGTCATTTCAGGACAGTATGAAAAAACAGGAAAACGCAGTCGCTATGCAAGGTACGAAGTGCGGCGTTCGTAGGTGCAATCGCGTTTTGTTGACAGCGCCTACTTCCTGCATCAAGACGACAATTAAAACCACGCAAGGGTGCCGGCGTTCGTGTTGGTTGTCCCGCACTTTCAACGCCGCTATGATAGACAAAACGCGGAGCCTGTAGCGAAACTCACACGTCTGTGAAGTCGTAGTACTCGTCGTCTTCGTCGTCTTCCCGCAGGGAGTGCTGTAAGGGCGCCGAGTCGGACTTGACGGGCGTCTCGCCCCTTTCCTCGGTCCTCAGCTGCTCGATCTCTCGCCGGAGGTCGGCGATGCTGCACGCCAGGCTGCTCAGCTCGCGACTGACCGTGCGGTTGAGCCGGTAGTAGAGGTAGATGCCGCTGATGCCGACGACGACACCCGTGCCCAGTGCGGCCAGCATGGTGAGACGATCCCTCAGCAGGCCGTCCATGTTTTCGCTCCGTTCGCTGGCCGCCTTTCCTCGCCAGCTCCGGATGACACACTTTTTTTCCTCCGCTTCTTTCCTCTTAGTCGGCACAACCTAATGGAGCGCTGGCCCTCGCGCAGCTGACCGAGACCTCTAAAAGCTGCTGCTCGCATTGTACGTGCGACCTCGGATCGTCTTGGCCTGGCCTGACATTGGCCTAGAATCCAGTCGACAACAGCGGATCGAGTCGGCTCGCCGGCCGGATCGAGTCGGCTCGCCGGCCGGTTGTAGTCGTTCTGACACCCGCGCACGCGCGGTAAGGTGAAACCGCCACGTGGACCTTACAAAAGTTACACTGTTTAAAAAAAAATTCACACTTCACATTACATTACACAAGTGTTCAAATACAGTGTCCGCACGGCGCCTTTACATTCCCGCATTATTCCGATAGATTGATGTGGATGTACCCTTTAGATTGGGCGGCGGCTAACGCTACCTAGCCGTAATACTTAGTGAATCGAAAACTAGATTTATCCTTTTTTCCCCTTTAAATGTTGAAGTCAAGGACTGGTACTTCGCAGTGAAGGATTTCATTTTCACTCGTGCCTAGATTGTAGCCACCAATCAGATAACCTCCTTCTAGTTATTTCTAACCGCTTAAAGTCTATTTTGCCCTCGCTGTCCCTAAATCCCAGTGCTTTAAAAAACTCTTCGCCATCATCTTGAATTGTAGGGTGAAGCCCTTTACAGAACATTATCTAGTGTTCGGAAGTTTCCTCCTTCTCTCCACATGCACTGCATACTGTGTCTACCCCTTCGTATTTGGCCGTCACCCCCGGAAAATCGTCACCCCCGGAAAAGCTTCCGGGGGTGACGATTTGGCCCGATAAGTCTTGGTTCGCAATACTTCCGTCCAGGCCTCAAACAGTAGAAAACTACCCCGAGTATTATCATAGATCTTTTCCTTAGCAATTTCCTACTTAAAAGTTCGCTAAACCTCTAGTGCGGACTTCTTAATGATACCAATTCTCGATATGTCGGACTCCGTTTCCTTCACCTTCTTCTTAACCGATTGTTCTTTTTGGTTTGGCCCCCTGCTGTTTTCCAAGTATTTACCCGTCGATTTTCTGGTTCGTTTCTTCCATTTTGTATCGACATTCCTCATGTACAAGTAGCTGAATACCTTCCTAGCCCAACGCTCCTCCCTCATTTCTCTCAATCGCTTCTCAAATTTTATCTTGCTGCTAGCTTCTCTGCCCTGAAAGCTACTATATGGTGTAAGATTTTTTTTTTTTTACACCGTGGCCGCTACTAATTCCGATTGGGCTAATGTGCATGACCAGATGATTAGGGTTCTCGATGGATTACCCGTAAACTGTTGCGCGTATAAAGGCGCACACAAGAACACGAGTAATGGCAAACAGGAGGCGTTGGGCAAACCAACAAGCCCAAGCACGTTTCGCCAGCGAAAAACGCGACGCGCGTGGCGAACGCCGGTTTTGCCGGGGATTGAGTCCATTATTGTTGTAACAAAATTTGCGCAGAAAACGTTATTTTTGCATGCGTTGTGCAGGCGAAGTACATATATGCTGCCGTCATGGACCAGCGGACGCTAGCTGTGTTGGTTTGTGTTGCCGAACGCGCTTTACATTCAAGCCGAGATGTGTCCCCTAGTGAAGAATACACATCTTTGTTGTGAAATGAATGACGTGTCGACTATTATGTACATACGAGCGAATGCATCTTTATAAGGACCAGACGTGTGCTTTGTTGTTTTGTTGTTGTGTTTTGTGTTTGTTGTTTGTGTTTTGTTGTTTCCAGAGACTTCTTACAATGACTTTCAAACATTTACTTACCATTGTGATATGTACGTATAAGTGTGTCTTTACATATCTGTGCCTGAGTTTTCTATTTTCCATGCACTGCTTTGTATGTTTTTGCTTCAAGATACGTGTTCAAGTTTCAATTAACGGCTAAGGAGTAGCCGGCGCCATAATGGTGCGCCATCATCTCCTTATATATCATATCAATTAAAAAAAATACACATCTTCAACAGTGGGCTACAAAAAGCAGGTATGTTGGAACACGAAACGAAAAACTAATATGAGACACTTAATAAGCTGGTGAAGTTGCCGTTGTGCGAAGAAACGCGCGCTTGCCTCGCAGAGTCGAGACCGTTGTGTCGGCGTGAAATCTGCCTGGCTGATTGTATGCGGCCGGGTCTTCTTCCTCTGCGCCGCAACTCGCTTCTCATCATCATCATCATCATCATCAGCCTGACTACGTCCACTGCAGGACAAAGGCCTCTCCCATGTTCCGCCAGTTAACCCGGTCCTGTGCTTGCTGCTGCCAATTTATACCCGCAAGCTTCTTAATCTCATCTGCCCACCTAACCTTCTGTCTCCCTCTAGCCCGCTTCCCTTCTCTGGGAATCCAGTCAGTTACCCTTAGTGACCAGCGGTTATCCTGTCTACGCGCTACATGCCCTGCCCATGTCCATTTCTTCATCTTGATTTCAGCTATGATATCCTTAACCCCCGTTTGTTCCCTAATCCACTCTGCTCTCTTCTTGTCTCTTAAGGTTACACCTACCATTTTTCTTTCCATTGCTCGCTGCGTCGTCCTCAATTTAAGCTGAACCCTCTTTGTAAGTCTCCAGGTTTCTGCTCCGTAGCTAAGTACCGGCAAGATACAGCTGTTATATACCTTCCTCTTGAGGGATAGTGGCAATCTACCTGTCATAATTTGAGAGTGCTTGCCGAATGTGCTCCACCCCATTCTTATTCTTCTAGTTACTTCAATCTCGTGGTTCGGCTCTGCGGTTATTACCTGCCCTAAGTAGACATAGTCTTTTACAACTTCAAGTGCACTATTACCAAACTCGCTTCTCAGGCGGAATCAAAAAAAAAAAAGCTTGGCGATCGGTGTATTGCAGCCGAAAGACGCACAGTGGTCGGAGGTTAGAGATGCTATAGGCTGGTACGCGTCCTGTAGTACGGCTCCCTGCGTTCTCGTTCCCAGAACGCGGGCGCTGCAGTCGTCGTGACGTGCGTTTATTGTTGGATCACGTGACCTCACCTTGATAAGGAATGCATGCGGTCAGACGCGTTTAACAACGTTGTTTTGTTCTTCATGCGTGGACTTCTCTTGGCAATGATTTTTCTTTTTTATGTGATTTTCAAAGATAATAGAAAAGTGAGCCCCGTAACTGTCTGCATCAGAGTGCAACACCTCAACAGTAGCTCACGAGGGGTGGAGTAAAGTATCTATTAAAAGGTAAATAGATAGGGAGAGGAAGGAGAGAGCGAGGCGCAGGGACAACGAACGACAGAAGAGATGGACACGGTCGCAGGAGTCGGAACATAGAGTTTCCTAATATTTTTAGGAAACTCTATGAGTCCGAGGATGGGGCACCACGGCGAGAGCTCTTATCGGCGTCAGGAGATGGCGCAGGGCGAACCCAGTCGGCCAGAACTGCGCTGTCGTCGGAGATCGTGGGGGCACAACCGGTCGGCACGAAATCCAGAAAGCGAGTCATCTTGGCTATGATGGGAAAGTTACAGGGGTGGAGCTTCACATATATCCCTACACGAACGTGTCCGGTTTGGCGCGCGTCCCGTAACGCTGTGGAAATTGGTGGTGGCAGAGCGCAGTCAGCGTTGCCAACCGGTCGACGCAGACGCCGCTTGGCGTTTGAGGTACACGTTCGTAAAATAATGGCGCGAACACGCAGAGACGAACGAGCAGTGTTCGTCGTTATTTGCGCCGTTATTTTACGGTCATAACACCATTTACCGCCATTCTTAGGTACACGTAAAAAAGCGCGGCTTTCTCACGCGCGTGCTTCATACACGCGTATGAAGTGAAATAAACACAAAAAAATATCTAATTGTAGGCAATAAAGCAGTAGCTATATATATCACGCATTCATTGGAAATGTCCGCGAGTATATGTAAAATAAACTCCGTTTCACAATTCAGGTGCAATACTGTGCAAGAAGACCGGTGGTCGACATTTGCCGTTGCGCGAGTCGAGCACAAGCTCGCGGGTTACGTGTCGCAATGGGCTGCAAGCAATCAAACAGCGCCTTCAATAGCAAAACGCGATAGCGTGTCCATCGCCTTTACAGATGCCAAGGACCAACGCCTCCTATAAAAAAACTATGCCTGGAACGTCGCTCTCTTTTCAATTGGGAGCCTCCTGCCAGCACGCAATCTCGGAGGCCATGCCTCCTGTCTTGTGTTGCGACCGGCCGCCGCGTGAGACCGCTCGCCTCCGTACCGCTCACCGCCTCCGTACGAAGGAGTAGACACTACTGTGTCTACCCCTTCGTACGGGGTAGACACAGTAGTGTCTACATCAAGTGTCTACCCCTTCGTACGGGGTAGACACTTGATAATGTTTTTAAAGGCTTCACCCTATAGTTCAGGATGATGGCGCAGAAGTGTGGCAGCTTGAGCTAGTTGGTATGGCATGACGATAGATATAGCGCGAGACCGACACGACGACCTTCTTGTCTCTGTGTCGTCGTTTTGGTCTCGCGCTATATCTATCGGTGGCGCAGAGTTTTTCAAAGCACTAGGGTTTAGGGACAGGGAGGGAAAAATAGACTTTAAGCGGGTAGATTTAACTAGAAGAAGGTTATCTGATTGGTGGCTAAAGTCAAGGCACGAGTGAAAATTAAACCCTTCACTGCAAAGTACGAACCCTCAACCTCACTATTTAAAGAAAAAAAAAGATAAATCTAATGGTTAGTTCACTAAGTAATACGGATAGGTGGCGTTAGCCGCCGACCGATCTAAAGGGTACAGCCACATTCATCCATCTATCCATTCATCCATCCATCCATCCATCCACCCATCCTCAGTCACGTGACATTACCGTACGCATAGAGTTTCGTACAATTATTGTATGAAACTTTATGACATACCGCTCTGGCACGTGACATGACGGCTGCTCGGAGGCAACTGTGAGAGCATTGCTGAGTTCGCAGGGGGTGGCCGTTAAAGACGCTCGCCTTCGTACCGAAGGAGGATGATAAAATCAGAGGGTTGGGCAGCGCGTTCGCGGCTCACGTTTCAAACATATTTTTTAGGAGGCTTTGCAAGGACCTAAAGTCGGTGGAGAGGGAGTTGCTCCAGCTTGACCCATTCCCCCCCCCCTCCTTAACTGGTCAACTGCACCGCAACAGAACCCTTTCAACAAGAAAATTAGTTACACCATTAAGCAAGTTACGGCACCCTTGAACGAGCGCTAAATGATTTTTTTTTCTTTTTTTTTTGCAGTAGTGCTTTGTGTGGGGAAACCCTAACTTGCCAATTTTCTTAACGAGTTAATCGTGATTGTTGGGTTGACGTGGCTCGACCACGGTGTTATAATAAGTTGGCTCGACCAAACACACAAACAAATCACAGCATATCCACGGAGTGAATGATGATTGGTGGGGCACAGCGTTCGTCAGTCTGTCTGTCCATTTGTTCTTGCGTCCGCCTATCTGTGTGATCCTTGGTGCATCCGTCCGTTTGTTCATTCGTCTGTCTGTCCGTCCATCTCTTTTTGCGGCCATCCCTCTGTTTGTCCATCCGTCCGTGTGCCCCTCTGTCTGTCCGCCCGTGCGTGTGTCAGTCTGTACGTCCGTCCATGTATCCAGTGAAAACTCCAAGCACAGCCATCACACATCTTTTCATCATGTATTCATCATATACAAGTGCCCCCCTCCAGCAGACATTGTAAGGACCGCTATTTCGGGTATGTGCCACTGGTGGTTACGTACTACGAGGGACGCACAATCCACGCCATAAGGAGCTTCGCCCCTAAAACTGGCAAACTGCTGAATGGATTTGCTCGAGAGACGTGCGCCATGACGCGTCGTGGGATCACGGTCTACATTTCCTTAGATTGCGTGAAAAATAAAACGTAGCGTTGTCATATGCCTGAGGCTCTCTATACAGCGAGTAAATTGATGGTCTGCGTTGAAGTTTTGTAATTTCGTTAGAGCCCGCACATATCTATAAAGGGGCACCGAAGAACAAAACGATCTTTCGAGTAACAGTAAAGCGCAGTTTCACTGTCTTCAAAACACCACTCCCATGGCCTGACCACACGTACGCATCAGCTGCAGATCGTCAGCTCGCGGAATTTCGACACAGCGCAGTTTTCAATTTTGATACATGCACACATTCAAGCACACGCACTAACATAACTGCAGGGGTGGATCCAGCCGCTCATTTTAGTGGGGGCGGTCGCTTAAAGTAACACCGGAGAGAGGGGCATGGCCGTTACTTTTGTTTAGTTTTTTTACTAGCACAAAAACTATATCTTAGATATAGCATAAATACTATTAATGTGTGCTCAAAGGTATCCCACTCATTTGTCCTTATTGGTGATAGCAGGTGGACGGCAAGTACTGAAGTGAGGGGTAGAGGGTACTGACAGGCTTTGGGGGCGGGAGGGGTGATCGTCCCTACTCTCCCCCCCCCCCGTTTTGGATCCGCCACTGCTAACATACATAGTGTGGTTGAGGCATCTCCCCCCCCCCCCCCCCTTCCCCTCCGAAATTCCCCCTCCGCACTAGCTGCTGCTAGAGTGTACTAGAAGCTTTTCTAGTAGAGTTTTCTAGTAAAGTTCTAGCACACTCTACTGCTGTTCTAACGATATAAAAAGTCGTGGTTGCCGCCATCGTACGGCCCATCAGCGCCCAGAAGCTGCCTGTGACGTTACGTGAAATCGGACGTACCCCAATAGTTGGCGATGTGAAACAGGCCTCCCGTTACTCAAGGCATCCGTTACTGCGCGTGTTTCCCAGCGGACGAACACGTGGTGGGTGCATCGCAACTTCGAAAAAAAAAAAGTATCGAGCGCGTATTTCTGCTGGTTTATTGAAAGCCGTCCATTACAAGGGGCAAATTAACACATTGGTCCGCGCATTCTCTTGTTGCCATATAACGTGCAGTGCGACAAGGTTTACCTCCATCATGCCGTCTGCATATGTGTGTGCGCGTTGGCTCGCTGGGATGTTGAACATTGGACAAGCAAAATTTACAGAGGGTGATGAGGATATGAGGCGTCAGTGTCGCGTTCAGGTCTTCAAGGCGAAGCTTAAGCGCCCCCCTCCCCTCCTTTTTTTTACCGCGTTTTTGCGAAGCTAACCACTTTTGCCTTTTTGTGTAAGGACCACGGGCATCATCATCATTGTCGCGCGAAAGCGGTGCATGTGAAACAGCTGAAAAAAACGTGCCGTTCGTCCTCTTCGTGCTAAACAGCTTGAGTTTGCCCCGTGTTGTCTTTCTCAGCCCGAGAATGCTAACTCAGTATTGCTCGGCAACGCGGCAACCTATAGCTGGACTTCGAACCGATATGCCATCGTTGCCAATTGCTAGATCACGTTCCTCTGTCTTCCTCCTACTTGAGCGCTCGAGTAGGCCACCCTCTACTTGGTTTATATCCGTCTTGATGATGATGATGATGATGATCCTTGATACTCTGGCGCACACCCACAAAGGGGGATCGGCCAAGAACCGGGCGGTAACTAAAAGGCTGATGGTTTTTCAAACAAAACGTAATTTTGGGCTGAAAAAAAAATATAGAAAGAAAACCCGAAAATCGAAAAAGGAGTATATCTGAGCAGAGAGCGATGCAGGCCATCAGATGCGATTTCAGACAGAGGTAATGGTGGGTCTAAAATGATATATACATATACACAATTCAACATCTTCTTAGTACGGTCAACTTCCTCGTCGTCATGACTGGACGCTGGGGCGTGTTCTTGATCGTGACGTGCGCATGTGCCACGTGCAAGCGTAAAAAAGAGGAAATCTCACACGTGCTACGGTTCGATCGATTCTACGGGCAATAAGGTTCGCCGATTTGCCGTTTCTTTTGGGACTGGCCGATCAGCTCTTGGTATTTCTCGGTGCCAAAAACAAGTTTGGTGAGTGCTTGTCAATCGAGAGTGGCCCAGGTAATGTACTTATAGCCGCAGGGGCCATATACCCAGAAACTTATCGCGGGGGGAGGGGGGTATCCATAGCTTATGTATGTTCGTGCCTGTACATATGTCAGAATTTAAAGAAACATTGAGGTGTTTAAACCCCCATTCACTATATAGTCTGGATGGTTACAACCATGGGCAAGCCGGAAAGTGGTGGTTATGTTCAGATTTCCTGTCCCCCAGTTGAAAAAAAATTGCTTGCGTAAAATGCAAAATGTGGTTGAACCCCCTCCCCCGCCCCCCTCATATCCCAGAAAGTATTCCTGGCTACGCCACAGCGTAGAGAGGGGTGGTAGAGTCGTAACCAGAACGGCTAACTTTGGCAGCCGGTTATCAATTTGAATGCATTAAATACTTTAGTATCACCCAAAAAGTTAAAAGCACGAAAAAATCAGGGGGTGGGGGCGAGACCTCTCAACTCCCTCCTAGTTACGGCTCTGGAGGAGCAGGGGGTGGGGGGGGGGGCATCCAGCAGCTTCAGTTACTCAGATATGCAAAACCGGAGTATACATACTAATCAAGCTGCTAATCAATCATTTTGAGACCTAACTTCACTCACTATACTAAACATGACCATCGGCAGGATTTTTTTTCCAGGGGGTGCAAAACCATATATGTTGCTAATGCGGCGGGACAGGTGATGCTTGTGCGGCTCGGATAGGGAACAAGTGTTCGTAAGCTTGATGGGGGGGGGGGGGGGCAAGTGCCCTTTTGCACCCCCTTGTCAATGCTCGTGCTATTTAATGCTAATTCCTTGCAGTTTCACTTATTCACATTTTATACATGCGCTATTAGTGAAGACATAGTACAGATTGAGCTCCGAGATGTAAGACCACTTGGCCTTTGTATCTTTTTACAATTCATCACCTTCTGCCATTCTTCACAAATTTTCTTGAGACATCTTTTTCTACAAGGGTACTTATTGGGAATTTTATTTTGTCTGAGTGTTTGATGAAATTACAGGCTAGCCTGTGGGCTTGGTATACTGTGCCAGGGCTGTGGTCAGAGTGGTTTTTTTTTAATTTGAGCAAGGTAGGGGAAGGGTTGGCTCTGCACCACTGTACCATTCATATTGAATTTGGAAGTTTGGATGTTGGCTGTGCCTGCCTTCGGTTGGCACTGCGACTAAAAGGTGCGAGAAAGTGACAGAATTTATAAATGCTCATTGCTCGTACTTTAAAAAAAATTCTCACTGTTTGTAAGCACATTTTTGGACGTCATGCGTGCAGCTGCACCCCGACAATGAATCGCATCACAGCTGCATCGAGTCACATCACCCCTGCATCCGCTGCATCATCAGAACGAGTGACTTCCACTCCCAAGTCAAAGCCAAAACAGTAAGACTGCATGTTTGTTTTCATCATTACAAGCGTAAACGAGACGAGCTTCCTTTCTTAGCGATTTCACCCAGTATATTATTACCCTTGAGTCATGTTTATGACCTTCATTACAAGTAGCACCTTGCCACCTTGGCTTATGGATTCTACGTCTTCACAGGTTTGTTCTTGTTCTGAACTATTATGGTATTGCTATTGCTTCAGAAAATCCTTATTGCTTTGTGTCCGAGCTTTAGGTTGAAAGAATGATTCTTTGCCGTCTCCTTGTTTCCCCCTTTTAAAGCGGTTCAGTCTTGCCTACTTTCTCAAACTATCTGTTCATCATCTTCATAATCAATGGTGCTGACTTGAAAATTTCTAGTATATAATCTATTCTTCCCAACCAACCCAAAGTACTAAATCATATCGTTGCTTCTGAAAGAATGTTGACCCTTTTGAGAGATGTGCTGACTTTTTGTTTTATTCTGCTAAGCCTACTTTTGAGATGTATCTCTTATCGTGTAAAAGTATCACCTACAAACCAGCACTCATTGTGAGGCTTTCTTGTGTACATATTGGTCATATACGCTTTTCCCCAGGCGTGTTGGCTTGTGGCCAATAGTAGCAGCCGTCGGAGTGGTAGGCGTAGTGACGGTCGTTGTCTTGATGGGTTTGGTCATCCCTGGCACCTCGGTGTGGCAGCAGACAACGGTCACGAGCTCTGGTGGCCCCACCACCACCAGCAAGTCTCTTGCACCGCCCACCGCCCACACAAAGCCCGCGGACAAGGGTACCGAACTCGCACGCATCCTTGCCAACGTCAGCAGAAGCTACTTACGTCGAACGCTCAGGTCTGTCAGACTTGAAGCAATACTTTTTTGCAGACTAGTTGATTCATACTTGAAAAATTGAATTGCTGCACAAACTTGAAGAAAAAAACAAAGCGCAGACATTTCAAATACTGCGCTCTTTCCTGTCTCCCTTGTTTTTTTCATGTTTGTGCAGCAATTCAAATTTTCTGTCAGACTTGTCGAAGTGGTTCAGTGAAGCGGGGGGGGGGGGGGGTAAAGTATATACATGTTTAAGATTTATATGTTACTGTGAGTTGGTCTATCAACGCAACAGTTTCGCAGCTCCAAGAGATGTCACTCGCAAAACAGCTGTGGCTTAGTTTCCATGTGTTACTGATTCAGAGCCTAGGAAGTACGCGACACTGCTTGTTTTACTTTCTCGAAGTCATATCTCTTGAAGTTATGTAAGTTTGAAGTGCTTGCCGCAAGCACATACTTAAACAGGGTGTAGCAAAACAAAAGGTACTGCAGAACAATAAGAATAAGGTGTGAAATGCTGGACACCTTTGAAGATTTTTTTATCTCCTGTGAGATGCAGGAAAAAAATCCTTTATATAGGACAGGTAATTCACACTACCCTCCATATGCTACCCTCTTGTGAGTCAACTGTTTGCTGCTCCTACTGGAAGCGGTGGTCTTTCAAAGGAGTACTGGCACCAATTTTCGAAGCTGAGCTTATAGTCTCACATGCAGATCTCATTTATAGGGAGACTTCTCTTAGCAAGTGTGATGCTCGATAAATGCCGATGAAGTTTTATTGCGACAGCAATTATATGAACACCCTCGGCTGGATTTTGCCACCGGCATCGGCGACCACCAACATCCACCGTATATGTATACGTATCTATATATATATAAACGCAAAAAAGAAAAAAATTACAGGAAAAGACTTCGGCCGCGGGAGTGCAACATTCGACCTCTTGCTGGTGAGTGCGCGGCTTTAGCCACTGAGCCACGAAGGAGCTTTTTCTTTTTTTCACTCGAGCCACAAAGGAGCACCTGCTTCAATGTTGAAACGTCAAGCTATTTATATCTACAACTTACCGCTGGCAATACCGATCTCGGGAGAACTATCTCGTTTTCAGCATTAGCAACGAGATGGCGCAATGAGCGCGTGTCGCCAGATCGTCTCGACGCTGCGACGCGCGCTTATGCGTTGATTTCTTACATGCAGCCGTTCGCACGTACGTGTGCTTATCTCGTGGTGCGGAGAATCGTACGCCTTGGACTTTCACTGGAACGATTCTGTTGATACTAGGCACACAAAGGCCAATGCACTGCACTCACTGCACAGTTGATTGATTGATTGATTGATATGTGAGGTTTAACGTCCCAAAACCACCATATGATTATGTGAGACGCTGTAGTGGAGGAATCTGGAAATTTCGACCACCTGGGGTTTTTTAACGTGCACCCAAATTTGAGCACACAGGCCTACAACATTTCTGCCTTCATCGGAAATGCAGCCGCTGCAGCCGGGATTCGATCCCGCGTCCTGCGGGTCAGCAGCCGAGTACCTTAGCCGCTAGACCACCGCTGCACAGTCTCCGCTTGTGAAAAGGGGGCACTTTTAATATGCGGTGAAGTAACAACTGAGGCACTTATTCACATTCATTTGTACCTGTGAGTATGTTTCGTGCGTCATTTGTGCATGGGAAAAGTGGGGCACGTTCCGATCTGCTTGTAATTCTTCGCGTGACATTCAAATTTGTTGCTATCACATTCATTGCTTCACCTTTGCAGCAAAGCTGTGACTTTCTTTATTTTGATTTTAAAGCTAATTCTCACTTGACACACCTACTGGCATCGACACTAACATGTCGTTGGACTAGAGTACCGATTGGAATGCCATTTACCTAGAAGTACAAAATGGCCACTTGCGTGTTGTCGATGCAGACATGAAGCGGAGTGGCCATGTAAGCGTTGTGATATCTTGCCTGAGCATATGACAAGCTGTAATTGACAATAAAACTAGCTTTTAATTAGGTGTTGCTTTGCCGTTTCTGTTGGTCAATAAGTGGACAACCGCCTCTGAGTCTGCTTGCTTTGTCCCTGTCCCACCTCCATTTTGCTCAGTTGGCAGGTGGATGCAGCTCCCTGCTCAGCTTTTTGCTCATGATCCTTGAAGAGATGAGGAAGTAGCCGATGCTATGTTGATGGCCGGAAAAAAAAGGCGGAGTTTATATAAAAAAAACTTAATATGGTGCGGGCTTAAATTTCAGCATTTTAAGCCGTGATAATCATTCATGCTGCTACATATTTTAGCAAGAATGATTTCTGGCCAGCCTATTGATATTTTCTTACGGACGAAATGTAGTAGTAAAGTAAAAACACATGCAAGGCGAGGAACAGCCACTTGTCCTGTGTTCATCCCTTTGTGTGTGTTTTTACTTTGTGGCTGAATGATGTCTTTAACTAACTATTGTACCATTCAGTCCAATGCCCTACCATAATGTCGTACAAAAATTGACAACTGACGCACTACACTCAGACCTCATTATAACAATGTTGCATCTTACACGAAATTAAGATCATTATATCCGAAAATTTGTTGTAAATATATACTAACACTGTACTGAAAGAATATTTTTCATTTAATTACTTCATTATAAATGATATTTCATTATATCAAGGTTCATTACATCGAGGTTTGAGTGTATTCACATACTTACTTCTGCGTATCGCTTGGCCAACACCATACTACTTGCTCGTAGCAGTTAGTACCTGTTTGGGAGGCATCCATTTAAAGATAATGCAGAGACGTTTCTGGAAGACATGAGGACGTGGCTCACTCCGAGTTTCAACATTTATAGATTTCTATCGGAAAAGCCGCACCTGTCCGGTACAAAGTACAGCGAGGAAACCATCGTTGATTTCATTGCGGACGAGTTTCGCAAGAATGGACTGGACACGGTTGAAAAAGTGCCCTATCGGGTCCTGCACCAGTACCCGGACCCGAACAACCCGAACAAGGTGGGGCTGATCTGTTCGTTCAGATATCTTCACGTGTTTTTGGAGGTTGATCATAGTTGTTTGCAAAAAAAAAAAAAAATTAAACTAGCAGTGCCAAGCTTGAAGATACAGCGGCGCTGGGCCGCCTTTCTTATTTCTCCTTATTTTTTTCTTTCTTTCGTGTTTTTTTTCTATCCCTTTTTAGTCTCTTCCTCTCTGCTTATTCTCTTTTAGGGGCGAAGCTCCTTAGGGCGTGGGCTGTGCGTCCCCTGTAGCCTGTATGTAGCCACCTCTAGTTTAGTTCTTGCAGTGTTCACTTGATGGCGGTACCGTCTCCTGTATGTAGCCACCTCTCGTTTAGTTCTTGTAGTGTTTACTAGATCGTGGTACTTGTAGCTGATGATGAAAAGATGCAAGATGTTATAAACTAGAAAGCGGTACTTGTAGTTGATGAAAGACGCGAGATCTTATAAAATAGGAATGATGTCACACATGGCGCGTGTCATTGGTTGAAGGCAATCGTTCGATTTAGTGCGGCGACGTACGCTAGGGGGAGCGATGTAATAAAATCGAGGGGGCAAAATGTACAGAGGATTCATGGTTTACCAGGTTTACCTCCGGAGCTTCGCCCACTCATCATCATTCACTTCGTGGATATGGCGGAATTTTTTTTTGTCTGTGTACTTCTATCTCTTTCTGTTTCTATTTCTCTCTTTTTCTTGATGTTTCTTTCTCTTTGTCTCACTCTCTGTTAACATCCTTTTCTAGTTCTTTCGGTCTTTTTTCTCTTTCTCTCGCTATTTCATTCTCTCTTCTTTCCTCTCTGTATTCGTTCTATGCTGTACAAATTGAAACAGGCGTTCAGGGAGCTATGCAAAAGAGGACAAAGAGTTCGCGACTAAGACTTTGAGCTTCAATAGCTCCGCTGTTGAAACTCGTAGGGTCCCTTATGCGTTCGCCGTAGACAACTCGAAGGAAGAAGCCATCTTGTTTTGCTTCTGAGCAAATATACTAATCCCACCTCCCCACCGAATGCGTCCTGCACTTAGCTTGGTCTTACAAGGCCTCCACGATAGCAGGCATTGCAAGCTTTCGGCACCTTGTCTGACTCTGTACTACCTCTGAAAGGATCGGCTCATTCCCTCCTTATGGATTCCTAATGGAACATCACGCATTGCTACGGTGACAAAGTTTCAGAGTACGTTTGAGTAGACCAATGTATTAATGTCATGGTTAAATGACTTGTTGATTAATGAAATAATTCGTAAACAGGGGTTGTTTGTGAAGCTGACGTTTCAACAAGCGGACTTTTGTTCTCAGGGCTTCCATCTTCTCCTTCCGGCCATTTCTCGGATTTCAATTGAGTCAGCTAACTCATCGCAGGTGCAGTTGGTGGACGCCAATGGAAAAGTGCTTGAAGAGGCGAAATTGATCGAAGACCCTGTGCCAGGAGACAATGTGGACGGTTTGGTGCCTGGGTACCTCTCATATGCACGACCGGGTACAGTTGAGGTGAGTGGTGCCTGGGTACCTCTCATATGCATGTCCAGGTACAGTTGAGATCAGTGCTCGCACGAGCCTCTAATGGCCAATGTTGAAATCGCATCCAAAACTACTGCGCGATTTGTATCGACAGGAATGCAGTGTCGTTACCTTTGCTGTATGTGACGGTAAGGTTAAAAACGGCAGATTAAAGATGAGTACAATGAGAAACTCCAGCGCTTGAAGACATCACCTCCCATTAGAGTTGAATAGCAAGTATCTGCTGCATAGCATTCACATGTATTTACTATGTGCAGCATATTACTGCAGCCACCGACTAGCACAAAATGCAGTGGATGACCGGCAAAGGAAAAGCTCTTAGATAAAATTGCTTCCTCAATTGAACAACTGCTTGTAACATGATTGGTTTTATACTTGAATTCACTAGCCCTGTTTTTTTTTTTGTAACTAGAACTACAGAACATATTTTCATGGTCCCTTCAGATTTTATGAACTGTGTGTATTTCTCAAGAACATAAAGCAATGCTTGTTGAAATGATTCACAAGTACGACTGCATTGAGTGCAAAAGTTTATGGAGGCGTGACCTAATTTTTCAAGAACAATATGGCACCTATGCCATATTGTAAAATAATATGGCATCAATATGTTCTTGCACCAATATGGCACAAGTCAACCTGAGCAAAGTAAAAAGTCATGGCAGTCTCTACTGCTAGGGGTAGACCATGTGTTTTTCGCTTGTGCTCCTAGGTAATCACGGGAGACCCAACACAGCTCCAAGGCACGAGGTAGCAACTAGAATTCACATTACTTTGCAACTTGTACATCCCCAGCTCTGTCTAAATAACTTTTTGTTTGGGTAATGTAATGCACATGCAAAAAACATGGCGGGTTTATGTGGTGATGTGTAGACGTTTTGTACACACAAGATGTTGGAATGCCTGAGTTGCTCACGTGCATCGAACATTGTTTATGCTTGCCTATTGGGTCTTCTTTTTTCTTTCTTTCTTTTTCTTTAATTACACCAAAATTAATTCATAAAATTTGGGCATCGCCTAAAATGTTCGCTGGATGCTGACAGTTGACACATCTTGATGAATGATGGTGTTCAACTGCTTTCCACAGGCGGATGTGGTGTACATTGGTTCTGGAACGCATGGAGATGTGGACATGCTGGAAGCCAACGGAATATTCGTTAAAGGACGCATCTGCCTGGCGCGATATGGCGGTGGGCACCGTGGCGGAAAGGTACGTTATTTGGCATATTTTGTGGAACAGCTTCAACTAAAGCATGTAATAGCTAAATGCTGTATGTTTTTATTTAGGGTAACTTAAAATGGACTAGTTCTTTCAAACAGTGGCCTGGCTTTCAAAGCAACAACTCGAATTAGAGACTTTTTTTTCTGAGAGTCTTTAATTTACAGCAGGCTTTCAGTAATGGAAATTTCCGAACCAGAACTGCTGCTTAAAAGAACCCTAAAGAGAAAAATCATTTTTCTAATATTAGTCAGTTACATATTCAGAATACCAATATCATCACGCTTGCTTTGGGAACAAGCTTGGCTAGCAAGAAAATGCTCAAAAACAAAGTGCGGCTGGCGATGCTACATCGAAATTTTTGCACCAAACCCCACAACGTCACAGATTTTAATATCATCTGTTAGGGCCTATGTAGCTTTTAATCGATAAATATTAAGTAGTCCATTGTCTTCTGAGCATGCTGTAGAGCATGGCATAGGTTTTTAAGTAAGTTTCGTTTAGCAAATGTCCGCAAAATATGAAAAATACTCTTTGACATCTGTGACGTCAGGTGTGGACATTTTGGCGCAAAACTTTGAAGATACCTAGACCTCATTTTTCTCCCCTATTTGTAGACTTATTATTAAAATACCCACATTAGAGTTCTCAGAGTACAATCTATCAATCTATATACGAGATTTGTTGTTTCACTTTATTGTATTTGTATCTTTAAATAAAATAAGTGGCTCAGGTATGTGGCTCTGATATTATTGGTTTCGTGCTTTTATTCTGTACTCTTGTTCATCTCTCAGTAAATGGAGCCCCTGTTAAATGGAGCATACTTTCCTGTTCCCATCAGTTTCCATTTAATGAAAGTGTAATGTATTCTTTCTATGCAATGATGCTTAGATCTTGGTTTGCTTGTCGAACTTCAATAGTTAAAGTGAACATGCATATGGGAAAGTAGATCTGAGCACTTTCTCAGTTACGTCAGCTTGATAGCAAATTTATGAGGACTAGATGACATGTTATCGTGAGAGTTACCACTCCGAGAATCCCGAAAAGTAGAGCCAAACTCAAATGTTTCGAACCAGAAGGGGATCACAGAAAATCTCTATATGTCGCTAATTTGTTATATATAAACAATTTTATATTTGAGAATTTGTATAGTTTATTTAATATTGCATTTATGTAATGTATATTTTCATTTATCAATATATATTAAGGAGATTTTAGAACTGTTCGATATACACAATAATTATGTGTGTAGGTTTGGTATATGTGGGTTCACTTGCAGATTTCAGAAAGATTGAATAGTTTTGTGACTGCAATAGGTACCTCCTGAAAAAGTGCTCAGCAGACGTAAGCACACTGCTCCCTTTGTCAAGCACATGATCCTGCTCAAGGCACAGCATAAAAAAATGCTGATCATTAGTTTGTTTTTCTGCCGACAGGTGATGTCACAGCCAACAGACCATTGTGATTCTTACCAATGCCGCATTTAGATTTTGATATGCGGAGACAGCTTGTAGTGTTGCGACTCGTACAGTCGAAAAACGCCGATCAACGCCACATTCACCACTGCAGGTCACTGTGTGCCAAGAACGTGGCGGTGTCGGAACCATCATCTTTCTGGAGCCCAGCTTGCCAAACGCGAAGGAGTTCTACCCAAAGTCGACTCTTGTAGATGGCTCGGCACTGCAACGTGGGGCTTTGTACACATTTGCCGATGTTGAGACTCCGGGCTACCCGTCAGTTGGTAAGGAAGTGCAAGTCTCCATCTTGCACAGCTAAAAAAAAAGGTTTAGAGGAGTACTGATGAAATTTGGCTGCATTGCAAAAGGTAAATTTTTTTTTGGTGCACAGTGTTAATTATTTTGACAGACTGGAGCTAGGAAACATGTATTAAATATTTGTTTGATCTTAGAGCCAGCCATTACGTAAAAAACATTACCATGACAGCTTAACACGGTTGACCTTGTTTGTGAACTTTGCATCCTGCATGAGGCAGAGATATTTATAGTCATCAAGGTTGTTTATGGGCATGGTGTGCAATAAACAGTGTACAACAGATGCTGCAAGGATTTCATCAGCTTTGTGTCAGTACTCATTTACATGCAAGATGATTTCTTCGCCAGCAGTCTCT
Source organism: Rhipicephalus microplus (assembly GCF_013339725.1). Classification (NCBI taxonomy): domain Eukaryota; kingdom Metazoa; phylum Arthropoda; class Arachnida; order Ixodida; family Ixodidae; genus Rhipicephalus; species Rhipicephalus microplus. The sequence continues at coordinate 45,365,648 of NC_051168.1, forward strand.
TACACGGTCTGTGGAATCTTGGCTTCTAGCGGCTCTGCATTTGGATCGTCACTCTGGTGCAAGTCCTATGGCAGAGTCCTGGGGGTTCTAGTGGTGCACCGGTGGCTCTGCAGTACATTCTGACACAAGACTCCTGAATTAACTAAAAACAGTGGCACAACTCCTTCTTTGGCATCTAGTTCTCCCAGTTCCCTTGCCATATGTATCTTATTTTGCTGCTCGCCTTTCCAGATTTCTCGCTTTGACTACGATGATGACTGTGTTTGCTTAATTCATGATCAGTGAAGTTCACTCTGTCATGATAGGCTGCCATGTTGGAGACATAAATGAAAACAAAGGAAACAAAAAACTGAAGTTCAGCCAGTTCCATGCCGTGAAAACTGCCGGACAGTAAATTTGTAAACACACAAGTGGTTTATTGCAATTAATATTGTCACTGAACACACAAATTGCAATCTGGTATTTTGTACTGATTTCAAATATGATATCCTTAATCCCGGTTTGTTCCCTAATTCACTCTGCTATTTTTTTGTCTCTCAAGGTTACACCTACCATTTTCCTTTCCATTGCTCGCTGCGTCGTCCTCAATTTAAGCTGAACCCTCTTTGTAAGTCTCCAGGTTTCTGCTCCGTAGCTAAGTACCGGCAAGATGCAGATGTTAAATACCTTCCTTTTGAGGGATAGTGGCAATCTACCTGTTATGATTTGTGAGTGCTTGCCAAATGTGCTCCACCCAATTTTTATTCTTCTAGTTACTTCAATTTCGTGGTTCGGCTCCGCAGCTATTACCTGTCCAAAAAAGACATAGTCTTCTACAGCTTCAAGGGCACTATTACCTATCTCGAAGCGCTGCTCTCTTCCGAGGTTGTTGTACATTACTTTCATTTTCTGCAGTATAATTTCAAGACCTACGTTTCTGCTCTCCTTGTCTAACTCCGCAATCATGAGTATCAATTTGTCCCCTGAGTTACTCAGCAATGCAATGTCATCGGCGCAGGTTACTGTGCAGGTGTCGAGAGCAGGTTACTAAAGAAGAGGAAATGCACATGGGATGGGCATGTAGCGCGTAGACAGGATAACCGCTGGTCATTAAGGGTAACTAAACGGGTTCCCACAGGAGGCAAGCTGGTTAGAGGGAGACAGAAGGTTAGGTGGGCAGATGAGATTAAGAAGTTTGCTTGTATAAATTGGCAGCAGCAAGCGCAGGACCGAGCTGACTGGTGGAACATGGGAGAGGCATTTGTCCTGCAGTGGACGTAGTCAAGCGCATGATAATGATAATGATGATGATGATTTTGTACTGAAAGTGATGATTTCAAGTCGTCATCATCCTGAGCACCATCATCATTTTTATTTTATCTTATTTCTTTATTCATTCCCCCTCTAGTCACGTGATTATGAGTGAGTGAGTGAAACAGCTTTATTGATGATCCGGCATAAAGGGGGAAGGGGTAGGGGGATTAAAGCGAGACACTAGCGTGCTCGGACGTCCCGGAGCAGCAACCTACTCGCGTCAAACCCGTGGGGGCGCCGCTTTCGGCCACTGGTGTTCCAGGATGCTAAGCACGTGCTGGACCACGTCTCTTTGGTTGCTTGGATCTCGGCTGATGAGAGACGCCGTAGTGGAGGGCTCGGAAATTTCGACCACCTTGGATTTTTTAACGTGCACCCAAATCTAAACACACGTGCCTACAACATTTCCACCTTCATCGGAAATGCAGCCGCCGCAGCCGGAATTCGATCCCGCGACTGGCGGGTCAGCAGCCGAGTACCTCAGCCACTAGACCACCACGGCAGGGCAGTAGCAATGGCCTTGCATTGTTCATTAAAATGACAATGATATTCTCGTAATGGCTTCAAACACCTCCACACTGGCACTCAATGCATTTGTCTAGGCACGTGGGAATAGCAAGTTTTGCATTCGATGTGAGTTCGAAGCAAATATTGATTCAGTCAAATACTTTCAAGATTAATTTAAATGGTAAACATCACAGATTATGCAGAGAAATGAGCATATTTGTTCCGACCCAACTTACCAGCATATTTTTTTTACATTGAAAAAAGGTGTGTGCAGATGTCATTTTTTTTGGCTGTTTGGAAGCAAGTTTGAATAATAATAATAGGAGGATTTGACCTTTGGTAGAATGCGAGATAGCCTGTAAAAATATGTTGTTTTAGAATTTACTATACTTAGAGCGATACAACAGCATAATGAATTTTAAGCCCAAGAAATGATGAATTGATGTGAGGGTGATATATTCATCTAACCTTCAACTGTGGCTTCGCGTACCTGCAAATTTTCTTTGGCAAGGCGTATTCACCAGGTAGCACTCCTCCACTGCAGTGAAGTTAACTTTACAAAGAACGGTACATGCAGATTATAGTATCGTTTCTTTCGAATACTTTGAAATTTTCATTACTTCAAATTTGAGATGAATTTGAATACAGTAATATTTGTTCGGATATTCCAAGTGCTCAAATATTCACACGAGCCTACATTTGTGTTTTGTTACCTAACAGTCTTGTTCAATGCAATCTGCTTCCAGATGGAGTTTACCGCGACATTAATAGCAGCGAACTGCCCAAAATTCCGGCCCTCACGGTCAACTACAACTTCGCTAAGAAAGTGCTCGAGTGAGTACTGGACTGAAGGTGCATTGCAACAGCCGAAAGATGTTGTTTTTCACCGCCAAACATAAAATCACGTGCTAGTTTTTAACACCGCCAAAGTGACTTGCTGGGAAGGGTTGATGATGGCCTGGGTTCAACCCTCAATTGGACCCAGAAATTTCCATTATTCATTTTATTCGCATGTTTCTTGTTTTTTTTTTTTTTGGTTGCAGACAAGATGATTTTTCGCTCACAACCAATGATGCCCTCTCCGAGGTTGATGCCGGAATTTTTCATTTTATTTGCATGTTTGTTTTTTCGGCCACAGACAAAATGATTTTTCGCTCACAACCAATGCTGCCCTCACCGACACTGATGCCGGAATTCCTGTGAAACGAGCTCTTTAACAGTCTTGAGGTAAAAAGAAAATACAAATACTGAAGCCACCTTGGAAGTTAATTACTGCACCAGCTTGCAACGTCATAGATTTCAATGGTGCTTGCCAGGGCCTATGATTTTGTATTGGTAAAAACTATGCTGTGTTATTATAGGGGAGCAAGAGACTTCGAGCAGGCAGCTATCAGAAAATCTTATTGACACAGCATAGCCAAAATATGAAAAAAAAAGCAGCTTCCAAAGTCATGGCACGCTGGCATTAAGCTGTTGAGGTTTAGGTTAAAAATTCAAAAATGAAACTTCAATTTTCAGTTTTTCTTTTTGGCTAACAATACAGAATCTATAATGACAATGTTAATGGCAACCAAGTTAGTTATAAAGATTAATTTATCAGTCTGTATTTATTTAGATCTGCACATTAAAAAAAGCACATGTGTAGATTGTTACTTGCAGGCACATGAAGGTATCATGCTCAATGTCAAAATTTTCCTTCAATCAAGTGATGATTTTTCATTCTTTGCTCAGGATTCTTTTATTACATTTAAGAGTTTAAGTGCATCATGTATCCTAATCTCGCTGTGCTTATATTTTTCAACCAAGAAGTAAGATGTGCATCTTCTTCTCCTTAGACCCAGAGGGAATATTGGGTCATAAATTTTCTTTCAACTTTCATAAAAGCTCTGTCTTAGTGCAGTGTCCAAAATTTTTTATATCTTATGAAGAAAACAAGTGTGAATTCAAGAGCTCGTTTTCTTTGTTAGACACAATATTATTGAGAAGTAATTGACAATATTGTTACAGTGTCGCCGTCATTACCATATTGAAGTGAGGGAGAAAGAAGGAGAGGACGACGTTGGCTGTTGATCACCAGCCAATGTCGTTCTCCTCTTCCTCCCTCACTTCAGTGTGGTAGTAACTGTAACACACCAACATCGCTTGCCATCGACAGGGATCGAGCCCGCAACCTCTGAACAACTCGTACGATGTCCCACCGTTGAGCGACGATGTCGGTCACTGCTCCGTCCACTTTGTAGGATATATATGTGCCTTTAAATGTGGGAGCATCGCTCAGCCGTAGAATGCATAACGAATGACGAACGAATTTGTCATTCTATTTTTGCCGTGCAGCCAGATGCAGGGCAAAGTGGTCAACCTCAGTGGAGGTGCTCGGCCAGCTGGTCCCATCAAAGATGGCAGGTGAGCCTTTTGGGTATAAATCAGACTATTAAACGATAATTTAATCAATCAATTGATAAATGCTTTTCTCAGCTGAAAAACTTAAACATCTGTCATGGCTAGAAGCTGCTCTAGGCAGCTTGGCCGGTTTCTCAAATGCTACACTCACAGTGCAAATAGGCACATGAGATCATAATTGCAATGTATGCGTATGAATATGCATTGTGTATAACCTTATTGTTTGAAAGCCAATTCACGTGGTCCTGGACACCTGGCAAAACACGAATGTGTATAAATACGAGAGCTCAACTGCAGCTACAGTACAAGCTTATTTACCACTTACTGTTCTTGCTATCCTGTTTGGTAGCATATATGTCTGAACTGTTTATAGTTAAGATAAATTGAACATACACGAAAACCTCAATAATTCTAACTCGTTTATTTTGAAATCCCGCTTAATTCGGAGTATTTGTGCGATTCCGTATTTTGCTATGTAAGCTTGAGTGGATAATTTGAAGCGGCGGCCGACACCAGATGGGTCAATTCCAAAACTTTGGGTGCCAGATCCCGACCTCACCCCAAATCCGCGGGAACGACGGCCCTTAATAGCCACAAGGCAATGCAACATAACGATGCTAACGAGTGGCAGCTGAAGCAGGCACTCCAGCTTCGTGACTTCCAGGGCAAAAAAAAAGAGGAAAAAACAAAAACTGTCTCGTGGTCATACGAAACACGTGCCTGCAGAAAATGGCACGTGCTTCACTGCAACGCACCGGCGACACGCGGGCAGCATATTGCACGTTACTCACAGCGTCAGCGGGTCATGGTTTACCCATTCTTTCTGGGATTGTAAAGAAATTGACAGAGTAGCTTGGCTGAATTTGCGATGTGTGCGAACGTCTGATTGCCAACTGCTCTAGCAATTCGCGCCTATGCACTGCTGGCGGAGTTCTTGCCAGCAACACCCGCTTCGAGCACTAAGTTCAAAAGTTTCAAAGAAAAATTTTTTTCCAGCCGAAGCACATCGCCGCGAGTTTCATCATACTGGCCATTATTAAATTCCTTATTGTACCAGAGAGAATGTGCGTACGGTCGCATCATGACGTGCTCACGCAGTGAGAAGCGGGCGACATACTGCCCGTGTGTCACTACTGTGTTGCAGTGAAGATGTATAGTTTTCAGCAGGAGCACATTTCAACTCATCACGACAGCAGTTTTTTTTTTTTTCCTGTGGCAGCAGCGAGACCCACCGTTCCCCCGTGTTTGCGGCAAAATTAAGACCAGGTAGTGCTGGAAAACATAACCCTTGGAGCCGCGAGCTAGCCAGCACAGCAAATGACAAGCCCTGATTGCATGGAATAGTTATAAGTTCCTTGCATCACACTTTTTGTATGTTCTGTTAATTCGAAAACCCACTTAATTTGAAAATTTCTTGCCGCACCAGTGGCTTCGAATTGACGAGGTTTTACTGCATTTAGTATGAAATTGTTCTCTGTATGAAACACTCATGCTATAAATGGGAACGTTGTACAAAAACAAACAAGATAGACAGACGGCAGGCTGTTGTAAGAAAACTATATCAGAAGAGGTATGTCAACAAAGACCAGTGATAAGGATGACAAAACTGCCAATGTTTCGGGCATGCTTGAAAATTCGGACGCTTTCACGGGACTGGCTCAAGCCTTAGGCATCCAATGTACGACAAAATCTGAACTTTAGTATTTGAACTCTTCTAAGTACCAAATGTTTACTCAAATTGAATGTCTGAAAGTGCATTAACAGAAGCCACCGCCACTTTTGCATTGCAGTTCATTTGGAAAATAAGCTATGGCTTTAACGCAATGATACAGCGCTGTCCGGTCAAGCATATTGGAAATCTGAAGGGGCATTGAGGGACGGTAGGGTTGTGGATAGGGACGGGGACGGGGGGCTCTGTAGGCTGTAGCTGAAGTTTCTTGTTTTCTACTTCTGAAGGATTTCGCCTTTCGCTACCTCTTGGCATAGACCCTCAACAGCCATATATTTATTGTTATTACCGATAATTCCGCATGTAGGCATTGCTCTAAGCAGATTGTGTTACCATAGAAAACATACAAAAGTTGACAGTGGAGCAGGGTCTGATCACTATAACCGATAAATTGCTAAAACCGATATTGTTATAAGTGAGTTTTATTCATTCAGACACGGTGGCAATGTTTCATCAGATGGGATGTCAGAGGAGGCATATGGACGCTGCACGGATCAAGGTAAAGATGGCATGTAGCAAGGTTTCTATTTGCACTATACAAGCATATTTGTTTCATAAACTTCACTGTAATGTAGTTTTGTAATGTGGCAAAGCATGTTATTGATAGAAGATAACCAATTTTCGTGTAGTGCAAGTGTACAACATAGAGCATGTATGTCTTTACTGAAATTTCCATTACATATAGAACTATTCTGAGATATATATGAGGTTTGGCCGAAGTTTTAATGTCTTTTGTTTTTGGCGACTTTTATTTGCTTCTCTCAATTTTAGTGCTTCGATCGTTTGTAAGCATCTTTTTCTAAGAAATTAGGTAGGAACTGTAGGTAGAAAGGTGCCTGCGAGGCAGGTTTTGGTGCAACATCAGAAAACCTGAAGCTGGACTGCTTTGTACATCGTAATATATATCTCAAGTTGGCCGTGCCTGTTTTTTTTTTCTTAGTGGATGGCTGTTGTTCACATCAGTTGTGGTGCCTCTCAGTTGATTTCTGGGGTTTTGCGTGTCAAAACTGCTGCACTGTTATGAGGCACATGGTAGCAAACTGTAGATTATGAAGCACTCCAGATTTATTTTGACAATCTCGGGGTTCTATAACACGCGCTTAAATCTGAGCACATGCGTGCTCATGCATTTTACACCAAATTAAATTGTGGTCATTGTAACTAAAAAATTGAATCTTCGTCCTCTAACTTAACGGGACATCTCACTGGCTAAGCTGCCATGGCAGGCCTTTGCTGTCACCAGTGATGGAATGGCTGCTCCACTTGCTCCAAACTGCCCCAAAAGAAGAATGCTACTCCATGCTGCTCCACAGTGCAATATTTGCTAGTAACTGCTCCAGAACGGTATTGGCAAACTGAAAAGAATGAAGTTGAGCCATAGAACCATCCCGTGAGCATAAGGGAAACCAAAAGCAAGCTGTATACACTATCATCCTAGTATGCTACGCAGTGGTGTATATCCAGAAAAATCTCAAGGGGTGACACATATCAGGCCATGGTGTTAAATTCGTATTTTTAATATGGGTTGTATTTTTATTTATATAGGAATTAAATCATGCTTTCAAAAAAAATTAAAAAAAACGAGCATGTTGTCCAAGCCTGCAGCAATTGCATTGTTCTATTCAGTTTTTTTTTTTCACCTTTTTTAGATTTTCCATAGTTCACACAGCTAAGGGGCATTTACCACAGGTACGCAGTAAAAGATAAAAAGTCTTTTAAAAAGTTGATTGCGCTATACTTAACTGTTCAACTCAATTGTATCACGTGCTAAAGTTCTAGAGGAAGTTCAGTGATGGAAGTGCTACTCCAGTTGCTCGAAACTGCTCCAAAAGAGATATGTTGCTCCATGCTGGTGTCACCCCTTGCAAGTGGAACACTTGCAAGGGGTGATCCGCCACAGTCTGAAAACCGAGAAAGTTCAGACTCTCTTGACCCCTTCCCCCCAGCCTATGATTTACACCAACTAGTACTGCTTGTACACTAGCTGTATAATAGCATACGGCATGTTTAATAATAAATATAAGTATTTATTAGATGCCTAAGTGATGTTTTAGACTTCAGGAGTCGTTAGGAACGTGTATATGCTCTGAGAACACTAGTAGCAACCCTAAGATGTAGCATTTTTTTTTCTGCTCAGAAGACACTTGACTTGAGCCTAATCCAAAGCACCATTTTTTCTGCTCCAAAATCTGCTCCAAAAAGCAACATGTCGCTTCCATCACTGTGTCACTCGGACACCTTGGTCTGCCACTGTACTGCTGCGTACTACTGACTGTGACTGCATTCTCTGTTTAATATTACACCTGCGGTTGTGACATTGGTGTCTGTCGGTGGTATTGAATACAAACACAGAGGCCTGGCAGTGTCGAGTGCTTTTTTGCAAGTTGTGCGCACTCTTCTAGGAAGCTGAGACTCACAGTGAACAGCAAGTGGGCGAGGCCCGTCGTCTACGATATCATTGGCACCGTCAGGGGCCGTCTGGAGCCTGGTAAGCATGCTGTCGCGCTTGCACTTCGTATAGCCTGTCAAATGTTTAAATTAAAAGGCCTGATTAAAATGGTGGAGTCTCCTAATTTGCCTTTTGTTTGTAGCCAGGTACAAGCCAGGTGAAGACTAGATGAAATGTGCGAACAGCAGTTAATTGCCTGCTGTCATTTGTAGGCCCGTGCGAATATTTGAGAGCTTCTTATATTCGAATAATTATGAATTAAGTACGCTCACACAGTATTTAAATTCACTTTCATTTAAATTTAGTTTATTGGAAATTTCAACGTATTCAAAGTGAACGAATAGGTGTATATTAATCTGCACATGACCCCCTTTGTAAAGGTGTTTTCACCATAGTAGAGGAATGCTGTACTGTGAATGGACCCATTCAGGGAAAATCCGCATTACCGTGAAGCGCACTTTAGAGTCAAGTGAACAAATACATTGACACCATTTTTTATGTTTTTAAAATACCGGCCTATATGCTTGAAACAAAGTAAAATTTGAAACTTCACATATGGCTATCACATGAATTCCATCAAATGTCGAATTGCCCCGTCGCGGTGGTCTAGTGGCTAAGGTACTCGGCTGCTGACCCGCAGGTCGCGGGTTCGATTCCCGGCTGCGGCGGCTGCATTTCCGATGGAGGCGGAAATGTTGTAGGCCCGTGTACTCAGATTTAGGTGCACGTTAAAGAACTATTTCCGGAGCCCTCCACTACGGCGTCTCTCATAATCAAATGGTGGTTTTGGGACGTTAAGCCCCACAAATCAATCAATCAATCAAATGTCAAATTCTGCTTCTCATAAAAGTTGCTTCCACTTCCTCTTGACCTAAAAAATATGATATTTGCACATACCTTGTTGTATATTAAAAAAAATATTGTGCTGGTTAGTTAGTTAACGACAGATATGCTCATTTCTTTTTTTATAATATATGATATGTACTGTTCGAATTCGGTTAAAAAATATTCGACCTAAACTGCTATTCGCTTCAAACTTGCTTTGGATCTAAAATTTACTATGCACACAAGTTACGCCCCCATAATTCGGACCGGGTGGGTCCAACAGGAGAGGAGTAGTCATTTTGCATTTTTTTAATTACATTTATTGTGAACTCTGCTCACATACTTGGATTTTTCAGTGCATGCAACAGGTCATGCCCGCTTTCATAATTTGTGAAAGTGAATACATGGTATTATGCAGAAGTGCCTGACTTTCAGTGTTTACATTTTTATGCGTAGCAATTCTCAATTTGTTAGGGCCATATATGTTTGCCATCCTAGAATCTTCTGTTTGTCATCCTATGTTGTCGTCCTAAAATGTCTTGCACTGTGGCCACTCTTCAGACAAATGAGCAGCAAGGTATGCAAAATTTATTGAGTTTGTGATGTTAGACTTAGTAATCAAGTGACCATAGACTTTAGTGAAGCTTTTCAAATTGCACAGTGCATACGACAGATAACCAAAGTATAATAGCACGAGTGCCAAGGCAAGGGAAATTCATTCGAGAGTGGCGGGTAGTTAGATGCAGTGATAAGATCAGGAAATGTGTTGATGTACTAGAAGTGAGCTTTGAGTGTATAACGGCAGCATAAAATGCAGAATAAATATTGTTAGACAATTCGCAACATTTTTGTTCAATATGTAATGGGGGACATAAAAGATCTTGTCAAAAATGTTATTGAAATGTTGCACGAATTTTGGTGGAAATAAGCAGTGCATATGTTGTAGTCCTGGCCAGGCGACAAAGAAACTACTTGGAAAAACTCTCGGCGACTGGAATCCCTGAAGTAGAGATTGCCCTCTTGTGTGCCGACACTGTGGAGAATATTGCTTGCCCAGACCACGCGCTTTTATATATGGTGTACTTGTGTGAGTCAGATTGCTGATTCGATAGAATAAATTTTCATACTACTGTTACAACGAGTAGGGAATATATAAAGAACTAATTATCGTCACTAGTGCTTACATTGTAGTAACAGCATTAGATTGTACTGTGAGCTATAGAGACTATACAGAATGACACAGGGAAACTGGTGAGGAAGCATAGCAGTTATACTGTGTTGTGCTATGTTTAGTAGTGTGCATTTCATATTATTATTCAATTCAAATTTATTCTACATCTGTCAGATGTCTAGTACACAGTAAAAAGCATAAAAAGGATTGACTAGGTCTGGACCTGACCAGTGGCATACAGTGGTGTGGATTACATATCACAAAAAAGGAGGCTAGAAAGCAACACATAACGGAGACAGCGTAAAAGAAGTACATAAAGGCATAAAATTATTCAATAAGCTAATATAAACTAGCTCAGCTAAATGCATTAAAGAAGTTATGAGATCAGGCTGCTTTTCACAACTTTTCTGAACAATCTGAGAGCTCGTTCACGAAATTACTCGTTCAGAAACAGAGTGCCTTCGTGCAGATCGGTACAGTATCACAGGAGCCCACCACGATGCCTGGGTATATGGCACCATCGACCCGTCATCGTCGACCGCCAACATTCTCGAGCTTAGTCGACTGCTGGGCCACCATTTGAAGCGTGGCTGGCGACCGCGGCGCACGGTGGTGCTGGCGATCTGGGCCGCGGAAGAGACAGCCATAGCGGGATCTGGCGAGTGGGTGGAGGTATTGCTGCACGCAAAATGTCCTCAGATGAATTAGCTCGTCTTGCAACCACGTTTCGTTCCTTTCAAAGGCACAATTTAAAGTTAATTTTAAAAAATCTAAGCACTTTGTAACAATGGTTGATCGGTGAAGGTGTGGTGTGCAGCCTCGGTGTTCAGGAGCTGAGATCCGTCAGAGTGTTTTCAGTTGTAGCTTTTGATTTCTCACCACATTGAAAAGAGCTTGAAACTTGGCATTTGCTGACGTTAGTTTAAAAGATTATGAGGTCATCTAAAGGATTTCATGGTTACTGATTCATGCTGCAATCGGTATTGTCCCTAGCTGTATGTGCTGACAAAATACAAAGAGAAAGCAGCACAAGCATGAAGACCATTAGAGGTAGCAAATTCTAGCATTCCCTCTTCGTTAACTTCTGTGCTCTCACGAACTCACTTACTGTGAGATATTTCTATCACATAGCCATACACAGCTTTGCTGTAAAACTTTTTTAGGTTTTACATGTTCAAACTGTGATATGATTGTGAGACAGGCTGTAGTAGGATGTGCTGGCTGGCTCTCTTTTGACCATCTGGACCTCTCCAATGTTTACCTAAATTCGGTGTTGAGCGTCGCCCCCATCGTAGTGCGGCTGCCAGGCATCAAACCCATGACCTTGTGCTTTGTAGCAGCATAGCACCTTAGCCACGAAGCAGGTCTTCCAAAAGTTGGCATAAGCTTCTATTCAAAACATTTTTGTCTCATGCGATGCAGCCTATTTTTTCTCGATCGTAAAATTAGGCCAAGACGGTCGTGTACTTCAGTGGCGGTGGAAAACCACATTACCTACTTCATGATTATTTTTGTGGAAAACTTCTCGAGCACGCCTCAACCAGCAGGCCACTGTCACGAAATTTAGTCTTGCAAAGGGTGGGACCGTGAACGAGGTTAAAGCGGGAGGTAGGGGCGTGCTTGAACTAGCTTGATGTCGGCTAACAGTGTCACTTGAAAGGTGACCTTTCTCATACTTATATAAAGGTAATTTCTCATTGGGATTTGGGGGTGGGATTCGACAATATCGTACCTGTCTCCTGACTCACTCAAATGCCAATGCTGATTCTGACATGTACAGTTTAGTTTCCTCAGTTACAAGGTACCTGACGAAAAAAAAACAAGCTTGTAACCAGTCATATCAGCGTAACTAATTAAAAAAAAAAAGGGTTTGAGAGAGTCATGTGTGGGCCGCTGGCAAAAGGTCTGAGAGTTGCGTGTTTGAGAGCCCTGTTTTAAAGTAAGTAAACCACGACGGGCTGTGCTGTGCAGTTGTAGTAGTAAAGTAGCAACAGTTGTGTGTTTTAGCAAACTTTAAGATAACTTTTGCATTGGGTTCTAAAATCGAACTCGTTTTGCTGTGTGGTTAGCATCATCAATAATGTGTTAATAAATCTGTTAGTTTACCTGTATATTGGTGTAGATCAGCTACTAACTCCATGACTACGGGTTCTACCATGCTTATGCACACAATGTTTGCACCCATAGTGATCCCATAGCAGGTGCTTTTAGAGATGCAAGACGTTTTTATGCAGAATGGCAAGGCTTCTGTTTTTTCACAGAAATTACTATATTGCACATGGTACTGCACATCACTTTTGTTAAGATTGGGGAACACCACAATCTTTATTCTCTCATTTTCTTTGTCCTTTAGGAGAAGCTGCTCCGTCTCAACCGCGGAGGCGTAGGCTACGTCAACGTAGACAACTGTGTCTCCGGTCAGTGAATATCTATGGCTTACATCTCTGAAATTCGGGAAAAAGATAAACTGATCAGCTCAATTTTTGTCAGTCACTATCGTGTGAAGTCTACAGATAACAAAGCCACGAAAACTGCACAAAAAATTGATGATTCTTCTTGATTGAAACTACTAACGACAAAAAAAAGTGAATCAAACGAAGATTTGTTTTTGGTGTGCGCCACACGTGCATTGTCGTCACTACGCACGTTAAGCTCTAACGTAAGGCTATCTCTGTGGCATACACGCGGCAAAGCACTCGGTAAACTCTTGCTTCTTTTGCATTCTGCAGGGATCATGTTTTTCGCCTACGCCTCGCCTGTGCTGAAGAACTTCCTCGTGGATACAACCAAACTTGTGTGTATTCTTGCCCACGATTGAAAAGCCAGTTATTTCGCTAAGAATGCCTGCATTTGAGCCTAGCCTATGGGGCGACATTTCTGGGCCTATGCAAAATAACTGGCAGGGCAACCAATGGAACGCGGACAAACAGATAACTATATCTTCTATCCACACCTTCTGTCTGTTGCATTGTACTTGCTCATTCAGTGGTTAAGCTATATCGTGAGAGCATAGACACATTGAATGCCTCACAGATAAATAGTCCATAAGGTGATTGGTGGATCAGGTGAAACATCAAGTGTTGAGGCTCAAGTTGATGATAGTATCTAATTAGTGGCATTTTTGGGCGGCCCTTCCTTGCAGGCTTGATGTGTTTTTAACATAAACTATATTTGTTTTTAGACATATTCTCATTTTGTACGGTAATAACTGCACCAAAACCTTGTGTGGCTTGCACGTGCCAATATTCTCAGTTCCGCCTAGCCTAGACTGCACTCAGCTTTCTACTGCAAGATACTGAAACGTTGATTTCATTCTTGCTGAAAGCACTGAATTTTCAATGACCTAGCTTGTGCCAAGGGTAATGCACCTATACCTGAAGGCTTTCTCATGAGTAAGTTTTCAGGCCCTTCTAGAATGAAAATTCTACCAGGAACTCTTTGACTTTAACTTGCCAGGAAAGGCATGCACCAAAGATGAAAAACATTCATTTGTAAGTAAGCATGTAATAGTTATGTAATCTGTTATATATTATGCTTGCACACAGCCGGCACTGGCTAGCTGGTGGTTTTTGGAAGCGACAGCATTTTTTGTCAGGCAAACATAGTTTTCGTTCCATCCTTTCTCTCTCTCTCTCTCTTTTTGATCTCTGGGTTGGTACAGACAAATCCGTGTAAATGCAGACGCACCTCTGAATGTGACTGACAGTGCGTTGACGTTGCTCATGAACGAGTTGCCGCCATTCAGGTGCCGTTCAACGACACCAAGACTCTGCACGACTACTGGTACAACTATGAGCACGAGTACGAGCGCAAGCACAAGGGCACCACGGGAAAGACTGAACTCAAGTGAGCACGCGGCTGGAGCAGACTGTATTCACATGAGGGCACGCACCTTGCACGAGGCGCAGTTCTTCTGACAGTTGTGGTGGAAGTCGCATAAGTACCGCCGTCTGAGAGTACTTATGTACCACTGTGTAAATAGATAATGTGTGGAATATATGAAAGAACAGTATCGGGTGAAAAGGAAAAAGTACTTTGTCTTTCTCCCCAGTGATGAAGCTTCACCATATTTCGGTGTTGGGTCCAGTAATTTGTTATCACCATCAGTTTGTGTCTGGGTTCAAACATGATTCACTGCACTGAATCTGCAAATTATGTTTGAAGTTGATAGCTAGTTATCAATCAATCATGGCATTGATCGCCGTCAGTCCATATCTTTGTCAATCAATCAAGGGAGCAAGTAGTGGTGTCTGGCTTGTGCGACCAAAATTATGCAGCTTCTAATCACTACTGCAGCTTACTTATACTGCAGCTGCGTATGATACCTGATGTCCTTTAATGCTGCTTTTACTTGAAATTGAGGTACTTGCTTTGCTAGTAGAAGCCTGTGTTGTGCTTCTGAACTGAAGGATTGGGATTTGATTCCCACTCATACGGCTTTTCGATGTGGTTGAGATGTAACATGTGTACTCAGATTTGAAGGGACACTAAAGAGCAAAACGCTTTTTCAGGCATTAAGGAAGTGCAATTGCACAATCCTGAAAGTACCACTCTTACCACGACATGACACTCGGTGTAAGCAAGAAAACGCGCAAAAAGAAACTGCGGGTGAAGATGCCATCATAAGATTTCCGCATCAAACACCATGACACCATCAATTTTTGAAGACTTCTACTAGGTCCTACCTAGCTTCTAATCAATAAAATTGAAGTACATTGTAATCTGTGGGTGCCACAGACTTGACATACGAAGTCTCAGAAAATTTCATCGAGCCATTGTCGCAAAAATACGAAAAGTGCATTGGAGAATTCATGTCACGTGCGGAAATTACGGCGCGAAATTAAAAAAATGAAACTTCAACCTTGATTCTATCTGCTAATAATGCACTTATGACAATAAAACTTACGACATTTAGAGTTCTCAGAGTGCAGTTTATCAATCTAAAACAATTCATTCTTTTTTTTTAGTGTCCCTTTAAGTGCACATTCAACAACGTCAGGTAGTTAGATTTAGCCCACAGTTCCATCACTACTGAGGTATGCCTCATAATAATATTGTGGTGTTGACATGTAAACTCCAGATATGACCGCTATCGTTGTTAGAAATTTGTGAGTTGCGCTTCTTCTTTTTTTTTTTTTTTTTGAAAGCAGTAATTGTTGCTAATGTACACTGAGAACTTGCTCTGTGCCTTTGTCCAGGGTGTACCTGACCCACGGAGGGATGGACAACTCTGCCTTCAATTTCGTTGCCGGAGTTCCTTCGGCTATTTTCACCTTCCGGCCTGACAAGGTGAGTCCTTTGAAAACGTCAAGTCATCAAGTCCTGCTGCTCAGTACATTGGTACAAAGTAGTTTCATGCAGTAACAAAGCAGGTTTTGAAACTATGTGAAACTGTTACATCATGATTTGTTGAAGTGAACAGTAATAATAATAATGATACTAATAATACTAAGAAAGGTTCGTGCTTGTCTAACTAACGATGCAATGCCCTCCCGCAGAATGTGTTCAAGCTGGGCTCTTACCCTGCCTACCACACGGCGTTCGAGACGATTCGTCTGTTCGAGACTCTGATTGATCCGACCTACCACTTCATGGAGACGTGCACTCGCTTCAACGGGATGCTGACACTGATGCTGGCCGATGCGGAGATCCTTCCCTACGACTTCCGCAACGTCGCTCAAGAGATCTCCAAAAGCGTCGCTAAGCTGTCCTTGTACCGCAAGCAGCTTGATACATATGATGCACCCATGGGTGAGTGGTGTTCTTATGTCTTGCCAACGTTGGAACTTAGAGCGTTAGGCTCATCAACATTGGCTCCCTATGTTGGTTACTATGGTTCTGCCAACATTGGGACTTATGACAATGGATAGCTAGGCTAGTTTGTAAGAACTCATGCCAGAGCAGGTAGCTCAAATGAACAATAGCACAAGCAAGGAACAAGTACACGAGACGAGCGCTAGTCTCGTGTACTTGTTCCTTGCTTGTGTCGTTGATTTGCGCTACCTGCTTTAACATGAAGATTGGGACTTAAGAAGTCGGCCATCCTTTCATGTGGCCTGGACATGAAAGATGTGATGGGGAATAAACTTATGTTCAATGGTGCATTGTTTCGGGTGAGCAATGTAATTTCGAAGAGGCTACATGAAACGTTAGACGAGCTTCTTAGGTGACACGACGAAAGAGAAGTGATGAGTACAGTGGTGGCAAAGCTCCTGCTCTTAAAGTACTGACACGAAGATTTCACATCTTTTATTTTACTATCGCAATACTGTAGTGAGGAAACTGCATTTGCGCGGCAGACATGGGCATACGCACAGTGAGGTTTTATCAAGCACATTTTGTCCCGTGTGTGGGCTGGGACGTGTGAAGAGTCTGACGTACTAGTGTGGCGGTTTTTATTTGCGGTACCAGTTTAAAATTCTTCAAAATACCCGTGCAACGACGAATGGTGTCAGTAGGTTGTGAAATCTGCTGTTCTTGCTGTCTTTTGTTCCTTTTGACTCTTGCTAACTTTTGTTCTCTTTTCTGTCCCAGACTGGCTGCTTGAGGAGGTGGATCTGTATGGAAAGGCAGCCGTGAGGTGGCACGAGTGGCTGGCAAACGCAACGCTAGGGTGAGCACCCTGGTTCCAGCTGAACTGGGTAAACCTGGAACACAAGTTCAAAGTGCACGGGTGGAGGGGGGGTGCTGGAGATCATTTTATTTTGTCCCAGTGCCAACCCCACATGCTTCAAAGAAAGAAAAGAAATGAATAGGTGGCTTGTTTCTTTGTTGGACAGATGTGGGTCTCAAAAAAAGTTGTATTGGTTGGGTGAACCGAATGGAATTTTTTTTTTTACACTTAGTCATTTTTTTCCTTCAGAATTATGTATTTAGCATATTTTGTACAAGCTCAACACCCATTTGGTCCAGCACAAAACCAAAGTATGCGAAAAGATTGCCAGAGAACTGGTCTAGCTAGTGATGCCAATCATTTTCATCGAACTTTTATGCAAAATAGATGAATGCAAACTTACGCTGAAAACTGCTTGCTACATATTGTTTGTGGTTATAGAGAATTATAACTTTGCAAAAAAAAAAAAACATCATCATAAAATATGCAGCATCGCTGGCGAGCCCAGCCTCCCTTCTGCTTTTTCTTCTCCTTATCCACACCTATCTTTCCTACCCTTGCTTGTTCTATTGATCTTATCCCAGATGGCACCCTGGGTGTCGCCATAATTCACCCTAAACGGCGCTAAATAGGCATAGCCCTCCAAAATGCACTGCCGAGGCTGTGATGTCAGTTTTTGTACTCTTGTGCACAGCCCAGCATGGCTGTGTTTTTTCTCTTCCTGAAGTGGTCTATACATGGCAGAAGTGGTTTATTAATGCTTTAGCCACTCCCTTCTTGTGTTTTCACATACTCATCCTCATTTGCCTCTTTCACACCCTTTCCATACTATAAAGAACTATGTGTTTACCATATCTCCGTCCTCCTTTGCATCCCCCTCATCCCCACTTCCCCGTTCGAACCCTTTGGTGTACTCTGCTACGCTACATGCGAAAATGCTTTACTCCGTTGCCTAATACTCCTTTGCAGGGCTGTGAACGATGCTACACGCATATGAGCTTGGCTATTGGGAAGTTTCAGAATATGGTTTGCAGAGATGATGTTCTTTGTGTTCTCTACGCCATGCCTGTCAATGTGAGCACCCAAGCGGATTATGTACGACACGTGCGTTTCATGCAGCCTATTTTAAACTTTCTATAAAACAGTCTTAAAATAGGGCACGCAAATCTTTTGCATCGGTGTTTGTCAACACTGCACATGCATCATACGCTGCCCTCTTGGATACCTAAGTTAAGTGACGGATATAGTGTAGCGTAGTGTGTTCTATAAAAATGGAATAGAGGCGTGTTGGTTTAACACTTTTTGAAGTCTGAGGGGCTGTGGTGACAGTGGACAAAAAAAAAAGTCTCAATTCAATTGTAGCTCCAATTTCATTATCACAAATGTAGTTGATTGTACTTGGAAGGTGGCAGTGCAATGATCATTTGTGACGGTGCATGGTGTATATGTACCGTTGTCTTTTTCTAAGCACTGTACAAACGGCACTGCACGTGTGTGCATGGCTCTTTGTTTTGTCTGTTGTCATCATTGTGCCTTACACTTAAAGATACACTACACTCAAACCTCAATATAACGAAATACACGAAAAATGGCCTTGCAATAGTGTTAAAAATAACCTTTATAACGATTTTTGGATATAGAAAATTTTTTTTCTTGTAAGATGCAACTTTGTTATAGTGAGGTACTCATTAAGCGTATACCAAATCTACCTGTTAACAGCCCCTCTGTAAGAACAACTAAAAATTCTTGAGCACCCCCATAAAAAGAGAGTGTGCTCGACAGGGAGGATGACCGGCGGCGGGTCAACGACCGCATGGTTCTGGTGGAGCGTGCCCTGCTGAGCCAGGCGGCCTGAAGGGGCGGCCCACCTTTCGGCACCTAATCTTCTCACCCCAGCTGGCCAATGCGTACGCGGGCACGGGGTTTCCTGTGGTACATGACCTTGCGTACCAGGCCGGACGCCTGCCCGTAGAAAAGCAGGGGCCCATCTGGCGTCGCGTGCGGGCCTTCATCAACCAGGCCTGTATTGCCGTGCGAAATGCCCGGATACTGCTCGACTTCGACATGGCAATACCCACGGGGACTAAATCTAGCAATCATCGTGTGAACATAATGTAAACAAAGAGTGATAAAGAAAAAATATTTTCTGGAGTAGTGTATTATATTATAGTGTATTGTATAATAGAAAACATTGTATTTCTATATTTTCGACTTGAATTTTCAGTCGTGCTGTTGTTGAAGATGTCGCAAATCTAGTAGCCATACAGGTGGATAGTCAAGTTTTCAAATGTATCAAGTTGAGCTGTGTTAATATAAATACGTTAAGTATGTACTTGAAAGTTGGATGCCAACTACAAAAGTTGCAGCAAGAGACTGTTAGTAAATGCACATACAATACAAAATAATAAAAACAATCCTCACGGCAGAAGGTTCTAAAATCTCCATGGCTTGCCTATTCATGCACTTGGGATGAATCGAAGCAGAAAGTGACTCGGTAAGCCATATAATTAACCATTTTATGAAATAGCAAAGTACTAACCACCACATGTAAGGCAGTGTGTGCAGGTACACACCTGCAATGTTGATGCTGTGTGGGGTGAAGATGAATTATGGCTGGACCCTTTGTAATGGTTGAGCAGTTCAACTACCAACTTCGAATTAAGTGTCAACACAATTCCTCGGTCAATATGAATTCTGCATAGGTTTTTTTTTTACAAAACAGTTTCACTGTATAGCATGACAGTGTGGTAGAACACCCACAGAGTACCTAGGTGCTATTCCTGTTTAAACCTTGTTTTTTATTTCTTGTGAACAAGGTCACAAGGTGTCCGCTACACGTTTATAACGCATTAGGTTACTTTGTTGACGTGGCTGATGATGAATTGTGACAAAGTATTAGGCTTGCACGAATAGTGGATTTCAGGTTTGAAGCGAATTTGAAGTGGATAGTGATTTTGATAAAATGATTTCGAATTGAATTTGAATGATATGTATGACATAAAAAAAGGGGAATATTTATCATGACCTAACTAACCTGCACAATATTTTTTTTTAATCGAAACAGGGTCTGTATGCACATACATTTTTTTTTTCGTTCGAAAAAAGTCGAAACAACCTTGAGTATTAGTTTCGAGTGATGACCTGTAAGATACTTAACGTTTTAATATTTGTTATACTTGGAGCATATGAGTCGTCATAGCAAGCTTAATAAAATGAAGAATTGATTTGAGGGTAACATGTTGCTTTAAAGGGGCCTGGAACACTTCTTCAAGTAGCCATGGAGCCGGCAAACATGCTTGTTGCCTCACAAATTTACTGACGCAAAGTTTCTAGAATTAGTGCAGTACGAGCGGAGTTCCAAAAGTTTGTCACACGCAGCAATTATATTCTCTCTTCTCGTCCTGACAAAATAGCTGGAAACTAAGCAGGGAGGAATGGCACGGCGATAGAAAATACATCACACGCATCTCGTGACCTTGAGCACATTTTTTTTCTTCTAATAGGCAACTTTTCAGTGCGCGCGTGCACTCGTGGACAAGTGGTGGCCTCCCGTGGCGGCCCCGGTAACGACGAGCGCACCACGCTCAAATCAGCCCACAGCTGTGACCAGAGCCGTATATTCCTTCTTGGCTGTGACAAGTGATTTTTGAGCTTGTAGTGTCATTTGCCGAGGAAAGAAAGCAATTTTTAGCTTTTAAAATTTATTGCGAATTACAGGCCGCGTACTGCGCTATGATAATTGCCTCGCGTGTTCTCGGCAGCGTTTTCTGACCATGCTGAGTAAGTGTTGCAGGGCCTTTTTAAATTTGAAAGGGGGCTTCGCGGCAAAACGAATTTCTCCTGGATAGGTGCTTTCACGGCTTAGCACCACTACATTGCAGTGAAACAATCTTTACAGGCGGTTACATGCGGATTATATACATTTATTTGTTCATTGCGAATACTTCGAAAATATCCGATAGTTTAAATTCGAATCGAATACTGTACTAAACTATTCGTTCGAATATTCGAAGCATTCGAATATTCGCACAAGCCTACCAAGTATCTTATATAGTTCGTGAGCAGCTTATAACCATGCACTCTTTTCACAATGCACGTCGTGCTATACCCGATTGTTACTTTTCTGCCACACTATATTACATGTGCTTACGTGATTCCTAGACTTATATAATGCCTTATAGGGCCTTTGTGCAATAGAGTTTCGAGCACTGGCATAGCTATTTGGCAGAATACTCGACAGCCACGACGGGGACCCAGGTTGAAGTCCCATCCGATTCTTGATATTTTGTGCGGTAGCGGTTGTGGGCGCCGGCGGTGGTGGCGGCCAACTACAGCGTCAAAACCGGCATTTGTGATCTCATAAAGCTTTCGCTGTAAAAATTAAAGACGGTACTCTGGTAGCAACGACTCATTGAAGGTTCCACACCATTTCACTGTGACATCATGTATTCTGATGGTGCTCTCTAGGCCACTATTAAATTATCATCACTGTGGTGAACTGTACTGAGTTCTTACATCAAGCACAATGCTATGGAAGCCAGAAGGACTCCTTGCAGTAGATGTATTTACTGTAAAAAATAGTTTAATGATTTTGCCACCCATAATGCAATTTATTAATTTTTTTCATCTTTAGACTAAGTAAAGAATGAAAGTGCTTTGCGTCTTGAAAATAAGCATACCGTGTTACTTGTATGGTGGTAAATAGGTTGTTCTGGGTTGCCTAGCGTCCCTCTATTTTCTTATCGTGGCATTTGCGATTAGTTCTGATAGCATGCAACTACTAGAGTCATACCCCTGTCACGCGGCATGTATAATGTCATTCGCAGCAAGTGACATTTAAAAAGAATGTCATTGTGATCTTGTATTCGGTCTACAGGCTATGTGAAATGATATTCGCTGTTGATGTCAACGTTTATTGGCAGGCTGCCATGATACCAATAAGTTACAAATTGCGAATGTACTGCGATGCAATAAAACATCAGCAGAAAACAAGTCCTCGTACATATCCAAAACAAGACTAGCTTAAAGCCACTTGCAGTTCAACAATATTTGAAACTGTGACCGCATTCACGAAATTGCGACCATGATGAATGATTATCAGTGATAACAAATGTTAACTGCTCTCCAGCTGCTGCAAATTAAGCATGAGAACCGACTGAAGCGCATCAAGATTGCTACAAAAAAGATGAAAGCGACGAAAGATTTGGAGCTGCCCCTACATGCAGATTTGTTTACGCTGACTGCTCTTTGGGCTGTGACTTCGTCAGCAATTAACAATGAACTGTGGTGCTTCCCAAGAAAAAAAATTGTTTTGAAAACACTCTCCCTAAACTCCTGTCCAACATGTGCGTGCTATCAGCGAGTCTGTAGCTGAGAACTGTTGTCAGCACCATTTCTTCCACTATCGCGTTGCATATTAAAACGTTGCCGAAAAGTTAACAGAAATCCTTTAATAAACATCTGAATCTCATTCACACTTGCTTTGAGATGTGACTTTGTAATTTTTTTGTTAAGCACCCGTTGACAAGAGTACACATGTCGCGACTCGCATGAGTTCAGTAAACACATTCAGCGGGCGAATCTCATTAGGTGTGAATGTCACTATGCCGTGTAGCAGCAACAAAATGAAATTAACTGCCTAAAGTCATTCATAGCGAATGACATTACAGGTGTCCGTGTGACAGAGGCATCAATTGCAGAGGAAACGTTTATACAGTGAAAAAATTCAAGCGCAAGACATGTGGACTTGCACATCTTGCAGACCTAAACTTGCGTAGCTTCCACACCATTGCACGTGAAGTGTGAAACGGAGTCTACACTGTATCCTAAAGGAGCTGAACAAATGACGTAGCATGGTTACTTTTACGCCGACTTCTGCTTCAACTCATTGCAATAGAATGTGTTCAGTCTTTTATTTAATTTTTCCGTAGCACTTGGACAAGATATCTTGTCCGACACATCAGTAGTAGTCTTTGCACTGGTTGGCCTTGACTTGGCTATGCGCATCAAAGACTTTTTGAAAAATCGTTCGTAGAAATGTAAGGAAAGGCACTCTGAGCTCATTTCGGGCTCTTTCACGTGGAGTACAAAATGCCGATTCATTCTTTAAACACGTCTTGGATGACACTCTTGTTGTTGAGGATCTCAATCCAGTAGCCGTCCGGGTCCTGAATGAAGGCGATGTTCTTCATCTTTCCTGCAGAAAGAGAAATATATGTTAATAAGGCTATTTTGTATGCATTCTGTGATTGGAGAGAAGAGGGCAACAAAATGTCACAAAAGGGTGAGAGGGAGGGTCCACACGGGATTGGTTGAGGCTTATCTGACTGTCACGTGTGGAAATAGCCACCACAAGCGGCAGTGCTGTCAATAATTTTGGCACAGAATGGATGAGGGCACCGTTCTGTCGGATAGAATGGATATATAATGGTCTCCGTATGACTTGGATTAGATCAAAATGCAAGCGCTAGGGCCGGGTAATTGAATCAGCCTGCTTTATGTCTAGCTTACTTCAATGTTGATGGTTCACAAAAATCGCAACCAACCACTGAACATCTATGGTGCTTTTAAATCTTAAATTTCGAAAGGAAATGCCTCCCAACACTGATTTTCAGTTATAATAATTCATAATAATTCACTTCTGAATTCCCTCAGCTGTTTCGAACGAAACGTCATGAGAGAACAAGCAGAAACAAATAGCCAATAGGCTGTTGCCCATTCTAATGTGTAAGTTAAAATATTAAGCTTTTGAGAGTTCAATATTTTTTTACATGATAAATACAAATAATGCCTGTGGACTAACTAAATGATGTTCTTTGAAATAGAATGAAATAATTTTCACCAAAACATGTTAGTTTATGAGAAAAAGAGGGCATGTATGTGCCATTGACCCATGATGTGCCTTAAAAGAAGTGGAACAACACCAGTTCTGTTGTAGTCACTTTGGCAAAGTTCATGCATAGAAATGTCAGAAGTGTTACAGAGACGTACACACTTCAAAAACTGCAAAAAACACTCATCCCACTATCCCTCACAGGGTCAAGTTACAATGCAGATACAATAACAGAGTACCTCAATTCAATGTAAGAAGCACGATTCTTACTACTGAAGTCTTACAGTCTCACCATTTTTGCCAAGGTGTATAGGTGAGTGAAATGAAAGAGTACATACAATCAAAGCAAGTTTGATCATAGTACAGCTGCTTGGAGTGCATTTCATTTTAGTACACCTAATCACCTGCTAATGTTTGCGGATGGGTAGGTTTCAAAAACTTGCCTATTCGTGTTAAAGTGGACTACTACTAAATTTAATTCTTCAGTTTCAAGTTTACACCTTTATGCTTTTTTAAACCAAGAGAAATCAGGTGTTTCCTTTAACATTCATCTACCCTGTACCTTGGCTGCTATAAGCAACAAGCCAGCATTCTGTAAAGGACATCTCACCTTCGTGAGGCTTCTTGACAAACTTTACACCAAGCTTTTCAAACCGGGCGCATGCTTCTGCGACATTTGGAACCATGATGCCGATGTGGCCTGCACACCCGATTGAGAGGTGCGTTAATGGCAAAATGGTAGTGTCATGATAGCATTATCAATTCTAGCAATGTCATTAACTCACCAAATCCTCTGGGAGCAGTGTTCCCATTGTGATAGCCACCTTCTGGGTGATCCTCCCAGTTGCTGCACAAGTGGTGTAAGAAATTGATGCGAGTCTCAAATCACATCTCATATTTATGGGTGCAACTGGCCACACTGGATGCAATAAATGGCACACAATAAGGAGTAAGGAAACGTTGTGTAACACAAGCATAAAAGAGCTACATATATATAGTAGGTCATATACATGGTTTTTGGCAGGATTTTGTCTTGGGAGTTGAAACATTGGAGGGGAGGGAGGAAAGCACTAGTTGGACTTGACATAGGTGGGGGCGGGGGGTGAGTGTTTCGACTGCTTGAGGGAGGGAAAAGGTGCCCCTTTTTTTTTGCCTCCTGCCTCTATGATCATATGTCGCACAAAAAGTTATATATATTTTGCAGTTAGCAGAAATACTTTGCCGACACAACACTATGAAAGGCACACCTTCTGTCGCATGGTAACTAAATTGACACGCTCCTGATTACCTAAGTATTGACATTCACAGATTTTTGTAGGCAAAGTAGTTATAATCATATGATTGGCTGATGTCTTTTCTGAGGGGGTAGTGGACATTTTACAGCAGGTTTATGAGGGTGTGCAAAAGTGGCATTCAACGAAAAAGTTGCAACTGATACCTGGCACTTTTAACAGCGAAGTTAGCCAAAAAACAAAACCTGTCTCATCCTGCCAAACAAGTGGCGACATTCGTGAAAAGGTGCCAGTGATCAGCAGCCTTTCGTTTGGAAGACACCCAACAGCATGAATGTTAAACATTAAATAAAGCAGAATTGTGGCATTCACAATAATGTGGCAACAATGCGTGCCGCCAGAATGGTGCTTACAGGACACCCATTTTGTTGAGAACTAGCACCAACGCGACAAATAAAAGTTGGAAAATCGCATTTCCTACACAGTGTTGGGGCAGTGCTAGAGAAATGGGAAAGGGAAATTTAGCGTAAAAGTATAAAGAGACGCTCACTACCCTGCGTAGTGTATGTCCCCAAAATGGTCAAGCAAATGCTTGTTTCACGACACTGTACGGTTTGTGCTAAAGGAGAGCGGGCAAGGCACATGAAAAACTATGTTGCAATGTCCCAGGACAAGAGCGAAAGTATTGCAGCCAGCTCTGCACATGCACGAAGTGGGTGCAGTTTTGCACATCTGTTAGAAAGTCTCAATAACCTGTTTGCCCTCACACAGAGATTACTCTTAGCGTACACCAACATGCCCTTGAATGGATGTAATGTTATACCAAGAGATTCGTTATAACGCGAATACAAGGTCGGCCATGTTGGTTTCGTAACCAGTTTGCAAGCCGCACGCGGGAAAACACATTTTACGGTCGGTAGCAACGAATGTGCGTTATCTTAATAGCCCACATTCCGCGTGCGCCGAGACTGCCGGGTCTTTCAAATAACAAGGTCCTAGGCCAGACGTTCGTATCTACATCCGCAGGTGTATTGCTATCGCGAACGCGCGAGGTGCATTCCACAACATGCGTGTCAGGCTAGAACGCGTACATTATCTTCATATGTCTTACTTTTTTTTTTTTTTTTTTTGCGGCATATTTTCCGAGCGCATCCGCGCCGTTCGCAAAACACGTCGGCAAACTTCGCACAACTCCGCTGCCACTCCAAGCTCGCGATATCCTACAGAAAGCCCCGGCCCAACTCGCAACGCCCGTCAACAGATGTCTGACGTAACAGGAGCGGTATTTTTCCGCACCTCCCAAGTGTGCACGCGCTTCCAAACTTCGGCTGCGGGAGGCGTAAGAGTGTTTACCGCTGGACTAACACACACACTCACTGCGTCAACTCGATGGTTAGCCTTGCGACCGAAAGCCCACTCGGCGCGCTCCTGCGGTGTGTTCGTCTTGGGCACGGACTCCTCGAATCCCACGAAGTAAAGCGAGAATTTCATCTCGGGAAAGTCTAGCTTTTGCAGCAGCCTCATGCCCAAAACGCGAGTGTAGAAGTCGAGCGATGCCTTGGGATCCCGTATGCGGTACATGGTCTGCTGCATGATGAAGCCCCGCGTCGCCGGGTCCGGCTCGGAGCAGCACTTCTCCGCCTCCTGATCACTCAGGCAGCCGGACATTTTTCTTCTTGTTTATACTTTCGCTCGGCGCGAACGGGAGCAGGAACACGTCGGAAAGGAAGCAGCCGGCTGAATCGGGTGTAAAGACAAGACCTGGGCAACAAGTTCACCGAAAGGTAGCGGCGGAGAGAAGTGCGCCGACCGCAGCCCCCTCGACCGGAGTTCTAATAGAGCACCAGCCAAAACACTGCGCTTAAAATTTAAACTAAATACTATGACTAATACACGGTATTTTAAAAAGTGTTGCGCCATCTATGTGTACAATAAATAACTATTATTTAAAAATAATATTGAAGTAAATAAAATTATTACTTTGTACTAGTTAGCACAGCTAGCGCGTCTGATTGTCGGTGAAAATTTGTGAGCTTGATTATTGGTTTTCGAAACGATTCATTTGTTGAACGGTCTCCTCAACTGGCACGGCGCCTCGGCGCGGTGACGGCTTCCTGTGCGCGCGAGTGCGGCCTTCGCTGCTGGCAAGCGGATGGATGTGCGCGCAGTGGGGCATTATGGCCCTGCTGCTCGCCGCCTTTGGCGTCGCGCTCGCCCTCGCTTCAGCTGCGGGCCCACAACAGGTGAGAACGCGGGTAGCGACACCTGGGCACGCTGCTCTTCGTGCACGCAATCACAATACGCGCGCACGTGCTGATCGGTTTGACGAGACTGCGTGCCGCCTGTGCGCGTTGGTGCGTGTGTGTGCGTACGTAGCATGCTTCACCTGCAGCGCTTCGTATGGCTTAGTGCATGGGGAGCTCAGCGCGACAGTTGTCATTTCCTTTTGGCGTCACACGACACGTGACGCAGCGGCGTTGTGCAAGGTGATTAATGAGACGAGCGCTTTTGAACCGCGGCTGATGTTTTCGGATGCCCGAATGCAGCGATTTTTTCTCGCTACTCCGTTCTGGCTGTTCTGTGTGCGCGAGCTTAGCAGCTGTGAGCGGTCATCGGTGGTAGAAAATGAAAGAAAAACAAAACGGAGAAGTTGTTTCTTTCTGCCAAACCACTCGATTGCGGCGAGCGGGTTTCGGACAGCTCGTATCTAGCTTGTGGCGCCCTTCGCACAGGTTTAAACAAGTCGAGAGATTCGTTCGCCCCCGTTCACGGGTCGATCTTTTTATATATATTCTTTTCCTCTCGCGTTGTGCGCCTTTTTAACGATGGTCGCTTCGGGGAGCGAAAGAGCTGGTCGGTGTCCGCGGCTGGGAGTAATTAAGGCGCCCTTAAGCTGCGTCGCGGGTGCGTGTGCTGAATGGATTCGTATTGTGCAGCACGCGGTATCTAACCTTGAGCTTGGCAAGCACGGAAAACCGAGATATGTTTTCTTTTTTTTGTTGAGGTTGACACATTGCCAGCGATGCGACTGCCGGAGCGACTTGACAAGAGCCGTTCGTGCGTCGATGGAGTTCGCGCTTGCTGCAGTTCTTATCTATATCGCAGTTCAGAAGATGCACTGACATTTACGCCGTTCTTCGCTATATTAAGGCTGTAAATACCTCGAAAATCAACGTGAGAGTAAAACAGTGAGACCACCTGCTTACATGCTGTTAATCGAGACAAGCTTGCACATTGTGCTGTACTTCCTAGCTGCTTCATCTTGCACGAGGGTATACAAATGCCACTCCGGCTTGAAATACGCCGAGCCTGAGAAACACGGGATGTTGTATATTGCAAAGACTTCTCGTTATGCTTAAAAGCTGTGAACTACTTCTACAGAGGCGAGCACGCCGAGAAAATGAAACTACGTCAGCCATGAATTGCTGTTGTGTGTGCCAAGCTCCTATGTTGACTCAAAGATTACAAACAACACACGTTGTAATAACGCAACAGTGGAAGAAAGAAGATGGCGTATTTGAAAGTGTTGTCTGATACGTACTGCGTTCAAATTCTACTTGTGTAGATGTCTCAGTACAGTTGAATCGTGCTGTTCGAACCCTTCTTAATTAACTGTAATACCAATTTTCTAATTACGAGACCATGTTCGCTGTGTTGATTCTTTTGTGTTCATTGTCTATAGATCACTTCATCACATCACTACCTAATAACTGCTGTTGCTGCACTGGAGAAGAATAGTCACTGAAGGAGACGTCTCTCTCTTATCTTGTTAACTTGTCACGATATGGTTTACTCAACATCGCATAGTGCAAACCATTTTTTTTGCTCATTTCACAAAAAGCCTGTAGACAAGCGCACATGGAGATTTACAGTTGCCTATTTTACATAGCTAGATCAGCTGAAACTAATTTGACTAGACTGCGGTATGACTGACTTGGAAACCAAGATGCTTAAAAGCTTCTTTGCTAGATCGCATGCCTTGAAGTTGGTAGAAGAGCACATGTAATGTATGGTAGGCACTGATTTGGAGCGGCTTTTCTACTTTTTAAGTTGCTTGTTTTGTACACCTTGCACTCTGGTGCCTCGGGCACGCTGACAGTGTGGGCAGCTTACATCACCTACCTGGTGTTACAATAAGCATAAGTGTGGAGCAGTATGCAATTTATATAAAGAAATAAAACAGGCACTGACTTTGTCCGAAGGCACTCTCCTTTCTCATTGGACAAGGTGAGTGCCTGTTCTACTTCTTCCAATGAATCCCCCCCTCACCTGATGAGTTTTCCTTGAACCTTGGATTATACAAATTACAGATTTCAAATGACATTCTCTGACCGAATTTATGCAGCTGTGGACGTAGCACAGCACACATTCACATGTTTCAGGTGCTATGCTACATGCATCCTTTTCAAGATTTTAAATGGTGATCATGCATTTGATCAGGATTTCTCGAAGTAGCTAGGATAGCAAGTCCAGTAACAATAAAGTATTTTTCACAACATATGCTTTTTCTTTTTTCATTTCAAAGTTGGTTTATCATGAGGGGGCTCAAGTAGCAGTTAGTTGTAGTTCCAGTTAATTGCAGTTGTAGCTAAGCTGCTAAATATGGTTAATTGTGTCCACAGGCAGTACGAGAAGATATTTCTCAACTGTTCTGCAGGTGCCACTATGCCCGCCACCTACAAAAACTGCACCGAGGAGCCCGTGTGTGGCTCGGACGGGCGCACGTACCCGACACGCTGCGACTTGGAGCGTTCCCAGTGCGAAGGGAACTATGTGGCGCTAAGCCACACGGGTCCGTGCACCGAGCAGGCACAAGCCGCAGCAGCAGCACGTTGCCTGCTTCAGAAACAGCAGAGCATGCAGCAACCAGGCTCGTTCGTCCCGGAATGCTCGCCAGATGGCGGGTTCGAGCGTGTCCAGTGCCACGAGCTGACAGGATACTGCTGGTGCGTGGACGCGCAGGGGAGGCCTCTGGCAGGATCCTCGGTTCACCTGAAAAAACCCAATTGCACATCCCGACGACAGGGTTCATTCCAGCGTAGAGCTTCACACCAGGGACAAGCTAAAACAGGTGAGGAACATTGTCATCAGGGCACTAAAGAAAAAAAGAACGTCTGTTTTTTATTCGTAAATTATAATTTCACAATACGGATACATACATCACTTTTATCGTAAGAAGACGCTAGCGAAAAAAACAAGCTAAGAGAAATTACTAGCGGTGACGCCGGTGTAAGTTTCCACACGAGCTTGCCGTTACGTCATAGATTTCGATGGTGTCTGCAAAGGCATATGTACTAGTTTACGGGTAAATATTGTATACGTTGTGTTCTGAGGAACCAAACGTCTCAAGATTGGAAGCTTAAAGGGACCCTGAAATACTTCTTTAAATAACCATGGAATTCATTCACTAAAAGAGCTTATTGCCTCACGAATTCACTGCCGAGAAAATTTTAAAAACCTGTTAAGTACGAGTGAAGTTACAAAGATTTGTTGCACGCTGCAATCGCATTTCTCTCTTGTCCCATACCGAGCAAAACACTGGAAGCTAAGCAGAGAGGGATGGCATGGGCAAAGCAAACATAACATGTCACGTGTGCCTCGCAACTATTGTGACCTTGAGCACATTTTTTTTTCTATTTTCGAATACGTGGCTTTTTCAGTGTGATTGCATGCATGCGGGGACAATTCGCGAGCTCCCGCAGGGATCCCTGTAATGACAGAGCGCGCCATATTCAAATCAGCCAGTGGCTGACAGAAGGGCTTTTACGAATGATTTTTGAGCTTATTCTATCTTTTTTCAAGAGAAGAGAAAGCAATCATTAGCTGATTTGGGTAATTTGTTATGAATTCCAGGCTGCGTGCTGTGCTATATGTGGCTCCTGTGTTCTTGGGAGCCTCTGCTATTAATACGCAGTATTTTCTGATGCATGCTCGAAAAGTGTTGTAGGGCTTCTTTAACAGAACTTTAATGAATCAGTGTGGCCAGGAGATACCAAAATACCCTGAAATCAGCGATGTCACTCTGAAGTTGGCGTGCTGATTTTTCACCGGGAAATTCAAACTTGAAACAATCTTCACTTCCTCGTCTGAAAACTTTCTGTGATGGTGAAATCAATTAGACTAGAGCTCTCAGAGCACAACTTATCATTTAAACCAATTCATCATTTGACTTCAGCATCCGTTTACACTTGTGGAACTAGCAAACAAATTGTTCATTGTAGAAAGTGGCCAGAGCTTTGTCTTCTAGTTTGTGTCTACTGCATTACTCACTAAACATTGTAAAATAATTGATGTGCCATTACAATATCAAAACCTTGAGCTACTTTGTAAGCATTCATTCTAAAAGACTAGGCATGCAAACACACCCCATCTTTCAAGATTAGTTTTAAGACCGATAACAATGAAAGCTTGTGTGTCTTCTTTCTTTTCTATTGTGCACCTTTGTAGTTCTTAGTTGGCATTTCTGGTGTCTGAAATTTTTCTTGTGTACCCATTTCCTATGCCCTAACTTTTAAAATGGTGTTGCAGCCTTGATATCTCGGTATGCCTCTTAAAAGGAAAAGTTTCTATCCATATTCGTAGCACTGTGCTGCAAACAAACATGTACGGTTTCTTCAGGAAGAAAACTTTCACTATTCATAAAAATCGATCCATGTCTGGGATTGAAAAATAAACTAGACTGGAACAACATGGGACTGTTTCATCGTTCCTTCTTTTTTGCAGGTTGTTCGAGCGTTGATCGTAGCCAGTTCAACCTGAACTTGGTGGGCATATTTCAGAAGGAGTTTGACAGGCTTCCGAAACCTCCTGCTGGCAACGTTACAGGTATGGCCCCAGTTGTGACTTTACATCTGTGGTGAACTGCCATTAACGAGGTCAGTAAAGTGTTTCTTTTTTAATTATTGCGAAAAAGCAACATGGCTGAACCAATCACATGGCACATCCACAGGAGCTTCAAAGATGGGAACGCCAGAGGGATATCAAGGCCTTCGTAAAGAAGGAGAAGGTCACGTCTCTTTTTTTTATCCTCCTCCTTCTGTTATCTTTGTGCAGGACAAACCCAATACACACCTCATTATGACAGAGTTTCATTTTACATGAAAATAAGTTTCATCGTATCCGAAAATTCGTTATAAAGGTTATTTCCATCGCTGTATTTATTCCAAGACTATTTTTTATTTAAATCCTTATTACCGGTATTTCTTTATATCCATCGATGTTTGAGCGTATATCCTCACCAACATTGTGTGGTAACTGCACAAAAGAATGTTGCACACTTTGAGTAAGCAATTACACAGCTATCGTCTAGCTAATAACGTCTACCAAAGTCGTAACAACTTGTTCCGGCAAGAATAACAATATAAAACAGAAGTACAGAGGAAGATGTAATCTTGAAGAGATATAACATCTTTTAAAGGGCCACTCACCAGGTTTGACAATTTTGAGCTGACAAGCGCAATGCATAGACAAGGCGTTCATGATCACATCTGGCAAAGTTTGCAACGCTACGTGCCGCAGAAATGGGTCAAATTTGAAGATGAGCGCTGCTCCCCCTTCCTTTTGCTGGCACGCGCCCTGAGAATGAGGGCATGACGTGCGCGTATGAATGGCCTTACGTACACGACAATGCAGTGACGTTGGTCCTCTACGTATACGAGTCTGCTCTGACGTTGCAAACAGGGGCATGTGACATGGTAAAAATTATTTAACAAACATGCGTAGTTTCAAGCAACTAGGGCATGCATAGTTGATTGAAGAGATTAATAAAGCTCTAGATAAATAATGAGATGCAATAAGGAAATGTGAGCGTTTTTTTACCATTTTTCTCCCGTGAATTGAAACGAAATGCGGGGCTAATGTGTCGGCATTTCGCATGCATTCGTGTCCCCGCGGTCAGTGCATCGAGCAGATGACACCCGTGGAACGCTCCTACGCGTTCTTGCACTCATTGTGCTCATCTGTTCTACCGCATCTAAGCCAGCGTTTCCAAACCATCTCGCAGGAACAGGCAGAAGACCACAAAATAACGCTGGTCAACAAAGCAACGCCGCTCGCATGCTCGGGGGTTGGACTTGTTTGGACACGTCATGCGCACATGCCGTCTTGGTCGGATGCCGGAGAGGGTGGGGAAGAGATGCGGCTTGCGAAGGCTACGGAGAGGAGTGGCAAGGGTTTCGAGCTCGCCTCCTCTCATTCTCGTTTCGCGCCACTTCAAAAAACCCATTTTCTCCGCTCGTGATGAACCGATTCAAAACATTTTTGTGGTAAAATGTTCCTCATCGGACAACCAACAACTTTGATTAACTAAAATTTGGTATGGGGCCTGGTGAGTGGCCCTTTAACATCAAATTTCAAGATCGAGATGTGCCCGTCATTCGATCGCTTGGTATGCATAGGTCTTCTTGGCCAAATTTGAATGGCATCCGTCACGTGAAAGTTATTTTAATTTGATGTCAAACAGCGTAGAAAAGCTAAGGAGAAAAAATGGAAAATAGACTACCCTGCGACATTGACACTAGTGCTAGGTGTTCGGTGTGATACATTCCAGAAATACCATCCTGAGTGACGATACGCTAATAACAATGACGTCGACAATCTGAGTGTGTTTGGAGCCTAGTCCCCCGGCTATGCTTTCAATAATGGCTCTCCTTGCTGTGTTGAAGTGTGTGTGCGATTCATCGTGTCGCATCGTCTGATTTGACATGTGTTCCACAGACTGAGTATGGTCATTCATAGTGACAATGTGTGCCAGAATGTCGGGGAACCACTGCGCAGTGAGAACCTGCACGTCGAGGCAGCGGAAAAAACGGAAATTGCGTGGCGTTTCATGCCTTTCCAAGCCACGAACCTAAATGCAGCCAGTGGGTTGACTTCGTACATGCATATGGACAGAGAGACTGGACGCCTAAGAAGAACAGTCGCATTTGCTTGCTTCACTTTGCGCTGAGCTGCTACAGGGTAAATCTTGTGTTGGCGAACAAGTTTGGTTTCACTGGCAGTACGAAGCCCCTTCTTGAGGCCGGGGCTAAAGGAAGAGGGGAAGAACGAGTTGGCGCTACTTAACCTAGCCGGCGAAAAACGCTTGGAGGGGGTTAAGTCTACATCATCAGAGACACAGCTGGACTGACTACACGTGTGCTCCTAGCAGATGAAATGCCAGTGTGCCTGACGTCACCATTTTTGTAGCGTTAGCTACACCGGCCTCGCTGAGCCAATTTCGCGTGGCACTGGTCTGCGCATGCGCAATGATACTCCACCGTCGTCGCGCGCGGCTCGCCGCCGGTGTGTGCGCGATTCGATGCGCTGCGCAGACGATCAGTGGTGTCACACACCGGAGCCGGCAACTCCCTCGCACTCGGCCGCGCCCGCGCGCGACTCGCCGCCACCGGTGTGCGCTTTCCAGAGGAGTGCCGTCATAGAGACATATGGACGCCGACGCGCGCGCCTTCCCTGTGCAGTTGCCATCTGACACTGCGCTGGAGCCACTTGATAGCACCTCTGACTGGCGTTTGCTAGTGTGGTATAGCAATGGAGAAGGAGAGTGCAAGTGCTGCTCAACGGTGCAGTAGAGCGGAGAAGCTTAACTCATCGGATCCCGAAGTAGTTGCCCGGCAAAGTAAATA
Organism: Rhipicephalus microplus; assembly: GCF_013339725.1. Classification (NCBI taxonomy): domain Eukaryota; kingdom Metazoa; phylum Arthropoda; class Arachnida; order Ixodida; family Ixodidae; genus Rhipicephalus; species Rhipicephalus microplus. The sequence goes on from NC_051168.1 coordinate 45,400,322, forward strand.
TACATGTGCCACATTATACGTATACCGTGTGTGTGTCATTGGAACAGCTGTAAGCATGATATCTGGAAAGCTAAGAATAATCAGCTGAACCTTTGCTAACGCTACAGATATCCTGGCATAGCTAAGCTAAGCCACTGCCATTTTTTTTTTTTTTGTGAAAGCAGCATCAGCAGTGCAGCTGCCTCGATGCGGCCGCGACGTAGCGCTGACAGCACTACAATTTGGTGGGCTTTCGACCCATACTGAACAACATTTGATAGCGGATATATTAATCAATATTACAGATATTCATTCGTACCTCAGATGCGTTTTAGGTCGTGAATAGCTACTAGGGGGCCGATAGCTACTTGTTCACACAAAAATTTTGACATGAGTCAATCTGATGTCAGTCATCCTTTAACACTGAGTGTATTTAGAGCTTCGTGTAGGAAGGAGAGGTGACTCAGTGTAATGAGCAAGGGTAGCAGAACTTCGTTCGGGTTCACATGCTTCCTCATAGGCAGCGCTATGCATATGAGGGAAGCTAGCTGCAAGATAAAGTTTGAGGAACGATTGAGAGAATTGGGGGGGGAGGAGCGTTGGGCTGGGAAGGTTTTCAGCTACTTGTACATAAGGAATTTCGATACAAAATAGAGGAAGCAAACCAGAAAATTGACGGGTAAATACTTAGAAAACAGCAGGGGGCCAAACCAAAAAGAACTATCGGTTAAGAAGAAGGTGAAGGAAATGGAAACTGACATGTGGAGAATTGGCATGATTAAGAAGTCCGCACTAAAGATCTATCGAACTTTTAAGCAGGAAACTATTGTAGAAAAGTATTGTTTTTAAGCAGGACGGGAGTATTGCAAACCAAGACATATCGGGCCAAATACGAAGGGGTAGACACGGTATGCAGTGCATGCGGAGAGGAGGAGGAAACTGCCGAACACTTGATAATGTTCTGTAAAGGGCTTCATCCTATAGTTCAGGATGATGGCGCAGAGTTTTTCAAAGCACTGGGGTTTAAGGACAGGGAGGGCAAAATAGACTTTAAGCGGGTAGAAATAACTAGAAGGAGGTTATCTGATTGGTGGATACAGTCAAGGCACGAGTGAAAATTAAATCCTTCACTGCGAATTACCAGTCCTTGACTTCAATATTTAAAGGGGAAAAAAAAGGATAGATCTAGTTTTTGGTTCACTTAGTATTACGGCTAGGTGGCGTTAGCCGCCGCCTAATCGCCAGTCTAAACTAATTTATTGTATCACTTTAGTGTCCCTTTAACTGCAGCAAGCTTCATAAAGGTCGACAGTGTTTCTTCGAAGCACTCCAACGCTTAGGCCTGCAAGAAAATCTACGCATCTCCACGAAGTGAATCACGACGAGGGGGCGAAACACTAAGGATCTTTGTTATCGTATGTCATACATGACATTAGCCACTTGTGCATGTAAGTGAGGGACAAAGCGTGTGTACAATATATAAAATTTGCTTTTGCCGTTGGGCCACCACTTACTGCGCCTTTAGGGTAACTTGTCGTCTGCGTAGACAAGCCGTCACATGCCGTGCTCTCGCCTCTGGGGTTGCAGCTTGTTGTCAGTGTTGCCACTTTGCCTTTCGTGGGTCGGAGCACTTTCATGGTCATTTCACGACAGAAAGAGAATGCGGGATCTGGAGCGCGCTTGTTCTTCATCGTCAGTGCCGTCATCATCAAGGGACGACGTCGGAAATGGCTCGACCTCAAGGAGCTTTGCCCCCGAAACGCAGGTCGTGTGCCCGCAGTGCTGAGGTGGAAGTTCTCCGAGCTGGACGTCGACGGCGATGGCTCCCTGCAGCTGCACGAGGTTCGCGACCTGCGGCGGCTGGCACGTCGCATCGTGGAGCCGCAGGCGTGCGCCCGGGGCCTCGCCCGCTACTGCGACGCCAACCGGGACCGGCTTCTGTCGCTCTCCGAGTGGCTGCACTGTCTTCAGGGGAGCCCCATGCGCGTGGACAGTAAGCACCTTCTCCCTGCATGCCTGCAGGGCCGGATTAAGCGGTGATTTCACGGGGTTCTAACCGCATTTCTCTCTCCGAGAAAAAAGAAAATTAAGACAAATTTTTGAAGGGAACTGTGGTAATGTACAAAGTACCTAATAAAGTAAGGCAGAGGCATTTTAGTTCAGTAAAACCTGTATATACTGAATATGAAAAGGGTTCTGAAAAACTTCTGTATCCCTAGTAATGCGTAATGTTGACACAACATTGCTACATCATTGAGAAAGTTGCTTCGACATTATGCTGACATTTCTTGTTACCAGGGATTTATGTAGGTAATATTACTGTGTGTGTGTGTGTGTGTGTGTGTGTGTGTGTGTGTGTGTGCGTGCGCGCGTGCGTGCGTGCGTGTGTGTGTGTGTGTGTAATGTAATGAATCTGAATAACGGATGCTCTGCTGTTGCTAAAGAAGACGATGACGATCGGTGGCAGTAGTAGTAGCTCGGGCACGCCGCTCGCCAGTAGCCAGGCCTGCCTCATAAAGCACCTTTCGCCAAGCTGCGTTTGAACGTTTCTCGACGTACACTTCTATTTTAATATATATATATTTGTGTGTATGTGTCAGTGATGCCAAGGAAAGTATAAGGTGTTAATGGTAGTAGTAATTGTAATGTAAATCATAAGAGAAGTAAAGTGGATGAAAAGATGTTCGCCTAACTGCACTGGCAGGCTAGTCGGTTTTGGTTTATCATGCCAAGTTTGAACAGTGTGACTGAATGGGTACCGAGAACACGCACACAGACACCCAGGGCTGAATTTCGACTGGAAAGGTATATTTTCATGTGCACGTGACGCATATAAATAGACACGCTGGCAGGTGAAAACACTGTTCAGTCGCACTGTTCCAACTCAGCAACCAAAGATCACTTGCTGCTAGCAGGGACCGAACCGGCGGCCTTCGAATAAAGCGTCCGATGCTCTACCAACTCGGCTACAGTGGCGGTCATCCTCCTGTCCACTTTTTTTTTATGGGGTATACATGTGAATTTAAATCCTGGGCACTGTTATTCAGTGTCGCCAGCCACCATGATGGTGAGTGTAGAACACTATTTTTCTGCTTGTTGGTGTCACGTAACATGTGATCCTGTTACAAGCTGGCAGCCGACCAATAATCCCTCGCACACTACCTTATGGCATCAAGTCTGTCCGAAACAAGACCCTCGCCGTCGATTTAAGGAAAGATTTCAAAAATTTAAGGGCTCTTTTTTTATTTGTTAGACGCGATACTAATGGCAACTAATAGACATTGATGCCCAGAGGGATGTAGGGGACATTATTAGTAGAAATTGTAACTGTAAATCTGAACGAAAAGAAAGTGGACGAAAAGATGGCTAATCTAGGTAATTTGACTGCACCTTGTAGCTAGGATCATTCAGTTAAACAAACATTGCTTTTAACTGCCTGGTTCTAGGTATGGGCATATTGTTCTATTTCCTTTCTTAGAATTTTCTGCACATTTTGTCCCATGCAGAACTGATTCGCCAAGAGAAGGCAAAGAAAGATCACTTACCAGATAAGGAACTCCAGAGCTGTGTTGTAACTGGAAAAAAAAAGCTATTTGAATGAGGAAGAAAGACAGTACATTGAAACCTCATTATTATGAAGTTATGTCCTACACAAAAATAGGCTCGTTATAATGGAAAATTTGTTATAAAGGTATATTCCAATGTTATGTCTATTTCAAGACTATTCTTCATTTACTTTGTTATAATCGATATTTCGTTATATTTGGGTTCATTATGTCGAGTTTGAGTGTATGAGATTCATGGGACGGCAACCATAGAACAAAATTTTCTTTAGTTGGATCAAAACAACCAGACATTGCAAAAGCCAGATTAACACAATGATGAGGTTGCTGGAATGAAAGCAATTCTATCTTGTACAGCTGCAAGATTGATCGATGGTTCACAGACTTTGGTGCTTGTGTTAGTGAAAGATTGCAACGGTAATTGCAGCAGACGAAACAAGTACTTTCTTCTGAACAGCTTTGAGCGAACTAATTTCATAATGTTTTGAAATGGTTTTCAAGTTGGAGTCATGTATCAGAATAACATTAATTGAGGTTTCATGTCAAAGCAATTTATTACTGCTTGGTGTCTTAAATGTGTGAAAGTGTGGTGCAAGTTCTATTGTATTTAGGGACATATGGAAAGTTTTTAAATATGTGTATGTATGGATAGTTTTTTATGAACATCCGGACTGTTTTAAGGATGTGTGGATATATGGATAGTTTTTAATGGACACAAGGGTACCTTTTTAGAGACATACAAATAGGTTTAAGGATATGTGATTACATGGATCATTTTTTATGAATATGTGTAGTTTTTAAAGATATATGGATGTACTGATGCTGGTTGGTCAAGTTTCTCCATTCTGCCATTTTGAATTTTTCAGTTTCAGTGTTCATACAGTTAAACTTCATTCTGATGAAGTACGAATTCATTATATCTAATATTCATTGTAAGATTACAGAAAAAAAGCAGCCCTATAAATCAATTGTCTAGCTTGCGCAGAAATCTTATATACAAGATGTATTATTCTATACTTCAAACCCAGTATTCAGGTAATTTTTACCTGTTTCATATGACATTTGAAGATAAATTGACCCGAACATGTGAAGGTTAAATTACAAAAGAAGAAAAGGTTGTTGGACAAAACAGACTCACATCCACATTTATTTTATTGAGGATGTAATCTTGTCTGGTTATTTGATTATTTGGTTTCTGAAACATTACGAATGATATTTTTAACCAAATTTTTGATGCCACAACCACATTAAAAAGTGTGGTTTATAATTTGTCTTTTAATACGTGCGGTAGTTTGCTTTTAATTGCAAAGCTGTTCTGAGTGAAGGATTCCGCACCAATTGATGGCATAGCACTGGTCAGGCGGCCTCAAGGTCTGGCGAAATTGAGAGTCGGCAAGGGGGGGTAGGAGGCCACGCCACACTAAGTTGGGCGAAGGTGAGGCTTTGTGGAAAGGGTGAACGAGTTAGAGGCGCGGCAAGAGCCGAGTGTTGAGGCTGAGTGGAGAGGGTGAAGCTTTGAGACGCTCACCAAGGGTTGATGAGGATGAGCTTCACGAAGGAAGGCATCAGCTTCTCTGTTTCGATGGTGTTCACGAAGTGGCGCTGGCTGCATTTTTCAATATGCAACCTTTCCAGCTTTGAGCCCTGCACAAACCAAATATTCATTCATTACAGATATGTTTCTCACATTCTTGGCTTGACTATAAAAAGGATAAATGACATTCGAATGAACTGTGGCTAATCAAACCGTATTTAGTTCGCTATAACCGATAATCTGCTATATCATTGTTCGTTGTAACGAGGTTGGACTGTACTGTATTTCTATTGCGTTAGACGTCGGCATGTGAACAGGAAGGTTTACTTATTTGGCGAGTGTTGCACGCCAGCTGATCATGCAGTGGCATGCCCCCCTCCCCGGGTGGGGGGGGTCGCACCTTTCTTGATCCGGCCCTGCATGGCGGCCTGCGGTGCATGTGCGCGCGCGTTGCACGGCATGTGAGGGGAACGCAGTGGTTTCCCTGCGCGTGTTCATGTCGTTGAACTCAGAGGGCGGCAACCCGGATGCGGCGGTTGCCCTGGCTGGATCCCTGCGGCCAGACGGCTTGCGGCCTGTCGAGGACGAAGACAAGGACAGCCAGGAGACGCAAGAGCCAGGTTAGCGTGCTTTCGTATCCGCTATCAGTGGCACTGGAAGTCGTATTATCTCCTGTGACAGCCTGATGCATTTTTTTTTAAGGACATCTGACAGCGAGCTTTTTGTTTGTGACTTTTTTACTGTAATCTATAGCCTTGTGTCTGGTAATCCCGAAATTGAATCATAAATACTCTAACATGTCTTCTGAATAGCGCTATCATCGTTAACTGCAACCGATTTCGGTGTCACTTCGAAATTCCCGCTCAATTTATAAAAAACTAGTGTCCCATCGCGGGAAAGTGCCCTAAGACCACGTGCGCCCAAGGTTTCATGGTGTTGAGAACGCAGCGTTCAAATCAGAGTCTCTTCTGCAATACAGAACAAAACGTTGTGAGGGCTTCGGTGTGAGTTACGCCTGCTCTGAGTGTGTCTCTTCAGGAAAAGGAAAGCATTCCTGGTGTACGCAGCCAAAACCACCTTGAGAGCAGCGAAACGTGAGAGGAGCAAAGAGTGATAGTCCTTGTCAGATATCATTTGTATTGTATACGTCTTGCGAATCTTCTGTGATGTTCACAATACTCGTTTTTCTTGTGAAATATCGCACAGGAGGCTTCATTGATGTCATACTATTGGAGATGTTGCAAGGTGCTGCCAACTCAGATGAGCACTCACGCTTAGTTTAAAACAAAATAAAAATGCCTTAGAGGCAATGTTCGCTGTTAATAACCAGCCAGAAGTGCCCACATATACAGGAAAAGTAAACATCACACTATATATCTCGAGGTTTCAATTTTGTCATAAGGGATGCATTAATAAACTGTTTCCATAGACAATGAACTTTAGCTGTCGGCTCCTCGGAATCGAAGGAGCCTTCGCAGAAAAGTTGAAATGTGTGCTTGTTTGTCGTACTGGACCTTTCAGAGCTTTCTGTTAGGTCTAGACAGCCATTGGTGTTGCGAATGTTACGTTAAAAACAAGAAAATATGAACAACTTCATAGATCATAGCTCAGGTGATGGAGCAAGCACTGGTTAGTGTTCGACACGTGGGATGTATTCATGCCCAAATGCCAATGCTATCACATGTGTGCTTCAATATTCTCATCTTTTGAGGTGACATATCACTTTCCAATTGTTTGCTGGAGTTTAGTGTTTCCACGAAAGTTTCGAAGTTTGTCTGTTCAGCTTACATTAGTGAACCTTGTGATAAGAGGACCGATATTGACTGGCAGCAGTGATATCAAGAACCACATTCTGCGTGGCAGTTGTCAGCGTCTCTACTCTGCAATAAACTAAAGAATGATAACTTATAAGCTCAGTTTCTGCCGCAGTCACATTGTTTTCAACAGAGAATGAAACCGAGGAAGCGCTGTAGTTTATCCACCTTTTTCATGATGCCCCAGTGCATGCGCCTTTCCTATTACGGAAAAGTTATGAAATGTTTTTTATCTATGTAACAATACTAATTCGGCAGGCCCCAACCAAAGCACTACAAAAATGGCAGAGGCAGCACAGGAAAATGAAAGAAGCGAATTACTGTGGCTGTTAGTTTTGTTTTCTTCTGTTGAAGGGACACTCAAGGCAAACACTAACAATTTATGTCCGAGTGAAAGCTCAATTTATGACAACGTTTAAAATGGCAATACTATTACCAACAGCACTGCCCTACTTATTGAGAAATAAAGCTAAATTTGTCACACAACGGGCCCCATGAGTGAGATACTTTGGAAATGATCCTGATGACTTGAGAGCTTCCGACTACAATTAATCACTAGTAAGCAAACTGGCTGCAATAAAAAAAAGAACCTTCTGTGCATCAAGAGATGTAATAGAATGCTGCTTCTCCGTTTCTGCGTGGCATAAAAAAAAGAACTGTGTGGTGTTACTAAGGGGAAGGGCACGAGTGGCTAAAAAAATTTATTTTGTCCTCGTTAGGCTGCATAGGTGGTGCTATCTACCAGAGCCCAGTTGAACTAATCAGGCAGAACCATGGCCTCCTAGATAGCAGAAAATTGTTCAATGGCCGTTTTTGTTGCCATGGCCCCCGCTACTTTCGCTCTGCTGCTACTAGTGTCTGCGGCTGCGCAGTAATGCCAGGTAACATTGTGCACGACAACAGTGACGTGTTACAAACCTCTTTCAGGTGGGAGATTTGAAGTGTGCTAACGCGATGCGGACCTCTAAATCGTGATTTTATTTCGAAATGAGCACTTCCTCAGCACGAAAGTAGCACTACGAGGTTTTTTGACCGCTATTTCAGCAATCAACATCGACTTAGTACTTGCCTTTAGTGTCCCTTTAACGTAGCTACTGTCTGGGCTGTATTTGTCGCAGGTGGACCCTGGTCCTTGGGGACTGCCGCGGATTGCGGTGCTGCGCGGCGACAAGCACAGGAAGCACAACGTGATGCACCGCGGATCTACGTGCCTGAGTGCCAACCGGATGGCCGTACCTACGTGCCGGCACAGTGCCACGAAAACCTCTGCTGGTGCGTGAGCGTGCGCACTGGCCGGCCCCTGCGGGGAACGACGTCCACGTCCCGGCCCGATTGTGCCTCATTACTTGGAGACACTTTCAAAGGTAAAGGGTGTGCGGGATGGAAAACTGAGCGGGTTGGTGCAGATTCATTGTGGCTAACAGCACGAAAAACACAGACGCAGACTAGAAGTGGACACGGCACAGCGCTGACACGGCGGCGTGAGGACGCTATGTCTGGGTTTTTGCCCTGTTAGCCACAATAAAGTGGTGTGGGTTTTGGACTCACATTTAGGCATCGGTACACATTGTAATGGTTTTACAGTTATTGACTGAGCAAGTACTACATTTGAAACACTGTCTATCAAGACTGAAGCAACGTACAGTATAATTTCAATGCATTGGCATTCTAATCTAAACAACGGGGGCCCCAGGAGTAGAACACCTCTCTGAAAGAATCAAACTGGCGTTGTCAAGCTAAGACGCTTTAAGCTTACCTGGCTTTGGCACTAAGTGCTTCAGAATTTAATCCATATAATGTTTCCATTTGCTGTACTGACACAGTGTCTGTTCTGCAGCACTCGTGCCTTTGGCATACGGAGGTAACTGGGTAAAATTAAGGAATTTAGAAGATGTGGATACAAGGAGTCGTTTGCTCGCACAGGTTGTCCCTTCAGGAAGAAGCAGCTTTTCTTAGCTGCACTTCTACACAGCTTCGAGAGGGAGCAGCAGCAAGCAGCCACCAGGTACGATGTGCCTCCATTGTTCTCGAAAAACACGGTTTTTTTAGGAGTAATTAGTGATCTCCAATTAAGCAGTAAAATGTGAATATTTCGTATAAGTTCATCCCTCTTAAAAGAGTACCGGTGCCACATATTCACCATGTCTATATTGTTTTTGTTTTCTTTAGAGTAAATGAAGCTCCAAGCACTCTGAATTTAATAATGCAAAATGCTAGAATATAATAAATATTATGACAGTCGTTTCATTGAACCAATTGTAGTTATGTTGTCTAGATGAAAAATACACATTACATGATCGAATAATGTGTCACCTATTTGGTATGCAGAGGAGTCTTGCCTTGCAAATAGCATGTTAGGTCAAACAGGTAAAAAATGTGACTGCGAGTTGTAGGGCTGCATGTCTAGTCTATGTTTAAGTATTTCATAACGCCACATTACTGTGACATCCAGGATGCCACATTTCGCATAGAGCTCGTGAGCAGTTCTGCGCACATGCCCTATGCAAAATATGGGGCATTGTTACGTATGCTGTGCAATCGTGAATGCTATTTATGCACTGCTGACATTTACTCACAAGTGACTGGCTGATAGTATAGATGATCAAAAACGTCCATCTTTCATAGCCCTCTTGGGTCAAAGACCACAGGCGCTGACGTGCTGCGATGGAAGTTCTCCACGCTTGATGTCAACCACAATCAGGTACTGCCACTTATTTTGTTTTCTCGTGCACTTATATGAATGCCATAGCAAGTTTTAAAGCCTTACGTGTGGCTTTACATTTACGTCATTATATCCAGTAATTTTTTGTTATATGAAGGTTCATCTGTGTATAATTGAAATAAATTACTTTCTCAGAAAGAGGGGAGAAGAGCGCTGGCATGTTGTGACTGAGGGACTTTTTTTTGTTCTTTTCTTTTCATGCGTGCAATTTTTTACCGGCTGGCTTGTTCTTAACCAGTGAAATACAGTCATGAAATTCAGTCATACTAGCTCGTGTCCACTCAGACTGTAAGTACTTTTTCTCAGATAATGTAAATACTATGCATGTTGAGAGACAAAGGTTCATTGTTACAACCTGAAACTTTACATTTGACTGAGTCGGAATACCGGAATACTTAACAAAATTTACCAGCATGTACAAGGTTCCAATCTAAAACCAGTGATGCAGACGCATGTCCACAGGGTGAAGTGTACGATCTGAAATTCTCACGCGTGCTTGATGTGACATTATGCATGGGTGGTTGCTTCACTTGTGTAACCTCCATGTAGTACAAACTGTACTGCCTATAGGCCGAGCTGACATCTTATGTAGTGACAAAGTGTCTTATTGACGAATGTCTGTGTTCCATATCGCATTACAGGGAAACATTTCGTCGAACGGTGGTGTTGGCTTCGTTTTCTCAAAGCTGGACATACGATGTTAAGACATGGTGCAATAAGTCGCAACACATGTCATGGAAGGCTGGTTATGCAATAGCACAATATTCATGCGCATTCGTTGAACCCGTGGACCTGTTGCAGCATGTGTGATGCATGTTGTACTGTGGAGTTTGTCTACGTACTCGAATGTTGAGCAAGATCAAAGCTTCTTGTGGCTGCATTGGGTGATAGTGTGTACAATAAAATCAGACAGTGAGACCAAGCATCAGCTGTGATTCACACTAACCTGAAGTAGCAGTATATTATTCTGCAATGGGAGTCTGTCCGATGAAGGTAAGACGGAAGTGCACCTTGAATTCTTTCCACGAAATGATCTGGGAACTCTTTGGGTGGTACCAGTCCTTGGCAGCTTCTACCGATTGGGTCTTCGCGGTTTCCAGCGTGTACGCAGCTGGCCACCCGTGAAGGTTAGACGTGGGACCAATATTCTCGATCCACTCGCGCGCCGATGGAGCGTTCTCGGAGCCGTCGAAGGCTCTGATGTTGTGACTTAAGTTGGGAATCACCTGGAATGTTGGCGCTGTTCGAGGTTGCGCCGCACCGGCCACAGACAGTCGTTCCAGCAGGGTTGATAGTAGTCGATCTTTTTCTTGGAGAACTTGGAATAGGTCACGAGCCGAGATAGTGTCTCTAAGGCCAAAGTCTGTACCTCCTGCGCAGGTCTGGTTGTCTCTTCGTTTCATTGAAGGTTACGTTAACGAGCTACGTAGGCTGACCAAGCACACATTTTCTCTCTGTGACGATAGTATGGCAATCCCACTTCTGAAATGTTGTATTCGACCTCGTAATAAAAAAGAATAGTTTACTAACACATAATAAAACACACGCCACACAGGCTACTAAATGCCACACAGGCCAAACTGCATGTAAGTCTCTTTGTCAAATCGCTGTTTTCCTTCATTAGCTCACAAAAGGGCTCATGCAGTTCTAACAATTGCATTTGTTTCTAAACAACGGGGGCCCCAGGAGTGGGACACATCTCTGAAAGATTCAAACTGGCATTGTCAAGCTAAGCAGCTTTAAAATTTATCTGGCTTTGGCACTAAGTGCTTCAGAATTTAATCCATGTTAATGTTTCCACTTGCTGTACTGACACAGTGTCTGTTCTGCAGCACTCGTGCCTTTGGCATACGGAGGTAACTGGGTAAATAAAGGAATTTAAAAGATGGGGGTATAAAAAGTCGTTTTCTCGCACAGGTTGTCCCTTCAGGAAGAAGCAGCCTTTCTTAGCTGCATATCACACATGTTGCAACAGGTCCACGGGTTCAACGAATGCGCATGAATATAGTGCTATTGCATAACGAGCCTTCCATGACATGTGTTGCGACTCATTGCACCATGTCTTAACATCGTGTGTCCAGCTTGTTTAAGCATTAGCTCGCAATTAGGGTATCATTGTACAAAATGTTTGAGCAATTCAAACAGCCTGTTTTTAACTGCAGTTAAAACGATTGTTTTTGCATTTAATTCTTCACTTTTTTTTTAGCTTCGTGTCTAATATATAGCGTTGTGTGTCACTTGAATTCTCTTTTTTTTGGTGTTGTTGCTTATTGGTTAATTTAAGAGCACAATATTTATCAAAATATTGCTCCTACCTCGTTTTCTTCAAGATAGACTAAAGAGAAAATCAATTTGTCATGCATTAGTAGTTTATTCTTCCTCAATGCTAAAATCAACTTATTAGCTGCAAGATGTTTGGTAAGCGAGAAAACGGGCAATGTGAAAATGTGGTTGTTGGCGACACCACCTTGAAGTTCCCACACCAATCGTCGTGATGCCACAGGTTTTGATGGGGCCTAACTAGTTCTTGTGTGCTGTTCCTAATCAGTTTTCTGTCATCTCTTTGTAACAATATTAAAGGAGCACTGACACAAAATTTCGAAGGAGAAATAATGAAAGAGGTAGATTTGTGTGGAGACATACACAAAACCTACGAGATATCGAGGGGAAATATAGCCTAGAGCACATTTAAAATCAATCCTAATGTGCATGCCGTGTAACTGGGCGAGATGCGCAGCTCCCTCGCGACGCTGACATCAACAAGGCAGCAACGTAAACAAATTGATGTCGCAAGCTTGTGATGGCTAGGTCGCTGGCATGTGCCTTGCGCTTGTGCTACCTGTGATTTCTTGCTCCATGGCTGTGGCCTTGCATATGCTGGCTGTGCTCTTTTTCGCTGCGGCGCCTACGTTACAGTTTTGCGTGGTCACGTGGCCAGCTCCGTTTACCTTGACACTGGAACTGCTCCTGCCTAACTAAATGCTCTTTGAAACCAAAACTGAGGCTTGGTTCTCTAAAAATGTCTACTATAAGTAAGTAACCATCGCTCTTGTGAATGAGGCTTCTAGCTGTGATAAGTGGGTCATAACATACCTACGGCAAAAAAAAAAAAAGGCAAAAATGTTTTGTGTAAGTGCTCCTATGAATACATTTTTGTCTTAAGGGATTAGAGACTTGGCATCCAAAGTTTCATAAAAAAATGATAAAGATTTTCGAGCATTTGTGGGCGAAATTCAAATGAAACTTTTTTGAAATCCGTGACATCATGTAGGGAGATTTCATCGCAAGGTTTAAAAAAAAAAAGAAATTTGATTTTCTGTTGTATTAATGGACCTATGAAAGTGAACTTATTGACAATAGCGTTTTCAAAGTATAATTCATCATTAAAAATGAATTCATCGAATTTTATTCTTCTTGCGCTTCATCGTTCGTTTTTCACAGTTGCTGGCAGCCCGATGAGCCACTTGGTATTACAATTGATAAAGAGGAACGCTGGGAAAATGCGAGAGCTTTTTTATGATTTTGCAACATTTACTTTTTGATGTTCCCTATGAGGGGGCTTGATTTTATTTTCTTAAAAGGCTAGTACTAGTGCGATTTCACATTCTCAGAGCCCCCTAAAAGCGTGTGAGCAAAAGTTCTACAATTTATATGTTAGTTTTTTACGCCACCTCTTGTTAAAGCAGATGTCTGCCTTGTATGTTTCCCTACGTGTTCAAAATGGGTCAACTTGTGGGTGATACCTTTCTATTGGTATCATCTGGGTCACACTGTGTTGAAATGCTGATCTTGTCTAGTTATTAATTGTTGCATGCATTTCAACTCGTGATGAGTATGCGTCATTTTGAAGAAACGTACATAATCGATGCCTTAGTACCTGCACACGTTAACCATTTGACGTCATTATTGTATGTGCCATTTTATTTTTTGATGTTTATCTTGTGTACTTACTCGGTGGTAGAGATCGTGTTCATTGCAATTGTTCTGGCTTGATGGCCATTTTGTTTCAGCGCACACATTTATCACAAGCTGTTTACAGGTAGTTTGTTGTCTGTTCATTCAAAGCCAAAGCTTGCTGGAGTATTCTCTGGAGAGAAGCGTCAACAAAAGCAACTAGCTGAGACACTTTTGGCTCCCAGAATGCATTGGTGCATTGCTTTGACTAGATCGACATTTCTGTGATTGTGTGTCTTTTTTTATGCAAGATATTGATCGTGGCGTTGTGATGTGCATAGTGGTTGTTGGAAACCGCGCTCCCACAATATTGCATCATAAATTCTGAGTTATGAGCCATGAAATTTTTGCAAATTCTGTATCTTCTGTCATTGTGAGGCGAGAGCAAATAGTGCTTGAGATTTCAAAATCTTGGAAGGGCAGCGCCCATATTTTGCCCTTGTGTTTAGACCGTAGGGAAAACGTGTGTTCTAATTTTTTTCATTTTGAGGATGGCTTTCGTCTCCTTCAATTCATTACAAATGCTAAGTTGTCAAGTAAAATTTGCATGGTGTTCCTTTTTGTTTACATGTCTTCACACTCATTGAAAATCCTCATGAAAGTTCGACAACTTATGGTAAGTTAGACATTGTCAGGATGCAGTGAACACATTGTACTGTTGGTGGGTTCAGTGTATATTTTACTAAAGGTGCAGAGAAAAGATGACGCTGGATGAGCATTCACTGACGACCGAAAAGTTGTTGAAAAGTTTGCTGTGTTTTCATATTATTGCACTATGTGTCCTTTGCGCTGTAGATATGCATCTGTACTGACTCACCCAATCAGTGATGGTTCCTAAAGGGGCCCTACAACACTTTTTGAGTATGGTCTGAAAACGCTGCCAATCGGTAGTAGAGGCTCCCGACAACAAGCAAGCCGAATAATAGCGCAGCATGTGGCCTGGGAATTCACAATAAATTATCAAATTTAGCTAAAAATTGCTTTCTCCTCGACAAACCATGGAAGACGCACAAAAATCACTTGTAAAAAGCCCATCTATCAGCCATTGGCTGATTGAACGTGATGTGCTCGGTCATTGCAGAGATCGCCGCGGTAGGCCGCGACTTGTCCACGCGTGTGCGCACGATGACACTGAAAAAGCTGCGCATTCGAAGAAAAGAAAAGAAGAAAAAGTGCTCAAGGTCACAAGGCACACGTGACGTTTTTCTTTGCTCCTGCCATCCCTCCCTGCTCAGCTTCCAGCACTTTCGTCGGGACGAGAGAAGAGAGAATGCAATTGCAGTATACGACAAATCTTTGTAACTCCACTCGCACTGGACAGAGTTTTAAAAATTTTGCGATGTTACATTCGTGAGGAAATAAGCTTTTCCAATGAATTCATTCTATGGTTACTTGAAAAAGTGTTTCAGGGCCCCTTTAAGTTCATTTTCAGCAGTGCAACTACTGGTGAGGACAGCTTTGGAGCATTGGCAAAATGCTGACCTGTGTCTGTGGACATTGGTGTTTGTCTCATGTCATACTTTAACAGCGAAGTGATGCTTCACACTATTCGCCCAATGTGCATTGAGGTGCCCTAACTCAAGTAGTAGTCTTTCTAGAGACAGAAATTCTTTAGTGGCTGATATCTCCCTTGTATGGCATTTCATTGTTACTGATATCTCATAAACAAATGAAAGGAGTGTCTAGAACAGGGAAGGGTGGCACTGTCACATCATGGTTGGCTACTTTGTATTAAACACCAACAAAACTCGAACAAAGAACATGTATGACACTGCGAAATCGAAGTGTTGTTTTCAATATGCATCACTTTTTAATGCGACTAAGTTGAGCTTGATGGGTTACACGACTTGATTTTGCATTCGTAGCCCCGGTAAAATGAATTTCGGGGCTTTGTACGGTGTGCCGATGAAACTACAATATTTACTCCATAAAGCTTGCCTGCATGTCGGATCTATGCATTTCATCAATAGCTTGCACACTATGGACAACTATTATTCCTGCAAACAAATTTGTGCCTATGAAAGAGCTACTTGTGTTTCAAGATACAGCTTACTAGTATGGCAAGTCGGCACTTGCTGTAGTAATTAAAGTTACTGGTATTTTATTGTAAGGACGTTAATGGGGAGGGGGTAAAAGTGTCGAAAAACCGTGCACAAACAGGGTAAGAGTCTTGCAAGACTCTTACCCTGTCGGCATTTCTAATGTGGGGTGCGTGTACTGTGAGACTGAATGTGCTTTTTTTTTTACTGACTGTGTTATAACTGTTGTATTTGTTTGTATCCAATGTAGCACTAAAAAGACAAGTGCAGACATAACATGAGCCCATTTAGACGCAGAATGCTTGGGCTAACTTTCTGTAAGAAATAGATCGAATCACTTACATGAAAACTAAAATAAGACATTTTATGTTAAGGTAGTAATTACAGAACTTACACTAGCCTGCGGAATTCAACATATTAGCTGCTTGAACAAACTTGGAACTCATCTCCGCACTAGTGAAATGTAGGCGGGCTGCCACACGCATTATGCTGAAATGCACGCACACTGTTGGAACATTACCTTGCCCTATATTCCCATAGCTCATCATTATGCAATGTCTCGTTTGCCTTACATAAAATCCCACCCTGTATTCTCATGTACTGTTTCTTTCTGGCTTTTGTGTTAGTCATCTTTTTTTCTACATTATTTTGCGCCAAGAAAATAAATTTGAGCACTGGACACTTATATTGCGATAGCTTCTTAGGGCTGTGTGAATAGTGATTCTTGAAGTTTTCATTTTCACAGTTATTATGAAATGATGTTTGCATCCAAGTATTCGTAATTTTAGAGATAAAAACGCGGCTGGAGCATTAGAACAAGTAAGATTCTTTGCGTGCACAGCGAGAGTGAACCGTATTTGCAGAACCAGCGAAGCCCGACTCTTAGATCATAACAGTGTGCTTTAGTTTTTTATACCTTTTGAATACCTTGAAACTATTTCTCAGTAGCGATTTTATTCAAGATCAAACGAAACAGCCACTCTTCTCTTTTCTGTTACATTTAGGATGCTTACTTCAGGATCATAATTCAAGTTTCTTCAGCTACAGAAACTGAAACAATATCAAGGCTTTTATTCTCAGAGAAGCAGCTGTATCATGACCAAGGTAGTTTTTAAGTAAATGGTGGCAAGAATGGTGGCCTTAATACAATGGCAAGATTTGTGTGTTCATATCTTAAGACTAAGATTAGCTCACTTAATTGATTCGGAATGTAGAGAGAGAGAGAGAATAAACATCTTTGTTAGGCTATTCTTATTAGTATTGTCTTAGGGGTGTTTCCCCAAAAGAAATCATTGCCTTTCCCTTGAAGATGAGTGGTAGCTGGTGGCAAGGGTGAATATGGAGAATGATGTGATGTTTCGTTTTCTGTCTTTTTTTTATCTCTACTACAAATCTCAGTGCAACATGCCAAGTCTAGCTCGAATCATTGTCTTGCTCAAGCCCACATTTGATTTGTCTACTGTAGTACGCTTGATGCTACATAACAACATTCTTCCATAGCAAGCACAACTTAGGGATGCAGTGGCATTTTCTCCTCAAAAATACAAGCCTGCTTTAATGGGCATTTTACTTTACACTGACGTTATAAGCCGGTTGGCCAATGGTGCTGCTTACTTGCCGGTAACAAGAGACTGACAATTTTTTTTTATTCTTGGAGGCAGCCGGTTGCCACACTTTGGTCGTCTGGACATGTCCCTAGCCTTCTTATAAGTTGTACCCATAGATGTCGACCCATGACACATTTTGGACACTATTTCGGACTATATTGCACACGTTGTGAGTTCATTAGCGAAAGCACAGTGTACTCAGCTTTGTCACAGCTTCACATCTTGCATTTTTATGGTTTGTTCTAGCATTGTACCAGCGAGCACTAGCTGCCTTTGAATGCACGATTCGCACAATGTCATGTACTGTGATTTCATTCTTAAAGGATCGATCAGATGCGAGACATTCGATGTAAGCTCGCCAGTAGTACTTTGTTCGGCCACACTCTAGTGTTGATGTATGGCTGAAAAGGTTGTAATAAATGTATTGACTGAGAGTCAATTCATTTCCATGCTCTTTATTCTTTGTTAGGAGTAAGGAGCGTAGATTAAAAAAAAACTATACAGCTGCCTTCATCTATAGTTTTGTTTGTAAATATAAAAGTTGTAATGTTCACGACATCGATTCCAAAAACTCCACAACATCACTGTAAGTAAAATTTGTCGTATCATTATTAAACATTATTTTAATGTTGTAAAACTGTATGGCTCGGTAGAGAATTCTTGAGACGAACTGGCACCAACTACAGTGATGGATGGATGGTAAAACTTTATTTTGTCAGAAAGCAACTGCGGATGATTCCGTGTTAGATGGCCATCAACCCAAGTTTGGCGGCGACCTGTGTGGCCTACTCCACGACCCTTAATTGGACGACTGAGTCTGAGCTGGTCAACACGGCCTCCCAGTGCTCAAGAGAGGGATCACGCATAATATTCACCGGTGGTGGCACTATGCTACATTCCCAAAGTATGTGATCATATGTTGTCACAGCCTGACACCATTTGCATTGCGGCTTTATCTTCTCCGGGTACATTTTGTTCAACACCTAAGGGTTGGGAAAAGATCGCGTCTGCTGTTTTCTCCAGACGCATTCCTGCGCCTTAGTCAGCCGCTTGTGCGGGGGTGGATAAAACCTCCGCTGTAGTTTAAAATGATTCGTTATGTCATGAAAGGGCACCAGCCCATTTCTCGCGGACCTCCCCGGACTCGCGGTAAGCCGCCTTGTTCCCAGGGTTCCCAGAGTGTGCTGGTACCCAGACAACTTCTATTTCTCCAATTTCTCGTCCCGTGACCCCATGCAGAAATCGTGCGGCGGTCGCCGATATTCTGCCCCTCGCCAGATTTCAGATGGCTGTCTTTGAATCGCTGAGAATCAGATCTGACTGCGAATTAGTTATAGCTAGCGCTATTGACGCTTCTTCTGCAGTTTCTGAGGAGTGGGTTTTGACCGATCCAGAGGCGACCAAGCGTCCCCGCCTGTCCACCACCACAATCACACAAGCGTCTTTGTCCTTATATTCCGCAACATCTGTATAGACTGCCGCTTTGTACTCGCCGTACTCAACGTGTAAAGCTCTGGCTCTTGCCTGACTGCGCTGCGTATGGTGAATCAGGATGCATATTTTTTGGCAAAGGTTTTATGTACATGGCCTTATGTAACTCTCGCTGCACCTGAACTTTTAGTGTCCCCAGTAGGAGCCTCTGCTCCAATGCCACTCCTTTCCAACATGATCCTGCCCGATTTGGTTGTCGAAAGCCTAGCGTGCTGCATCATTAGATGCGCCTCCCATAATTCATCCAGGGTGTTCTGTACCCCTAGTTTTAACAGCCTTTCTGTAGGTGCGTTGTTGGGCAACCCAAGTGCTGCCTTGTAAGCTTGCCGGATCATAGCCTCGACCTTGCTTTTTTCTGCAGCATCCAACTTCATATAAGGTGTCGCGTAAGTAATCCTGCTGAGCACAAACACCTGTACCAGCTTACAGAGTTCTTTTTTTTTCTTTAACCCCGCTCTTACGGTTAGCAATTCTTCTGATAAGCCTGACAGTAGCATTGACCGTGGTCTTAAGTTTTTCAAGGGCCACCCTATTCTGCCTGTTAGTTTGCAGATATAGGCCAAGAATTCTAATCGTTTGAGCTTCAGCTACTGGCCTACCCCCCACTACCTTTACCTCCAACGGCGGTGGCGGAGTATAGTGTCTTGCATGTAGCCCTCTGGGTTTGTCCCGAACCTCAAAGAGCTCGGACTTGGGCTGAGAGCATGAAAGTCCCGCCTCCCCTGCCAACTCTTCGACAATATTAACTGCCTGTTGTAGTGTTTCTTCCAGATGCGCGTCACTACCCCTGGTTACCCATAAAGTAATATCATGGCTGGTGACTCAAGGCCAGTTTAGCCTTGAGCAACTTTGCATAAATAATGTGCGCGGACATTTCTGTAGAAGTGCTTGAATGACTCGTCTAAAGATGGTACAACTGTAGACCAACGAATCGAGGCTTAATTTGATTGAATTGACAAATTGTATCTAAACTGTCTAGCTCTGTGTCGAAGATGGCGGGGCAGCGAGTCTGTCTACTTTCAACACGCCCGCGCGCATTCCATTTTTTTTTTTTTTTGTCTTTCCTCTTTTTCTTCCCGCAGTTCAATGAACTTTCACGCCACAGTTCTTGCCGAGTGGTCGCCTCTAGCGCCACAGCAAATGAGCCATTGTTGGTCTGGTGGTAAGCTGCGTGCGTTGTAGTTGGTCGACTATGGATGTGGAGCACTCAAATGTCTAAAACTACTCTGTTACAACTACGACGCACAACCGCGAAGGCGTGGGCGTGGCACTCAAAATTTCAGCCCAAGGCCGCAAACAATCTGGCAACAATGCTGCGGGCGACGTGACGTCCAGTCTGGCAACTCTGTACGACAGTTGCCAACGGAAAGCAGTCGGCGTAGTAGAAATTTACCGTGCCTCGCAGTAGAGCTTCGCATGACTGAGCCGGGGGTTTAAGAGGAAAAAAAGAAGAAAGATTCGGTGATCGGGTGGGGTAGGACTCACCAGTTTAGCCTGGCGAGAAGTTGCGGACCCGAAAGAACGACCGGGAGACCGCTGGATTGGGTTCCATGGCCGCAGCCGGCGTGGTGAGTACAAAACACCTTTTCTTTTTGTTTGTTTGCTTATACTGCGTGCATGGATTGCAAAAGG
Source organism: Rhipicephalus microplus (assembly GCF_013339725.1). Classification (NCBI taxonomy): domain Eukaryota; kingdom Metazoa; phylum Arthropoda; class Arachnida; order Ixodida; family Ixodidae; genus Rhipicephalus; species Rhipicephalus microplus. The sequence continues at coordinate 45,420,657 of NC_051168.1, forward strand.
CCGGCCGCATGGCGATTTCGGCCCCGAGAAAACACTTTCACTTACCGCCCGAAAGTAACATCGCTAAACGATGAGAGAAAAATCTGGCCGCTGTCCTCCTCGGGTGCACCGTGAAATCTCCCCAAGAACTCGGGTGAGCTATCGATGAGCTCGCCTGCACGCAAGGCAAAATCGCCCGAATGTTTTTGTGGCGCCGGTCTAGCAGTTCCGCGCTAGGCTACCGCGTGTAGCGGAGAAACGGTCTTCCAAGCTACGCGTATATTGCTTCGATCACAGGACGTGGGGAAGTGGCTCCCTTGTACTGCACGGAAGCTCTGCTTGTGCGCACAACGTCCGGCGAAGTGCCCGTTGCCCAGTTGGACATTGTTCGGTGCAGTGCAGTTCTGCCATGCACTGCAGCGAGCCGTCTGCCGAGACGTTACGTGTGATCTCTTCGGAAATCGAATCTGTTTGTCATCTGAAAAGTGACCTGCATCGAACATTTGCGGCCCAGATTACTTTGGGCCTGTTCGCTGTGAATAATGCGCTGATGCGGTGGATGTGCAGTCCTGAAAACTCGGCTTCTCACTTCGGTTTGTTCCAGTCCACTCTGCAGAACACGTGCACTTTCAGAGTAGGAACTAGTGGCGATATCTGACTCAACGTCAGTCAAACTAGTTCGTCGAGCCTGCAGGTATGCTGCATGTGCAGTCATCCTACGCATTTGGAGTCGGCGTGGTTGGCGCCAGTTGGGGGGATCCTGAGCGTGAAACTTGTTCTATTCGTAATAGTCGAAGATTCGAAATGCGTAGTCGTTTTACTCGAGAGCGAATCGTGTGTCAGAATTGTATCATTGGCAAATACGGATCAGCAATGCAAGTCCTAAACGAAGCTTGCTTTTAGGTGCAAATTAGAAAATAAGTAGCAATGAGCATGCTCAACAATGTCTTTGTCAAAACACACACCATTGGGCCACTACATTCATACTAATTGTCTGGTGCACACTTTTTTTTTCATGATAACCTTGTTATAATCAGGGTAAACGGTTCAATCTATGCTAAATCGAGGATGAAGTTTGGGACATGTTCATTTCTAATGCAGATTCGAAGCATTTCATGACTTCGTGTGTAGTCACAGTTGATTAAAATGTTTGCCTTGCTAGCAAATGCTGTAGTATAGGTAATGAAATGAACACCACTCGACTTCCTTTCATTTGTTGTCATTTGAATTCTAGGAAAACAATTTGTAAGGGTTCTTCACTAATTCATTCTGCTTCATAGATGAAGAAAGTGCTTAACAGCACAATCGACAAGATAGAATAGAAGAGACGAGAACAGAGCACTGATGAACAGCCTTCTGTTCTGGTCTCTTCTATCCCCTCTTGTCGTTTGTGCTGTTAGGCACTTTCTTCGTCTACCGTGGAGCACCAACCAGCCCAATGAAGCACTTTGTTTAAGTTCATTCTGCTCCCTTTGTTCAGTGGGTCGTATTCGTAATTGATTGTAATTTTTACCGCAGTTGCTCATGCATTAGTGGTCGTCTGCTCCACATGCGAAAGAAAAAGATAAAAGCTAAGATAAACTTCAGGACAACATTTTTTAGCTAACCTCGAAGTACTGAGGTGGTGATACATTTCTTGAAAGGAGTGTGTCACTTTGCTCGTATTCTCCTATACAAACAAGAATCGCATCTGCCTTCTCATAGTTGTTTGAACATTTGACCAATTTAGTACAAAGTGTTTGTACCTTCTGCTAAACTCGTCAGGAATGGCTTTTCTCACGACTAGCATCTTTCAGCTCATATAAAATTATACACTAATCATCATCGGGACATGACAATGATGACTCGAGTAAAACAAATTGGGCCATCGTTATTGCACTCCGATAATATTGGATCATACTCACTGATGATATTTAGAAGTGAATGAGATGAGTCAGTTAGGTGTTGCATTCCCGTTAACATAAAATCCCAGGTGCCCGTGCATGTCAGACACTGAATATTATTGCCAGTGTCTTTACAAAAATCTAATTCTCTAATGATATATGAAAGTCACTAATACTTTATGTGCTTCCTTGCTCAAAAGCAGTGTTTTAGGCACCAAAGTATTTTGCCAACTAGTTTCCATATCTACAATGAGTGGCACACCTTTTTTTTTTTGTGTGTGTTCTGGGTTTACTACTGCTACTTCCTACTCAATAAGTGTGGTCTTGCCTGTATCATGGAGAAACTTCACCATAAAATTACCTACTTAGGTTCTTAATAAGTGACCTAGAACTTTAAGTTTGTTTCAGAACATCTTTGAATGTAATGCACTGAATCTACTGTCATGAGCAATGTATTAGCTGCAGCACCGTAGCGGTGTTTATTCAATGACTACTCATAATGTGCTGATATGAATGTGACGTATTGAATTGTTCGTTGAGCACTAATGTCCGGAATGCTCTTTCTTGCCAACTGCATCTATCTGCTATGACCTTTAAAAGGCAATTTCAAATGTTCCTTCTCGTATTGCTCACAGCTATATATAGTAGCTTCTAATAGATTAGATGTTTGCACATGTGATATGTAATCTTTCCATCTGAGCGTCACTGCGCAACACCTGGGTATCAAAAGGTGACAGCTATTAATAACTGGCTCGTTTAATCCCATTTGATCTGCATGATACTTCGTGATGGCATTGTGTGTGGAATGACAGGAAATGATGCAGTCTGGTATTGTACAACGTGACCGCATTGTAGTAGCACAGTTTTATGGTAGGAAGGCATTAAAAATTAAAGATAGAGTGTAAGTAGGGTATGAAAAAGGAGTTTGGTTTGGAATATGAGGTCTGTTAAATGTATATTCACAAGCATTGAAAGGAGTGTCTTTGCCTGTATTTGTCCCTTGTTTTTCACGAATTTTTAATGTACATGAATTTTGTTCTGCAGTGAATGTATACTGCAGCGGAAGTGTATGTATGTAGAAGAATTTAGAACTGTATTGCCCTCTCCTGCATGGACCATACTTGGTCCGCAGTATGTGATAAATAAATAAATAAATAAATAAATAAGAGCTGCAGTGCCATGCTCAATAAGACATGAAATCCACGCGAGGGCATCGAGATTTAAAGGGGCCCTGAAACACTTCTTCAAGTAACCATTGAATGGATTCACTAAAAGAGCTTATCGCCTCACGAACTCAGTGCCACAAAGAATTTTAATAATCGGTCCAGTATCATCATCATCATCAGCCTGACTACGTCCACTGCAGGGCAAAGGCCTCTCCCATGTTCCGCCAGTTAACCCGGTCCTGTGTTCGCTGCTGCCAATTTATACCCACAAACTTCTTAATCTCATCTGCCCACCTAACCTTCTGTCTCCCCCTAAGCCGCTTCCCTTCTCTGGGAATCCAGTTAGTTACCCTTAATGACCAGCGGTTATCCTGTCTACGTGCTACATGCCCGGCCCAAGTCCATTTCCTCTTCTTTATTTCAACTATGATATCCTTAACCCCCGTTTGTCCCCTAATCCACTCTGCTCTCTTCTTGTCTCTTAAGGTTACACCTACCATTTTTCTTTCCATTGCTCGCTGCGTCGTCCTCAATTTAAGCTGAACCCTTTTTGTAAGTCTCCAGGTTTCTGCTCCGTAGCTAAGTACCGGCAAGATACAGCTGTTATATACCTTCCTCTTGAGGGATAGTGGCAATCTACCTGTCATAATTTGGGAGTGCTTGCCGAATGTGCTCCACCCCATTCTTATTCTTCTAGTTACTTCAATCTCGTGGTTCGGCTCTGCGGTTATTACCTGCCCTAAGTAGACATAGTCTTTTACAACTTCAAGTGCACTATTACCTATCTCGAAGTGCTGCTCCTTTCCGAGGTTGTTGTACATTACTTTCGTTTTCTGCAGATTAATTTTAAGACCCACCTTTCTGCTCTCCTTGTCTAACTCCTTAATCATGAGTTGCAGTTCGTCCCCTGAGTTACTCAGCAATGCAATGTCATCGGCGAAGCGCAGGTTACTAAGGTATTCTCCATTAACTCTTATCCCTAACTGTTCCCATTCTAGGCTTCTGAAAACTTCCTGTAAGCACACGGTAAATAGCATTGGGTAGATTGTGTCCCCCTGCCTTACACCCTTCTTGATTGGTATTCTGTTGCTTTCTTTATGAAGCACTATGGTAGCAGTTGATCCCCTGTAGATTTCTTCCAGAATGTTTATATATACTTCATCTACGCCCTGATTCCGCAGTGTCTGCATGACGGCTGATATTTCTAGTGAATCAAACGTCTTCTCGTAATCTATGAAGGCTATGTATAGTGGTTGGTTATACTCTGAGCATTTTTCTATTACCTGATTGATAGTATGGATGTGGTCAATTGTTGAGTAGCCTGTTAGAAATCCTGATTGTTTTTTTGGTTGATTGAATTCTAATGTTTTCTTTACTCTGTTAGCAATTACCTTTGTAAATAGCTTGTATACTACAGAGAGCAAGCTGATCGCCCTGTAATTCTTCAAGTCCTTGTCATCTCTATTCTTATGTATTAAGATGATGTTAGCATTCTTCAAAGACTCTGGTACTCTTCCCGTCAGGAGACACCTCGTAAACAGGGTGGCTAGTTTTTCTAACACAATCTGTCCTCCATCTTTCAGCAGATCTGATGTTACCTGATCCTCACCAGTAGCTTTGCCTCTTTGCATGCTCTCCAAAGCTTTTCTGACTTCTTCTATCATTACTGGTGGGGTGTCATCTGGTTTACTGCTAGTTCTTATAGTATTAAGGTCGTGGTTGTCTCGGCTACTGTACAGATCTCTGTAAAACTCCTCCGCTATTTTAACTATCCTATCCATATTGGTAGTTATTTTGCCTTCTTTGTCCCTTAGTGCATACATCCGACTTTTGCCTATCCCAAGTTTCCTCTTCACTGCTTTGACGCTTCCTCCGTTTTTCAGAGCGTGTTCAATTCTCTCCATGTTATACCTTCTTACATCGCATACTTTACGCCTATTAATCAACTTTGAAAGCTCTGCCAGTTCTATTTTGTCTGTTGTACTTGACACTTTCATGCTTTGACGCTTCTTAATTAGGTTCTTCGTTTCCTGGGAAAGCGTGCCAGTGTCCTGTCGTACTACCCTGCCTCCAACTTTCACTGCACACTCCGTAATGATACTCGTCAGATTATCATTCATTGTATCTACGCTAAGGTTGGTTTCCTCACTAAGAGCCGAGTACCTGTTCTGCAGCGACACTCTGAATTCCTGTACTTTCCCTCTCAGTGATAGCTCATTGATTGGCTTCTTGCGTATCAGTTTCTGTCGTTCCTTCTTCAAGTCTAGGCGAATTCGAGACCGCACCATTCTATGGTCACTGCATCGTAGCTTGCCAACCACTTCCACATCCTGCACGATTCCTGGGTGTGCGCTCATTATAAAGTCTATTTCGTTCTTATTTTCGCCATTAGGGCTCCTCCATGTCCACTTGCGGTTTTCTCGTTTTCGGTAGAAGGTATTCAAAATCCATAAATTATTGCGTTCTGCGAATTCTACTAGTAGCTCTCCTCTGGCGTTTCTAGTACCGATGCCATAATCTCCTACTGCTTGGTCTCCAGCCTGCTTCTTCCCTACCTTTGCATTAAAGTCTTCATAGAAGCTTTCAACTGAAGCGTCATCATGGCTGGATGTAGGCGCGCAAACCTGTACTACCTTCATCTTGTATCTTTTATTCAGTTTAATTACGATACCTACCACCCTTTCATTAATGCTATAGTATTCCTCTATGTTGCCAGCTATGTTTCTGTGAATTAGGAACCCCACTCCCTGTTCTCTTCTGTCTCCCAAGCCCCGATAGCAAAGGACGTAAAAAAAAAAAAAAAAGACGTGCCCATTCTGTAGCACCGTATAGGCCTCATCTGTGCTCCTAACCTCACTGAGCCCTATTATATCCCATTTAACACCCTCTAGCTCCTCGAATAGTACAGCTAGACTTCATTCACTAGATAATGTTCTAGTGTTAAACGTTGCCAAGTCCAGGTTCCAATGGCGGCCTGTCCGGATCCAGAGATTCTTAGCACCCTCTGCTGCGTTGCAGATCTGACCGCCGCCGTGGTCAGTTGCTTCGCAGCTGCTGGGGACTGAGGGCCGTGAGTTATTTGACGTATGCATGTGGGAGGTAGTGGCCAGATACTTCACCAGGGTGGCCAATCCTTCTCTGGTGAGGGAGTGCGTTTCCGGCGGTGGTTACCGGCGAGGCCGCACCCCAGGTATCTTAATGCAGTTCCATAAACACGCGGATTTTTTTAAAATCCGGTTGGGAACTGCGCGGCACCAGGATTTGAACCACGGACCTCTTGCATGCGAGGCGGATGCTCTAACCACTACACCATCGCCGCTATCGGTCCAGTATGAGCGGAGTCAAAAAGATTTGTCGCATGCTGCAATCACATTCTGTCTTCTCTCGTCCTGGCGAAAGCACTGAAAGCTAAGCAGGGAGGGAATGGCACTGCCAAAGAAAATATGTCACGCGCGCATGACATTGAGCACCTTTTTAAATTTTTTTTCGAATACGTGGCTTTTTCAGTGGGATCGCGCATGCACGCGTGAACAAGTCGTAACCTCCCGTGGCGATCTCTTTAACATTACAAGTGAGCCATGTTTGAATTAACCAATGGCTAATAGAAGGCCTTCTACGAGTGATTTTTGAACTTCTCCCGTCACTTTTCGAAAGAGAAAGCAATTTTTAGCTGACTTTGATGATTCATTGTGAATTCCAGGTCGCACGATGCGCTATAACATTTGGCTTGCATGTTCTCGGAAGCCTCTACTACCGATTGTCGGCATTTTCTGACCATGCTCAAAAAGAGTTGTAGGGCCCCTTTAAGAAAAATGCTGAAGCATGGCGCAATATTGTACACTTGCTCTCAGAAAGTTCACCCTCGCCAGCAATGATTGGTTTGGGCTCGCTTAAATGTCATCGATGGAGGATGTACTTGTGATCCTCACCTAATCTGTGAGGTTCAATGGTCTCTGATGGAACATGGTAACATAGCACCCCTGTGCAGTGTTTATGATCGCTTGTATTTTATAAGCCAATTCCACGTTTACCAGCTTTGCTGCACAGGCTTAGATAATCGTCAATTATATCAGTACTTTGTCGCAGCTCGTATGTAGTGCGACTATACAGATTAGGATCATTGGAAATCTGTTGGACAGATTGGTGTCGCAGGACCAATGCAAGCTTTAGAATTATAGACGTAGTTGGGAGATATCCTTGAAAATTTCTTGATGCCCTTTATGCCGTGGACTTCATTAATCTGGTGTTTCTCGCTGGGGTGTTCTTCATGACTACATCATTGTTTTGAATAATAAACTTGCATTGTTTTATTATTACCATCACGTTGCTTGTCGTTTTTATTTGTGAGACATTTTGTTTCTGCAACATAGTGTGACCAAGCAACATGTGGACACACACATCCGGTGTTGTCTAGCAGTATTCATAGTGGTGCTGATGGTGAGGATTTGTAGCAGTCCCGACAATAAGTCAATAAATAACCTTTTAATGAATGTGTGATTGGGAATTGGTATTGTAATGAAATCTGAGAACTGAAGTGGGATACAGTAACATTCTCAAGTAATTCAAACATAACACAATGGCACATCTATCGCATCTAACATGTGAACTTTTGTAGCACTTCGATGTATACTTGGTCAATGTGTAGCCACAACTGGGACAAAAAAAAGGCTTGATGGAGGCGTAATTTTGCCAAGAAGGGAATAACGCAGCTGTGAAGTTTTAGTAAGATTGTCTTTTCCACCTTCTCAAAAGTGTATAGTCTTGATGATGGCTTATAAAGGCAGCCCTGATTTGATAATCCTCAGTTTGATGAGATGATTTTGTAGAACAGTAAGGATGCAAATGAGTACCAAGCAATAACTGCATAGATGGCAAGCGGTAACCTGCTGGGACAGATGCTGCAAAATGTGATAGCAGTGCCATTCCTTCGAGCTTCAGCCACTTGTGCACTAAGTGCAAGGAGCTGTGAAACTGGTTCAAGAAACGTCGAGCGCATTCAATTAGTCAACCTGTGATGTGATTGTGCGCATTTTAAAAAGTGCGTGACGCCATCAGCCTGAATCAATAAGGACGACATAGATGACGCTCGGTTTATGCACGTGTGGGGGTGAAGATTTGAAGCCAATAAGAGGCCTCCATGGAGATTCAAGACAGCCATGGAAGAAGACCAGTGAAGCCAGGCAGACGTGGCTGAGTCGGGACCGGCTGAATAAGGTGGACCAGGGCACAGGGGTGGCGGCCAGCAGAGCTTCTGCATCAAGGTCGCTGTGGGCTCCCACCTGGACACAGAGCTGCTTCTCGTCGCCAGGGCGTGGGCCAGGCTTGTTCTGGTCTTCTGGCGTTGGCCAAGAACCGTCTCCGGCTTCGTGTGCGAGCTGCGGCTGCCGAACGCCGAAAAGTCACTGACCTCAACCATCAAGAAGCTTCTTTCCTTGCCAGTCAACGATGCGAGTGTCTCAATCGCATCACCACTGTCACCGTTTGCGGGAGTGCATCCATGCCTTGGTAGCAGAGCCTCCGCTGCAAGCACCGCGTCCCACTATGTTGTGATAAGGGTTATTTTCCACTAAACATTTATTTCCATACACTGTTCACATCTTTAGCCGTTTGGTCTTCCTGCTAATCTCATTCTAGTTATTAATGCTGTGTTCTTTGTCTGTTATTTGTCTTTTAGTGGTTTCTGAAATATATTGAGTGTTAGGGGATTTGGTGGAAGCAAATGGCCTCGTCCGCTCATCTCTCGATGATGGTTATGTCATCGGTGGTTTTTGCTTTACATGAACCTACACGAGAGCTTACCTATTAAATAGCCTCGTGACACAACCTTTCTTTATTGGCATCAGAAATGTTATACATATCAGGTAAATATGCAGGAGGAGGTCCCAAGGTTACAAACCGCACCCAGAACCACCTTGTGTTAATACAAAGAAAAAACTAAAATAAAAACAACAAAAGAGTGTCCTTTTCTTTTTGATGTTACAAGTAACAAATACATAACCAAGTGCTCAGATTAGCACTTCAAAGGGCTCCTGAAACATGGTTTTTTGAAGTTTTGTCAGTGTTAAGGCTAGAGCATCATCAAACTATTCGCACTACAAATTTAGTGATACGCCGTGTACCATGTAGCTAGGCCACTACGGACAATTATATCATGCTTTCCTTCTCACCCCTGCCTGGCCTTCTCAACCGTTGAGGCATGCTGGCATCGCTTTAGATCGCAGAGCCCTCATGAGCGTGCTCAGTTTTTAGCTTATACCAGTCTAAACTTTTAAAATGGCACGTCGACAGGTTGCGCACAGTCTGGGATGCCATAACATTGTGCGCCTGGGAGCACGCACGGCGTCTGGCAACAGGGACAAAGTGGTTCATGTCTGCCCCGACAGGTGCCACCACCCTAACAGCCTATCTTATTTTCCGCCCATTCTACAGCCAATCAGATCAGAAGCCACTGTGACGTGGCTGTTGGCGTTCTTTGGCCTCGTCACGTGACAGCTTTGGGAGCACCTCTATGGATACTTAGCCAATGTGTACGTGTTGGATACTTAGCCAATGTGTACGTGTTGCATGTCTGTGTGCTTGACTGCAGCACATTCAAACTCCATGATTCTGTTTGTTCTTAAACAATACTAGAATTTTTTTTCCAGGATTCTCTTTTGATGCACACTTCAAAGAAACGGGGTTTATTAGTCAGCTGCCGCTTCGTGCATAGATCACATGCCACATGGCTCCTTCTGGCGATAAAGAGTGTTCCGCACTCACCGTCTCGGCTACAAATGGTGCTGACCAACACTCCCAGGGATTGCACATACGGAGATACCCAACGTGGTGCATGAGGAACTGCCTTCTGTTATTGCCGAGTTGGTAAAGTGTCAAACGTCTTATTCAAAAGTAGTGGGTATGGATCCCATCAACAGAACGGGTATTTTAAAGCGCAGCTTTTATGCCCTTCCCTACTTGAGCGACGGTGTCGTTACCGGCGAAGTGAAGAAGTATAGAAAAGAGTGAACGGAGAGCACAGTGGGGAATGGAATGTGGCTATAGCAAGGAGAGTGAAAGGGTGGGGGGGACGACAGTGGCTGGACATCAGGTTTCATGGCACCACAGTTGTGCCTGTTGTCCTGCAGTTGCCGATGTCATCATCACTGAGGTATTCAGGGAGGGCATCCACTAATACCATATATGGAAGTAAAAGCGCTGCATCAGCGGAGGCTTGTCTGCGGCGGCTGTTGTGGAATGCGCCCACGCACTGCCTTCTGCGGTCTCTTAGTTTGCAAGGCAGTGATGTTACGCTCCGGCTATGGTTGATGCGAAATGGTCTGCACGAAATTGTCTGAGCCACTTGCGCTTCACACGGCGCTGTCCTTTTAACGTAAACCATGTGCCTACAGACAAAATAGTCTCAGCCATTTTTTTCTCAACGATGAGTGATATCTAAATAGTGTGTGCTACGAATTCGGACTCTACAGTATCATAACTGCGATGACTTTTTTCATCCATTTTAATTCATATCAATAACCAACCACAGGGGTTCAGCGGCCAAGGCACCCGGCTGCTGACCCGCAGCTCGCGGGATCAAATTCCAGCCGTGGTGGCCACATTTTCGATGCAGGCGGAAACGCTCGAGGCCCGTGTGCTTAGATCTAAGTGCACGAACCCCAGGTGGTCAAAATTTTCAGAGCCCTCCACTACGGTGTCTCATACGGTGGTTTTGGAATGTCAAACCCCAAAACGATTATTATTAATTTATATTAATTGTGCCAATTACTACACTACAGTTGAAAAGCACAGTTAATGGCTCCTATGCTTTCCCTGGCATAAATTGTTTGTCCTTGCAATTCTTCCTGCAGCCCAAGCTGTACAGGAGTGTCATCGAGGATGTCATAAATGGAGTCAAGGACGTCTTCCTGGATGAAGGCGTGGACGAACAGGCTCTTCAGGAGCTACGTCAGGTGAGCAACGGGATCGAATTCGTTATTTGCTGTGCAGTAAATACGCATGTCGCTGTATTGTGCTGCCACTTGTGATGTTGTAGAGTGGCTGGCGGCAAGCAAAGACCCGCTGACCACCGATTTTTTTTCTTACCACGACTACATGCTGGCTAAATCTGGCATAGCTGTTACGTGCAGTGAAGACTGCCGATTCTCGCAACATAGAATGATTGCGTTTGGCAGCGGCACACATGTTTTACTTTTGTAGAGCGGAGGCTTTCTGTTTCTTCTTCTGTATCTTGCTTCCCACATTCTTCGTCACAATGTTCTCCCCCGCAGGGGCGCCTGATAAAGCAGGCGTTTGGTGTGTAGCGACACCACGGACCCGAGCTAACGGGGGAGTTTCTACTCCCTCCCACGCCTAGCCGTGCGTGGCTTTGCCGTGTCCGGGGAAAAGGGAATCCTGGGGGTTGAGCCGACGCTGGGTGATTGGACCTTTAAGGCCCCCCGGCAGAGGCAACACACCCCTTTGGCCCCGGCTTCACGTAGACGGCACCCCTGGGCTGACCCACCCAGGGGAAATCGGCAGTCGCCTTTTCCTATCCCTCTCTCCCTACATCTTCGTCTTTATCTCTTACTATTTATCTGTCCTGTCTTCTACTCTCTTCCGTTTACTTCCGATATTCATGGCGGCAAGGGTTAACCTTGTGTAGGTATCCCACCTTGGATAATTACATTGGGTTATAGTGACAGCGTACGGCTGGCGTCGGAAGGGCTTGTTTCAACAAGTCCAACCGCGTCCCCTTGTTGGACTCCGTGGTGGGTGGTCGCCGCTGTTACCGAACACATTCATACTTGTATGGCTTTACAAGCATCCGCCGACCTTGATCGGTCTCGCAAGAGAGGCCGCACCGAAGCAAGTTTTCACGTCTCGAAAGAAACTAAATTTACTTTTGCGAAGTACCACATTATCCACAGTGACAGCACACCTCTAAGAAAATTATCCCCATTTTTGGTGGCCAAGTGCCTAAAAGAAAAAATAGGACCCACATACAAAGCATCCAAAATGTCAAGCGGTGACCTCCTTTTGGAGCTAACCGAAAAAGACCAAGTGCCTAAGCTGTCCCAACTAACCAGCATTGGAGAAACAGCTGTCACCGTTTCGGTCCATCGCTCTCTAAACACCAGCAGGGGAGTAATCTCTGAGGAAGACTTCTTAGGCCTTAGTGACGAAGAGCTCCTCGAAGGTTTTCAAGACCAAAACGTCATCAAAGTTCAAAGAATTGTAATGCGTCGCAATAATCAGGAAGTACCCACCAAACACGTAATACTAACCTTTGGAACATGTGAAATGCCCACCTCTCTTAAGGCTGGGTACTTAAAAATAAATGTCAGACCCTACATTCCCAACCCCAGACGCTGTTTCAAATGTCAGAGATTCGGACATGCCTCGCACTCTTGCAGAGGCAAAGAAACATGCGCAAAATGCAGCGCAAACGACCACAAATCAGAAAACTGCTCATCCTCACCCCACTGTGTTAACTGTGACGGGGAACACCCAGCGTATTCCCGGTCATGCCCATGTTGGAAAAAAGAAAAAGAAGTGATCGCTCTGACCGTCAAAGAAAAAATATCATTCAGCGAAGCGCGAACAAGGCTATCATACCTGTTCCACAGAAGTTACGCCGATGTGACGCAGTCGGGGGCAGCGTCACAAAGGCCTCAGGAGTCAACCGCTACCACACCCAGTGGTTCTATGGTGACTCAAACCGCCCCCGTAAAAGAAGCAGCGCCAGCTGCTCCATGCACATCAAAGGGCCCGCAGACTCCGGTCTCCCTGGGCCCTAAACTCAATACAGCGCCAAGGCCTGAGATCCGTTTCTCGGCGCCTCACTCTCGATCTTCCAGCGCCTCAGACAAGGCAATGGAGATCGACCACAAAACTCCGGTGTCGTCGACACCGAAGGAAAAGCGCTCTCTCGAGCGTATCAAACAGGACAAGGACAAAGTGCCAGTAACCACAATAAGTAAGCGATAACCGTAATGGTTATCGTATTTCTTTCTATTTCTATTTCTTAATATTATCACCTATCATCTTTTATACCGATCAATCCCCACAAGTATATTTACTTAACTTTATTCTGCCATGGCTTTTATCGTACATTGGAACTGTAGAGGCTTAATTCATAACTTAGGTGACATAAAGGACATCATTAACAAATTCTCACCAGTAGCTTTTTGCCTCCAAGAGACAAATCTTGGTACAAAACACAGCCACTTCCTAAAAGGCTTCAAAGTTGCCCGAAAGGACCGCGAACATTGCAACCGTCTTTCAGGAGGAGTAGCCATAGTGGTGCAGGGCAGCACTCCTACGCGAGATGTCCAAATAAACACATCTTTCGAGGCCGTAGCCGTCACCATCCTATCATACAAGACCATCACCATCTGCTCACTGTATATCCCACCTCACACCCTTTTCACCACCAAAAACTTAGAAAATCTAGTGGAACAGTTGCCAAAACCATTTATCTTAGTTGGGGATTTCAATGCTCATTCAACCCTTTGGGGTAGCGACAAAACTGACGCAAGAGGGCAAGCCGTGGAAGATTTCATTTTATCAAATGACATCTGCCTTCTTAATTCCGGAGCTTTTACCTACTTTTCACCAACCTCGCGCACTTTTAGTTGCTTAGATCTCGCCATGTGTTCATCGTGTATTTTTAATGATTTTAAATGGGACGTCCTCAACACGTCTTATGGTAGTGATCATCAACCTGGCATCATAAAACTCATACCATCTTACCCAACTCTAACAAGCAGGCCACGCCGGTGGAAACTGCAGCTCGCGAACTGGCCAGTTTTCACAGAAAACGCTAAGCTCGATGAAGTTTTCTCATCGGAACTTTCTGTTGAGGAACTAAACAAAGAGTTCGTCAAAGTGTTAATTTTAGCAGCAGAAAAAGCAATACCGCAATCATCCGGCATCGTACGCAAGAAATTCAATCCTTGGTGGACAAACGAGTGTACTGATGCCAAAAAACTACAAAATAAGGCCTGGGGAATTCTACGAAGATACCCCACGTACACCAACCTCATCAACTTCAAACAGGCAAAAGCCAGAGCCCGATTTATTCGAAGACAGGCAGAAAAGGATTCATGGCAAAAATACATATCATCAATTAACAGTTCAGTCACATCTAAACACATCTGGGACCAGGTGAGGAAGTTCAAAGGAGAGTACTCCTCCTACACAATACCACTGCTCACAAGTCCAGACACACAATCAACACTAGAAGACCAGGCCAACCTATTAGGAGAACACTTTTATAAGGTATCATGCTCAGCAAATTACACCAATACATTCCTGAAATACAAAGAAAATGCAGAAAGACAAAGATTGCCTACTAGCAGTACCTCAAATGAAAGTTATAACCTTCCGCTTACGCTGCACGAATTGAACAGGGTACTCTCTGCCGGTAAAAAAACGGCAACAGGGGCTGACCAAATACACTACGCAATGTTGGCACACCTATCCCAAGCATCCGCACGGGCACTTCTCCAATTCTTCAACAAAATATGGGACTCTGGCAAAATGCCTGAAGATTGGAAAAAAGCCATAGTCATACCATTCCTAAAACCTGGTAAACCCCCAACAACCCCAAGTAGCTACAGGCCCATTGCATTAACAAGTTGCCTTGCAAAAACTTACGAAAGCATCATAAATATTAGACTTACCTTCACTCTGGAATCGGAGCACCTAATAGACGCACACCAGTGCGGATACAAAAAGGGCTGTTCCACCACTGATCACATTGTTAGGCTGGAACAAGAAATACGACAAGCATTTCTACACAAACAGTTCTGTCTCTCGGTCTTCTTTGACCTAGAGAAAGCATATGACACAACTTGGAGATACGGAATTCTCAGAGATCTAGCTAACTTAGGGATTCGCGGAAGAATGCTGAGCTGCTTACACGATTTTTTATCGAATAGAACTTTTCAAGTACGTTTGGGTACGGTACTGTCACGAACATTTGTTCAAGAAAATGGTGTACCACAGGGCTGCGTTTTGAGCACCACCCTGTTTATAGTAAAAATGAACTCCATCAACAGGGCTATACCCCGTACAGTCATGCACTCCATCTATGTTGATGATCTACAAATTGCATGCCGAGCCTCCAGCCTATCATCCTGCGAAAGGCAACTCCAAATTACAATAAATCGGCTTACGAAATGGGCCGACCAAAATGGTTTCCGCTTTTCAGCCCAAAAAACCACAGCTGTTCTCTTTACACAAAAGAGAGGACTGTTCCCTGAACCCGCGCTCAAACTATACAACATCAACATGCCGGTAAAACAAGAACACAAATTTCTAGGAATCACATTCGACCGAAAACTAAACTTTCTGCCACACATAAATGCACTGAAAACTAAGGCAAACAGAGCACTCAATGTGCTCAAAGTACTCTCCCATAAACACTGGGGTTCCGATCGATTCTGCCTTATACGTATTTACCGATCCCTTGTACGCAGCATTTTAGACTACGGATGCATAGTCTACGGCTCGGCGCGAAACTCATACATCCACCGTCTTGACCCTATACACAACCTCGGTCTCCGTCTGTCAAGTGGTGCTTACAGAACATCACCTGTGCAAAGTCTCTACGTAGAATGCAATGAGCCCCCTCTATGTGATCGAAGAGCATTACTAACCTTGTCATATGTTTTAAGAATAAGGTCGTCACCTGAACACATCTGCTATGAAATTGCCGCAAAATGTGACTCGCGCTCACACTATCTCAACAAACCGAACCTAATCAAACCACTTGTCCTACGTTTCGAGGAATACTGCCGCTTTTATACCATCCCTGTTGAATCACTAGATGTCGCTATTAAACCACCAAGACTGCCGCCATGGTTTGACCTGTCACAGCTATGCGAATTTTCACTGAGCCGTTTCAACAAAAAAAGCACCCCACCAGAACACATAATCCAAGAATTTTATACACTTCAGCACGAATATAGGGATTACGAAGAATTTTACACAGATGGCTCAAAAACGGAGGACCACGTGGGTATTGGGATTGTGACGACGAAAAGCGCAATTTCTGTGAAAGTACCTCGTAGTTTTTCCATTTTTTCAGCTGAAGCTTATGCCTTGAGTGAAGCAGTTCGGAAAATCATCGCTGAAAAATACAAGAAAGCAATCATATACACCGACTCACTAAGCACACTAAAAGCACTACATATAAAATCCGAATGTGAGCCTATAGTAGGCGACATTCTAAACATGGTATACTTAAACAGCCAGGCAACCTGCATCCGTTTCTGCTGGGTCCCAAGTCATGTTGGGATACCTGGAAACGAAAAAGCAGATAAGTATGCTTCCCAGGCAGCCCATAAAACAGTAACAAAAGTAAAAATTCCCCTTAAAGATATCCAGAGAACAATTCGCCTGGCCCTACTAGCAAAATGGCAAAAGCAATGGGACACCTGCACGAACAATAAGCTCCACCTGGTGAAACCCACACTCGGGGAATGGAAGACCTGCCGTCACCAGCAACGGTTTATTGAAGTTGTATTATGCCGACTTCGCATTGGACACACACACTTGACACACAACTTCTTACTCGCAAAGGAAGAACAACCAACGTGTGAAAAATGCCAAGAAGCGTTAACACTTATGCACATCCTAATCACATGTCCTACCATTGAAACACAGAGACAAAAATATTTCAGCAAGCTATACAAACAACACGTACCTTTACACCCTGCTTTGTTCCTAGGAGATGACCCTCTAGTACCTCTGCCTGACTTGCTAAACTTTCTGAAAGAAAGTAAGCTGTTAAATAAGCTTTAAAATCTCATCTTTTTAGCGTCCATTCCTGAAAGTCTTGTGTCTGGCGCAGCATAGCCTTAGCTGCTTTTGCGCCATAAAAACCAAATTAACCTAACCTAACAATGTTCTCGCACAATGACCGTGACTTCAAGGCTGTTTCCAGGTCATGTATTTTATCCTTTGCTTATTTCAAAATTTCTGCAAAACCGCTGGGGCGTTGGTGCAGGGGGCGTTCACATACAAAGTTGACATAGCCTAATTACACTTCTTCAACTGAATGCAAGAACAATGCAGTATATAATAATAATAACAGAGTAATAACAGCATACCACGACATATTAAGTACAATAGGCAAACAAACAATAGAGATCTCACGAGTCGCAGCGTTGTGAAAAAATACTGTTATCAATTAACGCATTGTGGTCATTGATGTCGTCGTGGCGTGCATAGTTGGGACAGTTTTTGTAATTCAATACGATGTTGTCATGCCACTTTTTTTCCCCTTCAGTTGTGTCTCTTTGTTGTTAATGTGACTGCATGATGTTGGGAGTTACTGGCCACTGTTATAGTAGTCAAGACCTCGAAGGTGGCAGCTACATGCAGCATGAATGTGCTCTTTGATATTTTGAATGTGGCCAAAACATTTTCATCCCAGTCATTGCCGCAAAAGCTGTACGTGGTTATAACTAAGGAGCTTTAAAAAAAATTCTGGAGTGGGAGTTATCACTATGCCTTGGCAGGAGGTGCTAAGCCAGCATTTGCCTGGAGTCAACATCAAAGCATCGCTTTCTCACGGGATACCAAATTTGAAATAAAGTGCCTTTCTTCTGCTAATGTGAATGCTAGCCTAAACTTGTAAGAGATTGCTGGTCCTTTAGTAATAAATATGAATTATTACAGGTAGCTTGCTCTGTACTAACATATTCCAACACTTCAAGGCTTCTTAAGAAAACCAGTTACGTCAGGACACATGTGGAAGAGCAAATTACCTCTATTAAATTTGTAGAGCGTGTGAGCCAAACGCTGTTATTCTTGAGCTTTTTGCTAATGTCTTATTGTGCCTGTAGTAAGATAGTGATGGTCTGGCTTTTCTTTTCAAGCATAATTTCCGCTGCAGAAGTTTTCTTATACCTTATTATTTAGAACCTAAGAAAAAAAATGTCTGCCTTGCTTAAAGCCATCACTGTCCTTCCCCAAGAAAATTTGCACTAATGCTTCATCTAATAGCGCTCACAGATTCTTTTTTTTTTTTTCTACGTCACACACTTGATTGTGTCGCTAGTTTTAGATCTCAAGTAAATTTCGCCAGGAATTCTACCATCACTACTCAGTCCAATATAATGTTTTTGGTAACAGTGGCTAACATTTAATGCTTAATATGTGTAATGTTTACGTTAATCGAAAACAGTTGTAGAGTGGAAGCCAGCTAGCACGAGTGTCTTTCACAGGTTTTGTGGATGGAGCTGACATTCATTGCTTAGGTCTTAAGCAAGTTCAGTTATCAAGAGACTGTATTGGGAAATCGAAGGCTGCTTGCTGCAGTCTTCACTCTCCAGCAAAGTTTGCAAGATGCAAAATTTTTGTAAATTCTACACTCCCACATATTCTGGCAACACAACCTGCAATCAGCCAATAAATAGGAAGCATCGTGCACGGACAGAGCAGGAATTCTCATTTGCAGTGAAGCCCACATCCTGTATACTTCACAGAATCACAGATAAGCGGGCGAGTTGGCTTGGGTACAGTGTGTGTCTTGTCTTATTATCGTTTTTCGTATTCGTTATAGCGCTGCTTCCTTTGCCTTTACTTTAAAGTTTAGCTGCATCATGGAACAGAAACGGCACAAGCTGCGGGACACGAAATGTTCGAGGAATCTTTATTCTAGCCTTGTCTAGGAACATAACCTCCAAACAAGTGCCCAGATCTATTGGTATTGCAGCCTATACAATCACCAGCTAAATTGGGAGCATTGCGCGCTAATGTAGCCAAAATTCGCATTTCATGTAGAGCCTGCGTTCCGTAAGCTTTTGCTGTGTGGTGTCCGTCGTCCCACTGCCAACGCAATGGTTGTCTGCTGGCGCAGATCTGGGAAAAGAAGCTGCTCGAGTCGAAGGCCATTGACCCTCCCGACCATCCTGTGCCCGCCGCGGCAGGCCGGCAGCAGGCTACAGCCGCTACATTGCAGCCTACCCCACAGGGTACGCTGTTTTCTCCTTGCTAGTGGTCTGAGCGGGGAGTGGTAGTGTCGAAACGGAGCACAAATGCATGTGAGAAAGCCACTTTGGCGTTGATACTAGCAAAGAATGGGAACTGGTCAAGAGCACTTTTTGTTTGTTATTTACAAGCTAGTGAAAGCTTGAAACGTGCTTGCGGGCTAGTTGGTGAGGTATTATGGAATGTGGCAGCGCACAAGAGGTTAAATAACACGTACACGAAGGGACCACACAAGCGCTGTACTTCTGCTCATCGATGTGAAGTTGATATGAAGATATTAAAGTGGATGAAAATACAACTGGCCACTGGTGGGGACGGTGTGACTCTCACTAGACGTGTCGGATGCTCTACCAAAAAATCACTGCAATTCTAGCAGCCAAGTACAGAAGTTTCATTCTTGGGTCATTTGTTGTGACCAAGCAGACCCATTTAGTTTAGTGGCCTTTTATCTCGTTTGTGCCTTCTGAAAGCTAAATGTTTATGAGAACTAACAAACAATTCATATTGTGTCGTGATTAATAATGTGTCTAACAAAGAAAATGAGCCCTTAGATTTACTCTCTTTTCTTGAAAACTAATTGGGCACTTTTTCCCACATACCCTCTAAATGATATTGTGTTTTTATTTAAGGCTGACACTATGTGAGTTTGTATGGATCCATTACTATGATTGAATAAGATGGCATTTGTGTTTCTGTCTTGTCCTATTATCTTATTCTGTTGCACCATTTCATGGTAATCACAGGTAGTTTAATGAGAAGACATGCACTTTTTTAACCAAAAAAAGAACATGCATAATATTTATTAAATGTCAGTGCTATTTTAACTCCTTTACCATTTTTTTCTTTTTTTGATGGGGCACTGCTACACTTCTTCAAATAACAGTCAAATGGCTTTGTTAAAAAAGCTTATTGACCCATAAATAAACTGCTGCAAAATTTTTTAGAACTTGTCAAGTATAAACAGAGTTTATACTTGGCAACAACAGAGTTTATATTTTTTGCAGGATACAACGTTTTCTCTCTCCTTCTGTATCAGCGAGCCTGCTGAAAGCTACGTAGGGAGGGAGATGACGCGGGGCCGGAAGATGCGTGTCTTCGTCAGAACACGTCATGACCTTGCATACATTAATTCTTTTTTTGAAAGGCGCTCCATAATTTTAGTTAGATCGCTATTAGTGCGTGCTGGGGCACCTGGGGTCATCCTATGGTGACGACTGTAACTACACAGCTCAGGCAGGGGGCTCAAATTGGCAAATGGCCACTGACTTGGATATGTGGCATCGTTTGTAGAGAGAAGAGGGAATGATTTCTCACTGTCTTTGAGAATGATTTGTTAACTACAGGCTGTGTGCCGCCCTATAACGTCTGGCTTGCGTCTTCTACGAAGCTTCGACTACTGATCAGCAGCTTTTTCCGACTATACTGTAAAAGTGTTGCAGTGCTCACATGCAGCGTGGGAACAAAAGTTAGAATAGCGCACAGACACACAAAATGGTGTGTGTCCAGAGAGATAGGAGCTTATACCTAATGAAAGAGCCACGGAATCGAGACACATAGTCTGCGCGATTCTTCTCATGCATTCCCATTTCTGGTTTTGTTAGCTAGCTAAGCAAAATTATGTAATCATGCCTAGTAACGACAAGAACGCTGCTTCACTTTTCAGGTGGAATTTACTGTCACCACCTCTTAGCTTCTGATCGGCTGCCATTTCTTTGCCGTCGAGAGTATGAGAGGTACACACAGACCTCTTTCAAGCTTAATCCTTTTTGCGAGAGGTGCTCCTAACATGCAGAAACCTTCAGACGCGGAATAGGCAGCTCGAATTTGTACCCTCAAAAAATGAAACGTAGAGAATTTTGTTGACAAAGGGCCATTAAACCGGCCCTAACTGTTTTTTTTTTTTTTTTGCACTTCCCAAACAAGCTTGCTCATTCGTGCAGAAGGCCGTAGCGGTCAGATTTTTCATCACAGCTCTGTGGGCCATGCAGATAACACATTTTCAGAACCATTTTCACGCCCTTCTGCTGCACCTAAAGAGACACTAGAGAGAAACAATGAGTTGTTTTAGATTGATAAACTGCACTTTGAGAACTATAATATCATAAGTTTTATTGTCATAAGTTCATTGTTAGCTGAGAAAATCAATGTTGAAGTTTTATTTTTAAAATTTTGTGCCGTAATCTCTGCATGTGATTTATAAGAAATTCCACGATGGTATTTTTTCTATTTTTGCAACATTGGCTAAATAAAATTTTCTGAAACATCATGTGCTAGGTCTATGGCACCCACAGATGAGAATATACTTCAGTTTCATCGATTAGACTCTATGTAGGACCCGCCTTGAAAATTCTATGACGTCACAGTGTTTGGCGCGGGAATCTCAAGGTGGCGGCTCCACCGGCAGTTTCTTTTTGCACTTTTTCTTGTTTACAAAGTGTCGTGTTGCAGTTCTCGGGATTGTAAAATTGTACTTTACTGATACGCAAAAAAGCGTTTCACTCTTTAGTATCCCTTTAAAAGCTTCTACGGCGATGTAATCTTGCCTGTGGGCGACCTAGCAACAACCTCTTTGATTGGCCCTCCGCACGACAAAACTGTGCATTCGCCTTTTCGGTGATGTGTTTCAGGCTGCTCATTTAGCTTGTCGCGCCTGTTACATGTTTGTTTTTAGCTTATCATTGCCGTGCACAGCACTTCCTGCGCGCTCTGCCTGCGAGCAACTGCCACAATCAACATGTGGAAGCAGCCTCGCTCAGTCATTAGCTACTTGCCTTTTATGCAATCACTGACGTCCAGCTACATTGCCAATAGGGGCATAGTCAGAATGCTGTGCTATGCCTGCTCTCCGTGAGAGGTGGCGAGTCCGAGCAAGGAACTGAAACCAGCCGAAAATGTTGGTTCTTGTAGCTTCCTTATTTATGCGCATATTTAAGAAATTCTCGTAGCAGCATGTTCAGATTGGATAAGTGCGCAGTCATCCTTTCATCACAAATTTTGGATCGTGGGTTTCACTGGTCCTTTGAATTGACCACTCATGAGAGGGATACAGTAGAGCAGTAATAGCACTTGTTGGATGCGCTTGACTTGCTGCCTCTCTCTTTCTTTTAGCCATTTTGGAAAAGATACCGAGACGCAACCCTGCTTTTGCAGCCACTGCCCAGCCGCTGACGATAGGACCCAATGGCCTGATGCAGCCCACACTGGTTCAGTACCACACACCCATCCGGGGCCCAGGCCTGGTGGACCAAAAGCTGATCATCACACAACAGCCCGGCCAGGCGCCAACTGTCATGGTGGGTGGGCCCCACAGTTTGGTCTGTTTCTGCTATAACCTAAAAGCTTCATAATAATACACTTGAGGGAAATCTGGTGCAAGTGTCTGTAGGAGCTGCGATGTATGGGCCTTCAGCCAGCATGGCAATTGTGAGTCGTACAGATTTATGCCTTCCAGCTCTGTGTGGGCCTCTGACTTGCAAACTTCTAATCATTAACTAATGCCCGAGCAAAGAAACTGCCAAATGAAGTAAATGTTTTGATTTTCCAGCTTTAAATAGTTACCTTTAAATGATTACATAGATAAATTATCTGAATTGCAACTTTAATGCATACCTTTATGTATGTCGCGAGTTCTTCATGCACCACAGAAACAAGGACCTTGCAAAAAAAAATGTGCTTCAGAACTTTGTAACATGTCGCGTGCCTCCATACACACCAAATGAACAGAATTATTTAGGATAGAACTGACGTCACCCAGGCGATAAAAAACGAAGTGAGAGCTGTTGCACGTGCTTCGCACTCTTCACCATCAACTACAAAACAATCGGTTCTTGCATAAAATACCTTGGATGAGACGGCACTAGATTTTCCATGCTAAAAGCTTAATTTGCCGTGAGCATGTAACAGTTGTACCGGTGCACATCGGCGCTAGCTCTGTGCCAGGGAGAGAAAAGATGATGAAGTTCGTGTGTCGCGCTCTAGGCCTCCTGTTTTCTGTGCTACAGCTGTCTTGATTGCCCTGGCGAGTTTCTTGCTGAAACTCCTCCGAAGAACACGCTTGTAACATTTGGTGGAGGTGCCGGTTCGTTCTCCTTTTTGTCCTGGAGCTCCGCAACCGTACTTTACCATCTTCCCCCGGAATGGCTGAGGACGCCGCTCCTTCCCAAGCACCACCTACGGTCATGTGTGCTGGGACGCTTCGTCAACATGACCCTCCGATGTTCAGCTACACCGACGAACTTGACGTCGAAGACTGGCTGGTAGAGTTTGAGCGTGTTAGCGGTCCCAACAAATGGGATGACCTTGCTAAGTTGACGCGCGTCAGCTTCTATCTGACCGATGTGGCTAAGCTATGGTACTACAACTATGAAGCAGAGTTCCCCGCCTGGTCGGCATTCAAGCAAATCATCGCTTCGTTCTTTGGTCGGCCTGGATTGCGCAAGCTTCGCGCCGAACATCGCCTCCGTGCCAGAGCCCAAAGGAAGGGTGAGACGTTTACGAGTTATATTGAGGACGTCATCGATCTGTGTAAGCGCGTGAATGCATCTATGGCGGAGTCTGACAAAATAAGGCACATACTGAAAGGCATAGATGACGATGCATTTCATATGCTGGTAGTGAAGTGCCCTCAGACAGTAGCGCAAGTCATTGAACTGTGCCAAAGCTTTGACCAGCTGCGCAAAGAGCGCCTTTCTGCCCATTGCGCCGGAATTCCCACAGTGGAACTCTCATCTTTGGAAGCTAAGAGCACTGGCGTTGAATATTCCACTTTACTGCCGCAAATTAAGCAATACATCTGTGAGGAAGTGGCTCTTCAGCTCTCTATTGTCACGTCTGTCACCGAGAGACCCACGGCACTGGATCACTCGCTCCGCCATGTCATTCAAGCTCAAGTTGCTGAGGCGGTTCCACCTTCTGTACCACCAACGCAGCCTGCAGCGCCTCTCACCTATGCTGAGGCCGTTACCCGTTCATATGCTCGACCGTCACCAACACCATCCGCCCCAGTCACCAACTTCTACTCGCCACCTCGCCCTGTTCACCCCATACCGCAACCCCTCTCGCCTCCCGGACCACCTCACAATCCTTGGCGCAATCCAGAGAACAGGCCCATCTGCTACGCCTGCGGCATTCCTGGCCATGTTGCACGTCAATGTCGTCAGCGCAGTGTTTATGCCAATTATTACATCCCGAACCTCGACTACATGCCACAGCAGCCAGCATACCCTGTTTCCGCCGACTCATCGGGCGCTTATTCGCGCCGTGCCAGTTCCCCCTCACGTCGATCTCCTCCTCCCCGGCGCCGCTCCATTTCTCCTATGTTCCGCCGTACCAAGCCCACGCAAGAGGAAAACTAAGAGCCGCAGTTCCTGAGGCACGAACTGCGCCCTTGTCGAAAATTTCAAGGCCTCATCTTTCGCCTCCGAATGAGATCGCGGTTATTATTGATGGTGTCGCGACGAACGCTCTTGTCGACACAGGAGCTGCCATTTCTGTTTTAAGTGAAGTTTTGTGCCGCAAACTGCAGAAAGTGACGACACCCGTTTCTGATCTTTTATTACGAACGGCGAGCTCGCAGCACGTTAAGCCTGTGGCGGCGTGTACGGTACATCTTTTTATCAACGACGCATTCTACATTGTGGAATTCGTTGTCATACCAGATGCGTCCCATGACGTGATCCTCGGTTGGGACTTCCTTTCTACACATGATGCGCTCGCTGACTGTGCTGGAGCTTGTCGCGCTTTGTCCCCTTTCAGTACCACAGTTTGTCGACGTCCCGAGCCCGGTGCCTAAATTGATTGTTGCTGCTGACGCTATCATTTCTCCATTCTTTGTCACCCTGTTGTCCGTTTTCTCTGACTCAGTTTGTGATTTGACCACCCTGTTTACACCGTCTGAAGACTGTGCACGCCGACAAAACCTCATTCTCCCATTTGCCGTCGTTACCCTTGTGCATGGTGCTGGTGTTGTCTACGCGTGCAATCCCTTTCCTTGCTCAGCAACTCTATTACGCGGTGAATGTGTTGGACATTTAGACAGTTATGAGGCCATCTTCCTTTTGGATGCAACGTGCGAAAAGACACCGTTGATGATAAATGCCGTTACCTCCGCCGCGGCTACAACCTCCCCTGTCTAAGACATCCTCCTGCGTAGCATCCATAATGCGCTTATGCCAGCCCAGCGCACAGAGGTTGTTCAACTGCTTGAACCCTTTCGTGCCTTTTTCGACATTGGCCAGCCATTAATGGGGCGCACGTCTGCAGTGGCTCATCGTACTAACACCGGTCATCATGCTCCTCTGTGACAGCGTCCCTTTCGGGTATCGCAGGCCGAACGCCGCATGATTAGTGACAACGTCGATGACATGCTGAAACGTGGCATGATTCAGGAATCGAACAGTCCCTGGGCCTCTCCTGTAGCGCTGGTGCGGAAAAAAGACGGTTCAATAAGATTTTGCGTTGACTATCGCCGCCTAAACAAGATTATGCGGAAGGATGTTTATCCCCTACCCCGCATCGACGATGCGCTGGATTGCCTTCAAGGAGCCGAATATTTCTCATCACTGCATTTGCGCTCAGGCTGCTGGCATGTGCCCATGGCTGAAGCCGAGCCTCCGAAAACAGCGTTCGTCACCCCTGACAGTTTATACGAATTTAACGTAATGCCTTTCGGCCTTTGCAACGCGCCTGGTACCTTCGAACGGATGATGGACACCATTCTCAGAGGCCTCAAATGGCAGACCTGTCTATGCTACTTAGATGACATAGTGGAATTTTGCCAGATCCTGCCAAACTTCGAGCGGTTGCCAAATATCAGAAGCCCAGCACTCAAAAGGAACTCTGAAGCTTTATTGGGCTGTGTTCATATTTTCGGCGTTTCATCTGCAATTTCGCCTCCATTATATCCCCCTTGACACAGCTTCTCGCCGGCAGCAACGACCTCTCAGCTTGGAGGGCCGATTGCGATGAGTCATTTACGAAGCTTCGCCTACTCCTCACGTCTCGTCCAATTCTGCGCCACTATGACCCCAACGCGCCTACAAAAATACACACGGACGCTAGCGGTGTCAGCCTTGGCGCGGTACTCGCCCAGCGAAAACCAGACTTTGGCGAGTACGTTGTAGCATATGCCAGTCGTACCCTCACATAGGCGTAGTCAAATTACTCCGTCACAGAAAAGGAGTGTTTGGCAATTGTTTGGGCAATCGGTAAATGTCGCACCTACCTCTATGGGTGTCAGTTTGGTGTCGTTACCGACCACCACACGCTATGCTGGCTGTCGTCCTTGAAAGGCTTGACTGGACGCCTGGCTCGCTGGGCTTTACAATTACAGGAGCACGATATGCATCTGATTCATCACTCTGGACAAAAACACTCGGACGCTGACGCCCTATCTCGATCACCACTGCGTTCCGACACTGCCGGCTCACCAGCTTCCACTTGTTGTTCATCATCTCTGACCATCACCGACATGTCGGAAGAATAGCGCAAAGATCTTTGGATCGCTTCCCTGCTTGACATTTTGTCTCAACGGGCCCCAAACTCTGCCTCACGCACCCTACGTCGTCAAGTCCAACACTTCGCACTTCGCGAAGGCTTGCTGTATCGTCGCAATTACCTGACCAAAGGCCGCAGGTGGCTCCTCGTGATCCCCCGCAATTTGCGCGCGGACATTTGCAGTGCCTTCCACGACGACCCTCAGTGCGGTCACGCTGGCTCGTTCAAGACGTACTCGCGTCTTCGCCTGAGGTACTACTGGCAAGGCATGTTTCAATGTTTCTGTTTCTGTTTCTGCATGTTTATGTTTCAATGTGCGAGTACTGCACATGCATCGGATATAATTTCCACAGTGGAGCCAGTGTAATTTATACGAAACAGCATTCTTCTAGAAAAATCAATGCATTAGAGTAACTATTTAATTAATTTGTTCCTGAGATTATTTGTGTGAAGTTTACTAACATGCTCAGTTGAAGAGTATCCATGTAAGATGCACTGGTATTATACGCGAGGTCTGCTAGTTTTCTAAAGAGTCACGTGGCACGATGTCAGGAGTATTTCTGGTTGCAGGACTTGCACAGCTTTATTTGCTTAACATCTGGCATGGTAGCATAAACAATGCATTTCGTGGCAGCTGTGTTTCTATGTGACAGGACAGGCGTCAACGTATTTCTTCTTCAAACCTACAATTGCTTAGGTGGCGGCTCTGTGTGCGGCTTGGGCATGCCTTTTGTAACTTGGATAGACAACCGGCTCTGCATTCTTGTAATTCAAGTGTCAGTAGTATGTTAGTACAATGTTTTTTCAAGTTATAGCAATATGCAATATGGTGTTTTGCCTATTTGAGTATTGCAGGACTGAAAACGTACTAGCTATGGGGTGGTTGCTCCATGCCTATTGTGTTCATGGTTATAGTGGTTAATTTGAGTTTACTGAGCGTCCTTGGCGCTAAAATGCATTAAATCCAATTCGGAATTACACCCCTTCAAAAAATTTGGACAGGCAAAAAGGCAGAACGCGGTTCTTTACGTTATGTGCTTGTCTGGTCACTCATTCCACTGCCAGGTGGCACTATCTGTCCAGGCAGATCTAGTTTGTGGGTAAAACCCCAACGTAAAGAAGTTTGTGAACAGAAATAATTTAATATAGTGTGATGAGAAGAAGGCATAAATTTGTGGATAGCAACGCTTAGCATAGCAGAAATAGAATAAATTAAGTGTAATACAGGCCAAGTATGAGTCATCTTCGTAAAATGCTTAACATAATGTATATGGAAAAAGTTTCCGTACGTAAAGTTCGCACATGTGCACTCTTCAGATGCTACTGTATTATACCCATGTCACATCGGCACCAGATATTACGTTTAGTACTTGAAGCATTAAGTTACCGCATGAAATTTTCTTTTTTCATCGCATTGCCACACTCATAGATTTAATGGCATTTCACCAGACGAAGTCAATAATGTTGAATTTTGGAATGAGCAGCATTAGGGTAACAATAAAATGTACACACGGATTTTAACAACTTCAGCTTGTATCCAGATGTAGGAGGAATGATAGTATAGGGCCATTAGCTTGAGTTTGCATCTGTATTTCAGAATGTGGCAATTGATCACAGCAACTATGAAATTGAAAGTTGAGTCCAAAGCCTGGAACCCCACATGTTTCCATCATGTCAAAGCTGTTGCGATTCTGAAATTCTGACATGAACTTCACTGTAGCCCTAGTGAGAAATCACATGCGATTTGTTAAAAGTCATGTACAAAACGTTTTTGACATGGTAGATGCAAGTTCTTTGTTTGTACTGCAGGGAGATTTGGTGTTGGAAGTATGCATTTCTCAATAAAGGGGACTCTAGTGAAGGCAGTAGATGACTGATGGCATCAAGGCAAATACCATTTGTTTTGCCCTTGTGGCACCACGTGATTGACATTGAATTTGAAGGCATTAGAAGGAAGTTAATGCCATTGTTTGTACCCGTGTGGAACTGGTATTATTACACTTTCCATATGGTAAACAAGCACTGCTAAAAGAGCTTAGTGATTGGCAGAACATACTGTTGGCCATCGTTTCTGGTATCTATACTTTTGTCGGGCCGAGTTACCTACCAAACCTACAGTGATTGCTCTTTTTCTACAGTCCTCTTCGGCCGCGGCCGCCGCCCTGGCTCTTCATCCCGATGTGGCAGCCAGCCTTATACAGGGCGGCGTCATCAACATGGGCGACCGCCAGACTGGCAACCCCGGTGCCCAGCTCCAGTTCCATCCCGTAGTCACTCTCGCAGGCGAGCACTACACCACCACCACAGCCACCGGACAGGTGTGTCCCAACAGGACAGTATCGCTACCCTTTGCAGTGCGTGCGCATCGAGTTTTCTTTCTTCTTTTTGTTTTATTTGTTTGTTTTGTGCTGCCCTAGAGAAGTCTTGTTTGTGTTTTTGCTTACTTGTTTGTTGCATACTGTACCAGACATCCCAACATGCTGCATTCGCCCTGGTAGGATTGCCCTATGCACAACTAGAACTGAAGGCCAATTTCGGACCTAGTCACACACGGTCGTTCCGCATGTGTTGCCTCTCCAGTCTGTTGTGCTGGTAATTGCAGCTTCGCACACACCGGTTGCAACGGTCTGGAGCCTGTGTAAGAAGTTCGGTCAGTGAAATGTGCAAGTCCGCGCATCTCGCACTTGAATTTTATTGTCATAAATGATGCTTCCGTGATTTGCTCATGTTACACGCTCATAGAACTAATGCAGAAGTTACAATAGGAAAACCAGAATCCCTTGGTCAGTAACTTTTTTTGAAGAGGAGGGCTACTTTGCATGAAGCAGACAAAACAAGGGGCAAATTTGAGGGGGGGTCTTTGATGCCAAACAGAAAAAAATTCAATGTATTGGCAACACTGTAAAGAAATGGAATAGAAATGTTGTTTATTTTTTTGGCACGCAAGTAAAAAGATTGCATCTATAAAAGTTGTTTACAAGTGAAAGCCCCACTTTAGGTAATGAATGGCTTGAGATAGGAATTGATAGCAGAGGAGCACTGGGAGAGGTTTGGACGTTGTGCTAAGGTCATGTAACACTGCCCATGGGCCACAGGTTGCTGACCCCACCACTAAGTGACCCAGAATGACCTATTGACGAGCGTATAAATAATGGGGTTTTGTATTTCTAATGCATGAGTCATCTCTGTTTATCAGCCAGTATAAAAGCAAAAGTAAATATGTATATCGCAATACGCGTGGTAAAATCTATTGGGACGTTAAACCCCACAAATGAATGAAATGAATGAATGTGGTAAAATCTATGCACTATTTCTCAATGCAAATACATGTACTGACTCGAGTTTCGCTAGCTTCTATTTAATTGCACTTGGTGTGTAAAACAGAGGACGGGCATCCAGCAGCATTTAAAATGGCATGCTGCACGACTGACAGCATGCCATTTTTCTGTGAAAAAAAAAAAGAGACAGGGCTTCCAAGACGCTACAGCTCTGGATCTTCAACAAGCTAGAGTCCGCATTGTTGGCCAGGGCACTTTAAAGGACCCCTGACAAGAAATTTGGAACGCGAGATGTTTGCGTTGCTTGATAGTCCTACATAGGGACCACCTCTGACTGATTATTGGTGGCGACCAATGCCTAGAAGTTATCTTGTTTTTAAAGTAGGGGTGCGTATTCATCCGAGTATTCAGGTGAAACCGACATTTTTTGTGGTTTCACGTAGATAGGGGCTCTCCTTATGACGTTGCAGAGGTCAAGAACATTTGCAGGGACAATACTCCGACTGGCACCCGGCGAGGACTATTGTTTGTCACCCCTCTTGCTCTGTTGTCGGGCTGCTTTCGAGGTAGTTTAGGCTGCTTACACCAGGAATGCTTTTTTTTTCTTTCTGAGGGGGACACGCTCAAAGCACCCACATCGTTTTATTCTTCACCGTCCACGGGCCCCCTTGTTTGAAAACAGCACGTTTCAGAGTTACCGAAATTTGAGTGCACGTGGTTTGAAGCGCTGCTCCACTGTGGGGCGCTAGTTTTTGGTGGTATTTAGGCAGGCGTATCGAACTGACGCAAAATCATTCTGAATGAACGTCTTAGCATTAAATATACGATGCAATAGAGCACTTTGTATATAGTTTCGGCATTACCAGACGCAAAGCTGCAAATTACTGTAAAAAACTCGCACACAAAGCGTCCACTGTCAGTGGTCCTTTAAGGGCAAACTTATTGCACACTAAATGCAGCTTGTAAGCATAGTTTTATACTCTGCACATGCATTGTATATGTGCCTGTATCTGTGCGTGCATGTGTGTGTCGTCAACATTTGGCAAGTGGCAAGATTCCACAGATCTATAGGCTGTAGTGCTAAATGCAACTCTCTCTCCATTGACCGCGATTGAGATTTTGGCTGTGTTCTAATTCTTAGACGGCATCGTTGACAGTCTACGCAGACAGCTTAACGAGCTCATGCTGTCCGAGAAATTAAACACGTCTAGACTGCTTATACGCGACAACACGCGACCTTGTGTCAAGAAAAGAAAGCTAAAATGAAGAAACGTAACTGTTGTATTTTCTGGCTTGTTTGGTGTTGAAATAAAAAAACATTAAACTTCTCACGTTGAGTGTCTGGAAAAATGTTTGCTTGTGTGCAGACAACCATTCTGGTGAGATCTGATTTATTTGAGCGATTCGCTGAGCTGCCATCTTGTTTGGACAGCAAAGTAGCCTGCATCGCATTTGTCTACGATGCCGTCTTCTCGGAGCCGTCTATTTTGCCGGCTACGTGAGAATCGGAAGATGGCTGCCGTCCATTTAGCTGTCTATTTAGCCGTCTGCGGTGTGTATTGGAACACACTCTGGTAATCGCTGTCAATGGATGCCCTTGAGATGGCTATCATCTTGCAAATGATTTATCGATGAAAAATATATAACTTGTTTTTGAAAGACATACCCTCCATTATCTTGACATTAAAGGAGCTATCCTCATCAAGTAAGCATGTATTCCTGGTGATAGCTTCTTGAAATCAGCATACGCTTCTTTTGTCCTGCAAGTAGGTGTTTGTGGTGGGTGTGCTGCCCTTGAAACTACTATTTAACTGGGGGGGGGGGGGGGGACAGTACTTCCAGAGACCAAAAGTAATCCATTGTAGAAAAGTAGTTTTTTCATTGCACTGCTGAAATATAGAGTTATTATTTCTCATGTAAATCTTATCTTAAATTTAAGTTTGATAAGGTCATTAGTTCACTTCATTAGTTTTGCACAACATGTATGAACGGAACCTGAAATGCTCTTTAGTTGCTTATTTAGTTTGTCCGAGTTATAGTAAGGAATGATCAAGCAAAGCTAGGTCTATAATACTTCTTTTTTCCGTAAGGCCAATCTGGATATCAGTAAGTGCTGTGGTCACATTTTCAGTTTTCAACAGATGTAGTCTCTCTGAAGTTTGGTATTGATGTTGTTTTTATAGAAGCAGTGCAAAAGTAGAAAATCTGGCAAGTCCGAGTGGGCCCTAAACAAAAGGATATAATTAATAATAAGGGAGTCAGTGTGAGTTCTGTTCACTTTGCCGATCTGTGCAAGGTGCAAAACATTACAGAAATGCTTTTCGAGGACATACTCTGTACGTGTTTGTTAAAGACGGTTGCACTTTCAGTTGCCTGCGCAGGTGGTTACAGCCGCAGGCGCGCAAACCACCCTGGGAAACGTGGTCCAGTTGGATGGGGCGCGAGACACGAGCGACGAGGATGATGACGAAGACGAGTTCAACGAGGACGATGAGGAAGGCAACGAGGACGGGCCTCAGGATGATGAGAACGAGGATGGCCCCCAGGAGGAGGTGGAGCCTCTAAACTCTGATGATGACGTGTCGGACGAGGAAGCCACTGAAAACTTTGAGATTGACAACGTGGTCGTCTGCCAGTACGACAAGGTGAGGGAAATGTTGCAGTCTTCTTAAGCACGCCTCTCAACCTGCCAAAAAGTCGCAATAGTGAAACTTCCGGGCTCTAATCGTGACTTAAGGAAAGCCTGTGCTATTGAAAATAAAAAAGAATTGCGAGAAACTCTGCTTGAAAAACCATATATTTGGGTTGTAGGCAAAAGAAACTACCTTCCTTGTAAATATGAAGGCGTAATGCCCAGTAAAAGTGCTCCATATCGGGTAATAACAAGCAGCAGGAGCTACTGGGCCCGCTTAACAAGCGCTGAAACAAGCCCAACTTGGAGCAAGCGCCGTACCTGCGTCATTCATCCTATGGGCACCATCTTGATTTTGTTTTCTTTGCGAGTTCTTGCGCATTTTTTTTTCCTCAGTGGCAGTGGTAGAGGCTCAGCTGAAGCATTATTCGCTTATGACAGGTAGATGCTCAGCTGAAGCATTATTCGCTTATGACTGGTGGGGGGAGGCACGTGGGGGATTTTGAGCTCCAGTGGCTGCTGCACGCGATAACGAGTTGGGCTTCACTGGCGGTTGCTCTATGCGTCGTCTGCTGTGACTAGTGCTAGCTTCCACTTGCTGGCGTGCAGCCAGCTTTTTGTTTTCGTTACCACTCGCAACGATTACTGAATTCTATACTGCGTCTATGATTTCACTTTGTGCCTTTTGCCTGAAAAACGTCATGTTCCTGCTCGATCATATCTTGGGAACACGCGGGCATTGAAGCGCAAGATGCTACACGTGTTTGGTACGCTGAAGCCTTGCGTAAACCCTGTTTTCTGTGGTGAAGCATGTTAGAAAGAAAGATTATAACGTTCCTTTTCTCAGTGGAATAGCTTATATTCCATCGTTACTTGGACTAGATGATTGCATTATGTTGCCAGTGCTCGTATCTTGTGCGCCATGAGCATGTGAATGGGTAGTTGAAGTGCGCCTGGTGATTTGAATCTACTCCGGCAACCACAACATGGAGAAAGCTAGAAAACCAGCCCGGTTCTTGACCGGCTCGGCCGTTTTTTTAAGACAGCGGGCTGGTTGCCGGTTCGCACCCGCCTTTATTGGCCTTTTATTTTTATTTTTTTCCAAGCTGTTATGCAGCAGTTAGACTAAAGGTTAGCTCAGTGTGCCTTTTTTGTTGGTACATCAGGTTTATTTGGCTCAAGGAATGCATTGTTACATTAAATGGCACTGGGCGACAAAGACCTGACGTGGCGTCTATTGTTCAACATCAATTTAACCTCCTGGTGGCTCATATCCTCCTCCGCCCCGAAGGGCTGGTTTAGCATTTGAGAGAAGGTGGAAACCGTACCTTTAACCCAGTGTCTTATTTCTCTCTTAAATTTGATGTGTGCAGATATCCCGGAGTCGCAATCGGTGGAAGTTTCACTTCAAAGACGGGATAATGAACCTCCAAGGAAAAGACTACGTCTTCCAGAAGGCAGTCGGAGATGCTGAGTGGTGAAGCCCTTCCTCGAGCCAAGGCACTGGAAGCCTTGCCAAGAGTGAAAAAGACAGGGGAGAGGACTATAAACATGACAGCTGTGGCAGCTTTTTTTTAGTTTTTTTTGCGTCATTACATCTGGTGAAAAGTACGTACGTGAGGATATAAGCTTCAGGGCTGGTCGATGACACGTTGTAAATACATTATTAAAGGCTTCTGTAACAGTAAGAGGAAAAGGAAATGGACTGTGAGACCTCTCCTGCATTTTTTTCACCTCTCCGTCGATGGACCACCGAAACGAAAAAAAGAATAAAGCCTGCTGCTGTCTCCGTTGTCCATTTGTGTTTGCTCAGCGCTCTGTTTAATGTTAGAAATTTAGTTCGTGCTGTCATGTGACCAGCTGTTACGTGGTTCTAAGAGTGACGAGCATTTACGTGCCTTGTGATTTTAGTCAAGTGACTAGTTACAGAAGTGTCCTGTGACTACTGTTTGTTACATAGTGTTATGTGATTGTAGTCTCTTGACTAGTTATGTCTTACTTACTCCCGTTTTAATCTGTAAAAATGGAGTAGGTTGTGCTCCCAGGGAGCCGGAGGCATATCGCGACTAATTTCGGAAAATTTGGTGGAGCATATGTCGCCAAAATACGAAAAGCAGCTCTTGAAATTTCCAAGGTCATGGGCAGAAATTTCAGTATAAAATTTATAAATGAAACTATGGCATGGATTTTCCTCTCTGTAGACCTTAAATGATGAAATGAACATCGTGAGAGTTCAGTTTATTCTGTTAGTTCAGTTCAGTGTTACTTTAGTTTTTTACTTCAGAGTACAGTTTATCGTTCTAAACCGATTCATTGTTTAGTTTTGGTGCCTCTTTAGTATCTTTAATGTCAAAGGAACGTGGCTATAGGCTACAAGCCCAAACATCGGACTATTTTCTTAACTTCACGCATAGTCAACATCTTTCGACACAGTGTGCCTTGCAAACTTTAGTCGCATGGAGAACTTCAGTTGCACAGTTCTGGCTTGTTTCTCTGAATCAATTACTTGCGACATTTTTTTTTGAGAGGCTGAATTCCGAGTAGGGAATATTGTCATAACATCACTTTTGGTGCACGCTGATTGCAGGGCTGAGGAAAGACAAGCAAATTCACTCTTCGGACACACCTGATTCTGCGTTGCACAAAGTGATGGTCTCAAAGTGGAAGCCTGTATCTGAATCGCATGTTTGCAACCAATTCCTGCAACCTGGAATTTTTCTAAACGTGAGAATCGGTTGATCTTGTAGAAACGCTAGCTGTTTATAGTCTTACCTTGGTCTGTTGGTTTAGTGAGTAGGGTATTAAGGAGAAACTAAAGAGGAAAATAATTTTTCGTTTTAGTTAATTACCTTTTCCACAATTCTAAAATTGCCCCACTCGCCTCGAGAAGGCGCTTGGTAAGTGAGAAATTGCGCAAAAAGAAAGCTTGGGTGCCAGCACCACATGCATTTTCTTTTGAGGTTCCTGCACCTTATGCCGTGATGCCATAATTTTCACTGTGTTTCTAAGGACTACGTAGCTCCTAGTAGGTAAAAATGAAGTGTAGTCTTTGCTCATCGTACATAACACGCCAAGCTTCGGTAAAGTTTGTCGAGCCATTGTCAGCAAAACACGACTTTGAAACTCGTGATGTCCCGCGTGCACATTTCGGCACTAAATTTAAAAATTGTAACTTGACTTTAATCTTCTCTTCTAATAATGAACTTATGATGGTAAGAATAATAGCACTAGAGTTATTAGATTGAACTTCATTAATCTTATCTAAACCAATTTGTTTCACTTTAGTGTCCCTTTAAGGTTGATTGATATGTGGGGTTTAACGTCCCAAAACCACCATATGATTATGATAGACGCCATAGTGGTAGTGGAGGGCTTCAGAAATTTCGACCGCCTGAAGTTCTTTAACGTGCACCCGAATCTAAGCACACGAGCCTACAGCATTTTCGCCCCCATTGAAAATGCAGCCGCCGCAGCCGGAATTTGATCCCGCAACCTGTGGGTCAGCAGCTGAGTACCTTAGCCACTATACCACCACGGCAGGGCGTTCTTTTAAAGTTAGCCTTAAGCGTGCTACAATGAATGCGCATAATTCCTCACCTCTGGTGCTAATTGTGCAAATTATGATAATTGGAGACTGTAAATGCAGGTTTTTTGAGTGGTGAGAAAAGGAATATTGGGTACTTTGAGTGTCCCAAAATCAACATTTGGCCTGGGACATGTCAGACGATAACGTCCAATTCTTTCAAACTGAAGTGTGGTGATGGTGGGTGCATGTTATCATGCTTCGTGAAGTACCAAGCATAAACTCCCATTTGTTAAAGCAGGAGAAGGTGCTAGTTACCGAGTAAATGCTCCATTTGCACGTAGTCTGCATCATACCAATCAAGGATTCCAAGCAAAAAGCACGAAGTACATTCTAAGCTGCCATCGGCTACGAGTATTATGATTTATTACTACGCTTCTCGGCTAACTTTATTAATCCAGTCATGCACAGTAGAGGCCTAGGAGACTTTTTAATTTTCCTTTGAATGACTATTTGTTGTATAAACGTTCCGCTAAAGCTATAAGCCAGACTCATGTGAAATTGCTGACGATTGTAGTGAACTTAAGTGACCTGCAAGAACACACGGTACCTTCAGGTGCATTACAGGCATTTTATTGTAGATTTCTATCAAACATTCAAAGCATCTCACAGTGATAGCACTAGATTGATAGATAAAGGCGTTTTTCATGATCATATCTTCGCATCGCCACGTTTATGCGGAAGACTGATGGAATAGTGTGACAGGTATTTTCGCGACATGTTACGCGCTAAGCAATAAATTCAAATCTCCCGCTATTGACGTTGTAAACTAGACATTTGATGTTTGTCCTAGATGTACTATACCGATAACATTTGACTAAAAAGGTAGTTGGTTCTACCATCTTGCGCAAAAAATTAAAACCAGTATTGTTATTAATTGTAAAACAATAAAGTGTTTAAAAAGATATTTTAATAACGAGGACATGTGCTACTAAACATTGATTTTAAGAAACTTCGAAGGAGAGTAGGAAAAAAAAAAAAGTGGTCGGCTCGTTTATCGATCGCGTACGCGCGCCAAGACGACTGCCGAGTCGGCTACTACGAAATGGCGGGAACGTCCGAAGATGTCGACTCCTCTCCATGCGACCTGAAACTGACCTTGCTCGAGCTTCGCCTGAGCGCCGGTCTGTCCAAGATCGAAGCGAGTCGAAGGCTAGCGAGTGCGTGCCATCATGCGGCGCCCGCCGAGCTCGAAGCGAGCGCGCTCCCGGAGAATCCGCCACGCCTGAGCCTGGGCTGTCCCGTGCTGGACGAATACCTCGACGGAGGAGCGAGCAGCCGGGGTTTGATCGAGCTTTGCGGCGAAAGCGGCAGCGGCAAGACGCAGCTGTGCCTCCAAACGGCCCTGGCAGCAGCCGCCGCCAGCGAAGACGCGCACGTCCTGTACATATGCACCGAGGAGAGGTTTCCCGAGAAACGTCTGCGCCAGATGGACCCCGGCGAAGAGCGAGGGGACCGCGTTCTTGTGGCGCAGCTGGGAGAGTGGCCCATGCTCGTTCAGTGCTTGGAAAGCTCGCTGCCCGCGTTGCGCCGGACGAGGCGCGTGACACTTTTGGTGATAGACTCGGTCGCCGCGCTGCTGCGGGCCGACCCGGAGCGCGCCGAAGGCGTCAGACGGCTGGGTGCCCTCCTGGACTCTCTGTGGCGGTCGGGTATTGCGGTGCTGTGCGTCAACCAGGTGACCGACGTGCCCGGAGGTCGCACGGCGCCCAGCCTAGGGCCCGGGTG
Organism: Rhipicephalus microplus; assembly: GCF_013339725.1. Taxonomy (NCBI): domain Eukaryota; kingdom Metazoa; phylum Arthropoda; class Arachnida; order Ixodida; family Ixodidae; genus Rhipicephalus; species Rhipicephalus microplus. The sequence goes on from NC_051168.1 coordinate 45,458,381, forward strand.
GGCGAACCTGGTCACCACCCGCCTCCTCACGGCCAGGTCGACGTCGGGAGTCCGATACCTGCGCGTCGCCTTCGCCCCTTGCACGGCGCCGAAGGAGCGGCCGTGCAAATTTGTCGTCACCGAAGCTGGTGTGAGGGGAGTTGCCGGCAGTTAATCGTCTGCGCGGGTGTCGACTCTTATACTGCGGGACCAGTTCGACGGCCTGCGAGCTAGGAAAGTGCAAGTGTACGTCTTTTTCTACGTCGGTTCGTGACGTTAGTATAGGTAACAGCTCGTCAGATGACGTATGTGGAGAGCAAAGTAGGTTAAAAGCCTTAGCATACCATTTCTAATGAATGCTGCCATAGCCTCCTCTATACCTAGGTATAGAGGAAGCTATGGCTGCGAATGGAAAACACAAAGTATAGAAGAGGCTGTTATGCTGCGAATGGAAAACACTATAGTGCGAAATTGTGAGAAATCAGCGAAGCGAGGTTCCTTCTCTCTTGTGCATGCTAATATTGTCGTAGGTTGCCTTACATACATTTATTTTCTTGCTCTCTGCAAGGCAGTGTGAACCTAAGGGCAGTAAAAAACAGGTATTCAAGTGATTGTGGGATGACACTACTACCTATAGTGGCTAGAAAGATCTTCTAGCCACTCTACTACTACACATACAATATGCATTGTAGAAGGTGGCAACAACATCCAATCATGGCCATAACCTGTGATGTGCAAAAGTCTAGGTGCCTGCCAAGATATCTACAACTGAAGAAACAATACATTTAAATACCAAGCAAAAAAAAAAGCTGGCAAAAAATGTTGAAATTCACTGAAACACTCAGTGAGCTGCTTGTAAATTGACATTTAGATTTTCCAAGGTCAAAATACATTGCTTATGCCACAGATAAGGAGTTTCATACTATAAAATACTAAAAAAAACCTCAAGCAATTGAGCAAAAAGACAAAATTTTAAGAGAAAATGAAAGCTTTAGCAGATGAAAAGTCTGTAAACACACGAGTTGCTGAAGCCGCTGGACAAGAAGACTTGTCATTTTGTGGAGTCGCAGCCTAAAAAAAGGCAAGCCTGCTTGTCCAAACTTTTGCTTTAGTGGCATGCCATGCATATGAATTTTTTATCTCAATTAAATGATGAGCAAGTTGTGTTCTATATAGCTTGCCTACAGTTCTTTTTTTGCAGATGGTAAAGTCAGGAAGCTACTGGTGACACGATCACTATATGACTGCCATTGATACTTATTTTAATAGAAGTCCTTAACAGAATCCCCTCAAGACTTATTCCTGTAGGCTCAAGAATAATCACATCTAATCATATTGTGAACAGCTGACCTTTATTTTATCTTACCTTCTCACTTAAGCTAACATTACTTTTTGTTTTGAAGTGGGCAATAATCAAGATATGAAGGCTTTAATTTCATCCCATCATGCTCCAAAAGAATGTTAATGGATTGATCACTCTTATGACCGAGATATTTGTTCCTTTCGTGGTCCACGAGAGTCTCAAAAGCTACGCCAGCATCGTATCTAGAGAGAATCTGGCTTTTGTCTTTCGCGTTTCAACAATGTACTCAACTCACGCCCATAAGTAACCACAGCGGTTACGAGGGTGTTTATACCAGACTTATAAAAACACTGAAGGCAACAGAACTCTATAATCTGCTCATAGGTTAACATACCAAATTTCAGTACTATTCATTCGGACTCTGCTTTTCAATGCTGTTAACTTTGCACGTCTTGATGCATTGTTGAAATGGCCACCTACAGATACCGAAGCAATATAAAAACAGTGCATAACCAAATATACCAAATGCATCTATAGGTTGTGACAAATGTTTCACACGAAAATGGAGCCTTTGAAGTGATCAACTGGGGCCAGACAGAATATTTCTCTGAAGCCTAGGTTTGCAACAAAAAGTGGGACCTGCAGCTTTCCTCAAGACGACAGTGAGCAGTTAATAACAATTGCCTGTTGCTGCCCTGGCTGAAATGTTGGCTCAATGTAACTTCTTTTAAGCTGCTAACAATAATATCTGGGGTTTTATATCTGAAAATCATTATATGATTTTGAAAGACGGGGTCGTGGAGGGCTGTGGAAATTTCGACCACCTGGTATTTAACGTGCACCGATGTTTCACAGTACATGGGCCTCTAACATTTCACCCTCACTCAAAATGCGACTGACTGTGGCTGAGATCAAACCCATGGTTTTTGGTTAACATCCAGCATTGTAACCACTCAGGTGAACTTTTAACTGCTTTTAGTTGGGCTGGTTATTCTTTCACGGGTGGTCTGGGCTTTTAAGTAGGTGTTGCAGATAAATGAATGGGGTTAAGCAAATACGGTATAGCATGAGCAGTGAAGCACATACGATGTCAATTAGATAAGGTGGTAAGTTTTACACTATTCCACCACTAATAACGAAGAGGGCTGTTATATGTGCAGGCACCATCTGGTACTTTTTTTTTCTTCGCTATAATTTGATAAATTAGCTACATCCTCATTGCTTCTCTGTGAGTAAAACATTGCAGTGTACAAAACTAAACGCGAATTTCCTCATTGCCCAATGAGCGTACGAAAGTCCTGCAGCCAGACTTAGGCGTAGGCTGAGCTTCTTTGAGTGAAGCGTTCGCTTGGCAGGTCGCTTAAATACAGCTCGAGAGCGAGGCGCACGCACCATAACGTGTGCTTTCGCGCTCGACTTGCACAGGCGGTGGAGGAAAAACCCCTCCTCCCTCTTAGAAATGCGTGACACACGATCAACAAGCGTTCCCTGTCGCGCCATCGTCGGACAAAAAAGTAAACGGTAGCCGAACTCGGGTCGTTGTATTCACGAGGGAGTTGAACGTGACATCGGCGTATGTCGAGCACGGGTAGTGGGCGATAGGCTTTATTTCCTTCTCTTTTGACTGGGCTGCGCGACTGCACAATTAGATGCACGAGAAACGGAGGGACGAGAGGGAGAGAGAGATGCCCGTCAGCTGACGTCATGCGTGGCCTGACCACGAGTGACCGCTCTCGTTTCGGCTGGGCGTGTGTGCGCGGACAGGAATGCTCTACACAACACACACAAAAAGGTGCGAGCTCAGTGCCGTCGGCATGGTAACCGAACGGTAAACTACGCTTAAGTGTCGTAAAACTCGCTACGCCTTGATGTCCGCTAGAATTCTCGCTGGTAAAGAGCGAGTCTTGGCGGCGAGCCGCCTTCTGCCAAACGTCAGGCACCACGTCGGCGTCGTCAGCTCCTCTGACGTCAGCGGCCAAAGGCACGCGCGAAGCATAGAGAAATAAATTCGCCGAAGGGTGGGGCAACTGGTGGAGAAGGGAAGAGAGAAAGAGAGCGCGTCTGCCGGCGATCGGCGGTGTCTGCTATCATCATCATCATCGTCGTTCCCGGCGGTGAGAGAATGGAGGGGAAGGGGAAGTGACGTTGACGCACGCTTCGAAGGGGCGGCAGCAGCGGAGCGAACTGTGGCAGCAAGCCTGTTGGGGCGGCAGCAAAGCAGCTGCGATAGTGGTGGCCGGCCAACATGTTCAGCTGGCTGAACAACGATGACGGCCGCAAGCGGCACCCCGAGATCTACAACACCGTCGTCGAGGGCCTCAAGAAGATCTACAAGGCGAAGATACTGCCGCTCGAGGAGCACTACCTGTTCCACGACTTCCACTCTCCGCCACTGGACGACCCGGACTTCGAGTCGAAGCCCATGATCCTGCTGGTCGGCCAGTACTCGACGGGGAAGACGACGTTCATCCGGTACCTGCTCGAGCGAGACTTCCCGGGAATTCGGATCGGTCCCGAACCGACGACGGACCGGTTCATCGCCGTCATGCACGGAGACCAGGAGGGCGTCATTCCGGGGAACGCTCTCGTGGTCGACCCCAAGAAGCAGTTCCGTCCGCTCGCCAAGTTCGGCAACGCGTTCCTCAACCGATTCCAGTGCTCGCAGTTGTCCTCGCCCGTGCTACAGAACATGACCATCATCGACACGCCGGGAATACTGAGCGGCGAGAAGCAGCGGGTGGACCGGGGTTACGACTTCACCGGAGTGCTGGAGTGGTTCGCCGAGCGCGTCGACCGCATCATACTGCTGTTCGACGCCCACAAGCTGGACATTTCGGACGAGTTTCGGCGCAGCATCGAGGCGTTGCGCGGTCACGACGACAAGATTCGGATCGTGCTCAACAAGGCCGACATGGTCGACCACCAGCAGCTGATGCGAGTCTACGGCGCGCTCATGTGGTCCCTGGGCAAGGTTCTTAACACGCCCGAAGTGGCGCGCGTCTACATCGGCTCCTTCTGGGACCAGCCGCTGAGGTACGACTCGAATCGCAAGCTGTTCGAGGCCGAGGAGCAGGACCTCTTCAACGACATCCAGGGGTTGCCGCGGAACGCGGCGCTACGGAAACTCAACGACCTCATCAAGCGGGCCAGGCTGGCAAAGGTATGTGTGCTGTCCCTCCGGGGTGCCCCGGGTCGAGACGTGCTTAACGAGCCCGCCCGTCTCACGCGGTAGGGGGTTGTCGCCGTCTCGTTCTTTAAAACGTTTCTGGGCAAAAGTTCAAGAAAGTGGGGCAACAGGTGTACCGGCTCGGTCGGCGTACTTGCATGACCTAAGCGCTGTCATTCGTGTCACCGTTACAAGGTCGTACCCTTGGCTGTGTTTAAACCCACCACCTGGTTAGCAATGCAGCAACATAGTTTACCTACATGTGCATTTAGACAATGAGCACTAACATCAGATAAATTACTGTTTCTGCAACTAGTGCATGGATACATTAAACCAGTGCACGTATATTGAATTAACATAGTCCTGCCGCAAACTTGTTCCCATTTCAATTCGCTTACCCCGATATTCATTTCCCCAGTAGCATACAGTTGGAAAAAGAATTGGGCCAAGATGAGATTCGTGCTCTTGTATGAACAAAGTTGATGTAGCCCAGCATGTTAACGTGCACTCGTGGACTAGCCCTGCGACTGCAATCTTTTTTTTGCCATCAATCTGTACACCAAATTGAAATAGTTTGCCTATCCCTCTCAATAGTTCTTCATGCGTAGTAATTGTATCGCATCACCATTTTGTCATTAAACATAGCCCCTGTTTGAGACAGTCGGCACTAGCATTAGGTAGCTCACACTTGCCAGTACTGAAACTAGTTTAGCATTCTATGTGTTCAACGCTTTGAAATGGTCCCTTAACAAGTCCGTTTGTTCAGTAGGATCTATTTGAAAGCAACCACGCAGGTAACTTTTTTAATAAGCCTACACACCTGTACCTGTAAACTGAGCTTGGGTTTACTTCTATAAATGATGGCTGCAGCTGTGATGAAAAATAACTTTATTTGAGGAAAGCATATTCAATATTAAGCACGAAAATTTCATGACAGGAAATAACATCGGCAAGCACTTTGGCAGTAGGAATCGTTTTGCCATTGAGGCATTTTATTGCATTTACGCTATTGTTAAACCTGCTTCACGAGATTTTCAATGACATTGCATGTTTAAGGACAATGTGTCAGAGGCCGCGCTTAGATATACCACAGGAATAGAACCTGAATAGGAACAGGAGAGTGAATGCATGCCATTGCAAATGCATTTTGCAGAGATAAACCGACCAACCAAGTTAGGAAATTGTTCGCTGCACGAATGAAAGTTTTGTTTCTAAACTGAGCCCATAGGCGAGCGGTTTCTCAGTCCTCGACTTGAATGGTTGCTGGCCATTTCGGATGTGGTCCGTCAAGTAGGTCGGAGCTTACTTTATCTTTTAGAGAAGGAGTATTGACAGGTGAGCGACCAAGATGTACCAGTGTTGTTTAAGCACATTGGTACGAGAGAGGCAGGGTATAGATTGGTTGAACTGGAGTTCTTATAGGCATAGGTAAGAGCACAATATAAATATGAATTTTAATAAAGAGAGAATGTAATAGATGTGACAAAACCTGATTAGAACAACCAAGCTAGATGTCTATTTGTGTGCTTCATTGTAAAGAGGTTGTAACCCCCTTTTCTGCCATTCTGCTGTCTCATTTTAAAGGAGAAGCCATAGTTTAGAGCTGTTAGTACTTTCTTGTCAGAGGAATGCATTGTATCGCATCAGTCACGTCTTCACCAATGTAATTTTTTCTTTCGGTATTTCCATGTAGAATGTGAGGGCAAAAGTGGGGCATTTTATTAGTGATTTTAAACATAGAAGTTTGATGCTTCATCATTAAAGGAACTAAAAGTTTATGACAGTAAACATAATTATACATTTTGTTGTATAATTGCATGAAAGTGAGAGTGCGGTATTTTCAACCTCTGGCGGAATGCACAGTTCTGCCATAATTCTCGCTCTGACTTTTTTGGAAGTTGAGAGCGAGTCGTGTGAATGGTGCACGAACTCGCAAGTTTTTTCACCCCATTTTTTCACATCTTGAGGTCTCGGAAGGCACGAATTGACTCATTGAAATTCTATAGTAAATTTGGTCAGTTTTTGTCAGTCAGACGTGACAACATAGACCATTTCACATCGAGCATACGAACGGTATCCGCCAACTTACATAACTGGTGTGCCTGATGTAAAACATGGTGACATTTATTTAAAAAAGAACCCATTTCAAAACAAAGTGAGACCAAGAAGAAATATTCAAGCATATTACCTTCGAACTAATTCTGCTTTGATTGTTTTTATGCATACTATTCAAGATAGGGCACAAGCCGTGGGAACCACTTCATGACATATGAATTGTGCTTTGGGTATTATTTTTATTTGTTTTGCCCCTGATGCAATATTGTTACGGTGCATCATCGACAGGAGCAAGCGTGGCACTTTATGTAGGTTTGCACATATGTTCAGAGCTAATGCATCTAGGTTAGTACAATGCAAATGAAAGAAACTCTTTGTCATTGACTACTCCTGCTTGGCCTGAAGTTTTGCAACTAGTAGGGCTTCAATATACACATCCCCCTCCTTTCTTGCTTCAGTTGTGCTTATCATACACATTTGTCTTGTATGTTCATATTTCAAGAACAGCTGAATGTTTGTTTTCATTTCAAAAGCCATGCTTATGGGGTTAATGGAAAACGGGGAATATAAAACCTCTACGATGTTTGCACGTGCGAAGATTTGCTGAGTAAAATGGTTTCATGTGCCTACATTCCAGAGTTTTGTTGAAGTGTGCACTTTTTGTCGTATCTAACGTATTGTGCCTACGTGCGGGCACATCACCCCGAAAATATGTACTTTGTGAGAACACGCGTTTGCCTTTTGAGCTGTACAACGTTCAGAAGACATATCTTTGTCATGACCAAGCGGCCTACTTCGAGGTCGTCATGTGTTTGCCAGCCCCGTAGATATCCATTCATTCCGAAAAGTGAGATAAGAGGTGCAGGAACCTGGAACAATAACTGCGCCGATAAGTAGGCTACCAGGAGATATTCCATATACCCTTCCGCTTTTTAGTTGAAACTTTTAATGATTCTTTTTCTGCTACTTCTTACAAATAAGTGTGAGTGTGTTGGTGGGGGGGTGACTAACAGGAAAAGAATGTGCTTCAAATGCATGAACAGGAGGAAGTCTTGATAGGTGAACCTGCCTTAGTCACTCACACAGAGATAGGTCCACCTTTCGAGAAGTCGGCTGCCTTGTCTGAAACCCTTGTAACTTTTAACACAACCTTTTGCAAGTGAACTTCAACCGTGCGCTTGATGGGGCCGATTGGTGCATTCGCAGTATGCACAGATTCCTGCTCCCTATATATGGCATTTGATTTGCAATATACCTTGGCTGTTGTTAAACATCTTGTTGACAGCCTTAAATTCGTCCTGCCTCCAAATGAAGTTTCGTGCGATTTAAACTTGTACAGGCAGTTGGAATTCTGGCGTACGTGTTTGGTGTTGCAAATGTGGCGAGAGCAGGACAGATTCCCGCCAAGGCACAATTTGTTTTGCGGTTGCTAGCTTTCAGAACTTTTTCTATTCACCTGCACAATACTAAGGGCTCCGTCGTGGCCAAGTTCGTCTGCCCGAAAGAGCCATGCTTAACTCGTTTTACGTGCAGTGTGAAACAAAGGCCTCTCCCAGTAATCGATATATCAGACTGCGTCTTTCATAAAAATATTGTAGTGTCGGCTTGCCATCTTATTGTTTGCTTTACATGGCAGCATTTTACCTCACTTCCACCGAAGCTTCTGACTGAATTGCCAGTTATCTGCCTAATGCAGCAGATGGCCCATGAAACTTCTTTAACAATCTTTCTCCTAATTTTAATCGGAAATTGGCTACACCTGCGTTGGCTCTCTAATTTCGCTTCCTTTTCCCCCTCTTTACTAATGTAGAAAGCTATTCATTTTATGTTTAACCACTTGTTATGCTTTGCTTGGTTTCTTGTCATATTTATTTGTTGACCAGCAGGAATGAGCACTCACTATTTGCAGTTCTTGAAGTAAGCGAGCTACTTACTTTTAAAGACTTTGTGCTGACCAGAGTCTTTCTATTTTGTTGAATTGTCAAAGGTTATAATTTAGGCTCTGAATGGGATATCTTGTCACGCTTTCAAATGTAGTTGGAATTTACCTGCAGATGTACTTGAAAATGAAGTCTGTTTCTGGTTCCAGCTTCTTTGATCACCTTGCAAAGGAATTTTTTTACATACGTCAGAAAGGTGGTATGTCGGACTATTCATTATGGAAGAAGATGGGGGCCGTACGTAACACAGGCTAGAGGAGAGTCCAGGTTGCGTACCGCGCCCATCCTCTTCCATAATGATCCGCTACTAACTAGCCTAAATGGCTGTTGTGCTATTATGTCGGACTAGTTGGTGAGACATTGTTATGACTAGACTCACTTTGGTTGTGTAAATCTATGCCTCACCAACGTGCTCAGCCAGACTGAAGTACAAGTTCAACTATAAGATTACTGAAAGCTGAAAAAGGTAGAGCTCTACATAAGTGAAATATAGTGGCAACATTCCGTTATGCATTTTGCAGAATACATAGCCAATCAGCTGCATTAAACTTAGTACAATATAGACTATAGTTCAGAATTTATTTTAAGTTGCAGGCTAATCCCTAACTACATTGAACTAGCGCTACAACCGTATTGTAAGTAAGATACAGGAAATGTTTTTCTTGCATTTTTTTTTCTCTGCAGTCATCAATTTTAAAGTAAACCTTTCACAATAGACTGAAATATATAAAAAGAGGGATAGTTGAGAATTAGGGCAACAGTTAAACCATTCATGCCACAGAATGTAATTTAAAGAGCAGGGATACCAGCCTGCAACCCACTTTGTGTGTGTAATGAAATATTGAGCGAGGGAACTTGTGGCAGCTGTTGTAAATTGTGACTTGAGTACATGTTACAGGCCTCTGCGTGTAAGAGCAACTCTTGTTCTGCTGTTGATTGCTCGTCACTGCTTTTTTTTGGACTTCACTAAATGAATTGGCTGTTCGTTCATGACTAAGGTACTTTTTTTTTTAATGCTGACTTTCATTGCTGAAATACCGTTGAGACCACCTTTAGCCTTATAGTAAACAGTAACTTGTGTATGAATGATTGTAGCAAAAGGCAAAAACCATCCGCGTGTTTGTCGCCTGTAGTTTTGAAGGAAATCTATGCTAACTTCGTAGGAACATCATTCTGTGACATTGTCTATTACTATGCTTCTCTGTTTACTTTGCTCCATCATTCTTCGTTGTGCTTTAGGGTACCATATTTCGATGCCCAAATATCTGACGAATAATTTGCTGGCCAGAAATACTTCACATTCTAGTCACGGAGCGAGTGAAAATTTTTTAGTTTATTTTTCATGAAATGAGTGAGGCAAAATATAAGAATTGTTATAGATGTTCTTGACACTTTTTTATTAGTCGATGCTACGATTTTGTCTTGCAGGTAGAGAGGGAGGCTGGGGTGGGGGGGCGAAGGCCCATCGAAACAAATAGGGAACTAAGCAAGGAAGGTTGGTTTGGTTTCGATCATTGTTTCTTTTTTCTGCATTGAAGTGCTGGTCGGTTAAGCGAACTTTATCACCACATTGATGCAAAACATGTTTAAACAGCAAGGATGGTGGGATAAAACTGCATATAGGCAACTGCAACCAGAATTCTCACTTGTCGCAATAATAGGCATACACAAAACAAAGCGATAATAAAAACTCGGCAAGAAACACTCATTTTAAAGCAACACAGAAGCTAGGTTTGTATTCGTAAAGTTCTTTGACACATTGTCTTCTTAGAAAGATGACGTGTGTTGTCATCGCATAATGTATGTAGTGTAGTGGACGGACGGACGTTTCGCCCCACTCATTATCATTCACTCAGAAAATGTAGCTGTCCAGTAGACGATAGTTATAGCACGAGAACAAAACGACGACACAGAGACAAGAAGGACACGTGTCCTTCTTGTCTCTGTGTCGTCGTTTTGTTCTCGCGCTATAACTATCGTCATGCCATACCAACTAGCCCAAGCTGCCACACTTCTATGTCCCGTAGAATAGGCGTGCCTGCTGTGTTTGTTTTCGACCGCGATCTCGCGTTGGTACGTTCGAGAAACGGCTCCAACAAAAAAAGATGAAGGTCGTGTGACGCGGTGAATGGCCTTGCAAATAATTCAGACGTCGAGAGCTCTCTTTTTTTTTTTTTTTTTTGCGAACGTTCCCGTTCACAGCGTAACACATCGCCGAAGACCTGACGCGTTCAGTGTGTGTCTGGAGCACCTGTTCATGTGCTAGGTCTGCGCCTCATTCACCCTGTTTTTATTAAAGACGATAATCTTTCTTGGGGACCTTCGACGGAAAAATTTTGGTCTGTCCGTCTGTGCATTTGTCTGTTTGTCCGCCCAACGATACGTCAAACGGCCGACCCCATCCGCAGCGCCCACCAATATTGCTCAAGGTTTCGCGTTCATAGTTCTGCGACTGTCAATTAAAAAGCAATCACTGCGCATATTTGAGGCGCCACAACAACGCTTCGATGTTTCGTATGTCTGCCTTTATACTAGAAGAAGCACACACAAGTAATGAGTAAGGAATGTAGCGTTTAATTTTTGTTAGTTTTTTTCCACGTTTAGTAAAAGGAGTACTGACACGATTTCGACGCATCGTAGGTGGGACTTTTTTTTTTTTTTTTCGTTCCTTTGGCATTGCGTGTTGACGCTCTCCGCATGCGTGAGCGAATAGACTGCACGGTTTAAAGTGCTTTCGTTTGATTTTAAAGTGACACTAAAGAACAAAACGCTTTTTTTTTCTCGTTTTACATAGTAAAGTACAATTTCGCAACCTCGAGAACGCCACTCTTACCGAGACTTGGTGAACGAGAAAACGCGCGAATGGAAACTGCGGACGGAGGCGCCACCTTCAGATTCCCTGCACCAAACGACGCTGTGACGTCAGATAATTTTGATGGCGTCTACTGGGTCCTGCATAGCTTCTAATCGACGAAATCGAAGTACATTGTAATCTGTGGCTATTGTATATTCGTATTTAAACAAACGTGTGTTTGGTAGGCCTCGTTTATTGTCTCGCGGACGTCGAAATATGGTTGCACAACGACAGTCACGCTGGAGCGAGGGCCACGATATATCGTACGTCGCATTGTCATCGTCGTGTACTTACTTTCTACGTGACGTCGCTTTTTTATTGTATGTTTAACTGATTCTTCAAGGCCTCTCTTATGCGAATCGTTTAGCGTCGGTTCTTTGGTCTTAGCACGGCAGGATATGTCGTTGGGAATTTTGCTCGGCATATCAAAAAAAAAAAAATAGAGAGAGAGCGTGCCTTGCCACTTAAAATGCATCCGACGTGCAGTCACGTTCAACGTGACGTTATTTAAGTCGACGACCGTGCCGTTTCATTGCGTTTACGTACAGCCGCCGGCGAAAGTCCCATAGCGACACAACAGGTCAGGTGTTTGACGGGCGCTGCGTGTCAGTTTTTCTTTTTTTTTTAAATTTTACGGGGCTTTCGGGTGCAATTCAAAGGCGTGGTCGTTTTACGTATATACGTCTCTTTTTTTTTTCCCCTCTTTTTTTTATCTTGCTGGTGTTTACAAATCCTTTAGTCACGATCTCGAATTACGATTGGCGATTGACAAGCACGTCAAAGTAGTAAAGCTTTTTCAAAAGTAACGCGTACCATACTACGAAAAAAAGTGAAGGTAGTATATAAAACGTTGTGATGCGTTTTGTGCCTATAGGTCATGACCTAAGAATTGGAAGTAACTAAATATAAATTTTTCTCTGACGCGCTCTGTCGATAAAGTGCAGCCAAATTCATGTTGTAAAGTTCAACTTCGGTGAATACAGAAATATTTTCCAGCAAATATGTTTGTATCGCTTAAAACGTGGCCGAGTTTTTTTTTTTTTTTTGCCAGCGTCGCGTGTGTCGTATGTAAGGTTTCCGGCGTGCAGTTATTTAATTCAAGCCCTGACAAATTGTAAGGCCCGTGTGCTCAGACTTGGGTGCACGTTAAAGAGCCCCAGCTGGTCGAAATTTTTGGAGCCCTCCACTACGGCGTCTCTCATAATCATATAGTGGTTTTGGGACGTTAAACCCCACAAATCAATCATCCTGACAAATTGTGTGCCCGTGACGGCGACGCTGTTGGTAGAAACAGTCTTAAAACATTGTACAGTGACTTTAGCAAGGTTTTTTCGTGTAATGCGATTACAGCGACATTTTTTGTTTTTTTTAACAGGAAACTAGCGGGACACGGCATATATCGTTCTTTGTACAGGCCGCTTCGTTGTACCCGCTATTTCGTTATACGGACAACTTCTTCGCTATAACTCACAATTCGTAATTGGCGAGGCCGTGGATGCATTTTTTGTGGCACTTCGCACGAAACAACCAAAATGGGACCCACCTTACGCGTGCATCGCGTTGTCGGAAAAGAACGCGAGAATTCTTCGTATTCATTCATTCATTCACAAAACTGTGTCCTGAAGCCCGGTCTTTTCAGACCGAGGCGGGTTCCGTCCACGTCGGTACCGTCAGGCATTTCGTCACGTATGAATTGCGACATCGCGCTGGTCGGGATTCGAACCCGCAACATCGTGCCACTGCGCTGCGGGTCTTAGGACGTAAATCCCGCAAAACTAAAAGCTACTTCCGCCACGAAAGATAAACCGCACGGTTACGATAAGTACCGTGCTTTCCAATGAATTAGAGTATTAAGTCGCCTGGCACGCCCAGATATGCAGCTGAGATACAATAAATCGATTTTTTCCTTCTTCGTCTTTTTTTTTTTTCAGCTGTATTTTATTGCTTGTAAAAATGTGTGCACACCGAACAGTGTGCGAAACGGTTTAACTGCGCCACGCCGTGTTGATTATAGTTTGTAAATCAATCAATCAATCAATCAATCAATTATTTATTTCCTTTAGATAAGGTGGAGGACAGGACCGTAAGCTCAAGAGCTTGACGAGGTCCTGACCCCGTTCACGAGTTGACAAATCAGCAGGAATGGCAGTCAATGATGCACAACAAATATGAAATAAATATATAGGTATAACATCACAAGAAAGGAATACAAAAAGTTTATGAAAACAGGTGCTAAGATAAAAAGAAAGTAGTGCAATTGTATGGTCATGAAGTGACTGTGAACATGAAAAGCAACAATAAAAAGGAAAGAATGGGCATACATTCTGAGAGATGTATCAATTGAGGATAATGCAAAATAAATGTACGGTGAGGCCTAATTGTAACTTTTATTTTGAATTGTTTGATCTCATAGGTAATACTATCGATTGCTTATCGATAATAGTACCATTGAAAGTTTATTTACACAATCGGTAGCTTAAAAAATGCTACCGATACTATTGATAGCCGATTTGCCGATAGTTTTGCTTCACTACAAGTTCGGCGATGACGAGGTTGAAAATAACGTTTCGGTGAAGTAAAACTCGCTTGTTGACACTATGGATGCTCGGTTTTGCGTCTTTGCTGGGCTGTTGCATGCATGAAACTAATCTTGGTCCGCACTCTTATGCGGAATAAAACCCCATATACACTGTTCTTTAATATATACCTCAGATTACGCTCTTATACGAAATAAAACGTCAGTTTACAGTCTTATATGATGTACACCTCCGTTTACATTCTCTGACAAAAAAAAAAAAAAAAACTCGCTGAATTTACGCTGTTACATGAAATACATCTCTTGAATTCGTATTCTCAGTGATTCTGAGTATAGGAGAAGTTCTCGGTCTTTACTAGCTTCATCTTCGGCTTGTTTCGTATTGTTCCTACTCAGCAGATGCGCGACGATGCCTTGCTGCATTCCGAAAAATTATCAGAATTCCTTAACTGAAATTAAATGGGCAGACACAGAACGCCCCACAAAGAGGGAAAAAAAAAATCCACACACAAGCGCCGTGTTTTATTTTATTTTTTTTCCTCGCTAGAGCCGAAAATACCTTTTCTGGGGTAATGTAGTACTGCTACTCATATTAAGAAGTTAAATGCTCTTTGTTATCACCTAAAACGTTACATTTTGCGTAACATTATTATCAGAATGTCCAGACGAAATTTACTGGAACGTTGAAATTTCCCATTAAAAAATAAACACCGACAATAGCGTGCGTCTGCGTGGAAAGGTCAACTCTCTTAAACACCCGAGTAGCCCTTGACGTCACAAAAATGAGTAAGCGCCGTTGAATAGAGTGTTCATGCGAACGATCTCTGTGGGAGGGACAACAGCGATGGCTGGGGGGGGGCGAAGCTGACGTTTCTTAAGCTGTGAACGTGTGTGGAAGTCTTCCAGCTCATAATTTAAAAGAGACGAGAACGGGGTAAAAAAGGTTATCGTGACATTCCGCCCTCGTACCTATACGCTGTAGCCTTTGCTACCATCTCGCCTGGGTTTTTAGGGGCTAAGCGCCTTAGAGCAGAACCCCTTTCCGTTCGCGGTTGCAGTCACGGAAATATTCGGGGCTTCAAGACAAAAAAAAAAAAATGAAAGGTTTAACAGTAGACTAATATCAAACATAGTTGTGACCGAACAATATATGACACCCACAAGCACAAATATTTTATACTAGTCAGCGGCTTGCCCGTGTGCTCAGATTTGGGTGCACGTTAAAAAACTCCAGGTGGTCGAAATTTCCGGAGTCCTTCACTGCGGCGTCTCTCGTAATCATGTGGTGGTTTTGGGACGTTAAACCCCACAAATCAATCAAATCAATTAGTCAGCGACTTCAACGTGTACGTGAAACTTAGGACCGAGTTTTGTCGTCGGCTCTTGTGTAAATTTTTTTCACTCTGTTAACATTACGTATATGGCTACTCACCCGCACAATACTAAGCGCTTCGCCCACTCGTCAAGATTCACTTCGTGGAAATGCGTAGATTTCTTTAGCGTAGTCTTCTAGCACACTATTGCGAAGTCCCCCCTCGTGAAGATGTCGTTTACCTCTGCATTAATTACTACATAATGTGAACGACGTCAGTGAACTTGGAGCGTTGCTGACTCAGTGTGACTGTGTTTGGGTGCGAGACGACGGGAACTGTTCGCGCTTCCTGCACGCCATCATCGCCACCGCACGCGTGTTCTATTTACATCCCGCCGGTGCAACAAACCCCCGTCGCCCGACTCTTTGTATAACCGTGACGCGCGTTCAACCGGCTCCCGTGTATACAAAGGGATTTCCCCCCGTATGCCTTTTCAATGAAGAAATGGAGGTGCGTCAGACAGGCAGACGAAAAGGAACTCGAGCGTCCCTTATACGGATTCGACTAAGACGAGTTCAAGGCGAAAGTCCTCTTGTTTTGCTTTGAATTCAAATTGTATTGCACGGCACGAGTATGTTGCGAGGAGGACTGGTGAAAGCTTTGACCCGCAAGTCGCGGGATCAAATCCCGGCTGCGGCGGCTGCATTTCCGATGGAGGCGGAAATGTTGTAGGCCCGTGTACTCAGATTTGGGTGCACGTTAAAGAACCCCAGGTGGTCAAAATTTCTGGAGCCCTCCACTACGGCGTCTCTCATAATCAAATAGTGGTTTCAGGACGTTAAACCCTACAAATCAATCAATCAACTGGTGAAAGCTGATAGAACAGCTTGAGGGCCCCTGACCAGCTATAATTCGCAGGATTGCATTGCGATAAAGCGTACGGCTGAGTACAACGTGCACCTAGAAATGTGTACATCTTTTAGAAGGTGGTTGCAAAAAACAAAAACAAAAGGAGGAGATTGCAATTACGGTATAGAGAAGAGGTATAAAACGCTACCCGAAGTCATCACAGTTGGCGATAGTACACAGTCCTTCGAAGTTAGCGCAAGTTTCCTTTCCACTGTTTTTTTTCTTAACTTGTTAGCTCTAATAACGTCTGTGCGGTTTCTGGTAGTTCTTATTCGGTATCTCAAATATCCTTGTGAGTGTTTACTCGCAGTGAATTAAGACGGCGGCAACTATTTATAGCAAAGTGCGCAATTCGGCGAAAGCGCGCAGCGGGAAGGTTTTTCCCACGCGAGTACTGTTCGAGGACATTGTTTTTTTTTGTTTTTTTTTTCCTTTATTCAATCGGTGCAGCTAGGAGCTCGGTCTTCCGTCTCGCGTATATGTCTGCCTGGAAAAAGACAGCGTTATGCGAAGCTCTTGTTTTGCCCGTATCTGTAGTTTAGCCTATCGCACGTAAAGTGTCGCTGTGCACAGCTCGAGAGTTACTCGAGGGCGCGGGTTCGACTCCCGGCCAGGGCGGCTGCATTTCGATGGGGGCGAAATTCAAAGAACGTCCGTGTGTTTAGCGGCACATAAAAGATACCCAGGAGATCGAAACTGATTTGGACTGCGCCCAACAATTGTGTGCCTCATAATCACATATCGTGGTTCTCAACTCACGTAACACCCCCAGTAATTAATTTTTCTATTATTATTTTTACGTGAGTCTCTTATTTCGTTCGCCGTCCGGTCTCCATCGACGCACGTTTCTCCGTCGAATCCCGGTTGCGTCTTCACTGGGTCGTGGGTTCGTGGCATTTTTGTTTCGTTATTCGTTCACTCCTGTAGGGTCGTTGGGCGATATCTCGTGTATGAGGAAAAGACAGAAAGGCAGTGATTCACGGTTCAGGTAAGACTTTTCACGACTGGTGCGGGTAGAGCAGTCCGTTTCACTCTTGCTACCACAGGGTTGCCCCGCCGCGGTGGTCTAGTGGCTAAGGAACTCTGCTGCTGACCCACAGGTCGCGGGGTCAAATCCCGGCTGTGGCGGCTGCATTTCCGATGGTGGTGGGAATGTTGTAGGCCCGTGTGCTCAGATTTGGGTGCACGTTAAAGAATCCCAGGTGGTCGAAATTTCCGGTGTCCTCCGCTATACGGTGTTTCTCACAATCATATGGTGGTTTTGTGACGTTAAACCCCACATATCAATCAATCTTGCTACCACGGGGGTGTGCAGTTTTCTACACTTACGGCGGGGGAGGGGGGTTCAACCCGGCAACCTATCCCCATCGCAGTGGGTGCATGAGTTATGAAGAAGGGTGCTGCTCACTATAGGGAGCTTTAGTGCTGGATACCCAAGCGGCTTGCGTACGCAGGACGTTGGGGCGGCGGTATTGCGCATGCGCGAAACCCCAAACATGCGTCGCAAGATCTCTGGGGCGATGGGGCCATGCGTCCGCGTGGTCCACCTTTGCAAGAACTCACGGTATTCGCACTGCGGATACTCTAGCCGTCGAGTTAAAATAAGCCAAAGTGCGAGCACTTATAGCGATTACACGGTTTCAGCCAGATTTCCAAAGCTAGAATGGCCTGGAACGTAGAAACTAAAAGGCATGTGCCAGCCCCCGACAAGCTGAATAGGTGGCGCCATCTAGCGCGGCCATGGTGAAACAAACAACCACAACTTTGTTATTGCAAAAACATTGTGCATTGTACATCTGGTGCAAAAACTGCGCAGTGGCAATGTTACAAATGACAAACCTTTTTATTCATTTTCACCTCAAAAGCATTACGCGTAAGCTAACATGTTCATGACTGCGGTTGCACGAAGTGTCACAAGATGTCGACACTGTTGTTACAGTAACCTTGTATTTTTCACTTTTTTGCGTATACCAGATTACTGTACGCAATAAAAGAGTCCTGATCACTATGTATGTTTAATTTAACATTTTAAATCATAAAAAGACTTAAATAATACTTACGCGACAAGACGCTGCGAGCGCGTGTGAACTTCGTGCGGCTTGCGTTTGCGGGCGTGCCACCGTGGCGCCAACTAAAAGACATTCCGGTTGGGTATGGGTTGGGCACGCAACGCCGCGCGCTCCCAAGCCCGCAACGCCCCAAGAGAATGCGTACCCAGCACTAAAACTCCCTAATGACCTGGCCTGCCTTTGGTCCCTACCTTGCTGAGGGTAAGAGCGGGAAAAGCCACACGTGCGCGTTGCAGCGCGTAGTGGCTTTTTGACGCGCCGACGCGCCCTCTCCCTGTGGAGAAAGGGAGAGAGTGCGCGTGCCTACGCGAAGTTGCCCGCTCTCTCCATAGAGGGCGCGGCGCCGTGTCAAAAAGCAAGCAAAAACCCACCTCGCCGGCGCGCCGCGACGGATATGTGCAGGTAGGCCTTAAACTGTTCTTGGAAGGCAGCGCGAAGTGCCATCCGCCCACGTGTCCACAGTGCCGATCACAAGGACTGTGACCAGGTCCCATTGAGGAAACGTATGGAGGCAGACTGATTGCCCCCCTTCAGATGAACTACGGGGGGGAGGTGCGCTCAATTCTACCCCTCCCGCCCACTCCTCTGTGTGTGTGCCAGTCTATGCGCTTGTGACTCGTCTAAAAATACTGGAAGGCAAAAAACGAAAAAAAAAGCACACACTATTACAGTTCTTTGTTAGAAGGCACTCGAGGTCAGCTCGTAGCCTATGAATTTTTTTCGAGGAGTGTCCGCTTGTTGAAGGCCTTGAAAAAACATATTTACATTTTTTTCTCGGTAAAATACTCCCGCCATCTAAATTTCGGGAGCCCCCCCCCCCCCCCCCTCGCGCCTACGGGCTTGCTCGAAATATATGCCTTTAGGGTGGCAAATGGCTCGTGGTCTGATTAACAGTTATCTGGTGGCAAGAAGTACCGAAAACAAAAAAAAAAGTCGAAGACAGGTTATAGGGATGAGCTGAACCTGAGTATTGCATGGATAGCTGTACTTGTACGTTGCTCGAGCAACTGAGTATAAATGAATCGGAAGGAAGGTCCATCTCGCGTTCTGCCGCGAGGTCGAACCTTGAAGCGACGCTCAACCATCGAATGTACATGTTCTTTCAACGTCATCTCATATCCATGTTCATGTAAATGACGTCTGTCTTGTCATCATCGTTAGAGTATGTCTAAGACGGAAATGTTCTGTTGAGTGTTATTGACGTTTGTGGCAATAAATTTTTCCTAAACACAAGTGGGTTTCGCGTCGATCGCGATCTGCGCATACACCGTCGCAGGCGTTCGGCGCGTTCTTTTCGGCCGATCGTCGGTCGGGTTCCTCCTCCTGCCTGCGGGGCTACAGCAGCGACGTTAACATCCCGGGGAAAAAGAAGAATCCGTTATCTCTCCGACAGAATTTCGCCGCGTTGTCTCCGCTTCCCGCCGGGTGACGTATGATCGCCAAGAACGCCTGCGTCGGTCGCGACACGTTCCCGGCTGCTCTCCGATAAACACGTATACTTCAATACACGTTACAGAACGTCGGGGCGGTCTTGCGCTTCTCCATGTATGGAGAGGAAGGCGGCTGGACGGGTGGATCTGCGGCTGGATAGGGGGATCTGCGTCGCAGCTCCGGAACTGACGTAATCGCTGACTCTGAAAGAAGGCTGTCGGTTTTATTGACAGCCGACCCTTTTCTGGTGTATTGCACCATCGTCGCGAATTCGAGACGCATTGCGGGGAAACCCAAGTGTGACGACGCCACATGTACGGGATTGCACCGTGGATCTGGCTGGCTGGCTGGGTGGGCACTTACTTGGCGACACTTGCCGATCATCGATTTGCTTCAGGCGGTGTGATTTTTATTTATTTCTTTACTTTGATTGACCGTACCCTTTCCATTGCGCCATATGCGACTGCGTGCGTTCGACAGTGAGAAATAGCTTTTCAACTAGAGACGCGTCGCCAGACGGTCTGTGTGGTCTGAGAGAAGCGTTGTGGAGTGTAAAGTGGTGTCCAGTATTGTATTGCAACACTCCGACGTAGCGAGAGATGGAAAGGAAAATGATGGGTGTAACCTTAAGAGACGAGAAGAGAGCATAGTGGGTCAGGAAACAAACCGGGGTTATGGATATATCATAGTCGAAATTAACAAGCAGGAATGGACGTGGGCCGGCCAGGTAGCGCGGTATGGGCAGGATAACCGCTGGTCATTAAGGGTAACTCACTGGACTCCCAGAGGAGGCAAGCGGGTGTGGACAGAAAGGTTGGTGGGCCGATCAGATTAGGAAGTTCGCCGCGAATATAACGTGGCAGCAGCAAGCCCAAGACCGGGCTGATTAGCAGATCATGGGAGAGGCCTTTGCCCTGCAGTGGGCGTAATCAAGCTGACGACGACGACGACGATGATGATGATGAAGTAGATAAAGAAGATAATAATAATGATGATGATGAAGATAAAGAAGATAATGATGATGATTATTATGATGATGCAAGTGGTCGATGCGGCGTCAGTCCACTGCGTATCGTGCCACTGCATGCGACACGCGCCTTTGGTCTTCGTGTAAGCAACCAGCTGCCACGATCCTTGCGAGCGCTCTCTCCTATAGCCGACATTTTCAACAGAAAGATGAAACAGGCTTACGTAGGAGTGCAAAGACTGACGTCCTTGTCTAAGCAGTGAATTATTCGAAGGTCGTAGGTTCGATTCCTGCTCACAGCTGGTAATTTTTTCATCCACTTTTCTTTCTTCTTTCTTCTTATTTACATTCCATTGGTTCTAATAACTTCCCCTGTACATTCCTTGGCATTACTGTCTGTTATATCTCATTAATATTGTGTTAAAACACGGAAATACGAGCCCTTAGGTATACACTTCTCTCCCTTATTTCATTGAACGAGGGTCTCGTACTGGCAGACTTGGTGTGTTTAGGTTGTATAAGAGGGACAATTAATCAGCTGCCCGCTCATAATAAGTTCACGTGCTACGTGACGCCAAACATGCGCATAAGAGTGTTTTCACACTCGTTGTTTGGCTTATAGATGGCGCTGACTGTCACTCCTACTTCTAAATTCACATATAAGCCCCAAAAAGTGGATGGAGGGACGGCCGCTGTGATAGCTCAGTGGTTAGAGCATCGAACGCGTTATTCGAAGGTCGTAGGTTCGATTCCTGCTCACAGCTGGTAATTTTTTCATCCACTTTTCTTTCTTCTTTCTTCTTATTTACATTCCATTGGTTCTAATAACTTCCCCTGTACATTCCTTGGCATTACTGTCTGTTATATCTCATTAATATTGTGTTAAAACACGGAAATACGAGCCCTTAGGTATACACTTCTCTCCCTTATTTCATTGAACGAGGGTCTCGTACTGGCAGACTTGGTGTGTTTAGGTTGTATAAGAGGGACAATTAATCAGCTGCCCGCTCATAAGTTCACGTACTACGTGACGCCAAACATGCGAATAAGAGTGTTTTCACGCTCGTTGTTTGGCTTATAGATGGCGCTGACTGTCACTCCTACTTCTAAATTCACATATAAGCCCCAAAAAGTGGATGGAGGGACGGCCGCTGTGATAGCTCAGTGGTTAGAGCATCGAACGCGTTATTCGAAGGTCGTAGGTTCGATTCCTGCTCACAGCTGGTAATTTTTTCATCCACTTTTCTTTCTTCTTTCTTCTTATTTACATTCCATTGGTTCTAATAACTTCCCCTGTACATTCCTTGGCATTACTGTCTGTTATATCTCATATATATATATATATATATATATATATATATATATATATATATATATATATATATATATATATATATATTTAATCCTCCTCAGTCTTAAAACCGGCTACACATGCATGTGTGTAACAGCAGTGATTTGATTACAGCCTTGCACCCTGTAAAACACGCGCCAAAGTGTGTCTACACCGTTTCACTATAAATACGCATACTGCATATGCGACGTACGCTATCTGATGGCCTCGCTGTGTTTATTATATATATCCGAAGCTTTTCCCTTTAGTTTTTTGTTCTTTTTTCTTTTTTTTTTGAGGAAGATAAAGGCGTCGTAAATATAACGTGGAGGGGGAAGTGAGCCGGTCTGCTCCGACTGTTTTATTTTTTTTTTATTTTTTTTCTTATTCGTGGAACCGGCTATATACGTCCCCATCGCTGAGAGAGTTGTGATGGTTAGACCACTACCGGGCTTTCGCTCGTGTATCTATCTGCTGGTTGTTTCCCTGGTGAGCTGCACGCTTGGTATAGCGGGTTGGTTCGGTTCGGTTACGTTCGTATCTCCTGGAAGAGCCTGCCGCGTTAGCTTTATGTGACGCAGCTTGTACGAATGCGCATTGGCTCGATAGTGCGATACATTCTAATGGGATCGTTTGTCTGTTTTTTTTTTGTTTATGCTAAAAAAGAAAACACAGTTTGCCGGGCTAAAAATTGTGAGGAAAGTAACACACTGGGTATGTAAGGTTGAGTGCACAAAAGGTTAGATGAAACTGTAATCAAGAGTAAATGTGATATTGAAAAAAAATAAATGTTAGGAATTTGTTCGGTTACATAGAGGGACACTAAAGAAAAACAATGACATAGTTTAGATGGATAAACTGCACTCCGAGAATGCCATATGTTTCAATATCCTAGGTTCATTAATAACAGAGAAAATGGAGGTTTAAATTTCATTTTTAAATTTCGCGCCGACATTACCGCGCGTGACGTCAGATGTTTCAAAATGTATTTTACGTACTTTCGTGACATTGGCTCGATGGAATTTTGCGAAACTTCGCATGCCATGGGTCTATGGCACCCACAGATTACATATGTATTTCAATTTTATCGATTAAAGGCTACGCAGGATCCAGTGGACGCCTTTCAAAAATCGATGACGTCACAATATTTGGTGCGGGAATCTCAAAATGGCGCCTCCACCCGCACTTTCTCTTCGCGCGTTTCCTCGATTACCAAGAGTCGTGTCGTGGTAAGAGTGTCAATTTTGGAATTTTTGAAAGCCCCCCCCCCCCTCAAAAAAAAAAATCCTCTTAGGATCGTCTTCACTAACCAACCTTGGCCCTTACTCACGTTTTCCTCAAGTTTCTGTACTCTGTACGTGCGTTATAAGGGCTCAGAAACGGTAACATGGTAAAATATAACGACGAGATTGGTTCGTGTATACTAGTCTATACTTTGTTCAGCAAGCGCAATAATGGCTTAAAATCGATGAGCAAAACGCGAGGTAAGGTTGAGGTTGGTTTGTGAATACGGGCCTTATAGTGTCCTTTTATTAAGGTAAATTGGTTGCGATATTTGTAGATGTATGCCGATAAAACTGCACGCGGTAGGCATTAATGATGCGTGTTTCGAAAAATACGTATAATGTAGATACGTTTTTGTTTCTCTCTCTCTTTTTTGTTTTTTTTTTGCGTAGTGCATGTATATTGTTCGGGGATCTCCTTTCAGAGCTGTATACGCAGTCGCTGCGCCAACGAGTGGGCGTATCGGAAGAGCTCCGTCGAAACGACGGCGTATATATGTGGTGTCCTTGACACCGTACAGGTATCCGATATCGCGAGCAGGCGCGCGCGAATCTTTAAGACGGTACGTACGCCCGCCCGCGTTCTTTAGCTCGCATTGTGTGCATTGTTAGACGTGCGATTAGAGAGGCTGAAGAAGACCGGCGGAACGACTTTCAAGTTCGTAACGACGTTTTGTCTGGCTAAAGGGGATGAAAACTGCTAGATAGGCTGGAATACGGCGTCGCTATTTATTTATTTATTTATTATTTATTTATTTATTTATTCATACTGCAATCCCTATTACAGAGATTTTAGCAGGGTGGTTACAGATATAATTTTCACAATGTTGGCACTCAAGAATGCATAAACCAAACAAACAAAAAATAGAACGGCGTGATGTGAACAATCAGGTCAAATTTGCTGAAAACAACTTTAAGGACGGCTCCATCACTTGGTTATTAGTTGGTCCATTCCACTGAGTTACTGTACGAGGGAAAAAGGAATATTTGAAGCAGTTATTTCGGGACCGGAAAGGGGTTATTGTAAGTTGATGCCTTTGGCGGGTGGCGTACCCAGAAGAAAAGGAAATGATATTGGAAACATCAAGCTTGTAAAGCCCTTTAATTATTTGGTAAAGAAATTGTAGTCGTATTAAACGATTTCTTTCGGTATATACAGTTGCACAGCCACCCCATTTCTGCTTCTCCCGCGACTCTCGTTCAGGGCAAAGGGTTCACCTCGGCTTCTCAGCTTGGCGCCATCACAGTGGATGGCACAGTGGTCGTAGCTGAGCATCCATAATCCAGCTTTAAGGCCCCGCCGCGGTGGTGTAGTGGCTAAGGTACTCGGCTGCCGACCCGCAGGTCGCGGAATCGAATCCCGGCTGCGGCGGCTGCATTTCTGATGGAGGCGGAAATGGTGTAGACCCGTGTGCTTAGATTTGGGTGCACTCTAAAGAATCCCAGGTGGTCGAAATTTCCGGAGCCCTCCGTCTCTCATAATCATATCGTAGTTTTGGGACGTTAAACCCCACATATCAAATCAAAATCCAGTTTTAAGGGACACAAAGAGAAATAATTAGTTGGTGTGTGATACACTGCGTAACAGTGTATCACACATGTACGATATTTGATTTTACGCCGTGGCGTCTTCACGGTTGTACAAATGCTTCCCCTCTCTCTCTCTCTCTCTCTCTCTGTGTGTGTGTGTGTGTGTGTGTGTGTGTGTGTGTGTGTGTGTGTGTGTGTGTGTGTGTGTGTGTGTGTGTGTGTGTGTGTGTGTGTGTGTGTGTGTGTGTGTGTGTGTGTGTGTGTGTGTGTGTGTGTGTGTGTGTGTGTGTGTGTGCGTGCGCGCGCGCTGTCATGTGGACAACAAATATATCTGGCGACGGAGGTTTGTCGTTGGTATGAGCCTGCCATGTTGAGGATAATTTCCCCGCTGTCGACCTATTTACTTCCAGTGCAACAAAAATTTCTCTCCGAACTGTATAGTGTTGATATGATTTGAAAATTGATTTTTTTTGTACATATAACAGAAAAAACATGCACGGAGCAAAAAGCTACGTAGCCCGGCGGAGGCTTTTGCTGCGAAACACAGTCTCGCACCAAGAAAATAAGTCACACACAACTTAAACGCAAATAGAAAACACGTATTTTAGACAAAGACGCACAATCAGCAAATTTTGATCGGGCGTACATACGTCACAAATATAAAAGAATGTATACGCATAAAAATGTAATATGTGCTCATGACGCTGACTATGCCGACGCAGTATATATGCATAGTGTATAGTATAGTATATAGTATAGTATATAGTGTATAGTGTATAGTATATATGCATAGAGACTGACTCAGAGGGGTAGTCACCGATGTATTTTCAGCCGGTTAGGCGAGCAGCGCCAGCCACACAGATTAGCTCGCGCCAGTCTATCCGCTTCGTCTTCTTCAGCTCCATGCACTAGCACGTAGCAATAGCTTCCCTGTCGTACGTAACCACACTTTGAACTCCGTGCAGCTTCGGAGATTCACGCGGATCTCGCGTGGTTCGCCTCTCTTGAATGGGTCAATTTGAAGTCCTTAAAAGACCGCCTCGGCGCCGTCGTGAACGGCGAAAAGGAAGCTTTCAGCACGAGCTCGTGTTCCCTTGATCCAAGGTCGGCTCTGCGTCGGGACAGATCCAATAGTGACGGCATATACAGACGTTGGTTTATTATCACTCTGACGCGTGGTTCTTCCGGGGCAAGTACAAGAGAGAGAGAAACATATTTCCGGTGTATAAACCGTGGCTAAACGGCCAGATATCATACGTATAAACACCGTTGACATACGATTTCATGACAGATTCCGGTTTTTCTCAGTGGTCGTCCTTGTAGCTTATCTCATCGAGGATATCGGCAGGTATCGCTTTTTTTTTTTAAGCGGGGCACTCTCAGACTATCTGTACACTGACGTATCGTTGTTTTGTACTCTAATGTATTTGCTGTTCTTGATACTTTGTACCATGCATCTGTTATTCGTATAAATTGCATTTACTCTACATGTTCTCCAGACGTTCTGCCAAGTCCGCCTAGGTGGAACAGTGGCTAATGCTCGGCTGCTAACTCCAAGATCGCGGTTTCGATTCCGGTCGTTGCGGTCGCATGTCGATGTAAACGTAATGGTGCGAAGTCGGTGAACGTGAAAGAACACCAAGTAGTCGAAATTCCCGGAGCCCCCCCCCCCCCCCCCCGTCTCCTATAATCATGTCGTGGATTTGGGACGCAAAACTCCAGGTATATTTCTTATATATGGTTTCAAGGTCACAAGCGCTGTGCCCTAGAAAACTTCCGGTCACCTCATTTACTAGCTCTATAACGTCGAAACTGAAAGCACGTTTTCAAGTTCGTTTTAAGTGTAAGAAATGTCTCTCTTTAGTTTTTCAGATAAAAGGAACGTGCCTAAAGTTTAAGACCATCTCTTATAAATTTTATGTAGCTCAAAAGAACATTGATTTGAATATATTTTGTCAAATAAAAGAAAAGTGTAGAAATTCAGCGGGCTATTTTCTAAAGCTTTTCTGGCCCACCTATGCTATTTTGTCACATCGGTGGACAAAAATGGATGTCATCAAGGGGTTGTGTCAGTAGACAATGAGAGGGTCTATATAAACTTCCTGCCAACCCTTTATTCACACAAAGCAAATGTAACCGCACTGTCGCTGCGTTGGGCGGAGCTGACGTGTGTAGTACGCAACCCTTCCGCTTGGCGGGCATCGTGCGACATCTTTCGAATTCCTTTCCATCGATCCCGGGAAGCTTTTCTCTGGGTACAGATTTTTTTTTCTAGAGAATATAGTCTTGCGCGTAGTCGGTGTTCCTTATTTTTTTTTCTTGCAATGGCCGATTGAAGTGAACCGTGAAATATTCTTAATGTTGCGTGGCACTCGTCACTATTTTGCCAGCAGTCGCTACTGGCAGAACTAATAATAAGACCATACATCCGGTTTTTTTGCCAGACGTGTTGCAGGGACTTTAGGTGGAACCAGACTGTGCACTGACTAGCATGCAGTTTTACCATTAGACAGTTATAGTATACCGGGCTTACCGGGATACCGCGTGTAGCGTCATAGCGGGATCGAAGTGCGCGTGCGCAGATACGTTACCCGTACCGCGTATAAGGTGTACGTAGTGTACGTACAACATGGCGGCGCTCTCGGACGCCCGCTTCGAAGTGATTTTGGCGTAGTTGTTTCCAAACAAACACATACACGAACTTACACAGGCTGCATGTATTCTACCCCACAGCATACAAAGATATATGTCCGTGGTGTGGGGCCACACCAACTCTGTTTCACATCACGTGGGAGTGTACGCATCACAATGAAGAACACCACAACATGAACAACACAGAGGAACAATGGGAGGCACTGCTTTCCAGCTTGGCCATTGTTGATCAGCGCTGGCTGGCCCAACGGGTAGAGATGATGGCTAGGGCCAGCGGAGCCCTGGAATAGGGGCCCGACCATTTGGAATGATCCGCGTTATGCGCAAATAAAGTTTTCTCTCTCTCTGGCGTAGTTGTTAAAAGGCTCGCCTTGTTCGCAGCAAACGACTGTTCAAAGTGGCTTCGCTTGTCTTCAGTTAGCTTCGGTGACCGAGTATTACGGATAAGATGGCGTAGTATTTGAGATCGCTTCCCATTTCGAACGCGTCTAGGCCTATTTACAAGGTCGATGTAAACAAATCGGCAACATAAGTGTTTTCGCGTGGTTCATATTTATTTACTTTTGTTATTACTAAAATAAACTTGTAATAATGCTTCCCGCAGTGATTAGGCAGATGTTCTCGTTTTCTTTTCCTTTTCACTGTTCTTTAACTTATTCACCATCCGATAGATGGCGCCACCGCTTAAACGCTATCCCGCTAAACTATAAGACGCCGTCCTCAACGCTGTGCTGCACGGTAACGCCATTCTTTCAACCTCCGCTATCACGTTCACGGTAACCTATAACTGTCTATTGCCCCGCCGCGTTGGTCTAGTGGCTAAGGTACTCGGCTGCTGACCCGCAGGTCGCGGGATCGAATCCCGGCTGCGGCGGCTGCATTTCCGATAGAGGCGGAAATGTGTTAGGCCCGTGTGCTCAGATTTTGGTGCACGTTGAAGAACCCCAGGTGGTCGAAATGTCCGGAGCCCTCCACTACGGCGACTCTCATAATCATATGGTGGTTTTGAGACGTTAAACCGCACATATCAATCAATCAATTATAACTGTCTATTGACAATATGTAACGTTTTCGTCACATATAACGTCTACCAACTCTCCCGCGTGCTACGGGGCCGGCAGTTCCGGTACAGAGTTGTACATGATATGGAAACGCTCCTCTCACTGAAGTGAAGGACATGCAAGCAATTATTTTGTACGTGGAGCTTGCACTTTATTTTGAGGTTATAGACCTACGTTACCCGTGCCTCAGGTGTCGGAATCGTGCTATCACAGCAGTTTCTCTCTCTCTCTCTCTCTCTTTTTTTTCTTTAGTGGCTTGCTCTTGACATTCGAGCGTGCGTGCGCGTGCCAGGTGCATATGCCGTTCCGCGCTGCATCTGTGGCAGAACATTCAGTGAGAATACAAGCTTTCAATGGGTCGCAAGTGTTCTGCGAAGCAGTGTGCGCGTATAATGCGGCGGCACTCGGCTGCACTGTATACAGACGGGTCCACTGTTAAAGGGAACACCTGCGTGAGCAGCACGTTTAGATTTCCTCGTCTTACGGAATCATCTATAGCGGCATAGATATGCATAAGGATACCGGTGGTTAAACTTTCCGATTCCTCTTGACACACTATTGACTTGCATGAAGGTTTGTTTCTTAATCCACTTCCTCTTAGAAGGCCAGGAATATTGATGATGTTCATTCGAGTGTTCCCTTTAACAGTGGACCGTATACTGTACACACGCTCTGTTCGACTATCTCGCGTCTCTGTTTACAAGCTTTGTAATACTTTCGAGCAATGGGAGGCACAGCTGGCCAGCTCTGACCCAGAGGTGCAGCTTGCACTTCTGCGGCACGTCAGACAGACGGCGGCAGCCAGTGGAGCCCTGGACTTGGGGCCCCACCCATCAAGCTCATGACCCCTGTCCCAAACCCTTGCAAATAATGTTTTTCCTTCCCTTCTTCCTTCCCGTTTTCGGGCGCGTGCAGCCATCGGCAAACGTATACTTGTGCCGCCGTGCGGATCGGGAAGCGACAGGATTCCTCGTGGTTGTGTATAGTCGGGTGGCGTATTGTTGACACGGTCCCGCGCGATCGAAACGCGATCCCTCTTTTCCCGCATACTATATATGCGACTACCAGGGTACGCGCGGTCTACAGTGATGTGAAGGTATGTACGTCGTTAGCGAACGCTTTGATGTACACGGCAAGACTCTCCGCACCGTACGTGGGCCCGTATTCACATAACGGCGCCGCACACGCAAAAAAAAAGACAAGGTATTGCGCAATACGAAACGTTTCTTACGACAGATTCCAGGCAAATACACTTATCTTAATGTACTTGTTACTCTTTTTGGTGTCAGCCTGAACTTATAGCACGCCTCAGCTGTTGTGAAGTTCGAAGGCGAAATTCTAGAGAGATAGAAATAACACAGACATACACGCACACACACACGCACACACACATACACACACATACATGCATACATACTTACTTACTTACATACATACATACATACTTACTTACTTACTTACATACATACACGCATACATACTTACTTACACATACACGCACACACACACAGACACACCACACATACATACGCACACACACACACACACACACATATATATATATATATATATATATATATATATATATATATATATATATATATATATATATATATATTATATATATATATAATATATGCTAAAAACAGTTCGAAGATACAGCTCGTGTGATGACTTCAAGGTGCCATATGTTGCACGCCGATTGCTGAGAGAAACAAAAGTGTTTTACTGTACCGCCCGCGGCGGTTTTCTACCAGATATGGAGAAGCGTGTAAAAAGGTATATAGTAACGCGATAGCGTTAGAGAGCTCGTGTCGCAGAAAACACGCCGCCGGCACCGGCTCCGTTGGTTGTGAGCGAAAAATCGTCTGTTCGTCTGTGACCGAAAAATCAAGTTACCGAGATAGCCGCGGGAGGTCGCTACTGTTCTCAAAATTTTCAGTGAACTACCTGAAGAGCTTTTTTTTTTCTTTTTCAGCTAGTTCAAAAGAGCGATAAAGAAATTGATCTCCGATCTGTAAAATCGCATGGCTGTGGTCTTCTTGTATTTACTCTTGGTCCCTCCTTTGTTCACCATTTTTTTATTTACTGCCCGTAAAAAAAAAAGCAGTGGTGCCAGCCATTAGTCTGTTCGTTGGCAAAAAGAAAGATAGTTTTTGTGACCTTGTAACCACATCGCTGTTACCGGCTCTACCGGGCCTAGTCGCACAAATCCAGACAGGCCTGTTTCTTTGTATTTCTTAGGCATGTGTGCCATATGTTATTATTATTATTATTATTATTATTATTATTATTATTATTATTATTATTATTATTATTAAGACACGTGCTAACACTGTTGAAGATTGTCGTATCGTCATCGAGTTCCATTGTCATCCAACCTTTATGTGCGTTGGCAGTTGTGGTCGTATGTGTGCGGACATTCCGGAGGAGGAATTGAACCGGCCATGTTGGCGTATCAGGAGTCGCCTAAACGAGCGACACCCACTCTGTTTTGTTTTTGCTTTTTTTTCTTCTTTGGCGTGTAGTGAAGTAGATCGGCTGGGTGGCATAATTCACTTACCTATATATACACAAAGCGGTTTCCGACGTTGAGGTTGTGGTTGATTTCTCGCACGAACCCGCTGTGGTATATAGGCTATGCGTATATGAGGTCAGGTGTCGCGTAGCTGATCTCTGGGGTCATTGGCTCGATTCCCTGTCACGTTGACGTTATTACGATGAGCGCCCGTGTATTTACAAGATTTGGACGCTCTTAAAAGAACCCGAGGTAATTGAAACTGTAACCCGCACTCCCCACCCACTCTATAACGGCGCGCCTCATGTGATCATATCCTGACTTCTGCCTGTATTACACCGAAATTTTACTTATTTATTTATGGTGACGTAAGTGTAAGGTGTGATGAGAGTAGGAAAGGAGTTTGTATCGAGGCATTTTGATTAGCCCCATTCTTTATTGGGGGTGCATCGTTGTGTAGCTGTCTCTCGCTACAAGGTTCATCTCTTGCACTTTCTAAACGTTTTTAAGTAAGCTATCGGTGCTTTTGTTGTGCTGTATGTGGCCAAGCAGGATACGGGGGGGGGGAGGCTGTGACGTCATCGGGAGAGGCTTTAGTCATTGAACTGGCCTATTGTATCGTAGGGATCGTGTTGTCTGTTACGCATGCGCGAATCGCGTGACTCGCTCGAATTTGCCCGCGTCGCCAAACCAAAACTGTATACAGTATGTGTATACGTGTATACCTGCTATATAAGCACTGTACAGCTTGCTGGCCATTCTGTAGCTAGCTTTATATGGACAGACTCGGAAACCGTTTGCGTTCGGACGGCACAGTTCGTGGTACGAGTTATTATTGCCGTTCCGCGAAACACCCGCCACAGGTGCAAACCGGCGCAGCAGATACGAAGAGGCGGCAACTGGGAACGCGCATGCGCACACAAGCGTGCGTCCGTCGTTGCAGCATGCGGATGTTAACTTCGTACACTGCACCGCGGCGGTTCACAGCATAGAGGTTTCCTCTAAGTACACTAGAGGGAACTCTGGCGCTAGTGTCTGTGGGAGCTGCAACGTACGGCGCTTCAGTGAGCATGGGAATGGTGGGTAGTACACACATATTTGTCTAATTTTCGTACTTCTGGCCTGCTTTTGGCTCCGTGTGTGTTCGTGTGGCTTGGTGCTGTTTTTTTTCACGAAAACATAAATTAGCAAAGTTCAGCGTTTGCGCTTCATATAACCTTATTCTTTTAGGCTTATCATTTCGAATCAAGTCACAAAGTTCAAAAGGGTTTGTTCTTTCTTTAAAAACAAAACCGAAACAAAGCAATAAACAAAGCCGCAAGTACGATTCGCCACCCGCAAGTACGAAGACTAGGCGAATGTGTGTACTACCCATCATTCCCATGGTCGCTGAATGATCGCAGCGCCAGAATTCTCTCTAGTTAATTTTAGGAGACTCTATGGTCCACAGGACCGGATTGTCTCTTAAAACTATTCCCGCAACAGCCGGCTACCGGAGACTTGCTTTTTTTTTTTTTTGCAACGTGAGCGAGGATCTGCATGTTAGAGTCACGCTATTCTATATTACCGCCGGCTAATTGCGTCGTAAATCTCGGCCACTTTGCAATTGGCTTTCAGGCCCCTTTCGCCTGTATGTTCCTGAGCCGCATTGTCGGAAGAAAAAAAAAACTGTTTGACTAACTGACCGATTGATTTATAAATGGGTTAATTGATTGGTTGATTGTTTTGTTTGATTGATAGCTCTCAATGATAGCTTCGATGCATGCTATAGTATTTCGTCGGTGGAGCAACATTCAAGACCTTTGTAACCACTGCTTCGTGAGGCTGGAAGCGTTCGTGAAGCCTTGGTGACTTTTTGCCTTCAACCTGCGGCATCGATCATCTACGTTGGACGTTTTTGATTGTCATTTTGACGTTGTAATAAGTGATTGACTACCTTGACTAAATTTATTTTAACTGCGCGCACTAGCAGTTGTAAGCCCTGGTAACGGTGGTGCACTCTCTTATGCCACGGGCGGAAGGAAAAAAGAAAAACAACGCAGGAAACTTAAACAACGATTAAATCGAAGGTTAATGGCATGTCGTTAAAAAAATTCTCAAGCAAAAACGGCTTTGGTTGTTTTGTATGTACGTTCGATCAAAAGCAACGCTGAATTTACTTTCTTGTCGCAGAAAATGCATTTTTTTCCCTGGTCAATGAGCCGCGTACATAACCTCTGACATCACTTCAGGAGTTATCTTATACCATTATGTTCCTTGGTGTCACGTAAGCATTGCGCAAGTATTTTGTTTGTTAACGTGAATTTATACGTCCCCCTAAAGTCGCCTTCCTCGGTGTCCCTTTAAGCGTTAAGCTTTCTAACGCTTCGCCTCTGGCTCCAGGAAGCACGCAGGGGTTATCGCGTTTATTACATCTTTAGGAGGTGGGGCGGGGATCGCCACTAACTAGATGATTGATAGCATATCTTGTCGTCCTGACCTTGTGTTGTCATTGCTGCTTATAAGAAGGCGTGCCCTCTTCGTAACGATTATTGACGTAAGCACGAGCGGCTTTTTTTTTTTTTTTCAGGTTGCCGCGTTCGCTCGATTTTAACTCGCATGACGCGGAGATTTAGACAAACTAATTGCTGGGCCAGTCAAGTCGTAAATTTATTGGGCCACAGTGTGGTGACGCTTGCCTTCATCTTTTTTTTTTTCGTGTTCATTGAATAAGTCAATCGATCATTTACTCAACTAATTTGCTATTTTTAAGTAACTTAATAAAGACACACGATCCCTTGTAAAACGAATCGAAAGCGAAAGACATCTATATATTATAGTCTTCTCTATACATTGTACCCTTCCGCCTATAGATAGAATTTTCTATAAATGCACTAGAGGGAACTCTGGCGCTAGTGTCTATGGGAGATGCTGCGCATGGCGCTTTATCGAGCGTGGGAATGATGGGTAGTAGTACATGGATTCGCCTAATCTACGTATTTTACGTTCCGTTTGCCTTCGCATGGCTTGAAGCTGTTTTGTCACAAAACAGAAATCGGTAATCACTTGCGTTTTACCGTCGTAATCGTTTCGGCTCAGCAATTCGAATCGGATCACGAAGTTCAAAACTGTTTGTTTATTTATTCGAAACGAAACCGAACAACTGCAACAAACGAAGCCACGAGTGCGATTCAAAGCGTGCAAGCATGAAGGCTAGGCCAATCCGT
Organism: Rhipicephalus microplus; assembly: GCF_013339725.1. Classification (NCBI taxonomy): domain Eukaryota; kingdom Metazoa; phylum Arthropoda; class Arachnida; order Ixodida; family Ixodidae; genus Rhipicephalus; species Rhipicephalus microplus. Next base: position 45,492,483 of record NC_051168.1, read on the forward strand.
GTACTAATTACCCGTCATTTCCATGGTCGCTGAACGATCGCAGTGCCAGAGTCCCCCCTCTAGGTAACTTTAGGAAACTCTATGCTTCCACCTCCCCGCAAAGCACTTTCTACACCGGCTTATGCACCGCCTCCGTGATCGGAGGCGTTCGAAAGTTTCTGCACCTTACCTGATTTTGCTCTGCCTTCGGGATCGGCCCAAAACGATGTCGTGTGACAATGTCACCAGGTAAAAATCGCGTTATGTGACGCCATAGTGACGTCACAAATTTGAGCTACGTTAGAAGTCATGGTGACATGCTGTGGTGACGTTATCACGTGGTGTTTCCCCCCTCTTTCTTTCTTAACGGTCACTTTTAGCGTTTCATTGGATGTCTAAGGCTTTTTGCCCAAAGAAGGTACTTAAAAAATATGCGCAAGTGTGTGTGGCTGAATCTAGTTTGGTGCTATAAATTGTTAGGGACTGATAACAATATTCATGCTGAAAGAAGTTACGATAAGTTTACTCATAAGCAGTTGTTAAAGCCCGATAATAACAATATATGTATTGAAAGAAGTTACGACAAGTTTACTCATAAGCAGTTGTTAAGGCTCGATAACGGTGTATGTATTGAAATAAGTTACTGCAAGTTTGCTGATAAGCAGTAAAGGCTCGGCGCAATCAAACTTGGTCATCGAATTCCGGGACTTGTTTGTACGTACGGACTCACGTTAAGGAAAAAAAAAATACAATAAAAAATCAGCGCAATCTGGGTCACCGACCTGCAGCGCTGTTCGCGCGTTCGCCATTGTTACACCACGCAGTGAAAACCGGGGGAGCAAAAAAGGAATGTTATTTATCAGTTGTGTATGCTCGCGGAGGCGTTGCAACCGACGCGCTTCTCTGCAAACACGCGGGCGTGAACGTGTCACGTGTGCATCGCAACGCGAAGAAATCTGATTGGCACTTCCTGCCTTTGTGTGTATTCCGTGTGGGCAGGCAGTTCCTCCTCGAGCTGACGCGACTCCGCGTGCACGTATACGCGGTATTACAGCTAAGTTTAGCCAACGCCTCCTCTAGAAAGATGCCTGCGGGACGGCTCGCGCTCCCAGCGGAGTTGGCCTGCCTTCAGTTTTAAACTAGCGCCGCGCGGTGGCGCTCGCGACCGACACCTGTCATAAGGCACTGTGGAATAGGGCACTGTGGAATTACAATAGGTATGATGTTGTGAGAGGAATGTGGAAAGGGGTCATGGTTCCTGGGCTGACGTTCGGCAATGCGGTCTTGTGCATGAGATCAGAAGTTCAAGCAAGATTAGAAATTAAGCAACGTGGAATAGGTAGGCTTGCCTTAGGAGCTCACGGGAATACACCAAATCAGGGAGTACAAGGTGATATGGGATGGACATCATTTGAGGGCAGGGAAGCTAGCAGCAAGATGTAATTTGAGAAGCGATTGAGAGAAATGAAGGAGGAGCGTTGGGCTAGAAAGGTTTTCAGCTACTTGTACATGAAGAATGTCGATACAAAATGGAGGAAGCGAACCAGGAAGTCTACTGGTAAATACTTAGAAAACAGCAGGTGGCCAAACCAAAAAGAACTATCGGTTAAGAAGAAAGTGAAGGAAACGGAGACTGACATGTGGAAACTGGGCATGATTAAGAAGTCCGCACTAGAGATCTATCGAACATTTAAGCAGGAAATTGCCAAAGAAAGGATCTATGATAATACTCGGGGTAGTTCTCTACTGTTTGAGGCAAGGACGGGAGTACTGTGAACCAAAACATATCGGGCCAAATACGAAGGGGTAGACACAGTATGCAGTGCGTGTGGAGAGGAAGAAGAAACTGCCGAACACTTGATAATGTTCTGTGAAGGGCTTTACCCTATAGTTCAGGATGATGGCGGAGAGTTTTTCAAAGCACTAGGGTTTAGGGACCGGGAGGGCAAAATAGACTTTAAGCAAGTAGACTTAACTAGAAGGAGGTCATCTGATTGGTGGCTAAAGTCAAGGCACGAGTGAAAATTAAACCCTTCACTGAATAGTACCAATCTTCAACCTCACTATTTAAAGGGAAAAAATAAATCTAATGGTTAGTTCACTAAGTATTACGGCTTAGTGGCGCTAGCCACCGCCTGATCTAAAGGGTATAGCCACATCTATCCATCCATCCATCCATCATCACGGCGGCGGGCGGTACCAGCTAGGCGTTTTTCATCTGCGGCCCGCAGGGGCGCGTCAGTCGAGAGCTGTTCGAGACCTGCAACTCTACACCACTGTTTCGGAGGCTATGCAAAGTGTTGCGTTGTTGCACCGTCCGCCACAGGTGACGCTAGCGACCGAGAACATTTTAAAATGAAGGAGGGAAAGGGTGTGGCAGCTGTTTTACTTCTCATGCGGCAGGCATCTAAATAGAGGAGGCGTTGGTTTAGCCAACGGTTGAATGTGAAAAAAAAGGCCCCAAAATATAAAGATGCGAGGGGAAGTATAGGGAATGTTATTATAACTACTTCTAATGTAAATGTGAAGACAGAAAAGTGGATGAATAGATTAGTTGCCGCTGACAGGGATCGAACCTGCGACCTTTTAAAAGGTAGCCAGTGTCCGTTAGTTCTCTTTAATATTGTGTATGACAAACAAAATGAGCCCTTAAATTTGAACTTCTGTCGCTCGTAAATCGTTAAACATATACAAAGTTTGATCATGTTTCCACTATCGTTTACAGTTGTTGTGTTTGTGAGTCATTGTTGTGAGTAATAGAGAGCAAGTAAATTTTAAAAAAATACAGGCAGAACATAAGGTGAACAAAGAACGCCTTGGCTACAGGGCGCCGTGTCGCGGTGGATGCTCTCGCAATGGTAGGCTTGAGGGCTGTCGGCGTTCTCTGATATCGCAGGACCATCTTTAAAATATCAAAAGTGACTTGTCTTTTAGCGTTGCCACATTTAATCATTGCTTTTATAGAAACTGCAGTCACCGTCGTTGCCTCGAGCAAGGGCAGTGTTGTGCCGCTAAGCACGCTATATATCCAACCCTTTGAGGCTGACTAATCCGCTCACGAAATTCACAACGAGCCATTCTTTTGTCCGAAACAAAGGCGAAATATTGCGGGACTCCCAAGTTTTGCCTTTAAGCGTTTAACTCGATATCGATATCCTGCCCCTATATAGTGCGTATGTCAAGCACTTGGTGCGTGAAATCTTTTCGAACATGCTATATGCACGTTGCCCTAAAGGAAATAAGCGCAGTAACGTGTGCGCATTTCGTAGTTGGTGACTGGCTTTAAACCGCGAAGTCGTCGCGATAATCGCATGTTTGGACGCCCGCTGGCAATGTAAGCTTGTAACGCGCATTATTACTGCAATAGTTGATGCTGTATTGTGTAGCATGTATATATATACAGGAAGCGTGTGTTTGTAAAGCATTTCACTGCATGTCAAAGCAGAGGAAGTTATTTTCACTGTATTTGCAAGGAGGTGCGTGGCTCTATATACATCCACTTATCACGCAGACGACCCGCTTTCGATGCCCAGTCTTACCCAGGATCTTTTAGGGGCGAAGCTCTTTAAGGCGTGGACTGTGCGTCCCCTGTATGTATCCACCTCTCGTTTAGTTCTTGCAATGTTCACTAGATGGCGGCACTGTCCCCTGTATGTAGCCATCTCTCGTTTAGTTCTTGCAGTGTTCACTAGATGGCGGTACTTGTAGCTGATGATGAAAATAATGCAAGATGTTATAAACTAGACGGCGGTACTTGTATAGTTGATGATGAAAGGTGCGAGATGTTATAAAATAGGAGCGTTGTCACATATGGCGCGTATCAATGGTTGAAGGCAATCGTTCGATTTAGTCCGGCGACGTACGCCAGGAGGGGGAGCGTTGTAATAAAATCGAGCGGGCAAAATGTACGGAGGATTCATGCTTTACAAGATTTACCACCGGAGCTTCGTCCACTCATCATCGTTCACTTCGTGGATATGGCGGCACTTTTTTATTATTTGTTTCATTTCCATCGTTCTCGATTTTTGGGTCACGCATAAGATGATGATTTTTCGCTCACCACCAACGACGCCGGAATTTCGGCGAAGCGAGCTCTCTCACGCTATCGCGTTAACACACATTACACAAAGCTATAGGTGCGATTGACGCCGCGATCATGCGAAGACTACTATTCTGTCATTCTAGCGACGCAGGCGGCGCCGTGCACCGAAGCTGCTGCACGGTGATAATCTACGACGCAGTCAGTGACGCAGTTCGGTCTCTCAGTATAGTCATAAACCAATGAACGCGTCTTCACGCTCTGCGACGCTGACGTGCGCGCTCGCGACATCACTGTCTTGTCCGCCACTTTGACGTATACCGTTGCGCCGCCTACAGTCGCTGGAACGGTCGAATAGGCAAATCCATTTGCTACTCATCATTCGCTCGGTGGCTGAATGACCGCAGCGCCTCAGTTCCGTCAGTGGGGGAAACTCTCGCGCGTCTTGCCGTGGCCTCCGCGATCGGCTGCCGGCGGCGCAACGGCGCGCCGCCGGCAGCCGATCGCGGAGGCCACGGTCTTGCACGTTGAAGGGATGCAGCAAACGTTATAGACACCCGGAAATGTGTTCTCGGGGGTTCTTTTCGCGCTTGTAGTAATGTTTGCTGCGGCATGCGTCGTGTAAGCGTTGCTCATCGTGCTCTGTAGAATAGAGACAAGGTTCGCGCAAACAGGGAAGGGTCAGTCCTGTGTATTTTTTGTTTGTCCTTTCGTTCGCTCGTGTGCTGGCTCGGCGCGAAAACGGGCCGCGGTCAACTAAAGGTGGCCAAAGCGGCACAATGCAACGGACAGGTTCGCGCAGATATGTACGCGAACGAGACGGGTATAATTGTTTACACGGTCTGCCGTTCTGGGAAATTGAGTGCGACGCTGTGTAGACGTGTATATACGAGGACGAAGGCTGGCGCATGATGTGACAGACCTCTATGCTTACATCCTTTTGCGTTTGTTTGTCTGATGTTTGTTGGACGGCGGTGTACAGACGGCACGTTGACTCGTATGCGAGTGGAGGCGATAGTTTTTTTTTTCTAGTTTATTTTTGTCCCCGCCATTTTTTTATTGACCAAGTCAGCGTAAGAAAATGCATGCAAACTCTCGGATAGCGTACGTTGGCCGTAGCTATAGCATGTACAGGGCGTCCCACATAGCTTGAGCCAAGAATTTGAAAATGGAAGACACTTCAGTGGCGAATTGAACCAAACGCGTACTACTTGCACTAGCCTGTAGGTACTCAGGCTATTGGTTATTTCTCCCCATACTAATTAATAATTCTTAATTACAATTTTTTTAAATTATGGGCTGGAAACTCAGAATATTAACACTGAGATGTAGAGTACTTTCAGAAAACCACCGACTAAATTGTTTCCTGTATACGATACGTCTAGCGCTGTTATTTTTTCCGCGTTGTAAAGAAAGCCTATAGCAGCACTATATATAGCAGTACGCTCGCGGTCCGTCACTCGGCTTCTTTACACATTTCGTGGGCTTATATATATATATATATATATATATATATATATATATATATATATATATATATATATATATATATATATATATATATATATATATATATATATATATATATATATATATATGCATCTGGATGTTGATAAGACTTGGTTGTTGACAATTCTGCTCCTCGTGGCAGTCTTGTGCCGTGCGTGAATGTTATTTCCTTGTCGTCCACTTGCACTTAGAGGGCCGGCAATGTGAACGGTGCTCATTGAGTGGCGTTCCCGTTAACAGTGGACCGTGCTGTACGTACTGTGGCAAACAGTTTATGTACATTCGTGCGTGAGTTTACATGTCTGCCTGAATACGCACATTGCGAAATGAAAAAAAAAATTGAATCAACCCCCCTCCCCCCCCCCTGCTGGTACGCCAGTTCAGGAATCATTTAAGCCATCTCTCGTAACCCCCTGTTAATATTTTGAACCAATCGAATTTCTTAATCGATTTCCCTTAAACTCGCTGATGAACGTAACAATTTAATCCGGACTGGGTCAAGCGTCGGGTGCCTTATTATATAAGCGTGCACAAACTCTGTCGCTAGCACCGCCAAGTGCATCACTGTGAAGTCGCGTATATAGGGTGCACGGCCTCACGCACGTAGTGGTAGGCTTGTCCAGTCGATCGAACTGGAATTTTTTTCGCAAATCGTATGTAAACGTACTGCATGCAGCGGGTGCTGCTGCCTTTAGTCCCCCCTTTTTTTTTTCCTATGGTAAGCAGTATGCGCGTATGCATCTGCACTAGCGGACACATCTGCCCGCTAGGGTGCGTGCACACTCGCACATGGCCACACAAACGCGAGCACACACACACGCACGCGCGCACACGCATTGCGCGCGTTAATTTTACGCCAGATACTGAATTTCGTACTTGAAGCTAAAGTTGGAATGCGGTATTATACGTCAATCTTTAAACTTCACGGCACTGCTTCGCGGTAAATCAAGGAAAGTGTTTTCACGACAGTGTGCAGTGGTAATGATTATTTTTTGTTTGTTTTTTTTTTCGGTTTGTAGGTGTGCAAGCTGGTGACGTGCATGTGCCGGTTGTATTTCATCAGCTATATGTGCAAGTGCCGGTGTTGCCGTATTTCATCACCTATAGGTGATGAAATACGACAACACCGACTGGCGTATAGGTTCATTAATTTTAAATGTCGAGTACGCCAGCGTCGGCGCGGCACTCCCAGATGCCTCGGGCGCGCTCTGAGCGGCGTTGGAAGTTATGAAAAGGCAAAGGGAAGAAGGAAGAAAAGGCGATCACGTGTGTTCAGTTGTCTTCCGCGAAGGCTAGCTCTCGTAAATGAGTGAAGCTGGGTTCGTCGGTTGCGTATACAGAAGTGAACAGCGGGGCGCGAACGACAGAGGGACTGTCTGGGCACGGCCGCTCGATCAAAAACGCATGCCGTGGTCTGGGTTTTCACGGACAGTTGTGCCGTTAATCTATGGTTATAACTTTTATAACACTGCTGACGTCGCGTACGTCCTTTGTGTTTTGTAACGTCGCGTTACTGTTAAGTGTCGTGGTTACCCACTACAGCGGCGTATACGATTTCTGGCTACGCACTGCTTTTTTTCTGTCCCATCTCTTGCGTCCTCTCGTCGTATACTATACTTGTTCGGAACCTGCGGGGTAACTGAATAAATCAAAAATGCAAAAAAAGGACTGCGAGAAACGTGTTGGCTGACAACTAAACCATTCACTCATCACATCACATCACTTTAATACCTTAAAGACCCCCATGTAGGGGGTATTACATAAGGGGTGGGTTACAGGTAAATGTACTCAGGTTTTCAAATGGAAATGTGCGTGGTGACCTTCTCTTTAAATGTTGATGGACACGTGATGGCTGGAACGTCACAGGGAAGGCCATTCCAGTCCACTGCTACACGGGGGAAAAAAGAGGCAAAAAAAGTAGTAGTGCGAGCATGTGGACGGGCAATTTGAAACGCGTGGGCAGTGCGGTGAGATATGCGCGTCGGTGGGACGATGTAGGGTGCTTGATTAAGAGGGCTGTGAAAGAACTTGTGTAGCAAACAAAGACTGGTAATGCGGCGGCGCACTGAAAGATTGGTTTTAGGAAGACAGTGATGTTGGCACAGCAGCGGGTCATTTTCGTACAGTCCCAATGGCGTATAGCCAACGTTTCCTGTCTCTTAGCCAACATTGGACACTGATTAAATTAAGAAGTTTGCAGGTATAGCGGGGCAGCAGAAATCACGGGGCCGGGTTGATTGGCGGAACATGGGAGGGGCATTTGCTTTGAAGTGAGCGTATAGTTAAGCTGATGCTGATGATGTATGGCCAAAGTTCCTGGCAAGTGCAAGCTTGTATTCTGTAGAACATTTTGGCTTACGTGTTTGTAAATTTCGTAAATTATTTGTAAGGCGAAATCCTTACATGCCTCGTCGGATTAGTAAATTCGCCATCACGTGATGACGTCATCGCGACGTCAGAAAGCCACGGCTTTGACGTCATCGTGACTCCACCACACGACATTGTCGCTTGGTCGAAGGCTTGCCGATCGCGGAGACTGTGCGAAACCATTGCAAGTGGCGCTTGCAATGCCTCAGATCCCGGAGGCTATGCAAATACGACGCTAGGAGTCGTCAGTGGGGAGAGGGGAATGAACACATCGACTGAAAAGAAAACGAAAAAGCCTTTGTCTTGAGTCGTCTCAGGCTACTGCATGAGGGCCGCTGAGAATTTTTCTTCAGTACACCGTATACATTTAAAAGGACACTAAAGAGAAACAACGACTTGGTTTAGATGTCGATAAGCTGCACTCTGCGAACTCTGACGCCGTAAGTCAAGTATCATAAGTTCATTATTATCGGAGAAAAATCGAGGTTGAAGTTTCATTTTTCAAGTTCTGTGCCGTTAATCTCCTCGCGTGACGTCAAAAATTTCAAGATGTGTTTTTCGTATTTTCGCGACATTCGCTCGACGAAATTTTCTCAAACTTCGTATGCTCGGTCAATGGCAGACACAGATGACAATGTACTTCATTTCTATGGATTAGAAGCTGCGTACGCACAAGTAGGTAGACGTTTTCAAAATCTAAGATGACGCCACGGTGTTTCGGTACGGGAATCTGGAGATGGCGTCGTCACCCGCATTTTTTTTTCTTTTGCGCGCGTTTTCTCGCTAAACCAAGCGACGTCTCGCGGTAAGAGTGGTGTTTTCGCGATTGCGAAATTTTGCTTTACGCGAAAAAAAAAAAATCGTGGCCCCTAAAATCTCGACTATCCGCCAACCGCACTGTAGCCGGGCCTAACCAGTGCTGCTATAGCATACGTCTAAATGCGGTACAGGCCAAGGACGCCACCGTTCGCTTTTCGACGTTCACAAATTGCAAGGGGTGGGGGTGGGGTATAGTTCTAAGATGTGATACCGCGTATATAAAAAAACAAAACAAAAACAAGGAAAGTGCGCCGAGGTTACCGCATTGCGGAAGGCATCACGTAGTGAGGCGTCGGCACCATACCTGTACCGGATCACTCGCATGGCCCAATCACTTAGTCTTCCTCGTCGGCTTAACTCATACCTGCCCCTCTCTCTCTCTCGAACAAACACAGAACTCCTTCCTTGCGTCGCCTTCTTTGCCAAGAAGGAATGCGATGAGCGCTTGAGAGGCGGAAGCGGTTTCTTCTTTCAAGACAAACAAGGCGTCTTGCGTTGAATAGCGGTGGCTATGCGTATAACGCAATACGTAACGTGCCCGTCGCGTTTGTTACACAATGAAAAGCTTTTGTCCTAGCTTTGGAATCACCCAAGGTATACCTGTTGATGCGGCGTACTGCCTAGAATATCAGAAGTCATAATGCACACACTGCATACCTTATATAAAGTTTTCTATAAGTACACTAGTGAAAACTGTGGCACTAGTGTCTATCGGTGGTGCAACGCATGACGCTTCCGACAGCCTGGGAATAATGGGTAGTGCACACACTTGCCTAGCCTTGCCTATAGTCTTCGTTCGTTTGTCGCGTTTGGCTTCGTGTCACCTGAATCTGCTTTGCCGCGTTACAAAGTTCAGCAAAGGTTTAGTAAGTTGCGCTTCACCACCTTCAACTCCTTATAGGCTCACGTATTTAAAGTGGGGCCTCGAAGTTGACAAAAATGGTCCGTTCTTTTATATAAAACAAAACCAAAAACGCAGCAATAAAGCCACAAGTGCGTTCGAAGCCTGAAAGTATACGAAGACTAGGCAAGGCTATAGGCAAATTTGTGTACTACCCATCATTTTTGTACTACCCATCATTTGTGTACTACCCACCATTTGTGTACTACCCATCATTTGTGTACTACCCATCGTTTGTGTACTACCCATCGTTTGTTTACTACCCATCGTTTGTTTACTACCCATCGTTTGTGTACTACCTAATATTCCCACGATTGCTGAACGATATCGCAGAGCCCGAGTCCCTCCACTGTCGGTGACAACCTAAAATTAAAAAAGTAAAGTGAACTGCTATCCATTTGTACTGCTGAATTGTTTCCCATTGACGTTTCGTGACGAAGCGACTTCAAGTCACGCGATGCCAACCGGAGCCGAAAGTACCGGAGCCGGAACCAAACTGCAGACAGATCCGCGTACTATACCGTCGTGCGTTGCAGCTCCCGTAGATGGCGCCAGAGTTCCCTCTAGTGTATTTATAGAGAACTGTATTCCGTGTAGTACCGTGTATCGGTTGTCCAGTGTCCCTTACACTAAAGACTACTTTATAGTGCATGTTCGCTAGTATTGCGGTTTCATCGCATCAACGCGAATTAGCCCAGGTACTTGAATGATGGAACCTTCGAATCTACTAAATGGTTTCAGATGGTTTCCTATGTATGTATATTTTCCTGTCTCGGAATATATGGTGGCGTGTATGAGAGGACTTGAACGCAATTCGGAATCGGCACCCTTGAAAGACCTGCAAGCATCAGTTAAACGTTATTTTCTGGTAATAGCGTACTCTCAAGGACAAACAAGAATGATGTTACAAACCCTAGTGGTCGTGAACATTGTTCACAAAAAAAATGACAAACCAAGCAAACCGAAAATAGGAGCATGGAGTCCTGTGAGTGTAATCTGTATACATTTTTTAGCAAGTGTTCACCCCCCCCCCCCCCCCCCACCGGCGCTTCCAAGAAGGTTACCCCATACGAACAGTCCCCACCTAGATTACAGACCGGCACTCGTGCACCATCTCCCCTTACCGCGTCATAATACCCCCAGTGGGTAAAGTGTGTGTGTGTGTGTGTGTGTGTGTGTGAGAGAGAGAGAGAGAGAGAGAGGGAGGGAGAGAGAGAATCGTCGTCTGCCTAGAATTCGCGCCCCAGAGGGCGTAGGCAGAAATTTTGTTTTGGAAGGAGGGGGGGGGGGCGGGAACCATCATGAAATAGACTTTTTTTTTTTTTTGCTCTGCATGCCATGGATGATGGTTGGGAAGCACGACCCTGGCTTGAATACACCCCCCCCCCCTAAAATTTAAATGTCGGATAAGCACAATCGCTGTCTGTTATCAAGGTGCATCCGCAGTACCTGTCATAGAAATAAACTTTCTCGCAAGATTCTGGCAGTTATCCTCCATAATATAGGGCTACCGAGTCTAACTCAGCACATCGTCCAGTTTTTTTTTTTTTTGTTTTTTCAGAACTCACAATTGTCGGTGGTAAGGTTGATTAGATCGGCACGAGTGATTGGTTTACTTGCACCTTGGCGTCTCATTTTTTTTTTGTTAACAAAAGAATCACGCTACTTTCTATCGCTGTGGTAAAAAAAAAAAGATTGCCAGTTCGTTATCGGGAGATATCGATAATAATTGACTCAGTTGCAACAAAAATCTGTGACAAAAAAACACTATCGGAAAGTTGTAATATGTGATTGGACGATTCGGTTATAGGCGTTGCCCGGAACTTAAAAATCAACCCACCACCCTTCCACCGATTATTCTTCATCAGTCACTTTCAACCTTTCTCCGCCGTGTGCTGCATCATTTTTTTTTTTCGCGAAGAAAATGGCACCCATAGCCCGCCGTGAAGCGACCGGTTCTTCTCGATCGAGATTAGTCTGTGCTTGCAATATACACAAGTTCGCCGGTGTTGGTTGGACGCTTTCCAACCTTGGAGCTCCGTGCTCATCGTCTCGGTACATGTGTTGCAGACCGATGGAATGAAAGGAAGACCAATGGGCTGTGTACATTGAGTCCGTAAAGGCTATTGCACGCGCATCCGAGGAGAACCCAGGAAGTTATCCTCCTACGGGCACGAAGTGAGTTTTTCTCGGTAGGAATGCAGAAAAAGGAGAGAGAGAGAGAGAGAGAGAGAGGAAAACGTAAGACCTAACGACTGTTTGCGCATGCGTTCTTCGAGTACGTGTGCCCGAGGGGTGTTCCGTATCGCATAGAATGCTCGTTTGGATTGTGAAATCTCGGACCTTGCCGAGTTGTTGCGAAAAAAATAAATAAAAGATAATAATTAAAATGAGACAAATTTCGTGAGCGAAGAACAAGGGTGTTGCGTCGGAAGAGGCGTATAGGCGTGTGTCATTTTTTTTTTTACTTCTTGGAGTGAGTCATTCTCATCTCGCCGTCTCCTCAACGGCACGTTTCTTTTATTTTTAATTATTTTAATATTCTGTGGTATTCTCTCTCAGCAGCGGCGCGCTTAATTGTCTCGCTCTGTCTAGCTTTCTTTTTTTAATTACATCACAACGTTTGCGAACTGCAGTTTATGACACAGTGTCACTGAATGTTCTCGTTAGTTACCAAATGCTCGGTTATTAATGTGCGAAAAATTGTCCGACGCAATATGCGATTACGAAATCTTATGGTGTCCCTTCGTTTGTCCACTTCCACGATCAACAATATTTGTGTGACGCTGATTACGTATGTATATATATATATATATATATATATATATATATATATATATATATATATATATATATATATATATATATATATATATATATATATATTGTGGGCATTTGTTACTTACATCGTCATCATCCCTGCATGATCACAATCACCATCATCAGCTTGTCTCTTTGTCCTCATTGCCACTCTGGGTCATCATCATCGTCATCGTCTGTGTACTGGCTCTGCCCGTTTCTTTTGCGAGCTCTTTTCATCAATTCAGAAGAAAGACCACGTAAATGGGCTGTGTTTTCGGACTCAAAACCAGCGTTAAAGTGTCTGATATCAGTTCTCCGACGCGGATGCCACGACCAGTTGACCTACCAAACCGTGAAACTTCACCACCTGTTAATACAAAAAGGCCATGACATCGTCTTTCAGTGGTTACCTGGACATTGCGGTATAGGCGGCAATGATTCTGCAGATCATGCTGCTCGCACGTCACATAAAGAAGCGAACGGTGATCCGATTCCGCTTTCAAGAGCGGATGCGGCGAGGCATATTCGTCAACTGGCCCGCAGTCTCACACTGACTGAGTGGAACACACCAAGCGTACGTCGTACAAGACTGCACTCCGGCCTCCACCCAGCCTACATCGACGTGCAGCTTCGCTTCTCTATCGCCTTTGGCTGGGAGTTGCTTTCACGAAAGCTTATACCACGTTAATCGGAATCACTGACAGTGCGGCGTGCGATGTTTGCGGCACCGACGAAAATATCGAACACCTGCTGTGCCATTGTCCTCGATTTGCCTCAGATAGACAAGTACTTGCCAACGCAATGCAGCGACTGGATGATCGGCCTCTTTCTGTGCAGGTGCTATTACAGCAACGTCCACATGCCTCGACAGCGCACAAGGCAGTGAAAGCCCTGCTGTGTTTCCTGAGAAAAACAAGCTTGTGTGAACGCCTCTGACATGAGGTAGAGTTCTACACGCTGCAGTGAAATTACTGTCAGTCTCTCCCTCACCCTTTTTTTGTTTTCCCTCTCTTCCCTCTTTCTCGTCTTTCTTGACCCCTTGCCCCGCCGCGGTGGTCTAGTGGCTAAGGTACTCGGCTGCTGACCCGCATGTCGCGGGTTCGAATCCCGGCTGCGGCGGCTGCATTTCCGATGGAGGCGGAAATGTTGTAGGCCCGTGTGCTCAGATTTGGGTGCACGTTAACGAACCCCAGGTGGTCGAAATTTCCGGAGCCCTCCACTACGGCGTCTCTCGTAATCATATAGTGGTTTTGGGACGTTAAACCTCACATATCAATCATCATTTCTTGTCCCCTTCCCTAATCCCCCAGTGTAGGGTAGCCAACCGGATGTCTTTCTGGTTAACCTCCCTGCCTTCTCCCTTTTGTTGCTTCCTTCCTTCGTCAAATAAACGCTGACGCAGCCAAGACTACCAAGACTTCATACGTGGTGGAGGTGCTGGGTATCGATTCCAGTACCTCTCGCAGCCCGTTACACCCCCTGGAGCTTCGTTCAGGCCGCCGCTTGCGCCCACAGTCAGGCAGCATGTCCCAGACCGAGCGTGCCGGCACTGATGTCATCAACCACGCACCGCCGCAAGCTGCCCCTACTTACATACACGGACATCAGCGGGAACCCCCGCTCTTCGCTGGTCTTCGGGGAGAAGACGTAGAAGACTGGCTTGATGACTACGACCGCGTAAGTGCCGCTAATAGGTGGCACGAGGCCGCCGAACTGCGTTACGTGCCTTTTTATCTGATCGGAGTCGCGAAGACATGGTATTTTAACCACGTCGTTGACTTAACCGGCTGGGCTTCCTTCCAGCAGCAGCTGCGACACGTCTTTGGGACACCAGACATTCGATCCGCCGTCGCGAAGAGGACACTCGATACTCGCCGACAACATTCCGGTGAATCGTACACTTCATACATCGAGGATGTCCTCGCACTCTGCCGGCGTGTCAATCAATCCATGCCGGAATCGGACAAAGTGTGCCATATATTGAAAGGCATTGGGCCTGTTGACTTTAATGCCCTCGTTGCGGAAAACCCAGCTACCATCGCTGATGTCGTGACGACATGCCAGCGCCTTGATGCGCTGGACTCCGTTCGCCTTCAACCGGACATTGGCGACCACCACTCCACGTCAGATGGCCATCTGCGTTACCTCATCCGGGACATTATACGCGAAGAATTGCGGTCCATGGGCTTCACACCTCCTACACCGCGACCTACACAGCCTTCGGGAATGCCCTTACGTGACATCATCAGGGAGGAACTTACATCCCTGACTGGCTCTGCGCCCGTACAGCCACCTGCTTCTCACCCTATATCCACGTACCCTCAAGTTTCTGCCATGCCTCCCAGCGACGCCCACGCGACATTGCCGCGTCCATCCTACGCGTCAGTTGCTGCCGCTCCCCCGGTGAACTACCATTCCGTGCCCCCTGACCCTTCGGCCCACCTGACCGCGCTATCTCCAGGTGCCCCGAATGCCTTCTATTCCCCACCGTGGCGCTCGTCTCGCCCTGTATGCTACTACTGTGGCTATCGCGGCCACATATCTCGTTTCTGCCGAAAGCGCCAGCAAGATGAGTGTCGGAACGACGTGCGTGAACGAGATTTGTACACCGGGGTGTCTTATCAAGGTCGGCGTTATTCGTCTCCCCCGCACCGGTCTCCATCTCCTCCTGCATCGACTGCACCACGAAACAGCCGAAACACGAGACGCTGCTCGCCTTCGCCCTTCCGCCGTTCCACTTCTCCACTTCGGCCCGCCTCATTCACCTCTGATATTCATTCGGTAAACTAAGTGATGCAGTTTGTGGAGGAAAAACTGCATTCAGAATTAGAACTGAAATTCCTCCATCAGGCCCGTGTAACATGGTTTCTGTGGTAGTGGAAGGAGTGTGAGTCGATGCTTTGGTAGACACAGGTGCGACATTGTGATACGTGCTGATTTGTGTGAACATTTAAGAAAAGTAATGACGCCTTACGATGGCCCCACGTTAGTTGATGCCCAGGGGCACGTCATTCGCCCTTCCGCGTTTTGTGCCCAGCCGTGGTGGTCTAGTGGCTAAGGTACTCGGCTGCTGACCCGCAGGTCGCGGGTTCGAATCCCGGCTGCGGCGGCTGCATTTCCGATGGAGGCGGAAATGTTGTAGGCCCGTGTGCTCAGATTTGGGTGCACGTTAAAGAACCCCAGGTGGTCGAAATTTCCGGAGCCTTCCACTACGGCGTCTCTCATAATCATATGATGGTTTTGGGACGTTAAACCCCACATATCTTCCGCGTTTTGTACTGTGCGTGTTTTCATCGACGGCATCCGCCATCATGTCCAGTTTGCTGTCCTGTCCCGCTGCTCTCAACAACTAATATATATATATATATATATATATATATATATATATATATATATATATATATATATATATATATATATATATATATATATATATATATAGACGTTGCGAGGAAGGAAGCGCACTGGCTCCGTAGCCTTCGTCACACTGACGAAGGCTGGCCCACCAGCCGAAACGTATGTGATTAATAAAGTGTTTCCTCGTTAGTCGTGCTTTTTCGCTTCCGTATATATATATATATATATATATAACGTTCTCTAGCCAGGACACTCCTCAGCTGTTGTGGAGTTCGAAGGCGAAATTCTAGAGGCCCGCGTATATAGATTTAGATTTAGGTGGTCAGAATTCGGTGTTCTCCGCTATGGTGCACTTCATAATCATATGCTGATTTTGTCACATGAAACTTAATAATTTATCACTTTTACGTGGACAATCATAGGCTTTAGTTGTTCTGACTCTCCTGCCTTTTCCCCGTACATTAAGGAGAGAGCGGAGCTGCGGACGTAAAATCTACCGGTAAGCCACATTGGCACCCTAATGAGGTTTGTAAAGTCCTGTTTAGGGCAGTGAAGTAATTTATTCCCGACTGGGAATGGCATATGTGAGGCAACACTTTCGCGGATGTATCCTATAACAAGTTACTGTGGCTGCCACTTATTTGAGCAGTTGACTGTCTGTTCCCGAAGGCTCGTTCAAACCTGCAGCTAGTACCGGTCGAGCGACCATTGGCGACTCACTGTTAGTGATGTTCACACATGCATGCGACTTACACCCGTCGCCGCACACGGAATTCGCGTCTGCTCGTGTATGTCCCGCAGTGTCAGTGCTCCGTAATACAAGCTAACGTCTTGTTCCTGCGCACCTGGTTCGGTCAGGTGCTTGCGACTGCAGTCGTGCGGCTTGAAAATCCACTGCGGGCAACAAGCCAACCGACTCAGTCGACTAACTTGGTCGTGCGACAGGATCTAGTCGCGGGTGTGAACGAGCCTTTAGCGTTTACACTTTTATGCCTCTCCGATGAGAGACGGTGTGTTGAGCTTGACGCTGTATCTTCTCTTGCAATCTCGCAGGTCCACGCGCACATCATCAGCTCGCTGCGCAAGGAGATGCCGTCCATGTTCGGCAAGGACAGCAAGAAGAAGGAGCTCATCAAGGGCCTGGGCAACCTGTACGCTGAGATCCAGCGCGAGCAGCAGATCTCGCCGGGCGACTTCCCGGACCTGCGCGAGATGCAGGAGAAGCTGGCGCAGCACGACTTCACAAAGTTCCACGCGCTCAAGCCCCGCCTGCTGGAGACCGTGGACCGGATGCTGGCCGAGGACATAGCCCAGCTGATGGCCATGATACCCCACGAACAGACCGAGCAGCGGGACGACGAACAGCGGGTCAAGGGAGGAGCGTTCGACGGGTTGGAGCAGAGTCCGTTCGGCTACGGTCGCGGAGAAGGCGTGGACGCCGGGTCCTTGGAACCAGACTGGATCGTGGCCCGGGAAAGGTTCAAGTACGACGAACTCTTCAGTTCGCTGGGACCTGTGGATGGCAAGATTTCGGGAGCGGCGGCTAAGGGCGAAATGGTGAAGAGCAAGCTGCCCAATTCGGTGCTGGGCAAAGTTTGGAAGCTGTCCGACTTAGACAAGGATGGCATGCTGGACGCCGACGAGTTCGCGCTCGCCATGCACCTCATCAGCGTCAAGGTTGCCGGACACGATCTGCCCACAGAGTTGCCAGAGCATCTGGTACCGCCGTCCAAGAGGCCATTCGCGGCTGCCTAGCCTAACCTTCGCCTTTTTTTTTTTTCAAAAGAACACATTCGTCGGAATAAAGAGAAGTTACTGTTTGTGTAAAAAAACAAAAGAGAAGAAAATATGATAGGGAAGGCGCGCGGGTTCTACTGTGTCGCCGCCTAGCGGCAATAACGTCAAGTTGTCCGGCTTAAGGATGCAGCTCGAAAAAAGAAAAGCATCGACGTATTCTCCTTCTTCTTCTGCGGTGCCGTTATTAAGGTGCGCTGTCGTTTTAACATGTCGATCAACACCCCGCCATGCGTTTTTGCAAGCAATGCGTATCGTTTATTGGCGACGACAGTGAATGATAAGCAGCGACACCTGGTGCCTGTGTAGTGGGGGAGGGCGCACGTCCCAATGAGGTTATACTACCACATTGGCACGTCCTTAACCGCGTGTGCTTTTTTTATTTTCAGTTTTTCTTACTTAAAAAAAGAGAGTTGGCTGTTACTCTGGCAAGAACTCGAGACGGGTAGTGCCGGTTGGTGCCTATGCACGTTTGGGTCCATGTTTTAAATAAAAAAAAATTGTATTTGACGCATGGAAGTGAGTCTGTTGTGATTGTGGTGGCCAAACTCGGGTTTGAGCATTCTGTGTTTTGATCCATAGCGCTGGTGCTATCGATAATGCCGAGACCAGAGCCATGGTATACCCGGTTCTGGACAACGTTTGTTTCAGCAGTGACGTAAAATTTTCGTAATGGTGACAGATTCAGCCAACGGGAGAGGTTGTAGCAGCTTTGTGGGACAATCGGAGGCAACGAAGTGGTGATAACGCTCCTGCTGTTCACGTGTTGGAACTCCCTCCCCCCTTCCAGACCCTGTCCAGTTTTCTTCCCAGAAGACTGAAGAGGAAAGCTATGTGCTGTACACTTCCGACCTTTATCACATGTGCATGGCAGCGGATTCTGGGTGTAGTTTGACGCCGTTTCGATATAGCTAGCTGCTTGTGGTAAGTTTGACTATACTAATTCAATGTGTGCCTGGCCGTCTGTGCTGTGAGCTGTCCTATCGCACTGTGCCGTGGACCTGGACAACAAGGTCTGTGGTGCGTACCTCCCAGGCAGCTAGTGGCGGATCCATAGGGGAGAGGCGGTAAGGGTGATCCCCCCCCCCCCTTTGGGGGACTACTTTCAGCACAAATTAACTACAGTATGTTATAATAGAGCTGTTGTGATAGAAATAGTAAATAAAAATGCCCCCACCTCCCCGAAGGGAATCGTGAGGAAATGCATTGCGTAGCGTCCATAACGGCGTTGCGCACGTGAGAACTCGGCGATAATTATAGCGCGGGAACAGAATGACGACAAAGAGACAAAAAGGACACGTCTCTTTGTCGTCGTTCTGTTCTTGCGGTATAACTATCGTCATGTCATACCAACTAGCCCAAACTGCCCCACTTCTGAGAACTCAGCGTTAGAAAAAAAAACGTTTTCTTTCTCTTTTTTTTTGCACCGTGCAGCCAATAGCGCTGTTTGCCGCGAGTGGCGTTTTTCTGTCGCGAGCGTTTTCAGCTCTAGTAGCTGGCGTGCACGGTTAAAATAAGTGTGCGCGTTCGCAGTTGTTGCTGACAGCCGCCGACGGCGAGGCGTGACATGGTGAAGGCTCCGGTTGCTAGAAACGCGCTCGTCCACAGCGGTTGCTATTGGAGAGGGCGGTGGATGGATCTCGACGGACGCCTGACACAGCCCGACTAAGAAATGCATTTAAAACGAAGTAATGAACACGCCCTCCCCTCTCCGGTGCTACTCCAAATGACTCCCCCCTCTCCCACGTTCGTTCTGAAACTTTAAGCGTTAGATGCTGTTGGAGACACGACATGCTTTGTCGTTTCTTGCGTGCATTTTTCTATTTATTCTTTCGCCGCATAGTGTTCATTGTCCACCACGCTGCGATGCTCTCGAGAACCGTAGCGCAGGAAGTCTGTTCGGAAGCGTTGAATGTCAAGATTTTGTGACGTCGGGTTTTAGTACACTCTAGTCAGCTCAGGCTGCGGAGTTCGCGCAGCTGTTATCAAGACCTTGATTGTTCCTTGAGTGCTCGGACGGAGAGCGCCATGGTTTGTTAGAATATACAAATTTGTCTTGTAAAAAATGGTCACTCGTGAAAAATCTGCGGCCTAGTTTCCACAAATCACTCATTCGCAGACTGGAAGTACTCGACAACACTTCTATTGCTTTCTTGAAGCATGCAGCTGACCCATCCTCAAACCAGTGACGTAGCCAGGGGCTGGCACATAAGTCCTCGTGCCCCTACTAGTCTATAGGCGCTATACCCCTACCTCCCGCTAGATTGTTTCCCCATGGTATTCAGAGCAAACAAATGACCATTTCAAGTCCCCCCCCTCCCCCGAAAAAAATGTCTGCGCCCCTGCCATGTGCAGCAGAACTGGAGGATCTTCCGAAAAGTAATAAAGTGAAATGCAGTCCCCTAGTACCTGGTCAGGTGCTCACCCTATTCTGAATAGTGTGCCAGATGATGCTGCTGGAATTGCGCACGCGAAGATTCTTTCTCTTGTTGTTTCTTTTTGCGCGTAATTAAAGTCTGATGTCTATGAAATGTACTTAAGACTGCAGTGTATCACTGGATAAATAAATATCGAGCTATGTGCCCGCTCAGTGCCAGATCTCTTGATTGGAAATTCCCCGAGCAGAGCTCGAATCTCTATTGTTCTATAACTAGTTAGGCATTAGGAGCAACACAAAAGTGAACACCCGCAATCGAGCCAGCCATCGAGCGTGGTCCGGCTTCCACGAAATCTGTGCGGCTCGGCACTCGGTCCCGACCAGACCCGTTCTGGCTGCCAGCTTGCGCACTTTTGGTGTGCATCTGCTGCGTAGCGTGGCCCAGGCTGTTCTGGACACCGGTTTCAAAACAGTCCCGGAGCTGCAAACACAAACAAAGAGGGAATAATAATAGCTCCTTCTAAACCAGGTGCCATGATCGAGCTAGCTCAGACGCGTGAGGGAGGGAAGCTGCGAGGCACCTTGACATTGACGAACTCGGACCTTTACTACATGTCAACTTCGATGATGGCGCCGAGCTGGGCATGTCACGGCAGAATTCTGTTTTTTTTTTCTTTTTTAGTGTGGAAAGCTTGTTTCATGCTGTGGTTGTGCAGTCGTTTATATGTGCGGCATAACAAAAAACAAGGGAGGGGGGAGGAGGGGCCCCTCCCCCGGCCTAACACCTCTGGGTACGTCAGTGGCGTACACTTCGGCCTTTATCGAATGGCCCGGCATTCCACTAGCACAATAAACGTATGAGTACAGTTGTCCCCTCTCGATAATTAGCGGGGAAGGAGAGAATTCACTGCTGCGCCCCCCCCCCCTTTTTCCCCACCCCTGTTTCTACATTTCCATTCTGTCCCCGGGAAAGTAGGAAACCGCCTTTGTGGAGGAGCGCGACAGAGCCATGACTGGAGTACTTTTGGATATATTACTCTTCTGTGGCGCCTCCATGCCGCGATGGAATTGCGCAAAAGCTTGCTGGTGTTGCTGTGTGGTCAACGTTGGCGGGTTGAGGTCAACGTCCTAAAGAACTCGGCCTTTGTTGCCACCATACGCGTGTCATGTATATTTGCCAAAGAAATTATGCTCATATAATCTTCAAGCAAGATCTTTCAATGAACCTATAGTGCCTAGAATATATCAATGAGGCAGTGTCTGAGACAATACCCCAAGAAACAGCCATAGTGTGTCGTACGAATACAATACTGTATGGAAAATAGCCTTTCTCAGAGTATTGGCTGGCCACAAATCTCAAAGGATGTGCTTCTGTATACAGCAAGTGCTAAAAAGACGTCACGGCCGGATGGATAAATGCATAGGCGTACCAGCCGGGAGGGGTGGGGGGCAAGGGGGGCGCAAGCCCATCCACCGAGAAAATACTGGGAGGCTGAGCCACCCCCCCACCCCCATTTTTTTTTTTGACAGTGGTCACTCTTGGCTGAACGCTGTGGAAACGAACAAGTAAGGTGTAGGTTTTACAATAGTGATTACT
Source organism: Rhipicephalus microplus (assembly GCF_013339725.1). Classification (NCBI taxonomy): domain Eukaryota; kingdom Metazoa; phylum Arthropoda; class Arachnida; order Ixodida; family Ixodidae; genus Rhipicephalus; species Rhipicephalus microplus. The sequence continues at coordinate 45,514,024 of NC_051168.1, forward strand.
CAATTATGTTCCTACGGGAGAATGAAATTGTTACGAAACTACGTTACAACATAATGAAATTTTGCCGAGACATTACAGCTTTGATAATTTTCATTATATATATATATATATATATATATATATATATATATATATATATATATATATATATATATATATATATATATATATATATATCTATATATAATATATAAGTACAGTGTCTTCTGGAAATATACTACCTAGTGTGCTGAGCGCGTGCATTCCGTCCGTACGAGAGAGGGTGGCCGCGCATGTGATGACTGCACTCAGATGCCGCAAGCGGCGCTGCGTGTCGAGAGGGTGCACGAACGCGTGAAATTCCTCTCGTCCTGTTGCTATCTATCTATCTATCTATCTATCTATCTATCTATCTATCTATCTATCTATCTATCTATCTATCTATCTATCTATCTATCTATCTATCTATGTATCTATCTATCTATCTATCTATCTATCTATCTATCTATCTATCTATCTATCTATCTATCTATCGTTTGTATGGCCTACGTCTGGGTGCCCTCACAATCACCCCCTTAACTTAGGGTCTTCGAAATACTTTGCAAGAAGAGCCAAATGTTCGTGAAACGCCAATGCTGGTTCCAGTGTTAATTTCTTGCACATATTTAGCGCCACTTCATAATCTTTCACTTAATAAAAAATTACATTAGAGTCACCTTGCATAGCATCGATTCCAAGGTTACGTGGGATCTGCGTCTTTTTTTCTTTTTTTTTTTTGCGGGCAGTAGTGGATGGCGAAATGTATGCCACGAAATGACCTTCATTTGGTATTGCAAAGCGCCAGTACTGTGAAAGCAATCGAGTAGTTTTTATACAATAAAGCTTTATGTAAAAAAAAAAAAAAACGCCCCGAAAATGCAGGAAAATAATAGTTGGCCTCGCGTGGCTCGGCCTCCTGCAGAATTCGCAGCGCTTGCGGAGCGCAAGGATTGAACGCAAATCACGGAGGAAGGAGCTTTTTCCTTCCTCCGTGACGCAAATGCACCCACTCGTACAGCAGCGCACCATGCGGGCGCTGCCGGCAGTCATCAGCTGCGGGGCCATCTCCAAGCCCGTGCTCAGACACTAGGTAGTATATTTCTAGACACTGTACTATCCACGCAGGAAGGAAAGGAACCTTTCCTTCCTCTGTGGTACTAGCAGTATTGCAGGCGCCCTCTAGCAGAGAAAGGTAACACTGCTGCCCTAGAGGAAAGAGCTCATTTCTCCAGTTTCAGTAGGGTCTAAGTCATCTTTCTATGCGCATTACTTCTACTTTTTTTCATCAATACTCTAACCGTCTCTTACTTGCTTTTATTGCGCACGCGTTTAGCTTTCCTAGTTTGTCCTTAAAACTCAAAAACCGTAAGTTCCTGTATATTATTCCTTACTTCATGCTAGCAGTATTACAGACGTTCTCTAGCAGAGAAAGGTAACACTGCTGCCCTAGAGGAAAGAGCTCATTTCTCCAGTTTCAGCAATGTCTATGTCATCTCTCTATGCGCATTACTTACCAGCGGTTCGGTTGACAGCGTTGGTATGTTTTGACAAGAGATTCCTTTTCACCTGAAGGAAATCATGAGCAAATCGCGCTTACGATGTTCATCGCTTTTCGAAATGATAGCGGCGAGTGGCCTTTGCCCAATTCCGTTGGAAACCGACCTTCTGAATGATTCGGAGCCGTGTGTGAGTGTTGGTTTTCAGCTTTCGGTTCTCGCATGGTTCTCTCCTTTATTCGCTGAGCTCCTATTCGCTGAGCTGCCTTTCTCGCTCATTGTTAATTGTCAGTTCCGGTATCTACGCACACAGAAGGGAGCTGTAAATAACGAGACGGGCCCACTATTAGTATCGTTTTTCTTTGGCCAATTATAGCGCCCAAACTTATTGCTGCCAAACACACCAGCTTGACGACAACAGCAAAGTCGTTATTTCGACGTGCAACGCGCAGTGTGTATCATGTACTTTATCTTTTTTTATCTCCTAGTTTGGATGGTTTTACATCCACGTGCAGTTTCGACTGATTAAGCTTTGTTGTGTTTTTTCTCTTTATAGTCTCTTACGCAATCATTCGATCGTTATGATGAGCAGCCAACCAGCAAGTTACGTCTAAAGCGACATAGAAGTGTGGCGATTTGGCCTAGTTGGTATGACATGACGATAGTTATAGCGCGAGAACAGAACGACGACAAAGAGTCAAGCTCGTGTCCTTCTTGTCTCTTTGTCGTCGTTCTGTTCTCGCGCTATATCTATCGTCAGGCTAAAGCGACAGTTCGACTCCGAAGAAAGCGTATGTAATGAGCATGCGTTTCAGACAACGTAGTGGTCACTGGTCATCATTAAGTGATTTTAAAGGGATGACAGGCCACCAATGAATATTGACGTGGTGAGCATAGAGAGGTAACCAGAGTGGAACTAAATATATTTAATATACAAAGATGCATATCGACACGTATAATCAAGGAAGTACCATGACCTGAATTCCGCATTTAGAATTGTGCATTATATCAGGAAGATTGAAGTAGTTCAGATTAACGTAAAGCTATTCTCTGTGCAAACGAAAAGTTATATGACTATGCAACCCCACACATACATTCACAAGCAGCTGAATTGCATTTGCACAGTGAGAGCCACCTTCAGATCTTCATAATCTTTATTACAGTATTAAGGTAGCCAATTGAGTATATATACTCATGATTATATACTCATGAATTGAGTATATATACTCATGACCTATATACTCATGATGGCCTACACAAACGAGATGCAAGCCTAGAAGAAACTACATGACACAAGCACTGTAAAGAACTGAAAGTTTTATAAGAAAGCATGGATTACAAACGGGAGGCCGGGCACGACTTCACCCCTTTGAAGAAATTTTCTGGAAATCTTATCCGTCATGGAGCTTACACACGCATGTCCCAGGAAATGTAGAGAACACTAATACATTGCCCCCCCCCCCCCCAAAAAAAAAACTAGAGCAACAACACCAGCTCTTGAAAATTTTTTCTGTTTGTATGTTCCGGGAAACAAATTTCAGCCAGCTCATTACAGAGCAAACATTTCAATGCAATGCAAACTGGATTTTTCAGACTCGTGCTAAGGGGGGGGGGGGGTTCACAAAGTATCGGACCTAACCACCTCATGCATTGGCCACCTAATTATCGCTTAAGAATTAGCGAGCGTTCACTTACATTCCATTGAATTGAACCCATTTCATATTGAGCTCAACGAAATTACCGTAGGCACAACAGTGGTACATGTGCCTCTGTTGAGAGTGGCTGTGATGCCGTAGAAAAACTCTCAAACTTCCATTTATACTTGGCATAGTAGTGCAACATCAGATTTTCCTCACTAGTGCTGTTGCTGTAAGACTTGTACTAAACAAATAAAAGTCACAGAGAAATGAGTAGGAAGACATGATATCAGCTTAAAAAAAAACACGAAAATTGGGTGAGTATGTACTGATCCATAAAAAACTGGGGAGTACAAAGCACACAAAATACACTACAAAAACTAGACAAGATGAATTATCACTACAAACTTTTTGAACCGAGTTTGAAATGAGCAATCATCTTGTGTACTTCATGTGTGGTATTTTGTCCACTGGTGCTCCCAATTACCTTCATTGGTATGATTTCTCTAAAGTGTTTTTTAGAAAAGTAAAGGTGATGAAGTGAGTGGTAATGAACATTTCTCATCAACATTGCTAATTTTATTTAACAATGTTGATGAAATGAATCCTTTACAAGTTTCTGTAGTTAGCTTTCTCACAAGAGGACCGTAAGAATGTGCTGGCTCAAATCACTGCACATTCGTCGAACAAGAAAAAATGTCTGTGAGGCTGAGGTTCCGATGAGAGGACTCGTCTTCAACAGTTGAACCGAATGTTGCATGTTTTCCTCGGGTGGCATTTCACCTGGCCCACTGTCTCCTACCTCCAGTCGGGCGGGACCACCTTGCCTATGCTCGCTCTTGTGTACGAAGTGCATGCCCTTCGTTCGCTGGAATGCAACCTAGCACATTGCTTTTTATATGTTCATGGAGCATTTTTCTCTTCTTTGAATGTAAGTAGCTGTACAATGCTTGCCCAGTGGTACTATGGCCTCCCGTTTATCAATCATTGGGGTTTAATGTCCCAGCACCACGATATGACAATGAGAGATGTAGTGGAAAGGCCGCGTAAATTTCGACCACCTGGTGTTCTTTAACCTGTACCTAAATCAAAGTGCAAGGGCTTCAAGCATTTTTGTATTCATAGAAAATGCAGCTGTGGTGACGAGGATTAGATCCCGTAACCTTTGGGGTCGGTAATTGAGCACCATACATATTAGACCACTGTTGCAGGTCTCAGATCTATCTGGTCTATCTACATTGGCTCTATAATGTCGACTGCGTGCGCGTGGTTGCACGTGATGAACACTTCTGCTCTCAAGCTTAGTATCAACTTAAAAAGTGCTCACAAATCAAACACTCCTCACATATTTGTTTCTGTATTTATTATTTTTGCATTTTGTCCAGTTCTTCACACTGTGTTGATAGCGTGTGTCACGAGCGTACTGTGTCAATAATTGTAATCATAACGACACTAAGCCACCGCTGCTTACTAATGATAGTCATCTTGAAAATTGCATAACTTTACTGCCCATACTATTCCTCGTTATTGTTATACCACTTATAATCAGGCCCACTTTCAGAAGGTGGTCCTCATGAATCGGTGAGCCACGCTTTTCAAGTTATTTGTACTTGTAACATGATTATCTTTGTAAACATTGTACATTTTGAGTATAGCTCTTGGTTTCACATGTTCAGTTCGTTTCTGACTTTACTCTTCAAAATTCAGAATTTTTTTCTTGCTTTGTAAATATGGAAGTTGGCATCATTAGGTAAAACTAGTCAGAAAGCATTATAGTAGAGATAGGTAACAAATTTAGCTTCCTGTGTACATCTATCATATACAAATGACGAACTTCACTTTGCCATTAATAGTAGATACCACATCTTCCTGTGTTTTTCACTCTTGTTTCTTTCTTTTTCAGTGTATGAACAATATGTGCCATGTTATTGCTTTTTTTGTTTTTTTCTCCAATCACATAACCAACAAAGGAGGTTAGGAGGTTTTGTTGCAAAGCAAATATTCTTTCATTAAGATATCCACCCAACTTATTGTACCAACATGGGATGGTGCGCCACCTGTGGACAGCACAGTTAACTGCAAATGTAAGCATTCTAAGGGGGGCACAATCTAATGTTGAATTCCAATGGCGGAGTCGGTGCAGCCAACCGACTTCGCGAGCGAGCACTCGACTCTAGCGTAGAGCAAATCCTCCATATCCGCCATCGGAACACAACCCGCCCTGCTCGAGCAAAACCGAAGCTGCCGCGTTACCCAGGATACCTTGCGCGTGGTCTTTTCCGCTGTCTGTCTCCCACGTGGTTTACCAACATCGCCGCATCGTTTGTTTGCTTGTTCAGCCCTATTCACCGGTGTGGAATGGATATCACGCCAAGCGTGCAACAGTTATTGTCCACGATGTCTGCTGTCGCTATCGAGTAGCAGAAGCATTGCCGCACGCTTTGCCGAGGTAGCCAAGCCGTCCATGCCGTCCGCCATTATCAACACAACTCGCGCCTCCGCGCCAGCCGTGCCCCCAAGCAGGCAAACGTGTTAAAGGAAATGCGCCACGCTGAGTTCCGGTCCATTCCACCGATTTCGGCGGAGCAGTTTTTCCTGCTCCACAGAAGGGCTCCCGCTCTGAATCCTCTCCGGCTCTCTCATTGGAACTTTTGACTCTCGCTCTCACTCTGTCATTGGAACATACCTGCTCTGAAAGGAGCAGAAAAACTTGCTCCGACTCCGCCATTGGAATTCAACATAAATGACCACATATGTCGAAAATTCCAAAATCACCATTAAAGAGCATATTCAAGCTTGTTCACACAATCTTACCACCACTGCAAGGAGCACATGTATTTTACTGTCCTCACGTATTTGTAATTGCTTTGCAATGCTATGCCACTAGGCCATATGGGGTGTTCTGCTAAAATTTTGTTCGAAATTGTTGTACTAGCACAGTATAGTGCTGCCATCTGTGAGCAACGCTTTTAACAGATATTTAAAACCTTTCACATTTGAAATGCTATAGTTCAGTGACAGTCAAACAAATCGAAGCTCAGCTGCCAATAAACATTACAGATAAGTTGTTTTTTTTTGCAAATAACAAACAAGATTGTACAATCGTTTTCATGCACTGCAAAGATATACCCTTATCCTATGTTGATTCTATCCTTAACTGCAGGACAAGGGCCTCCTAGATGTCCTGCAGCAGCTCGAAGCCCTTGTGACAGGAAATATGACTACGGCCACACCAGGTGAAATCTGTTGTAGTAGTGTTGAGGGGGGTGCTGACACCCATTTTTCAAGCTGAGTGTACACTGTCATTCGATTGACTCTGAGCGACGGTCAAGCTCAGGAAATGCTGATGTTTTATTTTGACATTAATCCTTTTATGCCTGACTTATGAAACTGCCAAAGAAAATAAAAGTTATTTCCATTTTCCAGCTTTGAATAGTAACCTTTAAATGATTCTGCAATTAGTTTATCTAAAATGCAACTTTAATGCATACTTTTATGTATGTCACAAATTCTCCATATGCCACAAAAGCGAGGACCTTGCAACAGAAGACTTGCTTCAGAACTAAGTAACATTTCCTGTTTCATCTCATAGGTGCGTACACCCCAAATAAACAAAGTTATTCAGGATCGAACTAACGTCACCCAGGCGATAAAAAACCTTTTTCAATTTCGCCAATGACTTGTGTTCTAAAAAAAAAAAGAAGCAGTGTGTTTTGTTTTCTAATTTTTCTTTGCAATACATTTGCAGAGTTCGTACCATCATCGAACTTCGTTGCAATGCTGGCAATCGGTTGGCTCGCGGCGCAAGAGAATGCTCTGGAGATTCTGTTGCAGCGGACCATTTTTTCTGCTGGGACAGGTGTAACAAAGGTGAGAGATATTAAGGCATCTTGCATTAATTATTGACCTAAGGAGTAATGTTTAGATCGTACTGTTAAGTAGTAGATTGTGTATGGGTGCACCATAAGCGGAGCCGTACTTCGCAGCACAGAAACAAGAATAAAATGTTGCATCAACTGCTGCCCTTGAAAATATTGTAATATGCGCACTTCTAGTTTTTCTGTATAGTGTAAGAGAAATCAGACACAACGCCTGTTCGCTAGGCCGGCTGTTCTTATTCTGATTTCCTCTTTCTTTGCTTCGTTCCAACTGCCCATGCCCCAGGACCTCGATGTCGGTCTTCGTCATTACAGTTGGCCATCATTGAAGTGTGTGAAGTTCTAGTTGGTGTGGCTGGCTGCATCATGGTGGTCTGTCTTGGCCTTGCTGTGACATGGCTCGCGTATCTTCCATAAGCTTGTCTGGGGGGGGGGGGGGGGCATTGGCTATTTTCCTGTGGCCGTTACTGGCCATGTCATAGTGATCGCAGTTCTCGGATGTGCTGTGGTCTGGCTTGAAATGTTCTTGATGACGATGCCTCTGGTCTGTGGTGCTGACGGCGTCGTTGTGGTCGCATAACTGAGCTGGCCGCATGCAGTTTGCGGTCGCATGCAAGATCCAATTTTTGCTGCTTTTTCACATTCATGCCTCGAGTCTGTACATACTGACCGGAGGAAGGATGCAAATGAGCTCAGACCTGTCTGCACTCCCCGCCAAGATTGACACGGGTATCGAAAGCTACATCTGTTGTGGTGCTCCTCCCTCTGAACTTGTCAACGCCTAGTCTATCAGCGATGGATACCGAGTGAGAAACAGTTGGCCATCACTGAAGTGTGTGAAGTTCTGGTCGGTGTGGCTGGCTGCATCATGGTGGTCTGTCTTGGCCTTGCTGTGACATGGCTCGCGTATCTCCCATAAGCTTGTCTGGGGGGGGGGGGGGGGGGGGGGGGGCACTGGCTATTTTCCTGTGGCCGTTACTGGCCATGTCATAGTGATCGCAGTTCTCGGATGTGCTGTGGTCTGGCTTCAAATGCTCCCGATGACGATGCCTCTGGCCTGTGATGCTGACAGCGTCGTTGTGCTCGCATGATTGAGCTGGCCTCATGCACTTTGCGGTCGCATGCAAGATCCAATTTTTGCTGCCTTTTCACATTCATGCCTCGTGTCTGTACATACTGACCGGAAGAAGGATGCAAATGAGCTCGGACCTGTCTGCACTCCCCGCCAAGATTGACACGGGTATCGAAAGCTACATCTGTTGTGGTGCTCCTCCCTCTGAACTTGTCAACGCCTAGTCTATCAGCGATGGATACCGAGTGAGAAAGCTCTTTGTTGTGGTCCATGTGTCCTAGAGGGAAACATAGTGGCAATCCAAATTAAGTGGTTCTTCTGGTGAATGAGCTCACAGGCCAAAGCTAGCGAGTATCAGCTTCTTCGGGCTGGGGATTGTGGGTGGTATTTTTATCTGGTGGCGCGGGAGTCACTGAATCCAAAAGGTGGGGCATGAAGGCCTGCTCATGGCTGGTATCGGTGTTGAGCGTGTCTCCTTCCGCGTCTGCAATTTCGTCTGTGCAGTAATTCTGGGAAACAGATGGGCAAAGTACTTCCCCTTACAAACTCTTTCTTCGAAAGAGGGCTGTTTGGTGGAGGGTAAAGGTGCATCTTCGGGACGATGTGCACTGTGGAGGTGGTGAGTTGCATATGGCCAGAGGCATTGAAAAGCGGCCGAAATACTTACCGAAATACGGTTGACCTGGGACACCATTCTGGCCAAGATTTTTGTCTCTTGCCTTCGTAGTTGTGCCAGGCTATGGCAGCATTGCAAGGCGGTCAATGGCCACCAGTCATTTTTGATGGTCTGGCCAGGCATTGTGGGTGCCAAGAGTGTTTTCCGTTTAGATCCACGAGATGGCATCATCCTGGAATATATGGAACTCCAGTAGTTATGATGCAACCACTGATGTTAATGTGGGGTGTAAAGATCTAGAAGTTTACAAGGCAATACGACCTAGCTCCTGGCAAGCAAGGTCGTCACCTGCGTGATGTCAATGGGTAGGTCGGGTGAAGAGCCAGAGGAACCAGGGGTGGCGGCTGCGGAGATAGCATGGGCCCTGGTACTCACGCCGGCGGTTGAGGCCCTGCGGTTTGAAGGTGTCAAGCTCTAAAGTTGTTGGCCCAAGTAAGCAGCTTCGCTGACGATTTTCACAGCGCTGGTTGAGCTACCGAAGAACCCTTGCCGGTGGCAGTGGAATATTTTGTCAACGCAGCTATCAGCATGACAGTGTCATCAATCAGTGAAGTACCATTGGGTTACTGAGGAGGCCTGTACACCTTACCCGGACGGTGCTTGTAGTGGAGGCAGGGAAGCGGGTGATGTGGAGGCTTGGATGCCGTCCTTGCCATACGGTGCTTTCTGCGGTGCCCGGTTTGCAGTTTCCGTGCTCGAGGAAGCGAGGATGATGTTTCTGTACTGATATCTCTGCAAGGCCGAAGACGGACGAGCACAGGTGGTTTTTGCAGTAAGACTTGGCCGGCTGTTCTTATTCTGGCTTCCTCTTTCTCTGCTTCACAACAACTGTCCCCGTGCCAGAACCTGGATACGATCTTCGTCATTTCAATTGTCATATGATCCCTGTGACATTAGTTAAGAGTAGTACTCAGAGATAGTACTTTACATATTGTAACGGGTGCAAGAGAAGAAACGTCAAAAACTAGTTTATTATGGGCGAACTTGTGCCCTGAAAATTATGTGCGAAAAGATGGAAGAGTCCGCTAGAGCATTCCAAAACAAAAACTGTTCTTCTGCCAACGCACCTTCTTCTTCGCAGCTCCAACCCACACTGACTCGTGCCCGTGAACAAGAGGCATGAGTCGTGTGGCCCCAAGCAGGAGTGCGCACAAGACTGTGGACGCTGATTCTTCATAATGTCGGATAGCGTAAACAGTCTCTGTGGTATTAGTCCCCCTTCGAAATACGCATCGTCCCGATGCGCGATGGAGGGAGGCAAACAGAGAAAGGGAGCGTTTTCATTCCCTCTCATAATAGGGCTTCATACGAACGACGTGTACGACTTCTGCGCTGTTTTGCCGCTTTGAATGGATGTGTTCATCGGCGATGACTTCGTAGTTTAGGCCATTAATTCGTTGCAGAACTATATAGGGGCCTAAGTATTGACAAAGAAGCTTTTCTGATAGGCCGCGGCGTCGTAGTGGTGTCCATATCCACACTCGCTCGCCTGGGTTGTACTGAACTTTTCTGCGGCGCAGGTTGTAGTGGCTTGCGTCCTTGTTTTGTTGTGGATGTGTTCAGTGTCGTGCCAATTGGCGTGCTTCTTCAGCCCTTTGCAGAAACTCGTCAAGCTCAGATGGCTCGTAATTGTCGTTGTCTACTGGCAACATGGCATCGAGTGTCGTAGTGACAGTGTGATCGTAGACCAGCTGAAATGGTGTGACGCGGATGATCTCCTGCACGGCCGTATTGTAGGCGAAAGTTGCGTACGGCAAGGTTTCGTCCAACAATTAATGCTCAATGTCAACGTACATCGACAGCATGTCAGCGATGGTGCGGTTCAGGCGTTCTGTCAACCCGTTGGTTTGGGGATGGTATGCAGTAGTCTTCCTATGGCTGGTGTTAGTCATTGTCATTAAGGACTGCATCAAATCAGCCGAGAACGCTGCTCCTCGATCGGTAATCATGACGAGTGGGGCTCCATAGCGAAGAACAATATTCTGAACGAAAACCTTCGCGACTTCCGTTGCCGTTCCTCGCTCAAGGCAGCCAGTTTCAGCGTATCGCGTCAAATAGTCAGTCGTAACTATTATCCACCTTTTTCCTGATGCCGACATTGGAAACGGTCCGAGGAGGTCCATTCCAACCTGTTGAAATGGAGTCGCAGGTGGCTCTATAGGCTTCAGAAGGCCGGCCGTCTTGAGGGGTGGTGTTTTGCGCCTTTGACACTCGCGACATGTCTTGACGTAATGCTTCACGGACGCGAGCAACTTGGGCCAGTAGTATTTCTGATGAATTTCGGCGAAAGTTCGACTCGCGCCCATGTGACCCGCAGACGGTTCATCATGACAGGCTTCTAAGACTTCATGCCTCTTAGCTGATGGTACAACGAGTAAGAACTTCTTCAAAATTCCTCTTGTAAAGTGCATTATCTTGGAGACAGAATGAGGATAACCCTCTCTTAAATACGCGAGCAACTTGTTCGTCCTTCCCTTCGAGATACTTTATTAATGGAAGCAGTTCCATGTCAGCCCGTTGATGTTGGGTGATTTCTGAGGTTTTTATCACACAAAGGAGTGGGAAGTTCTCTTCTTCTGAAAGAGTCGAGTGGACTGGTGAACGTGATAAGCAGTCAGCATCATCATGCTTTCTGCCAGACCTATATACGACCGTAATGTCATACTCTTGGAGCCTGAGACTCCATCTCGCAAGCCGTCCCGATGGGTCTTTTAAGCTCGCCAACCAAAAGATTGAGTGGTGGTCGCTGACGGCACGGAATGACCTGCCATAAAGGTATGGCCTGAAATTGCTGATCGCCCATATGACTGCCAAGTACTCTTTTTCGGTTGCAGAGTAGTTTCTTTCCCCTTTTGAGAGGGTGCGGCTAATGTATGCTATCACTTTCTCTTCTCTATTTTGCCATTGCACCAGACCGCACCTAGGCCAAGATTGCAGGCATATGTATGAACTTCCGTATCTGCGGTTTCGTCAAAGTGGGCCAGGATAGATGGGACTTGCAAACGTTTCTTTAGTTCGTTGAATGCACTGTCTTGTTCGGTGCACCAAATAAATGGCACGTCCTCTTTAGTGATTCTTGTGAGTGGTTCGGCAATTTTCTCGAAATTTTTCACAAACCGTCTATAATAAGCACATAAACCCAAAAATCGGCGTACCTCCTTCTTGTTTTTTGGCTTGGGAAACAGCCCCTCAGCCACAGTCTTCTCCGGGTCCGGGCCAACACCTTGAGCGCTGATTACATGACCGTGGAAACGAAGCTTCTCGAAATTAAACTTGCATTCTTCCGATTTAGTCGTCAAGCTGGCTGACTGGATAGCCTGGAGTACCGAACGTAGTCGCTCTACATGCTGTTCAAACGTTGCTGAAAACACCACAACGTCGTCCAGGTAGACTAAGCACGACTGCCATTTGAGGCCTGAAAGGACGCTGTCCATCATGCGCTGGAATGTTGCAGGCGCCTAACAGAGGCCGAATGGGAGTGCTTTAAACTGTATAGACCATCCGGGGTTACGAAAGCAGTCTTTTCACGGTCCCTTTCGTCCACTTCAATTTGCCAATAACCGCTTTTTAAATCCAATGATGAAAAATACCTTGTGTGCCGTAGCCGATCCAACGTATCATCAATACGCGGCAAAGGGTAGACATCCCGCTTGGTCACGCTGTTCAGCTTTCTGTAATCAATGCAGAATCTCAGCGTGTTGTCCTTTTTCCTCACAAGGACTATAGGCGACGCCCACGGACTGTATGACATCATCCTCTAGCATCTCTTTTATTTGGCTCTTTATGATCTCACGTTCCTTCGGTGATACTCTGTACGGATTTTGGTGTACCGGCCTTGTAGATTCATCTGTTATTATTCGGTGTTTAACAACCTGGGTCCGCCGTACTTTTGACGAGGTAGAGAAACATCCGGTGAAGTATCTTAGGAGGTCTTGAATGATTTTCTTCTCAGCTTGTGATAGATTTTGGCTGATTGCAACTCTTGCCACGACATCGGGCGCAGGTTCTGAAGTAGGTGGCCCTGACACCAGACCACATAAGTCCTTCACTGTTTGAAAACCGTGCAGGAAGGCGATAGCAGTATGCTTTGCAACATGCTGAATTTCGTTTCCAAAATTCGTGAGCAATACATCGGAACACCCACCACGTAATTGAATAATGCCTCAAACTACACAAATGCTTTTCTTGAGCAGTAGTTAGATGTTCGCATCCGCTATACCTTCAGAATCAACGAATGCTTCATATCTTACACCGACTATTACGCTGCATCGTGGCGGCACGGTAACATCACAATCTATAACACGTATTGCAGTGTATTCTGGCTCATTTGTGTCTATGGCCAGTTTGGTCGAAAAAGAGACACTAGAATTCTGCAGGTTGATTATAGCTCTGTTTCCTAGCAGAAAATCCATTCCGAGTACTAAATCTCTAGAGCGTTCCGGAAGTACAACAAAGTCAGCAACGTAAGTAGCGCCTTGAATTACGATTCTTGCGGTACATCTTCCCAGAGGTGTGATGAGATGACCCCCAGTCGTGTGTATCTGGGGTCCACTCCAAGGCGTCGGGACTTTCTTTAAATCTTTTGCGGCAGCAAAACTGACAACCGAATAATCAGCACCTGTGTCAACTAAAACAGTAAATTCACGCCCATCTACGGTAACACGTAAGTATGAAGAAATTTCGTCTTTACCTAAACTAGTTGTAGTGTTCCGCTCGTCGTTGCTGCACTGGGACCTTGACGGAGGATCTTCAGTTGGTCGAACATCAGCGCCTTGCCTCCATGAATCGCTGGCTTCAGTTTTCCTGATGGGGACTGCTTGAACGACGGTGTGTTGAGGTTGAAGGTGGGGAAGGTGAACTAAATCGTCGAGGGCTTGGTGATCGATCGCGAGTATGCGCTGGTGATCTAGGCTGATGCTGGAAACCAGCAGTTGGAAACGGATGGCCGGATAAGTAATCTTTGATTTCAACGGGTCTTTCGCCATTTCGGGGGCATGGCGCGTTTGGAGAAAACCCATGAAGACCAACTCCTCGATACGGGCACATTCTGTACAGGTGTCCAGCTTTGCCGCAGTAAAAACAGAGAGGCGTCCTGTCAAGTGTGCGGCACACGTCGCTTTTTCGTGGCCTCAAATTAGCTGGATAGTTTGAGCCACGCGAAGCCGGTCGGTAGCCACTGGGAGCTGCAAACGAAGCAGTATGCATGGCGGGCTGGTGCATGGCATCGGCGTAAGTCGGTACGGGGTGTTCCTGCAATTGCTGTTCAAGTCGAACAGGTTGCGCCTCGGGTTCGGCTTGAAGAATGGCGTGGCGAACTTCATCTCTGATCAAGGTAGTCAGAGACGAAACTGGCGTTGCGACTTGTCGAGGCAGCAGCTTCTGGAGCTCTTCCTTCACAATGGATTTCCCTCAATGCTTCGCTGCTGCTTCCCAGGTTTGCTGAGAGGACATCCGCAGGAACACTACTCGTATCATGATTGTAGTGACGGGAGCGCTGCGCCAATGCCCGCTCTAGGAGGTGCCTTCGCTGCGGAATTCAGCAACTGTACGAGGTGGGTTGCGTACCAAATCGGCAAATAACTACTGTTTGACACCTCGCATAAAGTGACGCAGCTTTTTCTCTTCGTTCATGTTCGGGTCAGCGTGTTTGAAATGGCGGGACATGTCCTCAATATACATGCCAACGCTTTCGTTCGTGCGCTGGTTTCTGGACTGTAGAGCGTTCTCCGCCTTCTCCCGACGATCGGTGCTGGCATATGTAGCTACAATTTGTCGTCGGAATTCTTCCCATGTCGGTATGAACGCTTCGTGGTCTTCATACTACGTCTTCGCAACCCGCTCGAAGTGTCCTTACCAATCCTCCACATCCTCGAACGTGTCGCCGTAGAAGGGCTCAGGCGAGCACGGTGGGGACAGAATAAGTTCCGATGATGTCACTTGGTAAGCCATCGTTCCATTGTCTGTGGACGCTGCTTGTGTTCCTGGAGCACTGGGGAGGGGTGCGAATTCAGGCGGCTCTCTTCGGAGGCGGCGGCTTGAACGCTGGTGTACCGGAGTCAGTTCGCCAGGTTCCAGTCGTTGAGGATCGGGGCTTCGCTCTCTTGTGCCAAGGGGGCTTCCAATCATACCCAGCACCTCCACCAGAATGTAACCGGTGCAAGAGAAGAAATGTCAAAAACTAGTTTATTATGGGCGAACTTGTGCCCTGAAAATTATGTGCGAAAAGATGGAAGAGTCCTCTAGAGCATTCCAAAACAAAAACTGTTCATCTGCCAACGCACCTTGTTCTTCTTCGCAGCTCTAACCCACACTGACTCGTGCCCGTGAACAAGAGGCATCAGTCGTGCGGCCCCAAGCAGAAGTGCACACAAGACTGTGGACGCTGATTCTTTATAATGTCGGATAGCGTAAACAGTCTGTGTGGCAATATGTAGAGTTCTGACGTACAGTACTCACGAGCCATATACCTACTCATAGGTATATGGCCCATGTATAGTAACTTGGGTTTTACCTTGGGTACGGAAGGGCTTGTACTTGTGGGTAGTACTTACTGGTACGGATATTACTTACAGGCAGCTCTCATTGGTGATACTTACGTGTAGTGCTTATGTGTTGCCTTTCAGCACTAGTTTATGCAAATTGAGTACTTACATACGACTAAGAAACTTCAAAGCAGGCTAATGACTGCATGTGGAGTAATGAATAAAATTTGAGTGACATAAAATTAAGAAACTTTAAGACATCCGTATGAATGAACCAACTATGTATATGGTCTTGCACTGAACTGCACACCAAGGCACTTGAGATCATTGTTATAGTAGTATGGTATAACATAGTATAGTATAGTGTAGATTGTAGTTTTGTGTCGGGTCATGCTGTGATGTGTCACGTATTGTGCTGTGTCACGTCAGCTTTTAACATATCACTGTACTATCTTACGTAAAACTACGATCTATAATATATTACACTATTGTTTTATTTATTTATTGAGTGAGTAAATAAAATAGTAGTATAGTTTAGTATAAATCATAGTTTTGTGTCAGGTTGTGCTGTGATGTGTAAATAGATAATATACACTCAAACCTCGATATAATGAACCCGTTTAGTATGAATTATCGGATATAATGAAGTGAGTGAAAGATAGTCTTGCGACAGGTATAGTCTCAAGAAGTTAACATCATAAGGAATTTTCGAATATAATGAACTTATTTTTGTGTATGATGCCACTTTGTTAAAATGAGGTTAGAGTTAGTAGTATAGTATACTATAGGTCATGGCTTTGTGTCGGGTCGTGCTGTGATATCTCCCATCTTTTCGTACTCTGTCACACGGGCTTGTGCTGTTTCATGTCATCTAGTGCTGTTGCGTCATGTTTTGATCTACCCCACGGTACTTGATTGTGTCCAGTTGCATTCTGCATTATATCCTGTTGTGTCGTATATTTCATGCACTTTGTGTCACGTTCCTATTGTTTTTTGTCGGATCATGATGTCTGATGTGCTGTGTTCTCTAATTGCATTCTTTAATGTAAAAATGGCATTCCTACCTGTTGCATTGCAGAAGCAAGACTGCCAGCAGCAGCTGCAGCCTGTCTGTGCCAACGAAAAAGCCTTGTATCCCGCCTGGTCACACCTACGCCTCAGCTTCAGGTGCCTTGCGGCTGTCATGCAACAGCATGCATCTCTACTGCACCGGGTCAGTGTATGGCTTGTATGTTACGCATGCGTGACAAAAGCTCAGGAAAAGAGGGAAACTTGAAGACATAAAAAAATTTGGGGGACTTTTAGGCTTCGCCTATAGGAGTTGAATGCGAAAGTGATAACCTGTGCCTATTGTGTACTTCAAACACTTGGCGCATGAAATCTGTTCTAACTTGCTATGCCCGCTCTGCTTGGCCCTAAGGAAATAGGCACAGTAACGTGTGTGCCTTTTGTAGTGGGTGACTGGCTTTAAACCGTGAAGTCACATGTTCTGACGTCCGATCGCAATGTACTCTTGTCCAACTGTTATTACGGCAATATTTCGTGTTGTATTGTCAGTCATGTATACAGGACACGTGTCTGTAAAGCATGAAAGTTACTTTTGCTGCATTTCGAAGCATAGGCAGATATTTTCACTGTATTTGCAAATACATGCATGGCTGTGTGGTAGAACACCCCCTTGCTTTGCAAACGACCTGGGTTCAATCCCGACGCGGACCCTGAATTTTTCATTGATTTATTTGCATCTTTCCTGATTTTTCGTTTACGCACAAGATGATGATTTTTCACTTACAACGAATGGCACTGACGCCCACATTGGAAGTTTTGTGAAACGAGCTCTTTAACGCTATCGCGTTAAAACTGATGAACACTGGGCTGTGGAGCTGACGTTTCAACAAGCGGACTTGTCTTCTTCAAGGCTGAGGCGTTCAAGAAGACACGTTCACTTGTCAAAACGTTTGTTCTAGGGACATCCTGTATTCACTAATTTTTCGTCCCTGCATACTTGACGTGCTGAATATTTTTTCTGATTTCGAGAGGTTTCAGGTCAGATTACAGAAACTGGTGTGAATTCAAAGTAATAACTCTCATTTGCAAGTTCAATTCTGCATAGTTGCATCTTTGAGAAACGTTTGAAGAAACAACAAAGGCTTCAGACAGCATGCCTCATTAACTAATGCAAATACCAATTATGACTTGCTATCAGAATTAAGGCTTATTTACATTACGAGCTAATTGAAAATAGGTAACGAAAAGAACAATTGTACTAAAAAGACATACGGTATGTCTTTTTAGTTTGATTTTCATTTTTATACTGCCTAGTTTCTCTGCCTTTCCTCTCTGGCGGCTACACCTGCATATTTGGTGTTACCAACCATTAAAATCATAGCTGAAAATTGCGCTTGTCCTGTGTTCTTAGTTTGTTTACGTGTCTTTTGCGCTTACAGAAACTAGATATTCTCTGATTTGGTGAGAACTTCTAAAAGAATGATTAAAACACCCTCAACATTATAGGTTTCAAGGCACAGTTTGGTGACAAGAAACAGACTGGTTTATTGAACATACTTCCCGAAAAAGGACTTTAAATAAGGAAGCTCCTCTTGGGATCCAGAATTGCCTAGAGAAATTGGTCTTTGGAAGTGGTATTCAGGGATTCTGCCATTGCTGATAACTTCACCGATTGTTATACGTCCGGGGTCATTGTCCTAGCCATAACAGCCCTTTACAAAACATCAGCTACTGATGGTGTTTTGTTTTTGCTCTTTTCCTCATTTCTAATTTGCATAGCCTTACAAGTTTCTAAAAGCTTTTCTTAGCTCGAAAGTTTGGTCTCTGCCTGCAGCAAGTTATCTTTTCGCCCACTTTTCCGTCTTCACGCTTATGTAACAGTCACACTACTAATGGCGTTCCTTGTACTTTCCGTGGCAACATTGTCTGTTAGTTTTCATTAATATTGTTTTTTAGCTTTGACACACACTTACGATCATTTTTGTCTTCTGAAAAGTAGACTGTTTTGTAAGTGCAACAAGGGGCAAATGTGACTTCGGGAACTTGTCAATCTTTAGAAAGGTCGAAATAAGAAAAATGCTCTTTCTCTGTCGTTCATACAAGAACCTCAAAGCCCTAAATCTTTTTGTTCTAGGAAAGCTGGAACCACACAATTACATAATCTTATTGCATTATTTGATATCTGCAGTATCAATGTAGTGAGGTTTTTTATTAAGCAGATAGAAAGAGCACGTTGCGTCAGAAACGTCAATGCTCTTAATAAAAATGGCGAGGCTTTTTCCTGCTTTTCACTTTATGAAGAAACACACGAAAATAGACACGCAACAAGGATGCTATACGGGAACACAACGCGATACAACACAGAAAGAAAGCTCTCGAAAAGCAACACCCATGCTGATTCCTACCTTGAGGTCATCTCACCGGTAAGTGCTCGGAGCTTATGCGGGGCTCGTCTGCGCAGAAGAAGCATAACGAGGGAATGTCGGCATAGCGACTATTCGGCGCAGAGCAGGGCCACGTTCAGGTGTATGCACGACGAAGCAGGTAGGGGCCGAAGACAAAGCCGGCAAAGTTGGGCAGTCTTCTCCTTTGATGCGCCGACCAGTGACTATAGCCAAGCACTCGTGCCTACATTCGACAGTTGACCTAGTGGCTGCGGTAACTTCCCGCTGGCTCCATGAACCGTCGAAGCTTTAGGTCAAGTGAAGCAGGTCGCTTCGACTCTTGATCTATGCCAGGCACTTGGGACAAACCACGATTGTGACGCTGGCGAACCGCCTCCACCCTGCTTCATCCCCAACGAACACCACCTTGCGAACTGTGTCGCACTCCTTGGATAGACTCTTCGACCTTTCATGACCGAAAGCCCTTAGAAGGAGAAGACCAAAAAAAAAAAAAGCAACGAAGTATAAACAACGGTTGGTACTGCGTGAGCGCGCGCACCTAAAAGGGAAGCATGAGGCGGGGGACCCGAACGGCGATTGGCGCGGGAGCAGCTACGAGCTGTGATTGTTGACGTGGGCTTGGCAGGAGAAGCTCGCATCGCCAGCAAGAGCACTGGCGGCGGGAGCAGCAGGACATCGACTCTGTGACGAGGGCATCCCGAGAGGCAGACGGAGACCTCAACCTGCTTCGAGGGAGGCTGCTCCGGATGCAGCAGCCATGCACAGCAAGCACCGATATTCCTGGCGCCAGCCCCCGAAAGCAGTCTTCAAGCTGCCGAAAGCAGTCTTCAAGGGCCACCCATGGTCCCTAGGCCCAACCACCGAGGCATCCACCATGTCACCAACATCAGGCAATGACGGCGACAAGTGACCATATCAGCAGTGGCAGGGACGGCGACGTTCGTCGAGAGCATCGAGAACCTTGAGAGTGACGCAGCATGGCCTATCCCGGACTTGACTAGCCTCGAATCGGCTTGGTCAAGTAAAGTCGGCATGAATCGTAAAGCTATAGTTACCTGACGATGATTAGGACAGTTTAGAATGTGAAGGGATTTGTTGGGAGATATACTCTGAGAGCTATTACTGTTTGTGCTGTACATTTTTGAATGTATTGTAAAAGTACCGTGAGTGCTTAATAAATGGGTTTTGTTGTTAACGGAGTGATGTCTCAGTTCATCGCCCGCAGCAGCAGCCAGTAATTTATGACAGCCTCCCCTTGGAGCTCACTGGGTTGCCACGTCAACAAGTGATTGGCCCCTGCAACCTTCTTGGTAATTGCTGATGGGCCCACTTTTACCTTGTTGACGTAGCACCCTCGTGTGTATGTTCATCATCGTTGTCTTCACTTGGTTTCTGTTTGTGTGTGCGCTGCTTGTCTTCTTACTTTCGGTGTCACGCACTTTTCGAAGGCACTCACTTACCGTGTGCACTGTACTCATCACAATCAAATACATAGATTTTGCTGAATGAAATTATATTTCAACAGAGTCTATGCGATCACTTCACTAAAAATGTGATCAAATACAGTTTTTACGATTAATTCATTTAAAAAGAATTGTATGGTCTACACAAAAACTGGGATAATATTTGATGTAGGTACCTGAAAGTAAATTATTATGAGTAAAGTAATTATTATTATTAAATTATGAGGTTTTCAAAATCCCAACCTAAATAATAAAGGGTCTTATGTTTTATTCTTTTGCTACCAAAAGAAAGAAAAAAAAAACTTGGCAAATTCATTGGAACATTTTTTCCCCCCATTCACAGAAGCTTTCTTTCCCTCAATGATATGGTACCATTTGTTCAATTCGGTGCCATTCCTTTACGTCACTAATAGCATAGAAAGTTATATTGAAGGTGGCTTCATTGCATGGCAATAGAATAAAAAAATGGCAATAATATGAAAGTCTGGAAAAAAATGTTTAGAATGAACAAGTGTGGTCATCTAGTGTCAAGAAACGCAAGTATGGTTTGTATAGTCGTCATTGGTTTCGTGTGAAACCAGTTTTTGTTGATGACTCTCATAGTCTTCATCAGTCATCTTGTTAGCAAATCTTATGACTATACTTATCAACGGTCATGAAAGGGTTGAAAAATGTAATGCCTCTTCCCTGCCCACTGCGTAGTTTGACAGTAATGAAAAATGAATGAACATAGACTCTTTAGTTACTTAAGGGTATCGCTTGCACCTTACAGGCACAGCAGTGGCTTCCCAGAGGCAAAGAGCAGCAGCGTGCCCTGAAGGCTTACCTCCATTGGAAGAAGGAAGAACAGCACTTGCTCTGGCAGGCATTGCTGGTAAGCCTTCGTCTTCCAGTCGACAGGGGATGGGGAGTCATCTCCATGCAGTCACACACCAGAAAGCTTTAGGGTGTCCAGTCTCTTTTAAGGTGTAACACGTTTGCATTCACAGATACCGAAACACCATACACTGGCAGGGACATGCAGGGCTGTAACTGAGGGGGAGTGGAGGGGGTTGTGACACCCCTGCGATTTTTTTCATGCGTTAACTTTGCGTGTGTCACACGTCTTCACATTAACCACCGGTTGCCAAAGTTAGCAATTCAACGCATAAACATCCCCCGAAACGAATTCCCGGCTGCGGCCCCGAAGACGTGTCGTGACACTTAAAACTTGATTACACAGACACATTTTCGTGTCTTGTGTTCTTGGTGCCCATACTGTACCACGAAATATGGAATGTTGTTCTGTATTAATATTCTGTACTTGTATATTGAATAGGATTCCCTAATTAAAAGGGCTCATGGAGTGCTTTTTATTGGCCTTTTCGAAACGAGTCGGGTTTTCTTGCTTGTGCAGTTCGAAGTTTGATGGCGCAAAGGGAGCAAACGGAATATTACTCTGTATGAACCCGATCGATGGATAAGCACTAAAATGGCAATGTGCCTGTGGGCTGTCACTTCACAGCAT
This sequence comes from Rhipicephalus microplus, assembly GCF_013339725.1. NCBI lineage: Eukaryota > Metazoa > Arthropoda > Arachnida > Ixodida > Ixodidae > Rhipicephalus > Rhipicephalus microplus. The sequence goes on from NC_051168.1 coordinate 45,535,666, forward strand.
CTTGGTGCTTGTCTAGTTGATCTCTTTGCCACGAGGGGAAGCCCAAGTGCTTACGCTTTTGCCTCCGGTAACTCTCCGATTCTCAAAAATCAAGCGCTTAGTAAACAAACTGAAGCTCTCGATTGACACCTGTCATATAGTTACACTAACGTGCATGAAAAGGTACCCCGTATACAGTTTCGACAACTTTAACCCTTTAAATGGTTTGGACGAGTAGAGCTCGTCCTAGTGGAATACGTACTTTCCTGTTGTGTTCAGGATGAGAAGCACCCTTCTATGGCTTAGATTGCATGTCATTCACTATATGGCAGCACTTACTCAATGATTGAGTTTTTCTTGTAGAAGGAGTGTGCTTTTTGTTTAATAAAATGCCGTGCAGTGGCGGCGACCCATGCATAGCTGGCCCATCAACACGACAAAGAGGCTTCTTCGAGTGATGGTGATTTGAATACAAATGTTTATATTTTGCCTAGACAGCAATGACGATGAATTGAGCAGCTCCACCGGTCGTGATGAAGACAGCTTGGAAGCGAGTACCGAGAGTTCTCAGCAGTGAAGCTGCTTTGCGTTAAGCTGTTTTGAGATTTTCCACACCAAAACTTTCCGAAGCTTCCCGAGTGAAATAGCCCAACGGTGCTTAGCCTACACAAGTGAGGAAAGATGTGACGTCTTCAACTGTTCTTTATATGTGGTGTTTATTTTTATTAGCAGCTGGTAGCTTGCTTTTTGTGTATTTTTGAGAAGTAAATTTTATTGTGTTGGTTTTACTGAGAATGTGGCATAAATGTTTTTTCAACATCCACTAGCTGCATTTTAGTACAATCAGATTCGAAATCGGCAATAAAAGAAATAGCCACTTTTGGTTAAGAAACTTTGAAAAAATATTGAGCACTTAGGGAATTAACTAGTACAGCCAAAGCAATTGCTCGCATCAGCTAGCCAGGATAAAGAACCAAATTGAATGCTCCCTGTTGTTTAAGCCTGATCTGGGTACTTGGGCACTGTGTTTTGTTTAAGTTTATTTGCGACTGGGTGCGGGGCAGTAATTTTTGAGGTGGGCGGCTGCCTTCCCACACCCTTTTGGCTGGTGTCGCCGCTGGCCTTCGTGTTTTGAAATCCATGGCCCACGCTTGATGCTGATTCGCTGATGCGAGCCCTACAGACTTAGTCTCAGGGCTTTCAGCTAGGGAGGCTGTGTGTGGAATGTTGGAGCTGAAATAGTTTTTGCATTTTGTAGTGTTGGCCATGAACCTTATGTGATAAAAAAAAATAGACTTGCTTAGCTTTTATAATGGCCGCTTGAAGGCAGAGTTTACGCTGTCGCTATAGACTGATTCTTGTTCACGTGAAAAGAAACACAAGTTTGTCGGTAATTTTTTAATTTTTGTGTTCAAACTCTTTGGTGTCGTGATAACATGACTGAAGTTAATGTACCGAATTTAGCATTTCCTTTCTTCTATCTTATCTAGTTCTGTTCTGATAGACCATTACAAATGGAAGTACCCACTTATAAAATATTCTTGCTCTAGCAACCTATGATGCCAGAAAGCCACTGCTTGGTTTTAGAACAGCTGTTCTTTGCATATACCTGATCTGGTGCAAAACTTGGGCATTGCAAGTTTAACCCCTTCCCCTTGCTCGTCCTTGCCGAACTGTTCCAAGCTATTTTGGATGACGAAAGGCACTTTGGTCACCAGAATAACTAAAGTTGTCATACTAATGGAACGATTCTCGGAATGCTGAACATTTTTAACAGCATTCTTGTTCTTGTTCTGTTCTTCATTGTGAATGTGTAGCTAGCGTTTTCATAGAGTATTTATTGATAAAAATCATTAAACTATTTTGACTTCAAGTAAGCTTTAATATTTTTTTTTAGACAACAGCAAGATTTTACTTTTGAGAAGAGAATTATTCAATATTAAAGTAGCCAGAAACCGTTTCAAAGAGGAGACTTATCACAACAACAATACAGTCAAGATGTTAAAGTACCTAGGAGACGAGCAGCCATCTCTGAAGGCTCAAGTCGAAGCTTGTGATTGTGACACTCGTAATTATCATTTTTTGAGGACACGAGTGCGAGCGCATGCAGTGGAACTGCTCGTATTTGCGCTTATCTCTCTTATCGCCGACTGAGGAAACAAAGGATGTCCGTTATCAGCCGTGGCGTCCAAACATTGCATGTCGACAGGGCTTCTCAGCTCTGACAGTGTTTATCAAGCGCAATCACTGGGAGATAACGAGCATCACTCATGAGGGTGGGTGTGAGGTGTCAAGTCTTAGTGAAGCCAACAACCCAGCGGTACTGATATTGCTGGTATCAGCTACTGAATCAGCTTCTGGCCTCAACGCAGCATTGAACCTGAATCAGGAATCGAAAGCTTCTGTCTCGTACTTGGAGAAAAAACTTCGGTGTAGCAAACATAATTTTTTGTGCGAAATAGTTCTGGAAGTGTTCCGTGTTCCCTTGACAGTAGGTAAACATTGAATACGGTTTTTCATCGTCGTCTGCTTATCTGCTTCCTTGCCGTGTGCCATGCAGTCGTCGTGCGGTTGTCCAGTCGCGTTTTCATTTACCGTGTTGTCAGGTCACTTCCCAATCCTGTTTCACCTGACCTAATCCTCCAATATGGCCAAGAAAAATAAACTTCACTGACTGCCGTCGAGCACTAAACCTATCACACACTGCACCATTGGAAACTTGGTACACTGACAACATTCTTCCTGTCATAATCGCATCTTTTTTTTTTAAAATTTTTGGTGCCACATGAACCCAGATGTGATTTAACAAGGTTTGTTGAGCTGGTTAGTGCATAGTTGTCGACTGTAGAAGTGCCAATGAAAAATTAAAAAATTGCCGATCTCGCGAAATGAGCAACATTAACATGTTTGCATGAAATAGAAATAGTTGCGAAATTTCGCACCCTACATTTCTTTTCATAACCATTGCGACCATCGTTAGTGATATGATGTGTACATATTGTGGAGGGCACTGCAAAAAAGTTGTTTTGAGGAGACAAAACAGCTAATTGCAGAGAAAGCAAGCAACATAACATCTGCTGTGAGAGCCTGCTAAGTCAAGAGTCAAAGAAATCACTGATATATGCCGGTACGTTCATTTTATATGCCTTGTATGCAGAATGGTGCACTAATAAGTGTGTTGTTGGAACGCATTGGCTCATTGGTCGTAAATGCATCTGATGATCAGCCAATTTGACTTCATCGAGTAAAATTGTGTTCTGAATCTTGCTTATAGTACTGCATTAAAGAAAGCAGTATGGTAGGCTTGTAAACCTGCCTGTTTGAAGTTTGCAAACAACTTGAAATGTTATGAAATGTCATCACACTGTTTGCACAGCAATGCATCTTGGCTGGTTGGCAGTACTGTATACAGTCGTGCGTAACGCAACCATGATTGTAAAACGAGGAGTGACTTCCACGAAGACAAAAAAAAAAAAAAGGACTTGTGTGCATCATTTCACTTTTTAAACTACAATTTAGCTATTCGATTGTAATGCGAGGGTTGGCTTCAGGTAGCAAAAAGCAGGAAGAAAACACGTTTTACATTCGAGTAAGTACGGTACCTTGCTCTCAAGCGTGCGGTACGAAAAGCTGTAATGTTGTCATTATCGAAAAAATTCTTATGTGGTGAAACTTCATAATATTGAAGATACATCTTGTGCGAAGATAGCTTTGTTGTACTCATAACAAAAATAAGAGCTTTTATATTTAGAGTTTAATACATTGTAAGTACTCAATGGCAGTGCACGTTCTGGGTCATTGAAATCATGCATTTAATATTCCATTCCTGTGGCAGTAATAACTAAAGTTATTCAAAGGAAATGTATACTTGTGCAGGTGGAATGGCTTTTCTGTAGAAATCTAGTGCATGGACAAGTCGAAGAGGTGTGCACATACTAAGACGTATAGTCTCTGCGATATGGCGTATGGAAATGGCTTCGGGGATGAGGTTTATGAAGCTCCTTACCATTACAATACATTATGATGCAGTTTTCATGTTATGTAAGCTTTATGTTTGACATTACATTTCTGCGGCAATAGCAACTTCAGGGAATATAAGGAAATAGCCACTGTATTGAATTCTAGACTACGAAAGAATGCGAAAGGCATAAGTACAAAGGCATTTGACCTTGGAGCATGCAAAGTGCCTTGAAGATATTTTCAAAAATTTACTGCCATTGAAATACAGTAACTATAACTCTAAAGAATAAGGCTAGTTATAGTTTATACCATTTTGCACAAATTTGTAACAGAGCATGTCGAGCATTTCAGTGAGCACACTAACAACTTGCAAGTGCTCTATTTGGATAGTGCTTAAATACTAGAGTATTTTGGGATTTAAGTGTCAGTGTCACACGGGTACTAGTTGACAGTGTGTGTACATCAAGTTTTCCAGCTTTGTGACAATGTGTTACTGTGGACCTTGGAATCGCGTGGCCACAATGGCACAAGTCGCGTTTGCACAGTTAAATGGCAGATGCTGTGCACATTATTAACATAGCATACCAAACTGATTCTCAGCAGGTTAAAGGGGTACTGACATAGAATTTCGCAGCAGAGATGCCTGTGGGATAGATTCTCGTCAACACGTGTATCATCGTCATCATCAGCCTGACTATGCCCAGTGCAGGGTAAAGGCCTCTCCGATGTTCTGCCAGTCATCTTGGTCCTGTGCTTGCTGCTGCTACTTTATACCGACGAACTTCTCAATATCATCTGCCCACCTAACTTTCTCTCTCTCCCTCACCCGTTTGCCTTCTCTTGGTATCCAGTCCGTGATCCTTAATGACCACCGGTTATCTTGCTTTCACGCTAAGTGCCCTGCCATGACCGTTTCTTCTTCTTGATTTTGACTATGATGTCCTTAACACCCGTTTGTTCCCTGATACACTCTGCTCTCTTTTTGTCCCTTGGGGTTACACCTGTCATTTTGTGTACTTGTGTATATGATTTACCAAATCTGAACTTTGATGCTGCTTGGAAAGGTAACTTTTGAGGTTCGCATGCCCACCACAGCGCTGTATGTTGCACCCTACGACATTCACATCATGCAAAGCGACCCAAAGGAGACCCGAAAACTTTCTCATCACCACTGTGGCCGAGTTCCGACATGGCCAGCTAACTCTTGACGTCATAGTTGCCTTTTGCTGTGCTTGTGCCAGGAGGGTACTAATCAGTGGCTGCTCACGAGCTTACGGTGTTGAAGTCTTGAGAAATTCTGGCCACCAGGTGAAGATGACGATGATGACAGCAACATCTTTCTGCACATGCCTCCAGTGCATCGCAGTTCTGTGTGCCAGTTGCGTGCGGCAGCTTGCCATTTTTGTAGCTCTTCAGAATCGAAACTGAACATGGTGTTTCGGCCCTAACGTGGGTGCGGCCCACAACCCTGCCTCTGTAGTTCAATAGGACCCCAATAAAGTTTATATGATGACTGACCAACTGAAACTGGTCGGTCAAAAAAAAAAAAAAAAAAACTGTGATTGAAGGAACCGACAACCGATTTTTTCGTCTCACTTTTTTCGGTGTGATTGAAAGCTTACCCTTCGCAGTGTTTATAGCTGCAGTAGTTACAAAGGCACGTAGTTATTTTATGAGCAGTATTTTATGATTGAAAAAGCTCTGAACACCGACGTGCCTTTTTGTCCAGCAATGACTGAGAATTGATAGCGATGCCGTTAGCCTTTCTAGAGACTTGTGCATGCTGTCATTGTGCTGCTTTTGCAGGAGATCCTGTAACTATGCTTAACCACATTTATTCTGTGTTTTATGACTATTCTTGAAGATAACAAGCCATTACAATGAGACGATGTGGCTCTATACAGCATCCCTGTATTTGTATCCCGTTGCTGTGCGCCTGCACTCAAGGTTGATGCGTCTGGGTCGGGGATGACTTGTCCCAGTCGTCGTTCGTTACTCTCTCGACACACGAGCCAAGCCATATCACCGAAAACGTTACTGCACGTCATTTCTGAGACAAAGTGTAGGTAAAGAACCATGTCACTCTAAAGCTTTAGCGACTTGGAAACTGTGTGCACGGTTTCGTGAGCATCCAGAAAAGTTGCTCAAAACGTATCGAGCATGAGGCATTAGGTCATGTGAAGGCAGCGCCACTTCATTGCGCACTACTAACGCAGGCCTATAAGTACGTTTTATGAATATCTTTTACTATAAAGATGCAAACAATATCTCCATACTAACAGGAAAATTGTTGACCGTGTACATTAGTTTACGGTCACATGACAGGGCAGCTTAGACATATAAAGTGTCTGCCACCAGGTGGCACCACAGGCAATTTTCACGATTTTTAATGAATAAAAATGTAACTCCACTTTTTACGGGAAAAGTAGGGTTGGTTTGAGTCACTATGAGGAACAATCTTTCCATCCGTGCAGTCATCTCATTTCATTTTCTGGGAAGTTGTCGGTCCCTTTAAGTATCTGTGGCGCGCTGCAGCAAACAGTACACCGTATTGTGACTAATGGGCCTACAGCAACATATTGCAGAAAAAAAAAAAAGCCACACCAAAATTTTTTTGTCAGTATCAATTTGAAATGTACTCAGAAGCAGTTAGTGCAACTATAAGTCAAGTCTTTTCAGACGGCCGTTTCTTTTGCTCCGATATGTGGGCATAGCTCAAAATTGATGGTACAGGCCTTTGCAATTGGGCCAACGATGACGGCTCACGAGTCTTCAATTATGCAAATGCTTAATTGCAAATACTTGCTATTCTATGAATTAGTCTTTCTTAATCCACACGTTTGCATGCTTTGACATTGATGCATGAGCAAAAAGCTTTTGTTCATGACAAGAAGTGTGCAAAACAAATGTGTGAGCTTAATCCATGCAGATGTTTTTTGACAGCAGATCCTTCGCGAATGAAACCGAGAGAAAAATTACAGCGCACTTTTGCTTTGTTTTGCGTCACTTACCTATTTCAATAATATACGTTTTTTTTTTTGCTGGTATGGGTCCACGTCATTCCTGCTTCCCCATGAGCCGAGAGCAAGACATTGCCATGACATTATTTGAAAATCTTAACAAACTTGTCTGGCGTGAATGAATGCAAATTGCAACGTTGACTCACCTTTACCGTGCGGTTGTTTCAGTTCCTCCTTAATAAGTGATTAAGTGACATCTCAACAACAACAACAAAAAAACATCACATTTTTTGTTTGGGAATTGATAATGCTTTTAGCAGTAAACGCAATGCTGGCATCATCATCGCACTTGGAGCGACCTTGTGCAGCGTCTGCCAGGAATGCATGCCCGCGCTAGACAGCGCACGAAGAAAGGTACAAATGACTTTCATTGCAAATTGACGTCACGCATACACCAGTGGTTAGCCCTTTAATTTTTTATATCACCTGCCCATCAATCTTTTGGCGACTAAATGTATTCTGCGAGATGAATTTCACAGCCAGTAAACTGGAAGCATTATGGTATTCACTTATAATTACGACACGTTTTATTTTTTTGTTTTTCTGTCGGATACTGAACACTCGGACTAGGCATTGCAAAACTTATTAGTGGGGGTCTAGATTTTGTCGAAATGGGTCCCGACAATAACCAAAATGTTTCGTGAAAATTTTTCGCACCTTCCGAGGGTGATTTTTTAAGGCAAATTGCTGAAATGAGTGATGGACTTAGCCCTCTCACGAAACAATGGTTTTATGGTTGCCCGACTGCTTTTTGGGGAAGCTGCTCATGGTGGCTTGCATATTTCTTTACACATTTATCAGGAACCGGATCCAGCCAGTCCAGCTGTCTGTAATGTTATTTCTCGTCGAAACTATAACGTGGCATTCACGCTCAATCGTCTTTTTGTTTTTCTTGCCTTGCATGCTTTGCTAAAGCAGTGCTGCTGGGGTGCGCGATATACGTGCACAAGCCTTGTAGCTTGTTGTTTTTCAGTTGTCATCGAAACCTTTTCATAGCCAATACTCTTCAATCCGTGATATTGCACATGACAACAGGTACCAAAAGAGAAGTACCTATGTCACAATTTCACAACGATGAGAAAAAAGCGCTGTTGTCACTCAAGTTCACTATACCTTCGGGAAGTTCATTCCAGTCTCTAATTGTTTTTAAAAAGAAGGAGTTGGCAAAAGTAGTGGTTTTGTATGCGTATTCTTGTATTTTATGTGAGTGTTGGCATCTTGTGGAACGATATGTTGGTGCTAGTAGGTATTCAGACTTATTAATTCCTGTTAGGTTATAATATATGCTGTGCAGAAGTTTTAATCGAAGTTTCCGTCTTCTAGATTTTAGAGTTTCCCAGCCTAATATGGCCTTTATTTCTGACATACTAGCGAATGGGTCGTAGTTGTTGCTGACGAAACGGGCTGCCTGGTTTTGGACTTTTTCTATTGTTTTTGCAAGATACTTTTGAGCCGGGTCCCAGATAACACAAGCATATTCAAGTATAGACCTGACAAGAAGGAAGTAAAGAGTTTCTTGATAGGTTAGAATTCAAAGCAGCATATTTACCATCTATTTATAACGTATTTATGCCACGTATATAATACCAGGTATCTGCAGTTGGTGAGGAGTTACATGATAAGACTGATTTAGGCAGTCTGTAGCTAGTTAACGAGTGTAAACGAGTAAACAGTGCTTCAGCTTCTTGGTATGCATTGAGGTAACAAGTACGAGATTCACAATGCATGCCTCGAACTTACAAACCCTTCACATCACATTCCTCATTAAAATTTTGGGGGATACTGGTTCATATGTAAAGTCCTAAAGGCATTGCCGTTGTCAGAGACCTTGAAGGGACACTAAAGAGGAACGATGACTTAATTTAGATTGACGAATTGCACTTAAATAAGTCTAATGCCATATGTCCCACAATAATAAGTTAATTATTACCAGAGAAAATCAAGGTTGAAATTTCATTTGTAAGTCTCGCGCAACGTAAGAAATTTCACAATGCATTAGCGTTATTTTTGTGGCATTGGCTCGATGAAACTTTCTGAAACTTTGTACGTCAGGTCTATGGCACCAACAGATTACAATGTACTTCATTTTTATCAGTTGCAAGCTATGAGGGACCTTGTAGATGTCCTTCAAAATTTCTTACGTCAGTGGTGTTTGGTGCGGGAACCCGCATTTCCTTTTCGTGTGTTACTAATGCGGGAAATAGTTTAGCTCTTTAGTGTCCCTTTAAAATAAGCTGGATTTCGACACAGTTTTCCAATGATATAGTGAAACAGAAACACCCTTCCCTGCATGCTTTGCCCCCTCCCCAGTTATTTTTTTTTTGCTATAGTTCTTCAATTTTCGCAAGGCTGTCTTGACAAACATCTGCATTTTATGTTCATCAAGACAAGTCTCTGTGTCAATATTGTTTTCCTCAATAAGCAAACCTTCTGCCAGCAAACTGCCAAGGCTATGTGGGTCAGCTGTTTACATTGAATCACTTAGTTCTTTCACCTCATCTTCAACTCTGTGGGACCTACAACAATGTCGCCTTAGCAACTGTGTTCATAACACACTTGCTAAAGAAAATTGCAGCCATGCTTTTGTACGAACCTTTGTCCCACTGAGAGTTTCAAATAAAGCCACTCCTACACATACAGTTTAACCAGAACTGAATGTTCCCTGTAAAAGTACAGGAACTGTAGTTCTGATCTTGTATTTGCCTGACCTGTTCTCTCGCACTCACCTGCCCAAGTCAACTGCTTAAACTTATTTGCTTGAATTTATGCCTATCTACTGTTCCCACGCTCTCTGTTGCCGTATGAAAGAGCCACAGTGTCTAAAGAAAAAAAATTCGTTTACTGCGGTGTACACGTACACACTACAAAGGGCACAGCTTATTTGCCTGCATTTATGCCTGTTTACTGTTCCCACTTTCTATGCAAGTCTGCGACAGAGCTCTAGTGTGTCTCAATAAAAGGGAATTCTCATTTGCTGCAGTGTACACGTAGATGCTACGGAAGGGCGACCTGAGCAACGACTCAAACAATGCACCTTGTTCATTCCTTACACTCACCAATTTCCTTCATAAAAGACTTAGAAGACTAATGCGGCCGCTCCTATTTGCACACAATAGACTGTACTTGGAATGCGCTTTGTCAACAGAGCCTGGTACATTAGAAGAATTTAACAGACCCCGCACATTGCTTATCAGCAAGTCAGACCCACAATTCCGGAAAAACTACCCCATGGTTTTTCAAACAGCGTTCCACTTCTTTACCGAGTGGAGTTTCATCTTGCGAAGTGGAAACTACGTGGACTGATCAACAGCTTGCAGGACTACGAGTTTTGGATGAACTATGCGATATTGTCCTGGAATGAGACAATAGGCTTGCAGCAAGTTTAGCTGACATTGTCTTGTTCTGCACAAAGCTCATTCACAGAAACCTCCTGCCGTTGGACGAAACTGCAGTGGTGGTTTCTGATGCTAGCCTTTCCTGGCCGTTTCCAAACATTTATTTTGAAAGCTGTACTACAGCACTCGTTCGTGCAAGAATTTTCTGGTGTGAGAGAGAGAGAAATAACTTAATTAGGTTGAAAAAATAAAAAAATAAAAGGGGTTTAAGAGTTAGATCGGTGGGGCCCCATGTTCAAAGCTGCACTGGCTTGCGCCGCCTGCCGGACGTGGTCCAGGAGTGCTAGTTGCACATCCGGGTCCGAGCTAGCGAGGAGTGCCTCCCATTGCTCCAAAGAGTTTTCCATTCTATACATGCGCTGTAAGGGATCGAGTTCATTTGGCCGCTTAGCACAACTCCATGAGATATGGTAAAGGGTCGGTGGCGAGTCGAGACACCACGGACAATCGCGCCCATACAAAGTTGGATGAATTTTGTGCAGTTGTAATAAATTTGGATAAACTCCCGTTTGAATTTTACGGAGGTCTATGGCATCTTCCCCTTAAGAGATTTGTGGGGGGCACCATATTTCTGCCGCGTGCATCGCTGGTGAGCAAGAAGCTCTCGCGGAGCCATCCGAGCCGGGTCGTTTTCCTCCTCGTGTAGGACAACGTGCATTGTCAAGCCCAATCCTTGATCTTCACAGTGTCGCCATCTTTGAAACTAGCTTCGTTCTGCCACAGACAAACTGCCTTGCCTAAGTGTGCTCTTGTATGTTTACTGGTTATAGGAAACTAATGGATATTGATAGAGACGTCCTCAAATGGCATAGGTCAAAAACGCAAGAGTTCTGCATCTCATTCAATTGCGATGCATTTCTCTGCTGCAACATGGCCCGAAAGAATTCTTGAAGCAAGGAAGCAGCAGCATGCCAGACATGCAAAGGCGATCCTTCTGAAAAAAAGGCCTTGCGCAAGGTTTTATTTGACAGTGTTTGCCGAGTTTGCACTCGCAACTGAAATATCAAGTCACTTCTGGAGGACAGAGGTGCACATGTCACCGAATTAGAATGAGACACTCCCTTCGATATTATATAAAAAGAAAAATCGAACATTTAGGAGGTAGAAGGATGTAACCGCGTTCGAAAGCAAACCAGCAGAGATGCACTGCAGATATATCACATGAATCCACGTCATCTTGCATAGGAAGAAGAGAAGTTCACAAGCACCCCTTTCAAAACAGTCTATTCAGAGGTTACAATCGTGCTTAATTTTCTGCACAAAACATCCCTCTGCTAAATTTCGAGAATAAAACTTGGTCTGTGCGGTATGGTTGCATTTGCATACCCTGTCAATAGAATGCAACCACACACATGCACAATCCAACGCGACTCCCCTTTCACAAGTTGTAATGATGGCAAGAGTCATTCTCCACGAAGTGTCCTCTGCACGATGCTTAGGACTTTAGTCTACACTGCAGTTACATAAGAAAACCGCTGCATTGGAATGTACCTCTCATCTCCCCCCCCCCCCCCCCTTCTCCAAACAATATGTATTTCAAACTGCACAGGCGCGCCACCCACACGGCTCCACGGAGCTGCAACGGTACAAGGCCCGGCTGCATCACCCTCTTAACGTTGGAAGCTTTGTGGATCAACTGACCGTCCTCGCCGAGCGCTTTCCAGGTTTTCGGCCCTAGCGCCACGATGCAAGACAAAGGACACCAGAGACGATTTTTTTTTTTTTCGGCAGCTTTGCTGCAGAGAGATGGATGTTTTTCCCTTTTCTTTATTCCATTTTATTAAGTGTCTCTAGCAGTGATACAACAGTTTACAACAATAAAAAAAATAATGGTTTGCAGCAGCTTGTGTAATTCATTTTTCTCCCTGACCCCGCGCATTTGTAGACAAAGAAAAAAATATAAAGGGTGTGGTGGTTGGTAGTAGTGGTTGGTGGTGGTGGTGGGCCTCGCGGCCAAGCCTCTGGCACGCCCCTTGTTCTCACTTTCTTGTGTGTGGTGTGTGCTCCCAGGGTTCGACAACAGCGGTGCCCCCAATGGGCAACAACATTGTTATTTTTTTGTCTTTTTTAAAACTTTTTTCTCGTATTTTGCGGCTGGAGACTAGAGGCTCAAAAGGGGGGGCACCTAGAGAATCACAGTCCCTGCGCCCTAAGTACTTCCCTTCCCCAACACACGCAGCTGGCCCAAGGGAAACAAAAAATAAACTGTGTCCCATTTCACTCGCCACAATTAGAATATTCCTAGCAAAGAGTGCAAAAAACAACTTTATAATCAAGGGAGGGGATGAGAGAAGTTGGACGTAAACGAAAAAATAAACACTGTGTGAAAGAGATGCTCGCAAAAAATGTCCATGCAACCCTTGTTATGTGTGTTAGGAACAAGTAAACAAAAAAATGTAACATGGCAAAAATTCGAAAATATCGCGCGTCTAACAGAAGAAGCACTTGCACCTAAGCGCGGCGGCGGCCCCACGGCCGCTATAAATTTTTCTTCTCTCCTTGCGGACGCACGCACACACGCAGACATTGTGTTGTGGATATATCTTTTTTTAACAGTTCCTTTCTCACCGAAGATGCGCACGCAAGAAAAATGAAAAGGTGTGGGTGCCACATGAAAACACACTGTGGCCAACAAACAGGTGACAACAATGTAGCAGCGGCTTTTCTTTTAAAAGTTGCGAAAAAAAATTGAGTGAGGAGAAAGAATAGAAGAGGGTGGGGGATGGTTGTGTGGTGGTGGCTCTAGAATGCACAGAAAAAAAAAGAAGCATTCTCTCGAGAAGAAAAGCAAGTTTTGTCCCGAGCTGCAGTGCACAGGAAGAAATAAAAATTTTCAACAGCGGCCCTCTCCCCAGTACTGGCAAAAGAAAATGAGGCCCTTTCTCAAAATATAGGCGCAAGACATGCACACACAAAAACATATGCAACATACACACATGCAGACACACGCAGTTGGGAAGAGCAGGGCTTTTACAAAATAAATAACTATGAAACATGAGCGCGGGAAATACAGCTTCAGCAGGCCGCCTCACCCGAGAGTCCGACCGAGCAGGCACCGACTAGCCCCCCTCCCCGCAGCTCGAAAAAGTCAGGGGGGTGCGTGCTATCGATGGGGGGGGTCGTTTTAAAAAGGGGGAGGGAAACGCCATAGAGGGATGAAAAATGGGGTGAGGGGGGAAGTCTCGCTCATCGTTGCTTGGCGGCAGACGGGCAGGTGCGCATTGCATAGGTGCTACAGCTTGTTCTCGGGAGAGGGGAGGCGACAATCCGTCGAAGAGGACCTTTTCTTTCCCCAAGGCACACTACAACGAGGAGAGAAGAGGAAAAAGAAACCCAGCAAAGGGGAGCATGCAAACAAGTGCGCACACACCCCAAGAGTCCGACGACGTGGAAATGGCCCACACTTCTGCACCTGTACACACCCAGACATGCGTGTGGTATATGTATATACATTATGTATATCCGTATGTTATAATATTCCACTACTGTAACATCACATTTTTTTTTTGCGACACTCTGAAAAGGGGCGGGGGAAAGAGGGAGGGGGTCAGCCGAAAGAAAAACACCTTCCACCACCCTAGCGAAGCACCCCGAGCGCATTCTGCTGTGACCTTTTGGCTTCCTCCTCGGCAATCTGCTGCTCGATCAGATACTGGGCCGTCGAGACTGCGTTTGGCGTGCCCGTGATGCTGACGATGCGGTTGCGCGTGCCTGGCGCAAACGTGCCCTTCTTGGAGATCTGGATGGCGGCGCCACTGAAGCGCTGGATCTCGACCAGTGACTTCCCCCCCGGTCCCAAGATGGCCCCCACAATGTTCTCCCCCACCTCGAGGTCTCGCTTGACGGCGTCCGAGCACTTATCGGCCGCCGTGGGCGGCGGCGGCGACTTGCACATGGCCCCTTGCGATGGCACCAGCGCTGTGCCCAGCCCGAACGAGTTGTTGTTTACGGGCATGCCCCCGCCTGCGCCGTTGTTGGCCGCCGCGCCGGGTGACCCTAGCGCAGGCGAGTTCCGCCTGAACGGGTCGAACACCATGTCGCTGTGGTAGCGCTCCGAGCGGGGCGAGCCGAAGCCGCCGCTGCCGACGGGACCAAAGATTCCCGAGCTGCTGGCGACCACCGGTGGCGTGGCGTCCATCGGCGAGGTCGGGTACACTTGTTGCGGCGGCGGCGGCTGCGGCGGGCCCTGTCCTATCATGGCCCCATTAGCGCCTGCCAGGAGCGCACCGAGGCTGGAGCCCAGCACGCCGTACGTCGCCAGTGTGCCCATGGCTGTCGCGATGTCGGCTGTCGCCTGCTCCGTGTAGCCATTACTCCTCAGCACTGCCTTGACGTTCTCCAGCAGCTGGGCCACATTGGCGCCCGGAAAAGCCGCCGGCACCATTGAGCCCGCGGCTCCTCCGAAGTTCGCCGTTGGGCTTAGGCTGTTGAGGCTTCCGCTCGAACTGTAGCTGGCCGATGAGTTGTTCACGGTGGAGTGCACGCTTGACGGGTTAGCGTACGGTGATCCTGTCGGGTTGAAATTGGCCACGGGCCCAGTCACCTCGGCGTAAGAGACGTGCAGGCAGCTGCCGCTTTGCGGGTCCTCTACGATTTTGGCCAAGATGAGCTGGCATGCCTTCTTGTTATTGTCCATCTCGCCGATGACGGTGATGCAGCGCTCCGCGAGAGCGTGGTCCTTGGACTTCTGGGAGATCTGCACGTAGGCGCCACTTTCCTCCTTGATCTGCTTAATGTAGCTGCCCCCTTTGCCGATGATCATGCCTGCTGTGCTGTTGGGCACCAGGATCTTCACCTGCGGGTATACGTGCGATGTAGCTTAGCAGTGCTTGAATCAGTGTTTCAGGTTTCCACGCACACTGGATGAACTAAGCAATGCGAGTGCATGCAATGCCCAGCTCCCTCAAATGACCACCAAATGCATTGTTTCACGCAGACACAGCACTCGCACGATAAAACAAGCCAGCTGAAAGTTGGAAGCTACTTGGGAAACTGCTAGAAATCAATGAAGCAGTACTTTTTTTAGAGCCGAGTGCAGAGCACTAAACTTTGCTTTCAATATTCAGGAGCATTCCAATCAATATGCATTGCTGCCAAGTAGTAAAGTGGCCCCAACAATTGTAAGGTCTTTCGTTTGTGTAATATTCACGACAACCAACCTATTTCAACGAAATGCCAATAGATTCACCGACTGATTTTTCTAAGCCTAATTATTTTGCATAAGCCCAATTTTCGAAAACTAATGATAGCAATGCCGGCACCGATATGGTACATGAAATTTCAAGTTCCGGGGGCACTTCAGCTTTATCCGCTACGCAAATTTTCTCGCAAACGCAAAACAAGATGTCCTACGCAAATTTTCTCGCAAACGCAAAACAAGATGTCCTATGTCCTTTAGCAGTATTCTCTGCAGATTGAATCCGGCAATGGTTTTTGTTTTTTTTTTTCAAGATAGCCCAAAATGCAAAAAAAAAAAAGAAGTGTGCTGCAGCTCTCACACAGTTGATGAGCATTTCTGACTTTAGCAATAACATCACACTTTAATATTTGCAGGTTCAATCACTTCGCTAGCTGCGGTTCGGCAAGCTTCCGTACCTGCTTTTCCCTCTCAGCTGGCTGCTTGTGGTCAAAGTCTATGGCAATCTTGGCTGTGGGGTCTGGCTTCTCCTTGATTTTCTCCATGATAAATTCGTGGATGCGTAGAACGCCCTCGACACTCCCAGTGATGAGGCACACCCTTTCGGTGGTTCCTGCGAGTGCGACATAACGTGGGCACTGTACTGCGATGGCAAGCCACCAAACAGAGTTGCCAAAAGTTGCATGACCTCAAGCTTCCAGTGCCGGCTGTACCATTAATAGAGCACTAGGTATAAGTGTGAAATTATTGGTAAACTATTAGCCACGAGAAACATTTCACAGCACTTACGATTCAGTTTCGTTTTCCACAAACTAAATTAAGTTTATACAGACTATATGAACTTATTCGAAGCCTAGTGATATGAGCGATAATCGAAGCATCTCTGAATTCTGCGAGGGAAGTCCATTCTGGCTGGATTAGGATTATTCATACAATCGTATATATAATTGCAGATTAAATGCTTGGCAACGTCTTATGAAGGCAGTCTTCCTTCAATTTATAGTTAATGCACATGGCACCACAAATAAAGAGGTGCAATTTGTGGTGTGCCAGGCTAAATCCACTTGTGGCTGGGTGCAAAGGCCACACTGCACACTGGCAGTACCATGCAGCCTTTGTATAGGCATGGGAACATAACTGCAAGTACAAGAATCAATAAATTGATGGTCATGGCCAAGTGAGGCTGCTGGACTGTACCTAGGAGAACCCAGGGCTCAAGCACACTGCACCATGGGCCGAATCATTATAGATCTGTCGTTCAGGTCATGATGACTCGCTAGAAAAATGCACCAAGCAATCCTACGTCTTTCTTTTTGCCAGAGCATGTCCGGTGCCTTGAAGCAGCAAATGCGAAGCACTTAACGGCGAATAGGAATGGAAGATTGTAGCAGCAGGCTTTCTCCCTCATGCGGTGCAGCTTCTGTCAGCAGATTCTCACCTGGGTAGAAGTCGTTTGACTTGGACATTTTCACCCGGGCTCCCGCTTCCTTTTGGAGCAGTGCAATGGTCTCGCCACCTTTGCCGATGATGGCTCCGGCAGCCACAGCGGGTACGAGAATCTTGAAGTGGAATGTCCCATTGCCTGCGGGGACAGAAAGGGTGGGCGAGGCCACTGTGCAACACACGCACACACACACACGTGGCATGGGCTCGAAATCGACAGCACAGACACGCACAGACAGACAAGGGGCGACACTACCGGTGCATGTATGAGTCATGGGAGAGAGAGAGAAAAATAATAAGAAGCCATGGCGGTGGTTTTCGGCGAGTGTGAATCCCGACAGGTCACGATGAGCCTTTGGCGGTGGCGGGCGGGTGAATGAGATGGGCGTGATGGTGGTGGTATGGCGCTACGACGATGCAGCAAGCGGCCAACAGACAAGGTGAACAAAGGGAGGAACAAAGGCCGTACCTGACGCTCGTCTTCGTAATTGCTCCATTTGCAAAGCTTTTGCGGGAAGAGGGGGGGAAGAAGAAGAAGAGGGGCCTCCGGGCTTTTTCCACTCTCCCTCTCAAACGTGTGCGCGTGCCCCCTTCCTTCCTTTCGCTCTTTAACTGCGTTTCTTTCGCCTGAGCATAGCGCACCTGGCGTCTAGTGGCGCCCGTCAAAAGGGCTGCATGGCTGCAATGCAAACGAAGAGACACATACACACCGGTTGAAGGAGCCAACAAGCCCCGCCCACCCCACCCACCCCCCCAAACACCACCGTCATTGGAGCCCAGGCAGGAGGGCCTCGAGAGAGGGATAAGGGAGCGCAGGTCTCGCGTCGCTGTACAAGAAATTTTGTCATGGTACCCTCACAAAATTTTTTTTTTCACCTCTCACAGCTATGGTATACTTACAAAATTTGCACAGCGAAACTGTAAAGTTGTAAAGCCAAGACATCCAACTCGTGTTCTGTGGCTTATGTACACCTTAAGCCAGGCTAGTCCCAACCCAAGATGGCCCAAACAAAACTGCACCAATATTGAGAACCAAAAGTTCACAGGGTCCCCTTTCACATTTGCCAGAGGCGGCTCAGAGGCAAAATCCACCTCTCTCTTTTAAGCAGACTGTATCGATTGCGCACGCCCGTGAAAGGTGTCTGTCCCTAGTGTGGTTCCAAGCAAACTCCAGAACTGAAGACATTCAAGCCTCTGTACCTCGCACACCTTCGGGATCGGCCTGCCCATGCCCAAGTAATGATTTCATCTGATGGCACTCCCATGTGATATTTATTTTAGCATAACTTGTGCAGATGGTCACTTTTCGTGTTTGACTAAGCATCATACTCACTTGAAGAAAGCAAGATGTTACAGGCCGACGAAGGCTAGGCTCTCATGTGTAACATGCAGTAACCAAGACTTCTCAACAAGGACAGAACCCTAGAAGCCGTGGCATGCTAAAATAAAATTAAAAGGTAGAGAATCTCTCCGTAACTTCGAAAAGAGGACCTGTCTTTGCTAGGACAATGATGTTTCCTATTCCACAATTTTTTTTCTTCACTTTCTCCAAAGCTTTTGTCATGTCTGCTCAATGAATAACATATGTTCAATCGTTTAAGTTGTGCACACCCATTATGATTCACCAGACTTGGAGAATGCATCCTACAAGTCTCATTTAAACCAACGAAATACGTTTGCGGTTTTCGGGACTTGTCAGGTGGTCCTACAGTGCATAGATAGAGAATTGCCAACACACAGCGTTTGACTATACTGCGCAATTTAACATGTGAAATTACTTTTAAACCGCTATGTGTCTGTTTATTAACTACATACATATATGAAGAAGTGCAATGGCTTAAAGCATAACACTCCCGACAGTCATATTAATGCCAAGTAAATCATTCTTGATCAATTCTTCGTTAAGTATATGGATATGATCACTAGAAAAGCTGATAAGTAGTTGAAGCAGCAATACATTTTTTTTGTGTATTTGCATCATACAGAACACCAAAAATTGTGAACAGTTATCGAGAATCACATTCTATGCAAGCCATTTCATAGCATATGGCGACAAAATCATCAGGGCAGAGTTTTATCACATACAACATGGCCAAAATAAACGCCTACCAACGTTGCATGTGCTTCAGGATAGAAGCGCAACACATGGTACCGCTTAGACTGGAGGGAATCGTGGCGCAATGGGACCTTTAGCAGATTCACATGTGGGAAAAGTTTAATAGGATGTGTGCACGATCATCCTAGGATGCAGTAGCCCTAACTGTATAGAAGTTAAACTTGTTCTCACATACGTTGTTACAACTGGAAGGTGAACAGGTCATCAATGCTGCTTACAAAGCGAACTACTAGACTAATGTCATTCTGGTAAGAAAACGAGGTGTAGACCTTCGTATGAGAAAAGCTTGTCCGACTGTGAGCAAGGAATAACGCAGATAAGTGCTACTACAGACCAGATGTGTAGCAGTTCCTGCTGAAAACGTGACAGGTGATCAAACAGTCCTATCCATATGAAGGAAACTGGACATCATACAAAACAGGACAGGCTATGTGCACAGGTTAGACAGACTCCTGCGAACCTAATGAATTGACGTGGTCTTAACTATTACAGTGCTCTCCTAATGTGGCACAAAAACGAGCAGGCGAAACTAGACCGTCGAGGCAGGGCGGAGCAAGAAGGCCCAACTGAAATCGCGACGGGCAAAAGAGCATCGGCTCGGAAAACAAAACGGCTCGGCATGCGGACCGAAATCAGTGCTCTTCTTAGCTTTATCGCATATTTGAAAAGCAGCAGCAGCAGAGAGATCGGCCTGAAAAGAGTGAGCGCCCCCCCCCCCCCCCCCTCCCGTCTGCCCCGATCGCCACGAGGGCGGAACCTCGAGGAAGACGACGGCCGGCGAACGAGAAAAAAACGGGAGCGAAAAATTAAGCCAAGGTCGCGAAACGCAAGTTACACGGCGAGGCGATTGATGCCTCGGTCGTACCCGATCTCGACCGGTCCTTTAAACAGACACGCTAAAGCGCTACGCTGCACAAGACGGAGCCATGTTCCGTAGAAGCAGTATGAAAAGCCATCGTCACGTTTCGTTCGCGGCTCTGCGCAGAGGAAAAAAAAAAAGAAACTCACGATGAATGAGGAAATCGAGCATTTCGGTTGAAGTTTTCCGCGATGTGCGAGTCTCCGCAGGCCCTGCACACGCAATGTGGTACGCTTTAAAGGGCTAGGCCGCCGGCTTGGACGATAAATGCGATTACCACACTGCTGCCGGGTCAACGGCAAGGACACCACGTCGGACGAGCAGTGCATTCCGCGACTCGAAAGCAAACGGCGTGGAGAGACGGCGGCCAGATCCCGACCCTAAAGAGAAAAAGGCCGGCTGTGACTACTACTACCACCAGCGCTGGTATGCGCTCGAGAAAACCCGGATTGCACTTGTATTTTTTTTCTTCCTCCGCTACTCTCCCGAACCCAGACTCCCATCTCGGAACTA
Source organism: Rhipicephalus microplus (assembly GCF_013339725.1). Classification (NCBI taxonomy): domain Eukaryota; kingdom Metazoa; phylum Arthropoda; class Arachnida; order Ixodida; family Ixodidae; genus Rhipicephalus; species Rhipicephalus microplus. The sequence goes on from NC_051168.1 coordinate 45,556,088, forward strand.
GGCATCGCTTCTTTCGCCCTGCGGCGAGAAACCATGCTCGCCGGGTGGGAAAAGGCAGCTTGTTGATGTCACTGCACATCGGGAGTAATACAGAAGTATTTCTTCTGCTCTATGCGATAGGCCTAGACGTATTTCGCTGCGCAGGGTTCGTCTGAGCCGGCGCACTGGCTTCTTCACCCCCACCCCCCCCCTTTTACCTTTACAGAGAAACACGCACACCATATGCATGGGTCTGCTTCGGCCACGAGATATTACGCCGCACTGTAGCACACTGCAGTTGCATAGGAGGGGTAAACACATTCCTCGGCTACTGGTAACACCGATCGGGCGCACCCCTCCCCGGCTCTTGCCGTAAAGCAAAGGGGGGAAAAAACACAGACCGAAAACACGGCGCTGTGGGGTGTATGGGGGAGAAGACGGAAAGAATTTTTTTCCCGACACAACCAAACACGGGTGCGCCCAGAGATGCTGCTTTTATGGGCTATGGGTTCGCGTAGCAAAAACGTGCTCGGAGGACTTTGTAGCGTACGAAGTGCCGTCGACGGACAACTTGCCTTCAGGACGAAGAGTCGTACGACGCGAAAATGGTCGACCTTGCTGTAGCAGGCACCGGGTGAAAAGTCCGCTGTCCCACATACCGTAGGTCGCCCGGCGCTAAGCCATGGAGGAAGAGAAAGTCGCGGCTTACGAAAAAAAAAAAAAAAGTGGTTACGACTGGACGAAAAAGAAATCGCCGACGTTAATTAAGGTGTGCGACTGAGAGAAGAAAAAAAAATATTACGCAAAAAGAGCAGGCGACAAACGGCTCACCGGGCACCCTCCCCGCACAGCCTTCGCCTCGCTTCGGAGGAAAATAAAATGCGAGGCGTTCTCGGGCCTGGCCAGCAGATCGTACGTCTGTCACTAGCGTAGGAAAACGAAGGCACTTTCCGATTCCCCAAAACCGCAATATCAGGAGCGAAAGACGGCGTTTCGCCGGCTGATGGGGCCCAGATAATTTGCCATCTCAGCGGCGATAAAGAAAAAAAGTAGCAAAAAGAAAAAACGTCGCCCCACTACCAGTACCTGACTGGGAAACCGGTGGGCTGCCCGTCGGGGCTCGCAGAAATCGAGAACACGCTTTTTGCCCGGACCACACGAGCATCATCGAGTCGCGCTGCTAGTGAAGGGAGGGATACTGACGAGTACAGGGAACAGAAAACCCGAGGCCCTGCCTTTGCCTGCCTGGGTCCGGCCGGGCTGTGTCATATGGTACTACCCACGTCACACCCAGTCGAGCTCGCTGGGCAGCCGACGCGAGACGGCCCGCGGTACGCAAATTGGTACGCTACCTCCGCCATGGTGGGACCTTTTCGTCGCCCCAATATCGAGCTCGGAATCCAGAGGCCTCTTCCTAGAATCTCCAATATCGGGATCGGGACATCCATTCACACCTCCTAAACCCGTCGCCATCTTCAGTGCAGAAACGTCCGGGCTCTGACGTCACTCCCGACGTCAACACGAGTCTCCCGGAAGACGCTGCGGACCGGCGTTCTTCCTGTTCCTCCGCGACGCCATCACGCGCCCAAAAGGCGAAATAGTACCACCGTGGATGATCGCTGGGAGCGCGCCGTGTCCGCCATGGCGCATACACACGTTCACATGCGCGACTGACGAGCTTGTGAGCGCGCACTTTGCTCAAACGGGAGCGACAACAGACTCCACACATTGTTATCGGCTTTCCCCGAACTTTGATTTGCCACCATGTGACGTCAGATAACACGGTGTGGGGCTCTACAATTGAGTTTGCGTCCCCCAACGCTATTCGATGGTTGCGCTAGCTACACTAACGCCGCAGTGTCCGTAAAGGTTTGGGGTGCAATAGCTGCGAACGTGATCAATTGGGAAACGCGATCGCTGATTGTTTGATTGATGCAATGCGCGGCGGACAGCAGATAGTGGTGGACTTAGTCCCACTTATCTGTTAACTTTCGCTCGTATCGAAACGGAGCGTGTGTCATAGCGTCACCCACTGCACGCAGCAAATTGTGTGCATTCCAGTGAGTGCACTCGTTCACATACGGCGCGCCACTGATTGCACTTGATATAGTGGTGTCCGTGGCTCACAACGATTGTCGGCTCTTCAATTTTAAACCGCCTTAGAACCCACGTGATAGGCTTTCCTGCATACCGCGTCTACCGTGCAGGGGAGCGACATTCGCAGAACAACGCGGGAGACTTGAAATTTGCTCTTGCCTTGTCCTCTTGGCAGCGTGCGGGCTCCTTTGCTGCGTCCACGACGTCGTCGGTGATACTTTCGCGCCACATTTCGGCATTTAAATCTATAACCGAGGCAAATATGAAGAAGTGAGCGCTTCAACTAGTACACAGCTGATTGTCCACAACCGCAGTTGCCTAGCTTCGCCGTCAGGGCACGCCGCGAGCGCACCGGTCGTCACTTTACGGATTCGTATGCGCGAAACGAAATAGTGATAGGAACGTGTTCCTGTCTGAACCAAAGAAAATCAAAGTCAATTATTACTCACAATTTCAAGAAAGCAGAATAAACGGAACATAGTGAGTTAAGTGTCACGCGTGCATGTGACTCTGCGGAGCTGGTTATGCATAATATATCCGTACAGTTGTTTCAACACCAACTAACGCAACTTGTTATTGTACACAAAGTTTGGCGCTCACAGCGTGTCGCGACATCTATGAATAAGACAACAAAGTTAATTTTCACACATTGAAAGAAAAATTTTGCTGGATTTATTTAGCGCTATGCTCCAAAAGCGGTACGTGCATTTGAGAGAACTAAAAGTGTGGCAGAAAAGACGGCTGAAGTTTATAGCAACGTTTTTGCTCTCTAGCGATCAACGCACTTTAGAGAGAAGACTGAGAGAGAGCAAGCATGGTTTAAGCAGCGAGTGAAAGGGCACAAGAAACGGAAAAGGTGCGCGCCGGCCTGCGTTGTGGGATGCGCGGTGTTGGTTTCTCTTTCTCTCTCTCAGATCCTCTCCAACAGCTGTCTTTTCTTTTTTCTTTATTCGATTTCGTTAATGTCATCACGGGCTCCATAGAAGGGTATAATGTCCAATGTGAAGCGGGCTTCACGCCTACGAGTGCAGTGAGCGGCTGCAAGCTTGCCACTGGGAAGTGACACAAGGGAAAAGTCGCAATGATGCGGTAAGCGAAAGGTTTTTAGGCCTAGAACAAGTTTCGCATGGCGAGCGGGCCAGCCGGCTGGGAGATAGATGCACGCACTCCGAAAATGGAAGATATGTTAGTGGCGGCTTCCCTTTAAAGCAGCGGGCGCTGAACCGAGTAGCTCGCGCGTTTCCTCAGACGCTCTTCTAAATGAGTCCTTGAGAAGAAGAAGGAAAAAAGAGTGCACTAATTTCTTTTTCGTGGCGATTTTTTTTTTCTCTCGGTTCTCTCGTACCTTTCGGGGTGTGGGCTGGGCGGCTTGCATTTCCTGGCCGCGCGTTCCACCTGTGAACTCGCCTCAAGCGGAACGTAGCCGTGCAACACCGCCCACGTCTTTGTGCCGTGCGCGTTGATTTGAGCGAGATTTCGGTAGTTGCACATTTGAAGAACGCCTCAAGTGTGTTCAGCGCTACGTGCGTGAATTAGTGCGCTCGATGTTTAACGCACACTCGCAAGCGTAACCTAGCTGCGCGTCTACGCACCAGATGCTGTTTTGCAAAGTAGTCGTAATGTAGAACGCACAGTTTAGTGTGTTCGAATACGGATGGCTAACTTAGTCATTGCATAATTAATGTTTTGCGTCTCGACGATTGTGCTTCGCTTATCGATTTCAATATTTTTCTTGGGATCGTTGTTGCATGCAACGATATATATATATATATATATATATATATATATATATATATATATATATATATATATATATATATATATATATATATATAAAAACTAAGTGCCTGCCATAAGAAAACACATCGAGTCAGTTTCTGGGATAACTTGATTTCTCCCCTCAATGTTGCACCTTCTTTTGCGCCTGCAAAAGACACGAGCCCTAATTAGGCATGCTGAAATGTTTTGGAGCAGCAGGGAAAACTCCTATGCTTAGTCCAATGTCGCGTATCTCATGAACTGCAGGAAAATATTTCAAGAAACAGCATGGAGGAATCTGCAGCCACTCTGTTCTTTAGAAACAAGGGCATCACCTCATGTCCAATGCAATAGACAATATATATATATATATTAGGGATTTTGAACTTTGGACAGCTGCACAAAATCGAGCTCTCGCCCGTGGGTGGTGGGTCACGCCGCACACAGCGCAAACACATTTTTATTGGGCGCATCATGGGTCACCGGGGGATCATAACCTTTAACATCAGACATGTATCTTTCTGGGCGTGTTATGCCTCCTGCACAAAGAATAGTACTTCTGCATTCAAGTGTCATAAGTTTATCGCAGCTGCAAGCAGATAAATGCACATAACTTCGTAGCCGCATAAGGGAGCACAGGTGACACCGGTGACCCACGACACAGTGAACTTGTTAATAGTTTATGAGATAATGGTTTAATGTTTCATTTCCCTCCTTGGCTACTACCACCTGTTGCTCAAAATTGTTGGTCTTATGTCTTCAAGGTACCTGTTATGTTGGAAGCTTTAACGAGTCTGCTCAATTGCTTGCCTACCCTGTTGTAGTTGCCATTGACATAGTCTTGCCACTGTAGCTTGTAATCAAATTTTACTTCTTAACAATGCCTTTGTGTAATAATATTGGAATGACAATGACAGTTCTAATGGCGCAGTATCGTATGCCATCATCTTCTATTTCACAATTGTGGTGTAGACGTTGGATAGTTCCTGTTGACCAGTCCGACACCCATAAAAGACATGGTAGGTCTAATATAAAAAAAAAGGACTGGTGACACATCCGCGTAGGTCAAAGATTTACTTCTTCAGTCTGGCAATGTTTTTGCATTGGGATGCTCACTTCTCAATGGGTTATCTGTTAAAAGCTGTTTGCCCCCTAGTGTAAGCAGAAGACCAGTGCAAACCTAAGGCTGGTCTGAAGAAGTATGACGTAAACTTGAAAAGGCACACTGAACTCTCTGTTCTGTGTAATTATTGTACCAACATGAAATTAGACATACTGTAATCAATAAACATACCTTTTTCTTGTTTTTCAGTTGCTGTACTTCAGAACTGATATCAATTTAAAGCACAATTTTTTCGTTGAGTGACTCAGGCTTTAAAGCAGAGAGCTGATTAATTTCCGAGTTGGTACAGCAATTACAAAGATAATCGTGTCATGTTTGACATCGACCAAAAATGACGAGTGCCAGTGACTCATTCAGAAGTGCAGTTGCAAAATGTAAGCCCAATGTGCGGATGCCCTCTGAATCAGGATGTCATGAAGATATGTGCATGTTGTTGCCCACTTCTATCTGGTAATTTGAGCTGGCTCTTTATGCTTTATCCGTTCCAGTATGTTGCTTATCTAGCAAAAAGTGCTGCAGGTTATTGGAGCCGCCTATTTGAGTTGCTCTTGCATAAAGAAAGAACAACGGGGGGTATCCAGTGTCACACTGATTTTGTTTGCAAACACAATTCTTGTGTGCAGTGTTTGTCAAGACTCCCAGGGTGAATCCTTTGAGTGACGATGCCTGTCGCAGGGCTTCTGCGAAATGCTCGCCAATCCAAGACTCGGGAGAGTCGTGCACATGCTACTCAGTGCTGTTGCTCAGTGTACTTCACTCGTCTGCCTCTGTTGTGCTTGAATCTGCTCTTTGGGCTGCATTTACATTTAGCGGAAAACTGAAAATTGCTGATGCACTTACACATTACACATAAGATGAAATACACATTAAGAAGTTTTACCCCTACATTCAGAAACGCTCCTTCACTTAAACTTGACTTGCCACCACCTTCAATGCAGAGCGTTTGAAGCACGTTTGTGCATTTTTGCTTCTTTGGCAATGCCCAAAGCAGCCGGTCTAAACTCGTTTGTTCTTCTTTGAATGCAGTGGCAAGTCAAGTTCGAGCTAAGGAGCGCTTCTGAATACAGGGGTTAGTAATGTGTATGGGGCCTTCGTAACGCTGTTGCATTCATTAGGACACCACGTTTCCATAAGTGTGCATGTGTAGAACTGCTCGTTCATTTTGTGTGAAATGTGGTTTCCCTGCATGTAGTTGTGCTGCTTCAGACCCTGTGTAATTTTTACTACTGGGCTTCTTTAATAGCAAGCTTTAGTACCGAGGATGTAGAATCCATTAAGGTGTCGTGTTCAAAAAAGCGAAATGTTTTGCACGCAGTGCATGCACTGAATGCAACACTAACAACAAATGAGAAAAAACACACATGAAGTGATACACTGTTAGCTGAACTTCATTTGGAAAAAAAAAGCAAAAGAAGTTTTTGCTTACAATTTTATTTCTGTTGGTTTCATTAATTAAACTTCAGCTAAAGGTCTAAGCATTCGCTGCATGTTGCTTTATTTTTGTTCTCGTGTTTCGTTCAGTTGCGCAAATCAAGACAATGCTTAGCATATATGGCTAACACAAATTTTTCACTCTGTCAGAAGTCAAAATGGCCTTGAGTGCTCTACTATATTATAACAAAATAAATTGGCACAAATGTTAAGACACACAAAGACAAGCCAGACAACTAGAGCGCCGATCCAGCGTTCATTATGACTTGCTGCATTATTTTAGGACGTCAGAAAGTTAGCACTACGGATTAAATTGAGACGGGAGTGGCGACCCTACCTCCTCTCAATGCATTTGCTTAGCAAAAACCATTCATCGCAGATACGAGCGTCTATAGTCAAATGTAACTTAGGAGGTCTGGAGAGGCCTCGCCCAGATGACTGAAGTGCAGCAGCCGAACTCTTCTGGATGAAAGAAATAGTTTGGCGCACATGTTCGCGGCATTGTTTTGCAAGGGCTGTTTTTCAAGGGCATTAGTCAAAAGTGCATGCTCATTGCTGCTGTCTGGTGGGCTGTTTTGAGGAGGATATGCCGCGGACTTCTAAAGTTGCATTCTGCTACAGCTCACTTCTTTGCTCTCTCTTCCGCCTCCGATCCTTTTCATGCTTTTCGGACCTTCCTCCGCTGCTTTCCTTCATTTATAACACCATCTGGTGCACCAGCTGTGAAGCAGGAATAGGAATTGCAGGATTTGCCCTTTCCAGATGAGCAGAGGTGCCTTTTGTATATACTTGAGGTTAACTGCGTTAAAACAACAGATGGTAATGTACAGGAAACAGACGGGACAAGCACTGACCCATCTGGAAACAGACGAGTCAGTGCTTGTCTCGTCTGTTTCCTGTCTGTGGCGGCGTGTTATTTACGCGCTCTTAACCTTAACTATGCACAACCAACTAGCCCAGTCAGCTACTTTATCAAGTGGCTTTTGTACCTCATTTCACTCCATGGTTAAGACAGAGAACTCGTTGCATCAGTTGTGCTTTGTAGCCTCTGAAAGTTTCTGTCCCCCACGTTACGCCCTGTGCAGGTGATGGCGGCGCCTCCCAAGAAGGGGGGCTACCCTTCTCGGCAGCGCCGCTTTGGGCCGGCGCCCCTGGCCTCCTTCGAGGACTTGCCCACGGATGACCAGGACAGTAGCCCTGAGCCACGGAGCCCCGACACGCTCATTCCTCTGAGGTATCCACACCACAGGTAGGTGGGCTTTGGCGACACAGTCGCGCTGGTACTGGTCAGTGAAGGTCCTTGTTGTGTCCAGGATGTTCCTGACAAATACAGCCTGAAAAGTATTTGAATTGTATTGAAGTTTGTGCAATTGTCGAATCTGAACTTGAAGCAAAAGCCAGTGAGCTCATTATGCGGGACCCCCTTTTAAAACTGGACGTTACGAGTTCTGTGTAGGTTACTGGAGACGTGTACCAGATGGACAGTGCTGGTAGTGAAACCTGTTAGTGTGAAGCCTAAGCAGAGACGACAAATATAACATTACACGACTTATTTGCTTACTTATTCTGTGTAAAGCATTAACAGCGAGAAAATTATGAACTCATAGTGTTGTCATAATTTTTTTTTTATCAAGAAAAGTGGTGTAACTGAGGAAAATATATATATATATCTTGGAGTTGTACCAAACACCATGAGATGTCACCACCAGTTCCACTGCTGCTGTTGCCGTCAACTGCTTTGGTAAAGAGGTATCTACAAATGTTTGGTAGTGTACAGACAAACAAAAGCTCTCTGCCGTTGGCATCCAATTGCGTGGTTGGCAAATAGCTGCTTTGGCACTACAACACACCTATGTGGAAATGGTATGTGTCGCTGTTGCAGTTAGTTGTTGTGCCGATGTTGTAGACTTTCTTCTTCACGTCTCAACCTGTTGCTTTTCATATGACCGGAGTGAAAGCCTTTCAGCACACTTAATGCTGTGGTTGCTCCAAGGCTCGGGGATATTGTTTCCTCAGTTGGGTGGCGATGACAACAAAATTGCTGCCACCAAAGAGATTTGGGATGCGATTCAGGCTTTGCTAATTGATTTTTTACATTCTTCACATCGTCTTCGTGAAAGGCTGCGCTAGATAAGCAATGTAGTTTGATGATAAAGGGGACAAGCCCTCGCAGCACTCAACACAGCCCGTGAAACGGCAGCGCTGACGACATGGTGGAAGGTGGCGAGTGAAGTCGTCGGTATTTGCGGTCACTAGGTGTGTGGTATTTGCTGACACGAGTAGGCAGAGTACGTCATGAGGGCCCCCGAGTGTTCTTTGTAGTCGACAGTGCCTGCAGTCGTAACGTATGAATGGATGATGAAACATTCATCTTAAAGCTAAACATTTTGCTAAGTTTCCTGTCTGGTTGGCTCCAAAACGTCAGGAACAAATCCATTTTTTTTTTATTGGAGCACTGTGAAAGTCTTAACTGCCATCTTGCACTGGGGCAAATTAGTTTAGTTGCCGCTATTATCTAGTAGGTAAATAGCTGCCGATTAAAAGCAATAAACAAAGGTTCGCAAATTTTGCCATGTCTTTTTAAGTGCATGGCTACTTCATGGAACCCGTATTGTAACCTGCTACACGTGCATCATTGACCTGAAAGTCATAAGATCGAATTCCAGTCACGGGCAGCCACATTTCGATAGCAACAATATATAGAGACTCGTGCTTCAATTTAGATGCACGTTGAAGAAACCGAGATGGTCGAAACTAGTGGAGCCCTTAATTACGGCTTGCAGTTTTGGGATTTAAAACGCGAACAATTACATTGTTATTGCTGCAGTAGACTCAATATATTGAACTCAAGGAGGCTTCAGGATTTTGTTTGAATTATCGGAAGTTCTCATAATTATGACTTCTGGGAACATACCAACTTGTGTGTAATCTTAATTGTTTCTCAGGGCTGCAGCAACGATGCAAACAGCACTGCATGATTGCAATATTGGTGTCACACGGGCACATTTAATCGCGATCAGTGTCGATCTGAATTAACCACGATCCAGATTAGCTGCTGCTACACGGTCACTTTTAATCACGATCAGGCCTGATCGAGATCAAACTATCGCGATTTGCGCATCGTGATCTGCCTGAAAGAGATCGCGGTTTTGCTGTCCTCTGCACCCCCTAGCAGAGCTTGTTGAAAGCACCATAAACAAGAAAATCGACCATAGTTCAATAAAAACACTTTAAAAAAGCTAGATGTTTATAAAAAAGCAAATTATATACTGTTTAAATTGGAACAATATCTGAAGAATTGCATATTTTAAGATTCGCATCGACCGCATGTAGTTATGGGAAAAGCAGACGAGAAGCAGTTGATCGTTGCCTTCAGCGCTTAGTTCAACTCTCGCCTCGAGCTCCTCGAAGCAAACTGATTATGAGTGTTGCAAGCCTTTCGACTACGTCGCAACGTACGCGCACTTCGTGGTTGAATGAAGATATCTTTACAGCAATCGACCGTTGACAGGAGCGACTGGAACAGACTTGAGGCGCCAGAAGTGAAACACTGGCGCGTACAACAAGATTAACGCTTCGCCGTGACTACACAGTTAAGAGTGGGGGCCATCACAAATAAAATCGAAGGTTAAGAATCTCACACAGCAATACAGATAAATGCTAGGAAAATTTCATCAAATGGAGGATTTATGATATTATTATTGTAGTGGCATGCAAAGCTTTTGACGTTCAAGTGGATCTTGCATGAATAACATTGCTGATGAAGGGCTCTATACATATACCGTACGCCGAGTTTTGTCAGTGGCATGTTTTACGGCACGCAAATGCCACCTTGGGCATTTCGTTTGACTCAAGCTCGAACCGGATTAGCTTGAGTCGTGTATCAGCGGTCATAAAGTTGATTGCGATCAAGAAAACTGATTCGGATCGCCCTGATTGCGATTAAAAATGTCTGTGTGCCACTGGTATAAGTGAAATTCTTAGACATTTGCCATCGGTAGCAGTCAACATACCACAAGAGCATGCACTTTCAACTAAGAGACGCAATATGGCTGTTGGTCCGTTCCCAATCTTGGGACATTTTTCTGCGTGACACCAGTATCCAACAGAAAAACTGAAAAAAAATATATATATACACACACACACATGCGCAATTGATAAAGGCCAGACCATCTATACAGCAGACAAAGGCCAGACCAGTATACAGCAGAAAAACTGAAAAAAAAAAAATATATATATATATTTGGTAGCTCGCTGTGGTAGCTCAGTGGTTATAGCATCGAACGCGTTATTCGAAGGTCGTAGGTTCGATTCCTGCACACGGCTGGTTATTTTTTCACCCCCTTTTCTTTCTTCTTATTTAGATTCCATTGGTTCTAATAACATTCCCTGTACATTCCTTGGCATTACTGTCTGTTAGATCTCATTAATATTGTGTCAAAACACGGAAAAACGAGCCCTTAGGTATACACTTCTTTCCCTTATTTATATATATATATATATATATATATATATATATATATATATATATATATATATATATATATATATATATATATATATATATATATATATATAGGTATGAGATATGGCACAACGGGAGCGTTGTCAACAAGGATAAATATATTTATTTCTTAACAGTTTCGGGAGGGGTCCTCCCTTCATCAGGGGATGAGTTATACTGACATGAGCTTCCAAACTTTGTTGCTGCCGCGTCCCTCTCGCCTTGACAAATGTTTGCGAGAGTGAGAGGGAACTAGAAAAAAAAGGGGGGGGAGAAAAAAGACGAAAAAGAAAGAAAAGAAAGAAAGTAAAGAAGAGGAAGAACCACTGTCAACACTGAGAACGAAGCCAACTGTCCGTCTACATCCACATACGGTTCATATCACGTGCTGTTCAGTTCTTGACGTGTGTCGGGCCACCCAAGATTGTCGCCGCGGTGCCGGGAGGGTCCGTGACGGCGTGCATAAAGAAAGGGGTTTCCCCGTAATGGGTCGGTCGGCGGGCGGCGTGCGTAAAGGAACGAATTCCCGTTAATGGGTCGGTCGGCTATTTACCTTTAATCTTCGTCCGTTTCCCTTCAATGGTCATCAAGTGATAGGCGAACGTAAACACTTTGTAAGTGCATGTGGGAAAAAAAAAAAGAAAGGACAGTGTACACGTACGAGTCAGTCAGAAAAAAGCATGGTCTCCAGCTATCAATCTTTGTCATTAATTTTCTCCTGGCTTACTTCTCGGAGGCAGTTGAGTTTTCCGGGGTCCTCGTTAATGCCGGCTACTACTGTACGAAATTTGAAAATAAAATATGCCTCACGCTGTTCGCGCTCGCGTCTGTTTGAGAAACCGGACTGCAAAAGAGTTACGCTGATATTTTCAATACTGTGGTTTGGCAGGCGCAGATGTCTAGATAAAGGTAGCTTCGGCAGTGAAGTGGCCTGGTACCGGTGATTATTGAACCGCAGCCGATATATGTTTGGCCGATATATTCTTGTCCACAGATGTTGCAATGTAGCATGTATATTACGTTACTGGAGTCACAATTAAGGCTTTCAGTTATGCAAAGTTTGAAATCCGAGAAGTTCGCTTTGGATTCAAGTGTTGTGACCATCTGTGGGCATACCTTGCATCGAGCTTTTCCGCAGGGATGACACCCTGATTGAAATTTGGGGGTGTTTGTTTTTGCTCTGACAAGAATGTCCTTCAGATTTTTATCCCGGCGGTACACCACGTGAGGTGGCTTCGCGAAAATAGAAGTTAGTCGTTTGCTTTGCCTGATTATGTTGAAATGTCGGGAAAGTATGTTATTGATTCGTGGCGCTGATGAGGAGTAAGTTAGTACAAGGTTCGTTTGGGAAGTCGTTTTAGATACTCTGTTTGGTCCCTTAATTATATCATTCCTGTTCACGTTGCGAGCAAGTAGTATGGCATCGTCAATAATGTCTTCCGGATAATTTTGTTTCAATAAGGAATGCTTTAGGTGTTCCGCGTGTCTGTCAAATTCCCACATATAGGTGCATATTCTTCGGTACCGGTAGGCCTGAGAATATGGAATACCCGTTTTGCAATGCTTTGGGTGGCTGCTGTTGAAATGTAGGTACATTTGATGGTCTGTAGGCTTTTTGTAAAGGTTTGTTGACAAGCGGTCATTTTCGACCGTGACAGTGACATCCAAAAAGTTAATGCTAGTTTTGGAAATTTTATGCGTGAATTTTATTGACGGGTGGCATTTGTTAAAATCCTCTATGAAGCGGAAAAGACTTCCCTCATCATGGTTCCATATCATAAAAATATTGTATATATATATATATATATATATATATATATATATATATATATATATATATATATATATATATATATATATATATATATATATATTACAGGCACACATGCGTGATTGACAAAGGCCAGACCATCTAATTAACAGCTTGCAAAAAAAAAAAAGAAACTTGAAAAAAAAAAAAGTCACCAGGCACCAAACCAACGACCTCTCATTCCACAGCGCGGGGCGTGAAACCACTCGGCCACAGAGCGTACATTCTCCAGCTTATTAACAACGCACATATACCGTTGGTGGTCCTCAAAGTTTGTTGACGTTAGTGTGTTTCACTAGTGAGATGGTGCGCGGATGCGCTCTAAAGGTCGTTGCCTCTTGCATTGCGAAGTGCACGCTCCTACATAGCGTGAGGTCACTCGTGCACGCATACTTATCCCGTTCTAGATTGGGGCAATTTGTACGTCTTGTGCTCCCATCACAAGTTTGCTTTCAAGGTATCGTAAAGGTTTAAACTGTGCAACGAAGACGGGACAAAGGGAAAGACGCATACATAAGCACAGAACTTCCAACTGGCTTTATTTGCAGAAAGCAGGTTAATTTATAGTTTCTTCAAAGTAACGAGAACAAGGAACGATTGCGATGATACAAGTGAAATCGGCAACAAGGACGCGTGTGCATCACATACAGGGCAGCGCTATCAAGTCACAGTGGTTAAAGAGTGCACAAAGGTCACTTCACTTGCTGTAGCAGCCGCATTAACAGAAGGAGTACGCTGCTCACACACTAAGAACTAACATCTTAACTCGACCAGCAGTCTGTGCTTCTTGAGAAGTAACAATTTTGACAGTTTGCACTCGTTCTGTGTACACTTGTGCATTCATTTCATGCATCTTTCTTTGTATTTTAGCAGTGTGCTTTAAGTGTTGAGCTGCGACACCTATTAGTCCACGTTCACTCGTCCTGTGTATGCTCATTTTGCATGTGCTATCTGCTTGAGGTGCGTGCTGCAAGCTTTGAGCTGCTTCTCATTCTTTCTGTGACTATAATTTATTGCTGTAGTATTGATTCCTTCCCCTCATAGTGAAACAATGCACAATAAACGCTTGTCCACCTGTGTGAAGACACTTTTCACTTTCGTGGTATGCCGATTCCTATGACGGAGGGATCGGCCATATTTTTTGTTTCTTCCTCTGTCAGTATGCGGTTATCGATGCGTGCGGTTTGGCTAGCTTGGTAATATCGTAGGCAGGCAGTCGGCTTTGTCTCTGCTAGTTACATAAACAGTTAAAAACACAAATGTTCAGCCCGAAGTAGCACAGTTGGTGTATAGTTCTAGACATATACGAGCAAGATGTTTGAATTAAATGAATCTGTGCAGTGAAGCAGTCTAAGTGTCTTTAAAATACATTGAAACATAGTGAGCCAACGAAACATTTCAGAATTTTCTGTATGAACCATAAGCTGAAAGTATTGGAGTTTGAATTATGGAGTCTGCTGCATTGCTATTACGCATACATTACCTGTACAGGTGGAAGGGGACGTCGACTCACTGGTGACGCTGACGCCATGCTGTTCCTCGGTGCTGACGGCCAACGGGTCTCCCTGCTCACCCGTGGCGCCGCCCTTGCTGGAGGCACCGGCGCCTCCTTCCACCGAATCGCTCACTCCTGAAGAGCCCCAGCGTCGCAAGGGCTCCTGGACCGAGTTGTTCCTGCGTGGCCGCTCGCCCCAGCGCAGCAGTAGTGGGACCAGCCCCGAGCCTACCACGAAGGGCTTTTTCTCGTCTTTGCTCAAGCTCGGCGGCCGCAAGTCGCCTCGCAGCCCTTCGCCCCACAGCCCGTCACCCGTGCCTACCGCCCCTCGCCTTTCCGTAACTTTGCACGACGACCAGGACGGCGTTCCAGTGGACAGCTTGCCTAACAAGGTGCCCGAGAGCTTGCCTGACAGTAGCATGCCAAATGTGACGAACAAAGTGGCAGAGAAGAAACCTGACAAGCAGCTGGACAGGCAGCCTGACGGCTCGCCCAGCAAGAAGCCAGAGGGCAATTCGAAGAAGCGACAGAGCAGAACCGGCGGAAAGAAGCCAGACGGCGCTCCTGACGAGCCCTGCGCCCGACCGCAGGACTTGGAAATCAACGATCCGTTCGACAGAACTTGCCTCCTGGAGCGAGTGTGCCAGTCGCTGGCGGACATACCAAGTGCCAGCCGTCGGGGCAGCCGTGAGTCTCCGGAGCAGCTTTCGTCGGAGTCGGAGCTCACGCTGGATGCGGTTCTCGTCAAGCAGAGCAGTCAGGATGAGTTCGAGACCCTGCTTGCCCAAGACTCGGTGGAGTCTGAGGAGTTCCTCTCGGTCGCCTCCGCCGTGGCACCACCACCGCCCTCGCGTAGCCCTGTGCCCACCCGACAGCAGCGGCTTGAGGTGGTGACCATCCCGATCGAGCGGCCGCGGAGCACGACGCCCATCAACATCGCGCCGATCGAGGCGTTCCTGCCGGCGGTATCGCCAGAGCCCTGCCCCCCAGACAAGATCCGGTTGTTCCTGCCTGGGGAGCAGTTCACGGGTCGTGGCCCGCGCAGCCCCCGTCGGAGCTCGCTCAAGAGTTGGCTCCACTTTTGTGAGGAAGGTCTGCAGAGCCCACGGAGCCGCAAGCGGTCCGAAGACAGCCAGGCAGCTGGCTGCTGTGACTGCCCCACTCCTGAGGCCGCACACTCGGACTGCACCTGCGACTGCCATCACCACTCTCCCGGGAGCAGCTCTCTGAGCAGCCCCGAGCACGCCTCCTAGAGCACATCCCGCAACCGTGAGTGTTCTTACTCAGCATAGCTAGCGCTGCAGAGTGTAGGACAGAAAGTAATACGATTACGATTGGGGTCAGGGGCGTAGCCAGAAATTTTTTTCGGAGGGTTGATTTCTGGGAGGGCACCCCCTCAAGATGGTCATTTTTTGCTCTGTATGCCACAGTGAAAAAAAATTTCGGAGGAAGGGGAGGGGGCATGACCCAGGTGTGCAACCCCTCTGGCTATGCCCCTGATCAGGGCAGGTACATAGTTGTCATAGGAAGCTCAGCAAGGTAGAGGTAGAATAATCTGGTTGCTGAGCCTGTTGGTGCACCACTTGAAAGTTCAGTGAACACCACCATGAAGGACACATACACAAGAGGAGAAAATTTCACATACGCACTGGGTTAGCACGTACGTTATTGAAATTTTATCCTTTTGTGCATGTGTCTTTCAAGGCTACACTCTAAAAAAAAAATATCGAGTAAAAAAGGTGTCTTTTTGTCCCACAACAATAATCGTCATCAGGCTTGCGTGCGCTTCCTTTCTTGAAAACTCGGCGCTGGCCACTTTCCCATTGAGAATGCAATGTAACCCTGATAATGGGCATGTCGATCGTGACAGGAATGTACCGAGCGCGGGGCGATAGCGCAAGGAATGAACGCAATATAGATGACAATTATTGTTGTGGGACAAAAAGACACTCTTTTTACTCGCTCTTTTTTTAGAGTGTAGTTTCATCGATTGTTCAAAAGTGTAGGAAAGCGTGAGTTAATGAAAGGAACGGCTGCATTTTTGAATGAGGGGAAAATGCTGTAGGCGCGTGTGCTCAGATTTCGGTGCACGTTAAAGAACTCTAGGTGGTCGAAATTTCCGGAGCCCTCGAATATTACGTTTCTCATAATCATATGGTGGTTTTGGGACGTTAAACTCTACATATCAATCGAGGATTGAACCTGGGACCAGCACCTCTTCGTGGTGGTTGCTCTACCAATCAAGCTAGCCACGAAGCTAGCAGTAGGCATTGCGAGGGTGAATTAACAACCTGAAGCACTTCAATACATATTATTTCAAGTCAGTTCTGTGGAATCCCGCAAAGTGGTGGAAACGCTAAAGGATCCCTGACACTGAATTTAGAAACTAGAGTTGCTTGTGTTGTTTGACAGTCCTGCATGCATGGGCACTTCTGACTGATTATGACTGCTAACAAACGTTGCTTTCAAGATATTTTAATCTGTCTTTGAGGTGAGCATTTCTGCTTGTCTCAGTTTTCAGTGCCTCGAGACATCGCCACTAGTTTGACATAGACAGGGGCCCCTTGTGACATTCCACAAGAAAAGCGAGTATTGTCAACGTCGCAGAACACTCACGAGGTGCACACGAAGCCAGGACTGGCACCCGACGAGGGCTATTGTTCCTTACCCCGCTCACTCTGTTGTCAGGCTGCTATCAAGGCAGTTTTAGCTGCTTATGTCTGGAAGGCTTTTCTTTTTCTTGGGGGGGTCACACTCGAAGCACTGACATAGTTTCATTCTTCAACGCATGCGGGCTACCTGATTTGAAAACTGCGGTGTTCGTCATCACTGAAGTTTGAGCGCATGTGGTCTTGGGGGCCTCCTCGTTTTGGGGCGTCACTTTCACATGATTTTAGGCGAGCGTTTTCGAATCACACTGAAATTAGTTAGAATCAGTGACTCTAGTGTTAATTCTACAGCTTCTCAGTATAAAGCTTTCCTTCTCGGAAAACTGTATTGATTTCTCCTTGGCTCCCTGCTACCACTTGGTGGTTATCAATTTCAACACTTTCTATGAAGTCTTTCTTTTTTAATATTTTGCTGTTGTGCTATAAAAGCTCTCTCTAGGACAAGATGTAAAACTGACGACATGTAAAACTGATTGCACGCATCGTGAAAATTCAGTCTTCAAGAAGGCTTAATGCCAAGCACTCATGTTGATGGTCGCGAGAAGTTCTTTTCAGGAGGCTGTTACAGATGCTGGCAAATGCTAAAATAAATGTAGGGCTGATACTGCCCGACAACAATTTTCTAGTGATAACTTTGAAGGTTCACCAATGCAAAAAAAACGATTTTTATTGTAGTGAGTGACAATTTCACAATGCCAAGATCTCTTCTTGCTGCGAGATGCATGGTAGGTAAGACTATGCGCTGAGAGAAAATGCAGGTGGTCGACACCAAAGTTTCTGAAGCCAGTCAAGGGGGCGTCATAAATATTGGCAATGTTCGCCAAGGCCCACATGATTGTTTGACTCTACAAATGACTTACACTTTTTTCTATGTCTAATAAGATGAACATTTCATTGGCAGTTTAGATTTTTGCAGAGTGTACTAGCTGAATCTTAAATGTTCTTGGGTCACTTATTTAGCTTGTCAGAGTCTTATTTCATGATCCAGAACTCCAGAAGTATGACCATGTTTTTAATAGGAAGTCCAGACTGTATACCAAGTGTGCTGAGAGTGGGATTTTGATTTACTGCTCATAATTTTTTTAATTATTTTGTTTTTTCATTGTGTGTTTTCGTGGCTCATGCATTCAATTTTGACCGATTGCAGAATGTCTAGTCGTGGTTTTGTTCAAAAACTGTTTGCAAAGACGCACACATTTCATGCTGCAGCATCTTTCTGATGATATTGTCACGGGGTTGCGGCGAGGACATTGTGTTCTACAGATCCTTTCCAACTGTCTCTGGAAACATAGCCTTGTGTATCTCGTAAACTTGAACTTCAAAAAAAATCTTTCATATTTAAAATATGATTATCAAACTAAACATGTATGTTTAGTTTCATCAGATATGCACATAAAATACAGATAAATATATCCACAAGTCATGACCCCTTGGAAAAGTTTCATTGATCCAATTTGGCCAAAATACACAAAAGAAGTCATAGTTTTGCCAAAAGGATGAAGCAAGGAATGTGATAGCAACATATTTGAATGTTTTATGAAGCGAGGCTAGTGTTTTTGGGAGCAATATTAATTGTAGTAAACATGCACTTGCTAATTAATAAAGTTTCTTGCGACGCGGCTGCAGTAGATGACCACAACTAGGCTCATGCGTAGTGACGGCGTTGATTTATGAAGTGAAGCTGGCAGTTAACTTATTTAGATCCGATCTCACATAACGCTATGAAACGCCGGTTTAAGAGAACAGGTCCGCTTCAGGTACACTTTTGGCACCGTTTTTTGGTGTTGAGAGCTCAGCCCGTACAAGCTCCCGCCTGCTGTGGGGCACGAGGCGCGTACTGATCTTTGCCGCGACAGCATGGCAACCATAAGATTTTCCCCTCCTCGTTCCCTGGCGAGATAAGCGCGTGCCCTGACGAGTCTGGACGGAGGGACGATGGTCGATCTGCAGAAAAAGGAGGTAGTAGACCATATATATGAGATCTAACAGACAATAATGCCAAGGAATGTATAGGGGAAGTTATTAGAACCAATGTGATGTAAATAAGAAAAAAGAAAAGTCGGCGAAAAAATAACTTGCCGTGAGCAGCAATCGAACCTACAACCTTCGAATAACGGGTTCTATGCTCGAATAACGCGTTATTCGAAGGTCGTAGGTTCGATTCTTGCTCACGGCAAGTCATATACATACATATATATATATATATATATATTGTTGGCATTTAGTATACCAATCCTCTTCATCTGTACATTATCATCATTATCATGTATTGCTTATGCATCCTCATCGTTGTCACGTATCATCATCATCTTGGTTCGTGCATCTCCGCTGTCGGCTGCCGGTTCCTCGGGCCTAATAAAGGTCTTCCAAACCAAGACTTCAGACGTGGTGGAGCGTGCTGTTAGATCCCTCGTCATCCTCTCGACCACTCTACCCCCTGGAGCTACGTTCAGGTCGCCGCTTGGGCCAGGTGTCCGGAAATATGTCGCACCAAGAAGAGGTCGGTGCTGCAACCGTTCCCACTCCGCCACCGCGTGCCGCGCCTTTTCACGTTATTAACAGCCCCCAGCGTGAGCCCCATCCCTTCGCCGGTATGCGCGGGGAAGATGTGGAGGAATGGCTGGACGATTTCGAACGTGTCATTCTACCTCACGGGTGTCGCGAAGACGTGGTTCCTCAACCACTACATCGACATCCCCGACTGGTCCGCCTTCAAAGATCAGCTTCGGCATGTCTTTGGCACACCGACTGTTCGTTCGGCTCTCGCAAAAAAAGCTCTCGCGGCTCGGAAACAGCACATCGGCGAGTCGTATACATCCTACATCGAGGATGTCCTTTCACTTTGCCGCCGGGTTGAAACCCCAATGACAGAGTCAGACAAGGTACGCCAGCTTCTTAAGGGGATTGCACCCGTCGCATTCAATGCCCTTGCAATCCAGAATCCAGCTACTGTTGCTGACGTTGCGACAACCTGTCAGCGCCTCGAAGAACTCGAGTCTATGCGCCTACAACCGGACAGTGACGCGGCCCGCATTATGGCAGATCCAAACCTACGAGACACAATAAGGGTGATTATACGCGAAGAATTAGAATCAATGGGATTCGCACTACCTTCAGTGTGTCCGATGCAGTCTTCTTCAACGTCATTGCAGGATGTCATCAGGGAGGAGCTCACGTTCATGACCCACATGGCCCACCTGCAGCCCACTGTCGCTCGTACTCTCCCATCATTCTCGCATGTCGTCGCCGCACCATCAGGCACCGTGAGCTCGACGCCGCCGCCACCAACGTACGCGTCGGTTGCTGCCGCACCTCCCAGAAGCTTTCCCACGAGCTTTCCATCACCACCGCCTGAGCCATCATCTGTCCCTCTCACTGCTCTCTCTCCCGGTGCATCTAACACAAGCTACTACCCTTCTTATCGATCGACTCGCCCTACGTGCTATTATTGTGGCTATCGTGGTCACATTTCACGCTTTTGCCGCAAGCGCCAGCAAGATGAGCGCCGAGGGTACGACATACGCGAACGAGACTATACCGCAGGAGCCTTGTACCAGGGCCGTCGTTATTCGTCACCGCCGCGTCAGTCTCCATCTCCGCCAGCATCCGGTGAACTGCGCAGTAGTCATCGATCAACCAGACGCGGTTCACCATCGCCCTACTGTCACTCCTCTTCTCCTCTTCAGCCTGCTTCCCTCGCTTCTGATCGGCGTCCGGAAAACTAAGCGATGCAGTTTTTGGAGGACAAACTGCATTCCAACACAGTACTCCGATTCCTCCAGCGCGCCCTTACAATATGATTGCAGTCTCAGTTGAGGGAGTGGACGTTGATGCTTTGGTGGACACTGGGGCTGGGTTTTCTATTATTCGTGCTGATTTGTGTACCCGTCTTCGAAAAGTCGCGACGCCTTATGATGGACGAACACTGGTTACAGCCCAGGGAACAATGATTCGCCCTTCCGCTCTCTGTACTGCCCGTGTGCTAATCGACGACATTCTTCATTATATACAATTCGCTGTGCTATCCCCGTGCTCCCACGAACTCATTTTAGGCTGGGACTTTCTTTCATCTGCTTCCGCGGCTATTTGTTGTGCACAACGTGTCGTCCATCTTACTGACACAGACCACTTGCTTAGTGACGAAACCTACAGGCCACTTCGACTCGTCGCTGCTGTAGACATCGAGTTACCCCCAAATGAACATCAATTAGTCACTGTTTTGTCCAACGACGTTGACTCTGGTGACATTTTGGTCACTCCATCGCCCCGTTGCCTCAATAAAGGCATAGCTCTCGCATCAGGTGTGGCTCGCTTCAACAATGGATCAGCTGTCCTCGCTGCTACGAACACCACACCAGATAAAATTTTACTGCCGCGGGGCACTACTGTCGCCTGCGTTGCCGATCTGGAGCCTGTGTGCGTCGTGCCTCTTACCCCTGTCTCCCCTAAAGGCCTTCTTGGAGATCATACTGCTTCCTCGGCCTTTACAGCAGCCATCAACAAGGACTTGACAGACTCACTGAAGCAGCAGCTGCTTGATTTGTTGCAAAAGCATGCAAACTCTTTTGACATTCATTCATCCAGCCTGGGTCAGACAACTGCTACAGCACATCGTATTCAGACCGACGGAACATCCATTGTGCATCGTCGTCCTTACCGCGTCTCCCTAGCCGAACGGAAAATCATTGAGGAAAACGTAGACGATATGCTGCAACGGGAGATAATCCGACCCTCAACCAGTCCTTGGTCGTCTCCAGTGGTTCTGGTGCGTAAAAAAGACGGTTCCGTACGATTTTGCGTCGATTACCGAGCACTCAATAAGATCACTAGGAAGGACGTGTACCCCATGCCACGTATCGACGACGCCCTCGATTCCTTACAAGGTGCTGAATTCTTTTCAAGCCTCGACTTGCGTTCCGGCTATTGGCAAATCCCCATGCACGAAGATGACAAAGAAAAAAACGGCGTTTGCAACCCCGGACGGCCTATACGAATTCAATGTTATGCCGTTTGGTCTATGCAATGCGCCCGCAACTTTTGAGCGCTTGATTGACACCGTGCTGCGTGGCCTGAAATGGAAGACTTGCCTATGTTACCTCGATGACATTTTTGTCTTTTCGTCGACGTTTCCTCAACATCTGCAACGCTTGGACGAGATCCTGACTTGCCTTGCGGGCGCTGGTCTTCAAATTAACACCAAGAAGTGCCATTTCGCCAGCAGATCTATCAAGGTCCTTGGTCATGTGTTGAGCAAGGACGGAATTCGTCCAGACCCTGAGAAAACTGCTGCGGTGCTTCGCTTCCCTCGCCCTGAGAAGCCGAAAGATTTGCGAAGTTTTCTTGGTCTCGCCTCTTACTTTCGGCGATTCATACAAAACTTTGCCTCCATAGCCGCACCACTCCATAAGCTACTTGCTTCTGGTACGCCCTTTCAGTGGTCTCAGGAATGTGAATCGGCTTTCGACAGGTTGAAGAGTGCCCTCACGACCGATCCTGTACTTTCTCATTTTCACGATGGTGCACCGACCTTCCTCCATACGGACGCTAGCGGCCACGGTTTAGGAGCCGTCCTCCTCCAGCGCGACAACTCTTCGCGAGAGCGAGTCGTTGCGTACGCCAGCCGCGTCCTCTCCGCAGCCGAGAGGAACTACACGATCACCGAGAAGGAGTGCCTCGCCGTCGTTTGGTCAGTGCAGAAATTTCGTCCCTATCTTCACGGCCGCCATTTCACAATTGTGACCGACCACCACGCTCTATGTTGGCTTTCGACACTCAAGAACTTGTCGGGACGCCTCGGCCGCTGGATTCTACGCCTACAAGAGTATGATTTTGCCATCGTATACAAGTGTGGCAGGAAACATAGTGACGCCGACGCTCTTTCTGGCTGCCCACTACCAGCGACTCCACTCGGGGTTTCCGCAATCAATTCGCACAACACGCCCTCGGAGTCCACGTCTACGGCGGTTTCCTCTCTCGCCTCTATAGACCAGCTGCCTTCGGATGACCCGCACGATTTTTATTCTCGACAGCTGGCTGACCCATACTGTCGACGTATTATAGGCTACCTCACTGGCAGTTCCCGTCCACCTAATGCGAGGCTCCGTCGCCAACTCTCGCAGTTTAAGCTGGACAACTCGGTGCTGTACCGCAAAATTTACCATCCTGACGGTCAGCGCTGGGTTCCCGTTCTACCCCGATCGCTTCGGTTCGAAGTCCTCAGAGCACTTCATGACCATCCGACGGCTGGTCACCTTGGTTACCACAAAACCTATGATCGCCTTCGAAGTCGGTTTTATTGGCCAGGTATTACCACTAGTGTAGCTCGGTACGTTGGGTCCTGCACTACCTGCTAATGTAGAAAACTACCCACATCTGCTCCAGCTGGTACACTACAGCCTCTTCCATGCCCAACCACACCATTCGAAGTTGTAGGCATCGATCTTTATGGCCCCCTTCCAGTCAGTGCTGCTGGAAACCGATGGATAGTAACAGCCGTTGACCATATGACGCGCTACCCCGAGACGGCATCTGTCACTACCGGTTCAGCTTCTGAAATTGCCGACTTCATCCTCCGAGCCATTATACTGCGTCATGGTGATCCACGTGTATTGCTCAGCGACCGTCGAAGGGCCTTCCTTTCACAACTAGTGAACGAACTTCTTCGCGCCTCTGGCACAACTCACAAGACTGCCTCTAGTTATCATCCCCAAACTAACGGCCTCACTGAGCGATTCCACCGCACTCTTGCTGACATGATCGCCGCCTACATTCAACCAGACCACAAGAACTGGGACGTAGTTCTACCATTCGTCACTTTCGCCTACATTACGGCTATTCAGCGGACAACCGGCTACTCACCATTTTACCTAGTTTATGGACGCTCCCCTACTTCTTTGCTGGACGTCTCCTTCTTTACCTGCCATGCGGATTCATCTCCATCCTCTTCAAAGGAATACGTTTTGCGGCTCGCAGAGAGCCGCCAACGTGCTCGTATAAACACTGAAGCCCGACAGCAAGACAGAAAGCTGGTTTATGATGAATCGCATCGTGCTGTATCCTTTCAACCTGGAGACGAAGTGCTCCTTTTGACGCCTATTCGCACACCTGGTTTGTGGGAAGTTCCAGCCACGATTTATCGGGCCGTACACAGTTCTTGAAGAAACTTCACCAGTAAATTATCGCGTGACGCCACTTGTAGCCCCAGCAGATCGCCGTTATCGAACTACTGAAGTCGTCCATGTCTCCCGTATGAAGTCCTTCATGCGACGTTCTTTGTCCCCTTGACTTGCCGCGGCCAGGCTGGCCGCTCTCACGTGGGGGGAATCAGTGTGGGCATTTAGTATACCAATCCTCTTCATCTGTACATTATCATCATTATCATGTATTGCTTATGCATCCTCATCGTTGTCACGTATCATCATCATCTTGGTTCGTGCATCTCCGCTGTCGGCTGCCGGTTCCTCGGGCCTAATAAAGGTCTTCCAAACCAAGACTTCAGAATATACATACATACATGCATACATACATACATACATACATACATACATACATACATACATACATACATACATACATACATACATACATACGTACGTGAATGACAGTGGCGATGACAGCAACGGCAAAAACCAACCCCCGAGACGGTCCATATAATTGCTATCGCAATAAAATAGCTAACTGCCATTTTGAAGCTTTTTGAAGCATACCGTGGTAAATGTAATTTTGAGCATGTTATTAACTAGTCTGTAGTAACTAGGAGTAATTCTGTTTTTGTCGGGTAGCAAAGTTGTGATGATAGTATAATATCCTTATAGCTGTTGCTTGAACTTACTGAGAATGCATTTAAGGTATTTTTGAATTCTGGAATCTCATCTTTTTTTCTGGTACACGTATAATTAAAACTATTGCTCTTTATTTATTTTGTTCGTTTGATGTATAACTTTTTGTTTTTTTTTGCTTGATGTACATCTTCATTACGTTACATTGAAATATTTTTGTATTTATATTGATATAGTTGCATGAAAATGTTTAGAGCATTCGCATGCATAAAAGAAATGGTCGATTTATCACTGTGCATTTTGTAAAATTAGATATAAGACTTTGCTTTCTACGACAGGAAAAGTGGAGAAGTTGTAAACAGTAAGTAAAGATATAGCTCTTGGTTGTGTAAGCTCCGATTTATTTACGAAAATTACTATAGGAGGTGATTCAGCCATTTAGATACCAACAGCGTAGCTTTGTTATGTAACAAGAGCCTTATTGAACAATCTTTCCATCAAGAAATATATCAATATGTCAAAAACTGTAGCTGCCTATTGTGAAACTGGCTGATAGTTTTTGTCTTATTACTCTCGAGTCTATGGGCATCTTCATCACCTGACGCGCACAGGTGCAAGGAGAAGGACAAAACAGCTTTAATGATGCCAAAAATCGGTCAGGTGAGGGAGGGGGATGGAGTCGGGGAAAAAGAAGACGATGAGATCTCGGGCCGCTTTAGGGGGCCGAAAGTTCATGCGCTTCGGCGACACCAATGGCCCAGCGTACAATCTGGAGATGGTCGTCCGGTGGTGAGCTGCGCAGAGGAGCCTCTCATCGCTCCTGACGCTCAGCCCCCGCAAAGGGGGGATTCGGCTTGTTTCGACAAGCTCTTTAAAAAAGTCGGCTTGTGGACTCTAGCATAGACAACAATGAGGTAAGGTGTCATACTGGTAAGGTGTCATGCTAGAGGAAATCAAGGTGCCCGTTTGGAGTCGGCACCATACGATTTGCTCAGTCTGGGACAGCGGTTTATGACCTGGTGGGTAGATTATGCGAGAATCTGGGTAATGTAAAGTAATCTCATGGCAGGTGACTAGGCACTCTTGCGCACTGTGAAAGGAAGGCAGACCGTCCACTGCCCGGTTGACGAGTGCTCGGGCTGGCTCATGGACGGCTGTATTCCCGGGATGTCCACAATGCGCGGTGCAAATAAACCCACGTGACAGTGTCAATGGCACTTCGAGGTTGTGGAGTTCGTCAAGCTTGTTTCACGTTTGAACTGTGGACGACATGAAACAAAAATTTAAATTCTATAAAATACAGTTATGCAAGGTCCTTGACTTTTAATAAGTGGACGTGAGCTGTGAAAACGTGGGAAAAAATTTTCTTAAGATTTTCTTAAGCTATGATGTTGCCATAGAATTTTGATAATCCCATGCACAGTCAAATAACTAAATATTTATGTAATCAAAAAGATCTATGTTGAATGTTGTTTTGAAGCAAAGGTAATGAAATGAGTTTGTGTGTTTTGGGGTCATATTGTGTGGTTACGAGTTCAGTGGAGCAGGAATTAGTGTTATTCTACGTGAGCAGGTGAGAGAAAGTGAGGCCTAACATGTGCAAGGGGTATTCCGGAGGCGAAACGAAAAGTCTGTCCCAGCTTGAAGAACTTGTATTAACAACATCTCGCTGGTTGTGACAAGTTCCTGGTATTCCTGGGAGTTGCCACTGAATCGACGGTACTTCGAAAGCAGCACCACCACCAACGGACTTCAACAAGCAATATTTTCCTGCATAAGAGACCTTAGGTTCTTCATTACCTGCACTGTCAAATGGGTAGCACTAATTCAGCCCACTGTGTTCCCTGTGCGGCATAAATTGTGCATTGGTTGCCTTCGATAGCCATGCTTGCTCCTGCATTTCTGTTGACTTGTTGGACAACAGCAGCAGCAGCACACGCACTTCGAACAAAAGGTGCACATTTGTTCCAGGCTTTATTTAATGTCAACTGTCTCATCATAGCAACGCCATTGTCTTCATTGCCTCGCATTCTCAAAAGTTGGCCTTCCTCTGTACAATTCAGCAGTCTGTCTCGGCAGCATGCTGGTGCAGTTTCATGCCACTTTGTGCTTATAATTTTTCCGTGTTGCAATAGACGTACACTTGTTAGCGTTCCTCTTCACAGCACTGACTCTTCATCTTTTTAATTGTGTCATGTTCTTTGCATACGCATTTTACTCCTTGCCATTAACTGTCATGGTACATCGTATTAAAACGATGCTGGGACCAGATTGCGAGTGTACCATTAGTGGAATGCAATGTTAAACTCCTCACCAACAAACATTTTACCGCAAAGCAACTCGTAACACTAAGAAATCCTTACTTTCTGGCTTCATTTGGAGCGTTACAGTGGGCAATTTCTACAATGAAGGAACCTGAATAATCAATTACTACTACGTTGAAGATGTCGAGTTTAGAGATGTTTGACTTGAGTCAACTATATTTGAAATCGTTGTGAAAGATTTCTTTCTTAACCCAAGGTGGGTCACTCCCGTAGTCCAGGTGGCCATCATTGGTTGAAGCCTTTCATGCCTGCTTCACCAGCTTGTGCTGATCTTACAGGTTTCAGGTTGTGAGGGAAGCCTCCCACGATTCTTTGCTACCCTGTTCTACTTCATCGAGGTTTTCTATACTGCTGTTTGGGTGCACGTTAAAGAACCCCAGGTGGTCAAAATTTCCGGAGCCCTCCACTACGGCGTCTCTCATAATCATATGGTGGTTTTGGGACGTTAAACCCCACAAATCAATCAATTTTCTATACTGCTGGTTTGGTTATTGGTTACAAAATAGCGTATACACAAACAAACATGCAGCAGAGTGCATCCTGCACTTCTCATTAGGAAGGGGACAAACTGTACATTGTAGTGTTATGCACGTGGGTGTTAATTGTGACGTTCGGTAGGAGGACTATTTAATTTGCTCCTAAGCTTGGGGTGATGCTGTGAGGACTTTAATTGTTTTTGTCGGTAATGTTCCCTGGCACGTGAATATCTTCTGAGATTGCCCTAGCGTTTCTTTGCCTTGTGGATCTCCTCCGGCTTGCGTGACATTTTGATGCTGCGTGTGCCTCTTGGTTTCCCAATCGTAACCTGGTATCCAGACAGCATGTGCCTCTGGGAATTCAGTGTCACTCGAGATATCTTCCGGGACTTTGTGGTCATTGAAACCGAGGGCAGGGTGGGGAGGGGTCAAATTTATCATCTTAATTTTATTGACGCAATTTTTAATCTCGTAGGCTAACGGGACCTCTCTCATTGAACCCATTCCACCTACCTGCAACAGCACGGGAGGCGGAGTTGCCTCTCGAACGGCGCATCGGCGGAAAATCCGCGTGTTCTCCCCCCCGCCTCCTTTCTCATTCGCCGGTAGGGAGCGCGCCGAACGAACGCCGTAGACTTACGCGCACGTAGTGCTACTACCACGGAAACACCATGCCTCGACGTCGCCCGGCGTAGTTTTGTGAAGCGGCGGCGCTGGCGTCGATGGTCTCCGGCGCCAGCATCACGACCGCGCCGGCGGTGGAATCGCGGTAGTGGGGCGCTGCGCGCGGATCGAACGTCATTCCTACGTGCGCCTTGGGCGCGCCAGTGGTGCCTTTCGAGAGAGAGTAAAAAAGGGCTGCGAAGCCGTCGCCAGCTCGCTGCCCTCGAAAGGTGCCGACGCCGCCGCAACACTTCTGATTCGGCAGCGGCATGCCTCATGCTGAGCGGCGCGACGGCACGCCGCAAGGACTACCAGGACGGGTGAGGGTCCGTCCGTGTGACGGTTCGCATCTCGGCCGGCGAAGTCGACGATGACGTGCCGCTGTGCCGGCGCCTTCGCCAGTGCCGTACGGTGATCGCGGGCGCTCGCCGTGCGTTATCGATCGAGAAAAAGATGGCGAGCCCGTGTCGCACTCCGGTAAACCTCCGGCCGTGTTGTTGGTTTTGGTGCGGGCGGCTTGTGCGCGTCTCTTCTGCGGATCTTCGTCGTCGACGCCGTGCTGTGTTCGCGACGCCCCAGTGTTCGGGTTTATGAAGCGCGCGCGCTGTTCTGTCGACCGTCATTTCCAAAGTTCCCTTTTTCAAGATCGTGGTGACCTCCCGCGGCGACGTGCACTTTTTTTTTTTTATTGGCGGACCGCCTGTCTGTGTCTTGTGCTCCCCGATTCGGAGGAATTGTGTCGCGGAATATTTTTTGCCTTATTTTTCCCGAGCTTCACTCGTTCGTTGCTTGCCCCTTCGCCGCTCACTCTATATTTCCATTCTCCCAAAGGACCTTTTTTTTCCCTGAAGGATTTTAAGAATGCGTAGCTGCAAGATGCGTGAATAGTGGTATCCTTTACGGACGAGGGCAGTGTTTCCAAATTTCGCTGGGCCTTTTCTTTCCAATTTCCCCCCATCTGCCCTCTCTATACTCTTGCTGCCATGTTGTGGAATAGGGATGGTGTTCTTCATTTAATAAATCCTCCGTCAGGCAGGGATAACCCTAGAGTTTGATTCGCGCATTTAATGAATACGCCGGCCACCGATGACGCCATCCCCGAATATGGGACGTGGCCGATAGCCATTGCTCGCTTTATTCTCCGCGCCGCTTTCATTTTATACTCGCCTTCATAAAGAGAACGTACTCGAAGGCGAAGTTCGTAGTAGCCGGCAGAGTAGTTATTCCTCCTTTTGTACATACCTCGAGTTGTTTGCTTCTTTTTACCTTGATTGGTCGCCGATCCAGTCTGCCTTAATGGGGTATATATTCGGTCATTTCTCGGTGTTTCGAGGGCGAGCGGTCTATACAAAACGAACTAGCGTTGCTCTGAGCATACACTGCAGTGTAGACTGACGTGTAGTCTCCTCTTAAACTGTCGGGTGTAGAGAATGCGAGTGAGCTGTCAAATCTGCAAGTGGTGCTGACAACCTTGCGGAGGGCATGAGTTGACGCGAAGTGCGGCGAATGGCTTCGTAACCGCACGATGCGCCGAGTTGCCGCAGCTACAAATAATTCGCTTACGTAAATCGAAGATGACCTTTTCTCGTGTTAGCGCGTGTTGCAGAGCTCACGAGCTCGGTATGTTGGACGTTAACGATCGTCTTCGTATGTGAATCGGCTGATTATGCGTTTACATGCTTCGTTGGCTGGGTACTCCGCGAAAGGGCCTCGTTAGTGTCAGCGCGTGGTACGTCGAGGTAAGTTTTATGCACGAAAAGGGGTATCTAACGAAAAATACAGTCAAATCTAGAGGTAAATCGCGAGAAATTACTTTGTATAGATTATTTGGAGTGTAAAGTATTTGTATACTAAAATTTAATCAAGGGGATGTCACAACCGGTCGATATATACAATTCGTTGTAGCTGGCTACAGCTATACAATTCGCTGTATGCGGATTCAACTGTACTACGTGCGCCGGTGGCCGTATCGTAGAAGTAGTTCTCTTCCCAATGAACTCGTGCTTCGGCTGTCGGCCGTGGGCTGATAGTGTCACGAATATGCGATTATTATTCGATTCCATTGCGAGTTCTGACAAAACTAGGGTACAATCTACAGTTCGCAATATCCAGCTTCATTTAAAGCGGTGCTACGGCCCGTTGTACGTTTTTTAAAGTTTGTTTGACGCGTGATAACCGCGTTTCTCATGCGTGATCTGCTCGATTATGTCGACAAATTAAAATGCAAAGCGGGATTTTGTTGGTAGATGGGGTGCCGCAACGCGCGTTTACGATTTGCAAGCGGCTCTTCAAACAGCAGGAAGCTTCGCCTGTAAATGGCGCTTCGCCGCAGGGGTGGTGTTGTTGCGGCGAAGCGGCGTGTGAAGGCAAAACTTGTTGTGCGGTGAAGCCACACTGGGAAAGGTGGTACACGCTCGGCGCGATTCTGAAACGGCAAATATTTTAAGCGGAGCTTGTTTTAACTCTCCTGATTGCGGTGGCGGTCGTACGCGATAAACCCGGCCCCGGCGAGCGTGGACAAACGCGGTCCGCTGGTCACGTGTGTATCTTGTGCGTGCCGTTTCTTGACAGGTGCCCTTTTCATCGCGCGCTTGTCTGATAGATTGGCCAATGGCCTGTCTGATCTTTTATCGAGGTGGACTGGTCATTTCACATTGCCCCATTCCGTTCTTGCGTAGATGTGAATGCGAGGCTATTGTTGTTGCCTGTAATGACGGAAGTGTGGTTCTGCTAGGCACGTGGATGAAGGTCCAATCCGCAGCATCGATGAAGGAAACAGGAGGGCGCATTGCTTGATGTGATAGAGAGTGGCCTTTTAGGCGCGTGAATGCGAAGCTTTGCCTGCCCCCCATTTTCCCCCGTCAAACTAGAGCTACTAAACATTTTGAATTATCCGTTTATCTTTCACGAGTACATTGTTTAGAGACATCTATTGTACGGTTGGCAGCACTTGCAGGATTTACAATCCTACGTTAGGCTCACATGCTGGCTAGGGGTACACGCGTGAATAGGCGATACAAACGGTTTATGCTCTGGACGACAATTGTGCGATGGCACTTTGTCGTCCAGAGTAGACAGAGGTAGTAGTATTAACAAGAAAGTTTATCATTTGGGAAAGTTGATCTGCTTACGGGAACTGCTCAAGACCTGCTTAGCAACAGTATGTAACAAGCATATCAGGACCGTTTTTTTCTTTGTGAACACATAGAAGATTGTGCCTGGTCTTTGTTGTCAGTGCATCTGATGGGCTGAAGCCGGGACATTTTGAAAGTATAACACAACCATAAGGTATTATGGCATATAGCAACTGAAAAGAAGTTTGGCAAGTAGCAGTACTTCTCATTACCATTATCCATATCTATAAGGGGCAACGGAACAGTGACATTACAGCTTGTGCGATACATCGGTTCACTGTGCTTTGTATATGGAACTATTATACATGCTCTGTGCTCCAGTAAAACAGAAGTGGAAATATTCACATCACAGAAAACGAGCAGCAGCACCGAAATTGGCTTCTTCGCATTGTTCTTCTACTGACTTTTGTGGGACATTGCTTTGACTAATCACTATGGAAACCTTGTTACTACTATAACCCTACAGATAGCACGAAGTGGGGCAAACACTCTCTGCTGGTAACATTAAAAAGTGACAGTAATGTTAGGCTTCTTTTGTCTCTCGTAATTTTTGGCCGAGCAAGCTTAATGCAATCCATTTAAGTGGTACGGTTGGTATGATTTTCAGATTCTCTCAAAGTATTCATTAGCTGTCATGGCTTGGGAGTTTTTCTTCTGTTTGTGCTCTTTTGGTATCTCTTCACTACTATGTCAAGCACACAATTGAGCTTTGCAGAAAGGACGTGTAGGGATTTGGCAGCATAGCCAGGAAGTGGCACACGAAGGCGGTCTCCCTCTTCCCCGAAATGTTTTTTTATTTTGCCATGGCTTACAGACCCCAAAACCACATTTGACCACAGCTGCCTGCCTGGCCTCTACTTTTGCCCTTTCCCGAAAAAAATTTCTGAATATGCCCCTGCAGTGATAAGGCTGTAAGAAAAAAAAATGTTACGATAGAAAAAAACATTCTAGCAACCTTGAAAGCTTATGTTATTATTGCGTATCAATTATATGGACACTCCCCACTGAATTTTGCCACCGGCGTCGCCGTCGATATTAGCGTTGCTGTCACTCACCGTATATGAATACGTATCTATATATATATATATATGTAAACGTAAGAAAGAAAAATAAGAGAGAAAAAAGATTCCGGCACACGGAATCGAACGTTTGACCTCAGAGTCGTGAATGCGAGGCGTTAACCACTGAGCCACGGAGAAGCACCTCCTCCAACGTTTAAACGACACGCCATTTATATCTACTACTTACCACTGTTGAAGGGCATCTCGAGGGTAACTATCGTGTTTACGGCATTACCAACAAGATGGCACAATGAGCGCCCGTTGCCGCATCGTCACGACGCGGTGATGCACGCTCTCATCTTACCACGCGTACTTTGCCCCGTGGAGAAGAGGGGGGTCGACGCTCACTCGCTCGCCCTTATGTTGCAGTGGCGAGAATTGTACATCTTGGCTGGTGTTGGGCTTTCACTGGAACAATTTCGTTGTAGTTACCGGGTGCACAAAGGTCACTGCAATCAGTTGCACAGTCTTCGTTTGCAAAAAGGGTGCACTTTTCAGACGCAGCAAAGTAACAACTGAGATGCTTATTTGTGTTCATCTGTGCCTGTGAGTATGTTTCGTGCGTCATTTGTGCGTGAGAAACGCGGGGCATGTTTCGATCTGCTTGTCATTCTGCATGTGACCTTCCAATTTGTTGCTATCGCGTTCATTGCTTCACCTTTGCGGCAAATCCGTGACTTTTTTTCTTGCCATAACCTATAAGGCGCCTCTGAAGAAAAATCTGATCTACTTAATTGAAGAAACATTGCTAGGAGACACAGACGGCACTGACTTACAGCTATATTTTGTGTTTGCTTGTCGACATGTACGGGAAGAATACAACCAGTATACATCTAAGAAAATGTCATATCACGCTATACAATCATAAATCATTGTTTTGATAGCTAAATTATTTCTGTTTTTGTCGAGCAGTTGTAGCTATCAAAACTGGGACGACATTGTATATGGCAATATCGAGCTCACTGATACACACACACTCAAACTGTTCGTTTCTGTACATATTGGCATGCAAATGTGCGAATGCAATAAATTATGCGTTAGGCAGTTCTATATTTGTGTCCTCCCATCAAGTAAGACAAATCTGCAGAATTCCTGCCTCTGGAGCCAAGATGGGCTGCCCCCAGAGTACTATTTCTTCATTTAACATCGTTATTCAGCAACCAGCCCAATTCAAGATGACAATGCTGATCTTTTTCTTTTTTTTTTCTCCCTGCAGGGTAGTATTAGGAGATGAATTTCCTCAAAAAGAAAATCAAGGGCCACAAGCGAGGAGGCCCCGAGAGTGACGAGGTTGAAGCGGCCATCTATGCCAAGCAGCTAGCCGAGGGTCAGCAGCCACAGCAGCCGCCGCCAGAAGCCAAGGAGCGCACCGGCGAGGAGTGGCGCTTCTTTGAGCAGCTGACGCAGCGTGTCCAGGATACTGTGCAGAAGACCCAAACGACCCTAAGCAAGATAAAAGAGAGCTCTGCCATCACTGAACTCACTCGGCCCGACTACTACCTCGAACCGGCCGCCGCACCTCCCGAACCTGCCAGCCCGGCCAGGTCGTGGGTGAACTTTGAAGAGAGCGAGGGTGCAGAAGCACCGGGGCCACCGGCGGGGCCCTCAGAGCCATCTAACGAACCGGTTGGGGATCAGGTGAAGGACCTTGTGAGTGAGCCGGAAGTTGAACTTGTTAGCGAGCCAGTTTGTTCCCCGCCGGAAGCTCACGCGATCGGTGAGGAAGACCAGGCCAGGAAGCTCCTCGAAGAGTTTGGTTTTGGCATTGAGGAACCACCCGCACCTCCACCTTCAAACGCAGCCCACCTTGACCTGCTGAGTGGCTTTGGGGTCGAGGAACCACAGCCCTCTGAAGCCCTTCACGTAGACGTTAGTGACCCCTTTGACACGTCATTCGTTGACACACTTGCAACAAGCACTGAACCTGACCCCTTTGACACTTCGTTTGTGGACAGCTGCGTTGCTGCCAAGAAGGTACCACCTGTTGAAGCGAACGGCAGCGAAGCCAGCCCTGAAATGAGCAACCCATTTCTCACCGATGTGTCCGCGACGACCGGTGAAAGCCTCTTCAGCACTGGCGACACTGGTGACGTTGCACCCGACGTTCCCAACTTTTTTTCGAGTTCGCGCCGGTCGAGCACAAACCCTTTTGACAACCTCGAGGAAGACTTGGCATTCTTTCAGGCCACCTTGGTGGGCGCAGCGGAAGCAGACTCGACTCAGCGGGAAACTAGTGAGCTTTTGCAGGACATTGCGGCAACATTTCCATGCGACTACGAGGAAGCCACGCCCCAATCCTTTGAACGGGGATCCCTTTAAGTGCAGTGAAACTGAGCAGCAGCAGCCTATGCCTGACCTGTTTGCAGGTGAGCCTAAACTGGCAGGGGTGGTTCCAGATGCCTTCCAGTTAGCCTTTGGCAAGGCCAGCTTTGACAGAAGCCTGTCGCCCGACAAGTGCGGACTGTCGAGCGGTGCCTTCGTCGACACGTCTCCAGAAGAAGCCGGAGGCTCACCTGCTGAACCTGTCGGCTCGTTCGATCCTTTTTCGGACCTCAGCCGAGAAAGCCAAGAGCCCATTCCAGCTGCCCTGGCCAGCATCACACCAGAGAGAGAGGATGTTAGCCCATTCGAAATTGCACCCAGTGACAAACAGAAACAACCGGCTGCAACCGACGGCAAAGCCGAGCTGTTTGCAGACTTTGGAACCAACGAAGTGCCACCTGCGTCTGCAGAGTGCGATTTTTTCGGCAAAGATTCAGGTGCTTCTTCAGCTGTGATAGCTTCTGATGACCCGTTTTGTTCGGGCAGTGTTGCTTCTGCAGCAGTAAGTGGCGACCCATTCGATTCAAGCAGTGTGACCGCTGCACCCAAAACAACGCGTGAGGACATCTTTGGGACGAGCAGTTTAAGTGGCTCGGTCGCAACCGGAAGTGACCCCTTTCACACCACTGATGTCACTGCCACTAAGCCTGTGGTGAGTGATGGTCACGACCTATTTGATACAAGTGATGCAGCTGACCCTGCAGCAGCCGTCACCAACAGCTTCGGCAGTATCTGTGTTCCTGCCGGGTCGGCGAGTGACGACCCATTCCAAACTAGCAGTACTGCTTTTTCGGCCTTGGCAGGTGGCAACGGCTTGTTCGACTCGAGCGACATTCTGTCTGCGACAGGAGCGGCAAGCGGTGATCCCTTCAGTGCTAGCAACATTGATGCCACTGTTCACCCATCCGGTGCAGACCCGTTTGACACCAGTAACATTCAACTCGAGCCTGCAAAAAATGCTGTCCCCTTCACAGACACTGCCGCCTTCGAAGCATTTGCAGCGAAGTTTGAGCAAGCCATCGAAAAGTTTGAAGATGCCACCCTGGCTCCTGCATTTGAGGAGCTTGACCAGCAGTCGGCACAGGAAGACGGCGATGACGCAGGCTTCGACAGCATGGACATTTTTGATCCTTTTGCGGCCAAGGCACCGCCTCGTCCCAAGGCATCTCCAAGAGCTCCCGTCAAGGAAGCCTCTCAAGACTCGTTTGACGATGATGATGCCGGGCCAGACCTGTCATGTTGTCATCCGGCCCAAAATGCGGGAGGCTGCTGCACCGGACGCGATCAGCCTCGAGCCGCCGCCCAAGCTGCAGCCGCCGCCGAAGTCGCCCGTGCGGTCCCGGTTTAATCCTTTCGACCGAGGCGCAGCGATCCGTGATGAGCCGGTGGTCGACTGAAGTGGGGCCCACGCCGGCATTGGGTGAGGCGGCGGCCATGCAGCGTGAGTCGGCAGAGAGCCCATCGACGCCTCTGTTCGACGAGGACACATCTCAGCCACTCGAGGAGTTTAGGCCCAAGTTTGAGGGTGACGGCTGGGAGATGATGTTGCGGCATCCAAACAAGAAAAAGATCACGGGAAACCGCTACTGGAAGAAAGTGTTTGTGCGCATGACAGGAGCAGAATATCCTGTACTTGCATAACAGCAGGGAGGACGCCGACCCTTTTCAGGAGGTTCCACTCCAGGTGAGCGATCAGTGAGAATTTCGACGTACATTTCTTGTTTGTGTTTTTCTGATGAACATTACTTATCAGCTAATAGTAGTAACTAATTGCTCTTTACAAGATTAACTAACATAATGAACTTTATAAATCTCTACAGAATCAATAAGTGATAAATAAGTAATGATTAAATAATTACCAAATTAAAGTTATTAAGAAATCTTCTTTAATCTGTTTGCATGTGTGGATGGAAATAGTGGTCTACTTTTCGTAATATCTGGAAGTATTAGTGGCTTTGCTGGAGTGCTCTGTAGTTACCCACCTTACTTGGCTTGTATGCCAGATCTTGATTACAGCTGCTTGCACGTCGCAGGTGTCTTTCTCTACAAGTTACAACCTTTGTGAGCATAGGTTCTTGCCCTACAGTGAGGTAGTTTGTGGCTCATTGCTTGGCGTGGATTGGTTCTTCGCGATCACTACATTGCGATAACATTCTGACACACTTGCATACTTACAGGAGTTTACCTGTTATGCACTGTCGCCCCGCCACGGTGGTCTAGTGGCTAAGGTACTCGGCTGCTGACCCGCAGGTCGCGGGATCAAATCCCGGCTGTGGCGGCTGCATTTCCGATGGAGGCGGAAATGTTGTAGGCCCGTGTAATCAGATTTGGGGGCACGTTAAAGAAACCCAGGTGGTCAAAATTTCCGGAGCCCTCCACTACGGTGTCTCTTATAATCATATGGTGGTTTTGCGACGTTAAACCCCACAAATCAATTGGTATGCACTGTTAACACTCTCCACACACCAGAGCGACACAACATGTATACAATATTTTACTTTGATTTTAAAGTTTTCATCGCTGAGCACCAGCAAACCAGCCCCACCGCAATCTGCGTTATCCCGACGAGTCAACTCAGTTCCACTGAGTTTGCGAACCCTGCGTCTTGCTCACACGATAAGTTGCAGAAATCGCTGCTCGGATCATTGGAGGACAATTTGCTCAACATTGTTTTATGTACACCAAGAGTAAATGACAGATCTGCCTCTAGCATGTTGAGAGTTACTCACTCTCCATGACATAATGACTGCCATGACAGGTCACTGAGAAGCCGCCCTCTCTGCATCGAAACCGAAAGTGTTTTTTTTTTTTAAGGTAGTGATGTTACTTATTTGATGCATCGCCAGGCACCATGACACTCTTTTTAGGGTTCTCAACACCAGTGTTTTTATTTAGTGTGGCAATTGGAGAATATATAATGTTCGTGTGAGTACCCCTTTTAGGCACTCATGCTTTCTTGGATCTGAACGCTCATCTTGAACAAAGGATCCTAACATTTTGACGGGACGCAACTTGATACCGCATACTTCACAGAATGAATGAATGACCCTTTGTAAGCCCAATCATTTTAAGCACAACCTATGAAAGACGGTCAGTTATTATGTCAAATTTACACATTTTGCTAAGGCATTCAATATTTGTTGCAACAAAAATAGTGTCGTAATATACTTTGAACTATGTGTTTTTATGTACTTAATCTTAATTAATGTGTAATTAAAACATAATTATCTTCAAGTCCTTCATGTTCTGTTTTTGTATATATATATAATCAAAAGTCAGGCTATAACAGGGTACAATTTTTAATTTCCAGTTATATTCATTCTGAATAAAGAAAAATTATACATTTTACATGGCTCGTAGACGGTGCATGTTCAATGGCTTGTCAAACATGTCACTGGTTTCAGCAGATTTATCATACTTACAGTACACTGCCTGTAGGTTTTAAAATTAATCTGCAGAAAACGAAAGTAATGTGCAACAACCTCAGACGAGAACAGCGCTTCGAGATAGGTAGCATTGCACTGGGAGTTGTAAAAGAGTGCGTATACTTAGGACAGGTAGCAACGGCGCAGCCGAACCAGGAGATTGAAGTAACTATAAAAATAAGAATGGGATAGAGCACAATTGGCAAGCACTCTAAAATCGTGACTGGTAGATTGCCACTATCCTTCAAAAGGAAGGTATACAACAGCTGCATCCTGCTGGTACTTGCCTGCGGAGCGGAAACCTGGAGGCTTACAAAGAGGGTTCAGCTGAAATTGGGGATGACGCAGTGAGCTATGGAAAGGAAAATGATAGGTGTAACCTTAAGAGACAAGAAGAGAGCAGAGTGGGTCAGGGAACAAACCGGGAAAGGATATCAGTAGTTAAAATCAAGAAAAAGAAACAGACAATGGGCTGGGCACGTAGCGCGTAGGCAGGATAACTGCTGGTCAATAAAGGTAACTGACTGGATTCTCAGAGAAGGCAAGCGGGTGAAGGCAAGACAGGAAGTTAGGTGTGCAGGTCAGATTAGGAAGTTTTCGGGTATAATGTGACAGCAGCAAGCACAGGACGGAGTTGACTGGCGGAACATGGGAGAGGTCTTTGTCCTGCAGTGGACGTAAGTCAGGCTGATGACAGTATACTGCAAAATTAAGTAAAATGAATATAAATTTATTACCTAGGAGGTTAAAGTCATCCAAACCTCAATGTATCTTGCCCTTTGTGGCTAGTTAACAAGACTAGCTGAAACATTTTGTGTGCAGAGTTGTATACAGTGTTCCTAAAAAGAACTAAAGAACAAAGCAATTTCAAGCATCTGTGCTGTAGGCTCGTGTGCTCAGATTTAAGTGCATGTTAAAAACCCCAGGTGGTCGAAATTTCCGGAGCCCTCCACTACGGTGTCTCTCATAATCATATGGTGGTTTTGCGATGTTAAAACCCATATATAAATCAATTTCAAGCATCTGTTGAAGCAACTCTGAATTACATAAGTTACCACTTTCAATTGCAGGACTGTTTTGTAGTCGCTCAAACTGCCACTCGATGCCGACAAGAGTGTTGCTGTTTTGCTCAAGCAGGCTGTTTCATCGCACCATAGCACTACCCGAGAGCTCGTTTGGTTCTTTTGTAGCATGATCTCCATCAATGGAGCTTGGCAGATGGGCTTTTGTGTTACTAACCTGTAGGTTGTCTTGGATTCACGGCTGTTGCTCTGTGGGGGGCGAAAGGCGAGAGCTCCCGCCTTCTTTTTCAGGCATGTGTGCTTAAAAGGACACTTAAGAGGAACAGTGACTTGGTTTAGATTGACAAACTACACTAAGAACTCTTATGCCACATGTTTCACTATGACAGGTTCATTATTAGCGGAGAAAACTAAGGTTGATGTTTCTGTTTTTAAATTTGGCACTGAAACCTGCGTGCATGACGTTATAAATTTCAATATGTAATTTTGGTATTTTCACGACATTGGCTCAATGACATTTTTTGAAACGGTGTATGCTATGTCTATGGCACCCAGAGATAACAATGTACCTAATTTTTATGGATTGGAAGTTATGTATGACCCACTAGACACCTTTCAAATTTCTTACATCACAGTGTTTGATGCAGTAATCTGAAGGTGGCATCGCCACGTGCATATATATATATATTTTTTTTTTCCGTACATTTCCTCATTTACTAAGTGTCGCCTTGCAGTATGAGTGGTGTTTTCGAGATTGTGAAACTATACTTTACTAATACGCAAAAAATTGTTTTACTCTTCTGTGACCCTTTAACTTGTCTGTGTCTAAAAATGTGACAGTACCATTGATCTCAGATCTAGTCTCAAAGCCATGTACCTGGGTTTGTTGCTTCACAAAGAAGCCCAGGTAGTCGAATCGAATCTGGAATACCACTCTGTGAAATGTGTCATAAATTTGTTGTGGTTTCGACTTGCAACACCCCAGAGTTTTCGTTTGTTGCACTATAAGAACCTTGTCATTTTTTATGAGGTGGAACTTGTATCATAGAGGATAAGATCGTTTTGGCATTTAAGTATGAGGCCATATAAGTTCATCTGCAAGTATTGTATGGAGTACGCTCCTTCATTTCGATAACAAATAAAATGGTGCAGTTACAGTTGAATGTGGCTTGGATATTAGAAAACATGCTTGCTGTGGTATCTTAGTGGCCATTGCACGTGTTTCAGCCCAGTCATGTGTTTTCCATCTCTTGAGGCTGCTTGTGTATGGCGGGAAAACACAAAAATGCCTGTGCACGATGTATTGGGTCTTTGACAACATCAGCTCATAACATTTAGCTCGTAACTACAGATGAAGTGACCTCATACTATGTATTTTTCCACTCTCTGGATGAAAAAATAGATTGTCAAGGGGTGTTTTTAGAGAGATGTGGGCCGTCCGAAGCGAGTTTATTTTCCAGTCAACCAAATAAAATATCTCACACCATACAAAAGTTGAGCCATCACTGTTCAGTTAGTAAAAAAAAAAAAAAACCGTGAGGGGTTGGGAAACGCTCAGCAGCTAGTATTAATCATCTACAATTCCATGCTTCAAAATGCTGCATAATAAGATCTAGATGTTGCTGCATGAAAGCATATAAGATTAATTAATTGTACGGGAAATAATGGTAACTACAAATTTAAAAAAGTATTTTTTTTTTCATTTGTCCTAGCATTCTTGTTGAATTCGTTGGCATCAGTGACTGTTCCCGCATGACATCTTCTGATTTGCTTAGTGATGTTTGAAAACTAGACTAAGCTCTTTAGATTCATAAATCCTTGTGTTGTCATCTTGTACATTTTGAATCAAGCATAGAGCACCAGAAATGTTCTTGTGTTACTTCAGTCTTCCCGATCCATTATGAACATAAATTAGTTTTCACGATAATAAGGATGAGGTAAATTTCATTGACTTTTGTTAGATAAATGGCTTGTTATGTCATGATTCAATTTCAATGTAATTTGCATAAAAATCAGTCTTAAATCTCTCTGATTTCTTCAGTGCATTGGCAGGCTTTCCCCCATATTCCAAAGTACATCTAGACTTGAAGCCTATACTTTACTTGATCAAGGTATTAAGAAAAAAATGTGGTTGATCCTTTTTTTTTTTTTAGAAATCGGCATAGCACAAAAGTAAAACGTGACCTCACAGGGGCAATTGAGCGTTGATTGTGCATTGTTTTGCCACAAAGGCGAAGGAATGAATGCTACAGCAACGAAGTGCAATGTCACGCAAAGAACGGCAAGCAGCTCGAAACTTACAGCGCACACCTCAAGAAGAAGCACGCTCGAAATGAGATGAGCACACACAAGACAAGCGCAGACAAACAACTGTCGTAGCACGATACTTAAGGCACGCTGCTCAAACAGAAAAAGCAGAAAGAAAGACTCATGAAATCAATGCATATGTATACATAGGACGAGCGCAAACAACTGTCGCAGTTCCTACTTCTTCGTGTGTGAGCAGCGTGCTCCTTCCGTAAAGCGGCAGCAAGCGAAGTGACCTTCGAGCTCTACTG
The DNA here is from genome assembly GCF_013339725.1 of Rhipicephalus microplus. Taxonomy (NCBI): domain Eukaryota; kingdom Metazoa; phylum Arthropoda; class Arachnida; order Ixodida; family Ixodidae; genus Rhipicephalus; species Rhipicephalus microplus. Next base: position 45,597,717 of record NC_051168.1, read on the forward strand.
AATCACGAGTTTGATAGGTGCGCGCGTGAAAGAGACCACGCTTCGTGGAGATGGCGGTTACTGAAACGCGAGAGGCAACGGCCTTTAGAGCGCGCCCAACGTGAGCTTGTCGCGCCATCTCGCTACTGATGACGAAAAGCGCGCTGAAGTTGCGAAGCTTGGAGGACTGTCAAACGGTGTATGGTGTATATAAATGGCTTGCCGTTACCAAGATGGAGAAGGTTTGCTCCATGGTGTAGTGGTTAGCATAAAGTGATGGTTCGGCGCCCTTCTGCACAACTATTTCTTCTCATTTTTTTCTTTGCAATCTGTTAGTGTACATTTTACAACTTCATATTCGTGACTGAAATACGCCCTGGCATAAAACACTTTCGTGTTAATAACATCCAGCGAGAACTTGCTAAAGATGCTGGGTGCATTCCTTTCATGCATTTTCACACAGGTCATCTGTGTGAAAAACATAGCTGGTCATAAACAGGTCATAGTTATGACAATGTCAGCCATTTGGGTCAATTCGCAAGTTGGAAGGTTGAGATGCATTTCTGGATGCAGTGGTACATACTACCACTAAACTTGGTAACAACTTATAAAATTCAAACTCTGCCAACAGAGTCATGGTGTGCCTGCTTTTCACCTGTCAAAGATGGTCATGCTAGCCGGTTTTCGCTTGAACTGTAAGGACTTGTTCTCGCCTAATGCAAAGACTATGCGTACTAAGAGATGAAGGCTCTTTGTTGGCTCATAAAACATTGTTTGGCCGACCCTGGATGCCAGAATTTTCGACAGAATACGTGAGGACATTCATGTTTACGACATAAAACCAGCAACACAAACGTGCGTGGGAAGGTCAGCTATCTCAAATACTTTGAGGCGTACTTGATCTACTGCAAATGGTCTAGCGCTATTTTGATGGAGCATTTAGGTGAATTTTTTTGTGGGAAGGTGCAGCGATGGCCATAGGTTGGCGATCTCAGTGTTGAGTCAACTCACACGGACTCAAATCAAGCTGCGAGTTTGAGTGAGTCCGGGTAAGTAATATTGTCTCAAGTCTGAGTCCGAGTGGTTCCGGATTGTAGAAAATTTTCATTAATTTGAGTCCAAGTGAGTTCGGCTCAGGGAAAATTTTGGCGAGTCTGAGTGAGTTCTATTTTTTTTTTTTTTGACAACCTAAGGCGATGGTTGTGGGCAAACCTGATATTCTTTGGGAGGGGTTACCGAGTATAGCTTTTCGGAGGTGCCTCTTCTGCATCTGTTGTGCAAAACAAATGGCTGGTGCACTGCAGGCCTGCTACTCATTGTCCGAGATGGGTGCCCAGCAGTTTGACGCCTATGGCAAAATCTTCACGGTGAAGCTGCAGTACGTGTTCTACAGGGAGCGGGTGGGTGTGCGTCCGGGCCAGATCTCCAAGGTGATGCAGGGCCAGATCACGAGCGTAGGCCAGTTTGCCAAGCTGGGCCTGCCCCTGGAGCATGCACCCCAGGTCTCGCAGCTCCTCAAGTTGGGCACCCAGAGCTGCGAAGACCTCAAGAGCTTCATTCAGGTACGTGGCAACACTTCGAAAGTCTTTTGTATGAGGAACAGTGTACTAGTAGAAACTCAATTCTTCTAAGGGGCACATGGCTAGCTGTGATATTTTGCTTCGTTGTACGACCAAAACTGTTGAAACCAAGAGCCTTGTCACACTAGCGCTCGGAAGGCCTTCAAACCGATAGTTTACTGAGTCAATCAATGGTCAAGGACAGGCCACTGCTTGGCACGCTTTGAAGGCCATCGAGTCCATTAGTCTGTTGAGTGAACAAAGCGCACTGCAACTCTACCAAAGCACTTCTACAGCCATCAAGCAATGCAAAAGAAAACAGTGTGAACATGCCTTGCACACATTAGGTGTGAAACATGGCATTAAACAGACTGAGTCTGTCCACAAGTTTTCCTGTGTTAGCATTATACCGGATACTGAAGCCATAAACATGAGAGGCTGGATATGTGGTGTCATTTGGTGGGGCACAGAGGAATCGGGCAACCATAGGGTCAGTTATCACATCAGCTTGGAGCATTTTACTTCTCTGCGAGTGTAAATTTTTGGCAGTAGCATAATACTGTATGAGTTGCCTTGTTAAACTATTTTTCCTCAAGGGTACTAGGCAGAAACAAGCATGTCCGTAATTGTGGTTGCACGAAGTGTCACTAGATGTTGATACCATAATCCTGTAACTTGGTATTTTGTAAACATTTCTGCCTCTAAATAAATACCAGGCAAGCTAAAATCCTCTATTACATATCCAACACTGTCACTGATGCTACCTATGCAGTACTAAAACTTGCTTATGTCATTCATTGTAAAACCACAGTGACCCATGATGGTATGACTGGGGCAGTTGTACTGCCAACTTGCCAAAGACTAACAGTGACATAAGCGATGATGTTGCAGAGCTGTCTCGGACTACGTACGGTCGTAGCGCTCGCTCGACGTGGCTTTGTGCCGTGACTAACAGGCAATGGTAATGACTACATTTTGCCTCTGCCATCCATGGAGCCACCTAATGCTATGCAGGTCGTGGAGGATGCCTTGTTCCGGCTACAGATCCACCGAGATCGAGCGCTCACGTACAAGACGGAAGAGATCCAGGTGACAGTGCAGGACGAGTTCATTGTCGAGCAGGACAAGACGGGACACGTTTGCCAACAGAAAGCCCGCGTACGAGTCTTCTTTCATCGCATTTGTTAGTGGTAAGTATGCCATTTATTTTATGTGCAACCTCTTAGGAAGGGAGGAGATTTACAGGGAGAGCGAGAATAGAAAAAGGCAGGGAGGTTGACAAGATGAAGGTCCGATTCGCTACACTACGCTGTAGGTTAGAAAACGGGGGCTAGAAAAAGAGCGAGCTTTGAAGAGCAGCACCGTACGTGCATAGGAATACAATCGGCACGTGTATGTCTGAAGTTGCAAAATGCTTGTTGCTTCTTCGTTTTGGCTGGTTTGTTAAACAGCCAGGCATAGAGTACCTTGCTTTTTGGAGGGGGGAAGAGGGGACATACCAAACAATGTTTAGCTGTGAAGAGTCAATGATACTTCCCCCAGTATACCAGCTGTGAAACTGTTCGAATACCGGGACAGGTTCCACTGGACAAAGTCTGCATCGATTAACAAACTGGGCCCAATGATAGATACCACTCCTTATTGCTGCAGTGTTCATACACCATTGCATGAGTTACTGCTGGGAGAATCGGGAATTATTTCATGAAAAACCGTAGAATTCTGTCATCTGCCAATTGTAAATCGCAGATGTAAAAGTGCTGCTTGCTTCACCAGTGTGGCAGCACACGTGGTAGTATACACTACAAAACGCAAGAAATTGCCATTGATTCATTTATTTCTCTGTTGACAAGTGCTGCCGAATCAGTAGATTTTTTCTAATGTCGTCACCAAAATTTGGTGCACATAGCCTAAGGAGAGTTCGCAACTTGTCAAGTCGGTTGATTTTGTCTCCATTCGCGACTAAAATTCGGTGCACGTAGCCTAAGCAGAGTTCGCAACTTGTATAACTGAAGAACTTTGGAGTCAACACCATAAAACGTCTTGTAGGCAGTTGATAATCATGAAGTTTTTACAGAATACATATATGAAAGTTGTAAACTCTTATGAACCGTTCATAGAATTGCATAGGAGTTTTGCAAAAAATGTTTTGCAGTAGAATTAAATGTAAGGAGCAAAGTTTTTATACAGCAGGTTGAAAAGTACATGATAGTCTCTAAATTGGTAAACAATAGACCGAATTAAGTGCCTCATTTACGCATTGCTTCTAGCAACTGCTACCTTGTTATTTATTACGCTTATTCATCATTGTCATTATTATGAACATGGTAGCACCTACATCTGCCCAAGTAGCCCAGCCCACAAGTTAGCTGAACCTGCCTATATATTTGAAGATTTCTTGTAGTGCCCATTGTTGTCTGCTTTGCCTTTTTTGTTAGTTTTATTTTGCACCTTGAATACCACTTTGTTATGCTGCTCTCATTTTTCTCTTCTACTTCTATGGCACTTTCAATTCCTTGTTAACTATGTTGTCATCATTATTTACCATTTGGCCTCACTTTGTTCTGCGTACTATGTACACGGTCTTGTGGATTGTTAGGTTCTGTAACCGTGGGCATTTTGCATACTGGTTGGACCGGAAAAACTATACAGTACAATAACACTCGTCTGTTCACAGATACTCGCTGGTCATAGCGCTTGACTGCTCTGTGCACTAGTAGCCCATGTGGATTGTTAGGTTCCACGACTATTAATGTCTTTCACAAAAGTGGGATGTCTACAGTTACGGAAACTAACGCGCCACGTTACCAACTACGTTGTACTATACGAGTCATGGTCAGGTTAGGATGACAAACAGGACAGCAAGGATTTGAGAGTAGAGGAACACTTGTGTTTGTCGACTCTCTATTTCTCGTCGTTGCCGCATCCGTATTTTCGATTGAAGCGAAAACGCTTCATGCCATTGTAATTTGATTCAGGTGCATGTTGGAGAACTTCAGGTGTCAAACTTTTGTAGCCTTCTAGCACGACTTCCCCCCGCAATCATATAATGGTTTCGGGACAGAAAATGACGACAGTAATTTCTGTCGTTTCACTTTTGTGCATAGCACATATAATTGTTAGTCAATGAAAAAGAAAAAGAGCAGGAAGGGGAAGTTGGCAGCTTGTGATAGAAAATTTAACAAGGGATGTGTGCTGGAGGCTGAGCCGACGTTTCGACAAGCCTTCTGCAAGGCTGCTACCGTCACAATGCTGAAGAAGACAAGCTCACTTGTCAAAATGTAGGCTTCAGCACGCAACCCGTTCACATAGTACATTCTGAGGTGAAGGCTATGAAAACAACGGCATCTTTACGCCTTTGTGTGCCCCTTGTCTGAGCAGGCCTGGTGTTTTTTTTTTTTTTTGCCTGAGGATATGTATAATTAGGGTATGCCAATAACTATATCAGATCTAAACTTACACCTGCTTATTACATTCACTAACCACCTGGCCAAAAAGCGTAGAGGTTTTCACGCCCGCTTTGAACAACACTTGTGTGACCAGGGATGCCAGACATCGAGGTGGGCATCAATGACCTGACCCGGCAGGGCAAGGAAGTTGTGGGTCGCTACGACATCATGCCCGTCGTCACCGAGGAGTGGATCCGCCTGGAAAACTGCGAGTTCCACTCGTGCGTCCTCCAGGAGGAGTTTGAGAACAACCGCATCATCAAGTGAGTTCAGTGCAGCTGTTTTCCGTGACGCGTAGTGTAGCATGTTACACGCATGCCCTGTAATACATGCCAGGGTGGCACAGTGCCTTGTGCGTGCTTTTGAAAAGTGTCATTGCATGCCGCATGTCATTTGCCTCCCCCTCAGCCAGCGGCGAAAGTTCTAGCACAGCCTGGCTAACTGTATGAGTTGAACGTGTATCAATCAGTATTCAAGCTCCATCACGTCCGCTTTACTCTAAATTTTTGTCTGTCCAAATATGCCTTTAAAGGAACACTAAGGGCAAACATTTAGTCGACGTTGTTTGCTGGAATAGCGTTCCAGAAACATTGTAGTGCTACTTTTGTGCCAAGGAAGTATTTTGAAATAAAACTACATTTTAGTGGTTGGCATCGCGTTAGCTCACTTCAAATCACCCACGTAAAAGTGGTCTTTTAGACGTCACCGTTTTCGTACCCAACATTGCCCACCTTTACTACGTAGCCACCTATGCCAGTACAGTAGCAGCAGAGCGAAAGTAGGGGGAGCCACAGTAGCATAGAACAACTTTCTGCAATCTCTTAGCCCATGCCTCTGCTTGCTTAGTTCAACTGGGGCCCTGTTAGATGACCCCATCTATCCAGCCTAACCAGCTAAAAACCGAACTTTTGAAGCACTCGCACCATTCCCCATAGCTATGCGAGGCAGTCCTTTCTTTCTCTGATTCAAACAGAAACGAACAAGCAGAATCGTAGTACATATCTTATGGACACACGGAAAGTTCATTTTTAGTTGCAGCTAGTTTGATTACTAGTGATTAATTGTAGTCAGACGCTCTCACTTCATCAGGATCATTTTGCAAATGTCCCACTCGTGACTGTACGTCATGTGATACATTTAGCTTAATTTCTTCGTAAGTAAGTCACTGCTGTTGATAATAGTGCAATTTTAGAAGTCTTACATCGAGCTTTCACTCGGACATAAATTGCTATTTGCCTTTAGTGTTCTTACTACTTCAACTGACCTGCCTGTCGTTGTTCGAGTACAACTTTTACAATAAATTTCAGAAAGGTGTCTGAAGGGCCAGTTTACACATGATACTGCAAGGAAAAAGTGCAAAAATAGCACCAAGTTGAAAGAACAGGGCTTCAGTTCTTGTATTGTTTGTTCCTTTGTATACCATATAGTATACCATACATACATATATGGTGTATGCATTGTGGCGAAGCCTTGGAATGCTATATTGGGTATTCGTCTTTGATAGGATATCGTATATGATGTCTACGCATACAACGTATATGTATGACACATATTTGTATTCTGTGTTATACACTAGACTCCGACCCAATGAGTGGCACTCATGTTAAACAGAACATATTTTTCTGGTTCCTGTTGATTTCGTTTAATCAGACCGAATTTTATTATAAAGTGGGTTCATTGATAATTGTGTTTGAACTAGTTAACCAGAATTTTAGTTTTCCGAGCTTGAATTAGCGAGTTGACTGTGGTTCACTGCACTTGTGTATGACCTCGGTTTTTTGGAGTGCATGATCTTAACGGCAACTTTCGAAAACTCCACTACCAATGCAGGTTGCACCCTCCCGATGCCTGCCTCTTCGAAATGATGCGGTTTCGGATACGACCGCCAAAAGCCCGGGAGCTGCCATTGCAGGTAAGGGTCTACACAGCCTAGCTCCGTTAAAAGAGACAATAACGAGAAAAGCAGTTAATCTCATATTAGTACACTATCGTTCCGCACTTTGTGAATATGGCACTCTTGCTGGGGAAAAACATTTGGTAAGGCAGAAAATGCACAAAAACAAAAATGAGACATGGGACTTCACACAACCTTGAGGTTCTCGCAAGGGCTTGCCATGACATCATAGGCAGTGCCATCTTCTCGGACCTACGTAATTTTTTATCTAAGAATCAATTGCATTATGTTCAAAGAAAGCTGCACACGCGAAATTGAAAGTTTGAGGCTATATTATACGAAGGCAGCCAAATGAAGAAAGGAGTCAAAATTTGTGACATCAAGCTGACATTAAGGTGCCACGATTTTCATGCGAAATTCGAAAGCACAACCTTCATTTTCTTTTATAGTAATGGAGCTACTGTCATAAAGGTAATGACGATAGAGTCCGAAAAAATTTAACTTGTATGTCTAGACTGATTTAGTGTTTCTCTTTAGTGTTCCCTTAAAGGCGCCCTGAAACACTTTTTTGAGTAACCATGGAATGAATTCACTGGAAAAGCGTATTACCTCACAGATTGAACGCCGCAAAAATTTTAGAAATCCGTCTAATACGAGCGGAGTTACACAGATTTGTCACATGCTGCAATCGCATTCTCTCTTCTCTCGCTTCGACGAAAGCCCTGGAAGCTAAGCAGGGAGGGATGGGAGGGGCAAACAAAAAACGTCATGTGCGCCTTATGACCTTGAGCACTTCTTTCTTTTTTTTTTCCTCTTCAAATGCGCGGCTGTTTTAGTGCAGTCACACGCGCATGCGCGGACAAGTGATGGCTATTCGCCGCGACCTCTGTAACAACCGAGCGAGCTATGTTCAAATCAGCCAATGGCTAATAGATGGTCTTACTGGGCTTATTTTCCGTGATTTGTCGAGTTATTTTTAGCTGACTGTGATAATTTATTGTGAATTTCAGGCCGCGTGCTGCGCTGTAATATTTGGCTCGTGTGTTGTCGGGAGCCTCTACTACCGATCGGCAGCGTTTTTTGACCATGCTCGAAAAGTGTTGCAGGGCCTCTTTAACATAGAGATCATATATTGTAGGGCATTTACCAGCTATTGTGTCTAGAAAACGTCATAATTTCGTATCAATGGTTGCCGTGATGGTGGTTTGCACTTGGCTGTCAATAGAAGGCTTTCTGCTGTTGCATTTACCGAACCTCAGTCTGTGCTGTTTGAGCATCACCGCGATAACATGAATACTACTTCTCCCAACGGTTTAGTAAGTTGCTGCTGTGACACAGTTCTGTAGCACCCAGATGACTTTTGAGTATTACGTTTGGTGAGTTTGTGCAAATTTTTAACGAAGTATCTCTGGCTGAAACTGACAATGAGGAAAAATTACGCCATCTCCTGCTAAAGGCAACCGTGTGTAGATGCGGAGCAGCGGGTGCCAAAGCTTACACTGGCGGCAGCGTCGACGCTGGTGCTCGTCACAACGCTGCGCAGGAGAGACACCTGGGGTGGCGTAAAGCACGCAGCGATGGACCAGTCAGTGTTTTCTACTGAAACATGCCGGCCGCTGCTAATGGGCAATAAGAGATGGATGACTCCAGTTAGACGCAGAGACCTGCAGTCCGCTTTTAGTTAATGCGCATGCTGCGAGTTTTATTGTTTGACAAAGTACTAGAGAAATCTCCGACCGGCACTACCTTGAAGGTTAAGATTCAGTGCCTATGTATACAGGGCGGCCAGTGAACTGTTATGCAGCACGAGCAGTCGGTTTTTTCAATCAAGAAACTCGCTAGCAGACACTGCCTGCGTCGGTGTTGAGAGGGGAGAAGTGAAGGAGAATAGAGAAAGGGAGGGTATCGCGGATGCTGCCGAATAAAGCTCGCTCATAAGGTGCTTTGCGTCTAAAAACAAAAGACTGGACATGATGCCAGAAGGGGGATGGTCGCATCTGTATTCAGTCAGTCTCTCTTTGCAAGAGTGCACGCCTATTTTCAGACAGTGCTGTGTTGCAGTTTTGCATCGTGCACATGTTTGGAAATATGTATATTAGATGATGTGCAAAAAATAAACTATACGAGTTTGGTGTCCTATCCTGTTTTCTGTCCTCTCTTTCCCCATTCTCAGTTTCAGCCACAAATTTTTCGTTAACCCAGACGATGAGCAGTTGTAGTACGCAGTGCAACAAGTGCACAGTGAGAAATCGCCCAACCACACTGAGCTTGGCCTCATCTGAAGCTGTATTCCAGTCCACATGGCTTGTCTTTCCCCTCTTTTATCCTGGCAATGTTCATTGTCACGTACAGAGGTCTAAAGAGCGGTGAAAACCTTAGCGACGAGACACTCTTGTAGCAAATTCCTTTTTTCTTAGTTTCTTTAAGGGACACTAAAGAGCAAAACACTTTTTTGCATATTAGCAAAGTACAATTTCACAATCCCAAAAACACCACTCTTACCGCGACACAACACTTTGTAAGCGAGAAAATGTGCGAAAAGAATCCGTGGGTGGAGACGCCACCTTGAGAGTCCCTCAGCAAGCACTGTGACGTCATAAATTTTTGAAGGCATCTACTGGGTTCTAGGTAATAGCTTCTAATCGATAAAATTGAAGTTCATTGTAATCTGTGGGTGCCATAGACTTAGCATAAGAAGTCTCAGAAAATTTCATTCAGCCAAAGTCGTAAAAGTACAAAAATACCTTGTGCAATTTCTTACGTCACACGCGGAGTTTACTGCGCGAAATTTAAAGTGAAACTTCAGCCTTAATTTTCTCTGATAATAATGAACTTATGACAGTGAAACTTGTGACATTACAGTTTTCAGAGTGCATTTTGTCAATCTGAAACAACTCAGTGTCTCTCTTTAGTGTCCCTTTAACCGTTCTTGTTACGCTTTGCTGCGTGTTGAAACGTGCAATACCTGTGCTGTTCCACACAGCTGAAGGTTGTGATGCGGGTGTCGCCGAGGCACGTGGAACTTCGTGCGGATGTCCTGGTGCCTGGCTACCACAGCCGCAAGCACGGCCAGGTGCCCTGCGAGGATGTGCAAATCCGCTTCCCGATTCCCGAGTGCTGGGTCTACCTTTTCAGGGTGGAGAAGCACTTCCGATACGGTGCCCTGAAGTCAGCTGCCAGGAGGCCCGGAAAGATAAAGGTGCCTTTTTATCGTTCCTTTCCTAGCAGGTATTTATGTTCATCTTGAACTTATATATAAATAAAGGTGCGAAAAACTGACACGGACTAAAAAAAGTAGAAGGGACACGACGTCCTCGCACACTCTTCAACTTGGCAGACAGTATGCGAAGAATTTGTGAACTCTGACGTGGGCAACGAGGTCTTGCTGGCCTGAAGTTAGTGAAGCTAGTTTCTGATGTAATTTGTATAGTGAACTGTGTCGAACTGTTTTACGATATTTGAAATGTTTGTTGTGACGTGAAATGTTGTTGTGAAGTTTGAACTAGTCCTGAACACATTGTTTTAGATCCGAGATGTCAGATTGGTCGCGAAGTTCACAACCCACGCTCTGTTCTTCTCTGTGCAGGGCTTGGAACGGATCATGGGCACTGCCCAGCCATTGGAGACCAGCCTCATAGAAGTTTCGACGGGGCAAGCCAAATATGAACATGCCCACAAGGCAGTTGTATGGCGCATTCCTCGGTTGCCCAAGGAGGGTCAAGGTGATGACATTTGATTTGTACCCATTTATTAAGTCTATCAGCTTTATTTAACTGTCTCACTCCCTTTTTCTTGTTTCTAATGCTTAATCACTTCATTATCACTAAAAAACATGGGCTAATAGTGATGTCACGAACCCTTCAACATAAGTACTACAGTTAGGCTAAACAAAGGAGTGTCCAAAAGCAATATTTGGTAAGCTGCTTGAGAAAGCGAAGCATAGATATAGGAATTGCACGTAACTTGTTTTGCTACCTCTTGGGCTTCAATTCATGCTGGTGGTGACACCTTGTTACCTTCACGCTTTCTGCAAAGTTAGGGGTTGTTGTCTAGGTAAGCATGCTTTGTTTTTTTTTAGATTCAAGTCAGTATTATTTGAAACCATCTGGCAGACTTGCAGCTTGTAACAACAGCTTAACAGTGTATCGTGTCAGGCTACTGTAACGCCACTGTAAGGCCTGTGTTTTTGTACGTCAGTGCTTCACATCATTCATTCCCATCACAAACACAAACCAGCTTGCCCACATTACGTTTCTTATCACACTACAGGTGCCTACACAAGCCAACTGTTCCTGCTTCGTCTAGACCTGACCTCTTTCGATCAGATCCCCGCCTCGTTCGAGCAACACGTCTTCGTTGAGTTCACCATGCCGGCGACCAGTGTGTCGCATACCACGGTGCGTTCTATCTCAGTGTCCAACGAGAATCCTCCCGAAAAGTACGTCCGCTACTTGTCCAAACACGAGTACCGGGTGGAAATAGAGCTACAAACGGGGGAAGTGCCCCCGTCAGAGACTGAAATCTCTAGTCTGGCCGCCGTAGCCCAACAGGCCGGCCCATATGAGCCGCCGGCAGCCGCTACCGCCACCGCCGCCGCCACGAGCGACGACTCGGACTGAGTGTGCTGCCGCAGTGCTGCGCATGTGTCGCTGCTCCCTCGGCTGCCCCTCGCGTGTGGGGGCGCAGTGCCCTTATCTAGTCAGCAATGTATGTCAAGTGTTCAGTCTTCTGTGCTACGCACACAAATGATGTGTTCCTGTTGAAAACAAGAAAGAATTTTAAGACCCCGTTTTCTTCTCGTGCATGTATTATTGACACTTCTTTGTTTTGGAGTTTTTTGTTGACTCTGTACACTACCGCTACAACCACTGGCTGCTGTCAACTCTGTGATCGCTTGGTAACATTTGCCACCTCGTTGAGAAACCTGCAGCGGCCGTTAGCTGGTTCACATGCTGCCTACCCGCCACGGGTAGCGGGCCGTTTTGATCGCTTGGCCGAGCCACATTGGCTGCCTGGAAGAAAGGAGATGCCCTCTTCCTGTGCTGTCGACCGTGTCGGCCGCGCAGCTGATGGCGAAACCACTTAACCTGCTGGTCGGGCTCGAAGCCTGGTAGAAGAGAGGATCTTGGTGTCTGCTGTAGGTGATGTGGCACTCTCTGCAAATAAATGCCTCGGCTGTTGCAGCTGGCTATGGAGCGACCAAGTCATATGTTGCATGACTCTGTGTGTATTCATGGCCGGGAGGTGTATGTGCACGTGGTGTGTCTGTATGGGCACCGATCATTGCTGAAGGAAAATAAAGAAGAAACACTTAAGCGCACTTGCTGTAACCTTTTATTGTGTTAATAATTCGTTGAACATTAATGGGAAGAACGATCACAGTAGTTCGAGAGGGTGACTTATCAGGCTGGTTGGCAGCATTCGTGGTTTTCTTGCTCACTTAGCTGTATTTTTACCCACTCAGGCACCGTGATGGCACTTTTGTCTTGTTTTCGGTGCAACTGGTTTTGCATGAACGCCTGACGTACTGAAGACCAGTGTAGTGCAAACAAGGAATTGATTGGACTGTTGGTCTAGAGTCGGTGCTGAAAGACCACTGGCGTAGCCACTAAACTTAGATTTTATGCGCTTTGCTTGCATGCCAGTCATACCATTTTGGGTTTGGTGGGTCTTGTTTCTCTTTTACCTTACACCTAAGCTAACATAAATTTCATCGCCGGTTGTGGCTCACGTGACATGACCAACATGAAGTGTCAGTTTCACTTTTTTTAGTTTCACTCTGGAGGACCTCCTTATAATTAATATAATTTCATTAGTTCTCTAGTCTGTGCAATTGTTAATGCTGCATCAGCTCCACAGCAATAAAGAATCTGTAGCCATTTTTAAAAATTTATTCCGCAAGATCCACGACTGGGAACCATACGTGGCCAAGACCAGGGCAATTGCCAGACGAAGTTGCGGTTCCAAACTAGACATATTTTTCTATTGTTCAATGTCCCTACATTGCTCTAGATGAGTTCAAATGATCTGTATCAAAATACCATGGCCTAGAGTTTCTATTTATGTTTAATTTCTTCTTGAGCAGATCATAGAAGATCATAGAAGAGGTGCTACCTGGAGTGATGCACTGGTTGGCGTTACGATGTCAACAACCGTATGCGCTGCTATCTTCCCCCTGAACCGCCCTGATGAGCCGTAACTACTGCTTAACTAATAAGGGCGTTGCCACGTGCACGAGGGGGGGGGGGGGGGTGCAAAGCCAGCACCATACATTGACATAGCAGGCAGGAGTTGCAATGAACTCTTGCCCGCAGAGACGTTCTTGCAGCGTTGTTTTCGCGCATATACAGGGTGTCTTAAGCTTTGCCAGAGTTTAAAAATTTGCTGGAACACGTAATTACGACGCGACCAAGCGCATGTTGCTCACCGTTACCTGGAGTTAGACTATTTTTTGTGTTCTCAAATATTGTTTAATTAGATCCGTTTAACTAATTAACTATCTTCTAATTGACTAGATTTCAAGAAACAAAGATAGAACGTTTCAACGAGAAAGTTGTAGATTGGTTTGCAAAACGTCCGATTAGGCAGTTTTGAACTTTATATCTGTTAGGTATTAGTGCTTTTCTGCTAGTTACAAATGCCCGCGAAATACAAAAACAAATACCACGCGACAAACCCGCTCGCGCGTCAGTGCGCACAATGATTCTAGTGCTCCCTAACGTTCCGCGTACAAGCGACACGTTTCCCTCGCACCGGTTCATGACAGCGATAAGCAGTCACAGCGGTTTTGTGGCCGATAGCAAAACGTAAAGCCACCACCATCGTTGCGGCCCTGCCGAGACAGCACAATGGGGAAAAATGAATGGTCGTTCGTACGCGGAACGTTGGGGAGCACTAGAATCATTGTGCGCACTGGCACTCGGGCGGTTTCGTCACGTGGTATTTTTTTTTGTATTTCGCGCGCATTTGTAACTAGCGGAAAAACACTAATACCCAAGAGATATAAACTTCTAAACTGTTTAATATGACGTTTTGCAAACAAATATACAACTTTCTCATTGAAATTTTTATCTATCTTCGTTTCTTGAAAGTTAGTTAATTAAACATATCTAATTACTCAATATTTGAGAACGCAAAAAATAGCCCGACTAACTCCAGGCAAGGGTAGGCAACATGCACTTGATCGCGTCGTAATTACGTGTCCCGGAATATTTTCGAACTCGGGCTAAAGTTACGTGAGACATCCTATATACGCAACTTGTTTCTCATCAAAGCTGCCATCGTGGAGTCCCGGTTCCTCTGAGAATCTGCGTCCATGACGTCACGTGCAAGCCATCAAGGGGGGAGAAGGTTCGTCGAAGTATCCCTCCCCCCATTACGCTATTATGCCAACGTATGGGGCTGGCTTTGCCCCCATACATTGTTGTTGAATGATGCGTAATATTCTTAAACGTGTCGATGTTGCGATATGTTGCTCAACATTCAACAATGTCGCACCCTAGATGTAAGGGTGACGTTGCAATTTTATCTCAACGCGACGTTGTCAAATGTTGACAGATGCTGGCTCATATTCGGCTATGTGACTGAAAGATAGCCGCTGTAACTGCGCATATTTCCTGCAAAACCGGTCTTATTTTTCGTGTCATATACAAATTTACAAATGAGTCAGCTACTCGCCCATATTAAAAAAATGGCAGATCCCAAGTACAGTGGAAATCGATGATATGCTAAGCACGAATGATGAAGGTGGATATGTCACTTTAAAATAAGCAGAGCGTTGCAAGGTGAACGCACTTAGTTATGCCGTACATCACTTCCATCCCGTGATTATCATGTTTGCGCCTGGCATTTGTGCTCGTCATTAATTCACGTCACATACCGAATTTGGTATATGTGAAGCTAGCGGAATGACTTCCGCGAGCGCGCTATGAGTGTAGCGTGTAGTCATGTTTTACATGATACATAGCATATGTGACGACAGAAAATAGCGCAAAGAAACGGGGACACAAGACGAGGACACACGGCACAGGCGCTAACTTCCAACATAATCTGACAATTATGATTATGTTGGAAGTTAGCGCCTGTGACGCGTGTGTCCTCGTCTTGTGTCCCCGTTTCTTTGCGCTATTTTCTGTCGTCACAATGCACCAACAAGCCCAAATTTCGACAGTGTTGAACATAGCATATCATGATTATGTTTGGACGTGTCATTTACCTTCGTCGTCTATTCACGTCACGTGGTACCAAATTTAGTGAAACGGTCACGAGCGTGCTATGAGCGTAGCATATATGTAGTTATGTTTTACATGACACGCATATCATGATTATCATGTTTGGACGTGTCGTCGTCCGTTCACGTCCCGTAAAGCTAGCGAAACGGCCGCGAGCGCATCATGAGCGTGGCATGTGTAGTCATGTTCTTATACATGACACGCAGCTCATGATTATCATGTTTGCATCAGTCGATCATATGCATTCGTCATCCATTCACGTCTCATAATACCAAATTTGGTATATGTGAAGCTAGTGAAACGACTGCGAGCGTACCATGAGCGTGGCGTGTAGTCATGACTTGCATGACATGCATGTCATGATTGACACGTTAGGGTTTGTCATTTATGTTTGCCATGCAATATATACCATATATACCAGTATATACAAACTGGTATATACCGCATATACCAGTTTTGCAATATGTCATGTGAATGAAACCACCGCAAGAGTAGCGAGACCATGAAATGTAAACCATGACATTCATGACATGCCACGATTTTCATGTTATGGTCAGTTAATTATGCTCGTCATGTAGTCTTGTTATGGCATACCAATTTCATACAGTCACGTTATGGCATACCAATTTTGGTGCCATTAATTGTCAGATTAATTAATGTAAGATTAAGTCATAGGCGGCTAGATAGACAGATACGGGGCGCTATTCTGGACACTGTCTAATTCCGCCATATTGTCAAATTTCGTAATGCCCGCATTTTAAGCCAATCAGAGAGGTCGTAGCAGCTCACTTGGCCAATTAGCATCAATTAATGGTGGAATCTGACAACATGGCGGAATTCAACAATGTCCAGAATAGCAACCCTGGTCAATGTCGCCGAAGTTTGCTAAGATGAAATGCTTCACACTGCTAGCCGTACCGAGAGTACAGTGTACTACGGTACTAGTACACTCTACTGAGAGCGCACGCGCGCACACGCATCTTCAAAATAGATTTATCAAATACCGTGTTCTAGATATGAACTTGCATAAGTTATCCTACACTTACGCGTTTGTCCTGACGCTAGACGCTAGAAAGCGAAACCAATATCGGAGCCCTTGCTAGTCGGCGCAGTCCTACGGCTATTGACATCGCTCATGGCCGCGCGCGCATTAATCCTGGCTTTTGCGTGCCGCGGAAATTTGTGCGCGCACTTTTCGATCCTTGCGGCGCTCAGCTGGAGACTTCGCGTAGTGGCTTAGAAAACGGTAAGTTCACAAGATCATTTAGTTGTCCCGTCAGTGGTCGCTCTTCCGTGGTTTGCTCGTTTCCCTGCGAGTTCGCCGGCGAAAGACGCAGCGGGTTATGCCGCAGTAGGCGGTTGACGTGGCAAGGTTCCTTTTGGCGTTGCATAAGTGGTTGCCAGACTGGAAGGGTGGTTGTTGTTTAACTGCCGTTAAATTTGGCGGAAAAGTTTTCTCCTGTAGTTGTGGCTTTTTCGTAAGAGTTTGTGCTATCCGCGGTGCACTTCTTGGCTGAAATTTTTCTTCTGTAGTTGTGGCTTCTCCGTAAGAGTTTGGTTTACAACAAATTTATGCAACGCCAAAAGGAACCTTGCCGTTGACATAATTGTCGAACAATAGCTGAGGCTAAATTTCCACTCTGAGCTCGCAAGCTGTTCTCAGTCAAGTGACGACTGTTGCAGCGGCGATCACACCGCGAACGAGTCAGCAGAGCGAGGGGATAATGTCAAGTTTTGTGATCTGCGTGGCGCTTCCCCAATCATACGGCGCGGTCAGATCTTGTCAGATACGGCGCGGTCTCTCAGGCGTATGAGGCTTTTCTTTGTCGTGGCACCAAATCGGGCGCTTCCTCCCTGCCTAACCCCTAACACGTGTTTTATCGCAGCTCTTCATATTCACTCTTTTTGCATTTAATTGCTACCTTGAAAATGTAGGCTATCTGCGTGTGAGGAAGCGCAGTAGGTTTTCGTTGTTATTGTTGATGGCATATGGAAGAAGGAAAACCGATTGATGCGGATAAGCGTGCCAAACTCCGTTTTCTCTGCAAAATACCCTGAAACAGATGGCTTTTCATTGAATTTTCTTTGGTTGTCCCCCTGAAAAATAAAAATCCAAGTACATTTGTTTTCTCAAAAGCTTCAGTAATATTGTCGCCACAGCAGCGGGCCAGTAGTCGGGGGGAGCGTGGGGGGCCCGACTCCTATCCCCATAATTCTTTTTTCTTTGGTTGGGGGGGGGGGGGTGTAGTTGTTTTCGAGCAGAGGACAGGTTTTTCTCGCGCTAAACAACCCATTTTTGTAATTGTTTCATGGAAAAAATCGACATTTCTCTTCAGCTGAACAAGCAAGCAAAAATCGAATCTAAATAAAAAGGCAATGCTGCAGACATTCATTGAAACGATGTTGCTCTGTGGCCGTCAAGAAATTGCGCTGAGGGGAGACATAGACTGCGGCAGATTTGTATTGCAAGAATTAACCTGCAAACAGCGACAGAAACTTTAGAACACTGTTGCGCTGCAGGGCAAGGGAGTCTTGCCCTGTATATTGTTGCCCAGCACATGAAGATGTCCGGTGGAAATGCCCTTTTACACTGGCCCAACGATCTAAAACGAGTTGACGGCTGTGAGGCAATACAAGACGGAATCGCTGAAGCTGTGAAAGAGTCGGGTTTTTTTTCTCCGTTCTCGCTCATATATGGCACAACTGACGCCACAAAAGTTGAGCAGTTCTCCCTCTTTATGCGGTAGGTAGAGCATGAAAATGTGATCATAGAAGATTTTCTCACTTTTGGGTCCGTTTCACCAGCCGTCATGAGTTGTCCATTTCGTGGAGTGCAGCCTGTCATTCGCGAAATTAACGTATACCCTCTAGCAGCAGTTTATACACGCTGCTCTTCGCATTTGCTAAACCTTCGCTTGAACGACGCATCTAAGGTGAGCAATATCCGAAACGCTTTCGCAACGATTAGCAAAATTTATTAATATATCGGAAGTTTCTCAAAAACGTTTTCGCAACGATTAGCGAAATTTATTCACATATCGGAAGTTTCTCAAAAAAGGAAAACCACCGTTCTCAAGAAGCACCTCGAGTCTTTATCGCGCACGTTTTCACGCCTTTACAAATCCTTCGAGACCAGGTGGGTCGAACAGCGCTCTTCAGTGAAGCGCTGCCTGACGTCGTCGATTTGCTGAAAGAACTCATGGAGAGTGAAACTGGGAGAAGTGCGACTGCTTCCACACTTCACAGTACTCTGTGCAGCTTCAACTTTCTCGTCTCTCTCGCAGTGAGTGGAAGGTTTCTCAGTCTAACGCTTCGATCGTCTGAATACCTGCAAGGCAATCAGGTATACATCAGCGTCGCCCTCGAGGATGTAGACTTGATGCTCGAGCAGAGCTCAGCCACATCGAAGAAGATGCTCAGAACCAGTTCAAGGAGAATTTTGAATCACGTGAACAAACGGTGAAAAGATTCGGCGTCCAACCAGAGATACACAGGAAAGTTGGTTCGCAGAAGTAGAGAGAAGACCACGCTTCCTCATCTCTCGAAGAACATCACAGACGTACATGCTTCATCCCGTATTTGGATGACCTGCCTTGACCGAGCGCTTCAGTGGCCCCAGGGCGATGTTGCACAGTCTGCAATCCGTGATGCCCAATTACGCCGTTCATGGCAGCTTTGAGTCGCTGCAGCCAGAGTTCTACATGGCGGACACAGAATCGAAAAGTCTCAGTGTAATCAAAGGAGCGTGGGAGATATGTAAGCAAAAATGGCTAGCAATACCTCCAAAAAAGATATGCCAAAGTATGCGACTCAGGCCTCCAAGCAGTGAAATACCAACCTGTTTCCAAATGTTCGCACTTTGCTGAAGATACTTGCGACACTTCCTGTCACCGCGGCTGTGGCCGAGGGAAGTTTCTCGACGCTAAAGCCTCTCGAACGTATACCTTCGTAACAGCTCTGTTGAATAATGATTGAATGGGTTGGTTCTAATGCCACTGTGACATCAGCGCTCATTAAAGAACACCAAATGGTCAAAATCTCTGGAGCTTTCCACTACGACGACCCTCATAATCATATCGAGGTTTTTGAGACGTAAAATCCCAAATAATATAATTACGTGTTCTTCTTATGCTGCATATTCCATCTGATGAATCGTCACCTACACCCTTCTCATGCACAAAAGCACCCTTAGAGCCTATTTTAGGGTGCTATCGAGGCAAGCACCCAAACAAAGGGGTGCTTTTTTTTTCAGTCGACCATTTATGGGTGTTAAAGGGTGTTGCAAAGGGTGCACGAAAAAGCACCCTTTTTACACCCTTTTGGGTGTAAAAATTTTTACTGTGTAGGGAGAGTCCGCTGACGTGAGCAATGTAATCGCAACGTTTACGGAGAAGGCACAAAGACTTGTCTTTTAGAGCTGGCGTACTTGAGGAACCAGTGTGGAGAACTTAGAATCAAACGGATGCAGAGCGCGCCGCGGACATTTGGGACCCGTCGAAGTCACTGCTGACCGTTTCGTGGCCGTCACCATGGCGAAGTCGTTCCTGGGTGTACCTCACTGAAATGGTCACTTCCGCTTCCCGTCTTTCTATGCTTGATTTTGAGTAACTAAACCTTAATTTTTATTCATGAATATGCTAAGGGGAATTGTCTGCATAAAATATTACACAGCGATGAGAATTAAACCCACGAATAAAAAAATAATCTTTTCACAAAATAGCTCTTAAAAAAGTAGCATAACTTACATACGATCATTGAGAATGAAAATAATGAAAATAATTGTTTTTATCAAATAGCTAAGGCTTTCAACAAGTGGGCCACTTCCGAAAAAAAAAATCCTGGATACGGGCCTGGGTAGTACATAATGCAGTGTGGTCAGTTCCACTTTTAGTTTTATGGTTTAAGTACATCGATAATTTTGCTGGTGTTCATGCATATATGGTAATACATTAACATGTAACCCATAAAACTTAATGGTGCTGTGGTGCTCCTTTGAGAGTCGCCAATAGCAAAGAGAGGAGCGCGGGTTGCAGGATGAATTCGTGCCGTTTTTGCTTTCGTAGTCTTTTAATGCAATTGCGAGTCGAGTGAAATTGGTGTCATAAATTTATAAGAAAACTACGGCGAGACTTTCTAAATATGGCTAATTGCTTCGATTGGCTAATTAAGCCTGCTGCATTGTTGTGCAAATTATTTACCCAACCTTCACCGCTAACACTTATAACGTGAAAATCCCGTTGCGTAGGTCGTCAAAACACTGTCTTCCAGACAGGCGGGCCCACACTAGGTGCCGTGGGATGAACCTATACGGCGCCTCCACGAAAGGCGAGAATCGACATTTTATAATTCAAAAGCGAGAGCGTTAAGAAAAACTGACATCGGCAGCGGCCGACAAATGCAAAAGAATAAATGTCAGTGTCCCAGCAGGAATCGAGCCCTAGTGGTCTTCGTGGCTACCAAGTATTCTACCGCAGAGTCACACCAGGGCTTAAAACTGCTTCGGAGAGAGAGAGAGAGAGAGAGAGAGAGAGAAACTTTATTTGCGCATAACGCGGAGCATTCCAAATGGTCGGGCCCCTATTCCAGGGCTCCGCTGGCCCTAGCCATCATCTCTACCCGTTGGACCAGCCAGCGCTGATCAACAATGGCCAAGCTGGACAGCAGTGCCTCCCATTGTTCCTCTGTGTTGTTCATGTTGTGGTGTTCTTTATTGTGATGCGTACACTCCCACGTGATGTGAAACAGAGTTGGTTTGGTCCCACACCACGGACATATATCTTTGTATGCTGTGGGGTAGAATACATGCAGACTGTGTAAGTTCGTGTATGTGTTTTTTTGGATTCTGCGCAATGCCACTGATTCCATTGCTGTGAGTTCCTTATGTAGTGCTGGATACACTTTTCTATTGTCCCTGTAATACTGAAGAATTGTACCTAAGTTTGGTACAATTCTTTAGTATCACAGGGACTGCTTCGGAAAAAGACTCGATGCAGGCGTAGTTTTGGTGAAACGTTAGTAGTTGTTGCAGTGCTGGCAATCTAATTTTACAAACGTTATGCATATGTACTCCGGATACGGGTGCTAAAATGCGCGTCGTAATAAATGCTGAGACGGACGCGCGAAGAAAAAAAAAGTAGAAAAATGGTGCTCGAAAACTTGTGTTATTCATTAGTCTTCAAAGTTCTAAACTTGAGAATACGTATAAGACTCCAAGAAACGCTCCCTTTAGCATTTCACTTTCCTGCTGACGTCAAAGACCGTTCCCAACCACCGCGTGACAATCACCTCGCTGTGGCTAATCATGCCTATGCGCACGAGGGGGGCAGAGGGTGAACGGCCGTGTCCCCCCCCCCCCCTCCTGCATTAGTAACCGAAAGGGGCGTGCAAAATCAGCCCCACGCTTCACATAAAAGGGAGAGGGGGGCGCAGTGACGCGCCTTCGCCCTCCTTGAAGGAGAACTATACGCACGCCTAACCCCCATATTCTAGAACGTCCCTCCACTCAACGCTTCACCTTCACTTGAGGAGGCCAATGGGAGCGCCATCTCTAGGCAGGAAAAGTCACTGCATATTGGCGATTATCTGCTGCAATTCCTGCGTAGCGCAGCGTCACTTTCAGCCGAGCAGCGGCGCAGTGCTCAACTCTGTCAAGTGAAGGGTGAAAGTCGAGTCGAGGAGAGTTTGTGAATATGGGGGTAAGGCTAGAGTATACTGTATATGATACTTTTAAGGTAGCATACTCGATAGCTTCGCCACGGTCCAGCTGACTCGCCTCGATGACGGCTCAAGGCGCTCGTGGCCGTTTGAATGAAATGGAAGTACGTCGAAATTTCTTTGACAAGATATATCTGCTCGACGAACAAAATAACAAGGGGGTCACATAAAAATCACGAGATTCATTTCATGTATATAGCATCATTTACATGCCGCTCTTAGGGTAGGCTAGCGGGTGGCTGGCTAGCTTGATCTTCACCAAAATTGGTATTACGTGAGTTGACTGTGTGGTAAGCATCTCAGTACTAAAGGTGGTAACATAAAAATCACGACGTGCATTTAACGTAGGGTACGATTGGTAAAGGACCGATTTATAAACAAAG
Organism: Rhipicephalus microplus; assembly: GCF_013339725.1. Lineage (NCBI taxonomy): Eukaryota > Metazoa > Arthropoda > Arachnida > Ixodida > Ixodidae > Rhipicephalus > Rhipicephalus microplus. The sequence continues at coordinate 45,619,923 of NC_051168.1, forward strand.
GAATTACACTTTTGCTTCGAGGGAGTAAACCTCTGCGAAAGCATTACATCAGACTGTCGGGAATGCTTTGTATTCTCAGAAGCATTATTGTCTCGTGAGAACCACTCTCTGCGCAGTTCGAGACTTGCTTCAACTCATCACAGCTCGAGCAGTCGCGCTGTAGCTGTTCATAATCGCAAAATAATATGATTGATTGATATGTGAGATTTAACGTCCCAAAACCATCGTATGGTTATGAGAGACACCGTAGTGGAAGGCTCTGGAAATTCAGACCACCCAGGGTTGTTTAAACAGCACCCAAATCTGAGCACATGGGCCTACAGCATTTTCGCCTCCATCGAAAATGCATCACAAGAAGCGTGCTCGCTTGAGGGGTATTCTCCACTGAAAGCTTGACTCGTCACTAGCCCATAATAAAAACTCTAGAATCCTGATTGGAAACAGAAGCCAGCATAAGTAGCCCCCCTTGAAATATCTGCCAGACAGGATGGGCGATCACGTTCATCTGTCTTTTAAAAGTGTTTAACAATGTAGAGCACTTCTACTGTGGGGAAGCAGAGAGCCGTCTCAGTCCAAACCTGGCAATTCGTTTAGAGTGGTTAACGATTTAGAGTACTTCGTACTCTACTATGGGAGAGCATAGGGTCGTCCCGTGTGCTTGTCACTTGTGTTCAAGAAAAAGTGTTGAACGACTTATATAGTACTTCGTACTCTACTATGGGAGAACGAAGAGCCTGTTTAAAAAAAATAGTTAACGATTCAGAGTACTTTATACTCTGCTATAGGAGAGCAAAAACCTCACAACAACCCCTGGATATTCTGTTGGTTTAGAAAAACGTGGTTTACGATTTGGAGTAGTCGCTACTGTACTATGGGAGAGCTAACAGCCGTCCCTTGGGCCTCACACAGTCGACTTCTGCGGCAAACGCCGTAGCGGAACACCCAACCGTCCCTTGCCGTCGAGAAAATGCTTAAAGAGCGGGCTTAGCCGATAGAGATTCCTGTCCCCCATTTCACATGACTGCCGTTCCCGCTCAAGTATCACTCCAGGCATTATTGCAAGCATTCGTGCAAATCGTGGAACAAAGCCGTGTTAAAGAAACACTATCCCAGCATCACTTCTCAAGTTTGCATTCTTTGTTCTAATTTGGTATGTTTCAACCAAAGCATAGAAAAAAATCTAGAAGATAGTTCACGCATTTGATCTATTCACACAGGTCAGCATGAGCGGCTCCATGATTTCTGTAATATCAACAAGGTTTTGGTATCTGTGCGGGCGTTGGCATAGTAATGACGCTCACAGAGTCCCTCACACATTTGCCTGAGACGACTGAAATGCGAAAGGCACCTTATGTCTCTCCATCTCAGTCTGCGTATCGTTCCTTCTCCGCCTTCCGAAACCTTCGAGCATCTAAGTGGTTCTGCACTGCCCTCGGGATCGGAGGCAATGCAACTTTTTGGGACGTCACCTGGTTTTGCGGTGCCTCCATGATCGGTACAGCTATGTGCAGCTCCATGGCGATGTCAGTTCACGACGCGATTACGTTACATCAAGATATGTCAGGTCATAATGACGTCATCGCGTGATGATCTTTTCTTTTTTGCAGAACTCGTGCTGATGCCGATGGTGTCAGGTTTAGCGTTTGATGGTGCATTTAGGGCTTTCTGATTTATGATGTAACTGCTAAGGTTTTACCTAGGACTACGAATGAATATTGTTCTTCTTGGGTTATTTAACGTGCACCTCAGTCTAAGCGCATGTGAGTGGCCCCCATCGAAATGCGGCAGCCATGGCACGGAATCGCACTCGTGCCCCGCAGCTGTATTTCGATGGAGGCGAAATCTGGAGGCCCGTACTGAGATTTGGACACACTTGGGGTGTGTTTCATGTCGACTATCAGCCAATAGCATACTATCTGTTGTACGACGTCAAACAGTACGCGACGGCAGCTCCGAAGAGAGTGAGCGCAGGCCTATTTATGGAAAGAGGGCGCCTGATAAAAGTACGACTTTCCATCCATCCATCCATCCATCCATCCATCCATCCATCCGGATCCATCGTTCTCGATACAACACCTAATCTGTCTGATTTAATCTGTTGTGTCTGCAGTTTTGAAGCTTCCGCGTTCTTACGATACCACCCGATGGAAGGGTGCCTGAGGACGCGTTTCATTCTTCGTCCGCCTTTTTTTTTAAGGGCAAGGACCTAAGATGGCCTCATCAAACGCGATAATTTACCATCGGTGTGTCGACACGAGTGGTGCGATAGATGCTCACGCGGTGACGTCACCATAGGGCGTCATCGTGACGCCACATGTCGGCAATATTTATGACGTCACCAGAAGGTAATTGCGGTTTCACTATGACGATGTATAACATGACGTCACACCGCAGCTTCGCTTGTTCACAGGTGGCCCGACCAAGAAGGCAGTGCATGATTGATATGTGGGGTTTAACGTCCCAAAACCACCATATGATTATGAGAAACGCCGTAGTGGAGGGCTCCAGAAATTTTGACCACCTGGGGTTCTTTAACGTGCACCCAAATCTGAGCACACGGGCCTACAACATTTCCGCCTCCATCGGAAACGCAGCCGGGATTCGATCCCGCGACCTGCGGGTCAGCAGCCGAGTACCTTAGCCACTAGACCACCGCGGCGGGGCCACGAAGGCCGTGCATAACCAGCTAAGGTGCAGAAAGATTGCAGTGACTCCGATCCTTGAGGCAGTAAAAAAACCAGTTTAGGTGCAGAGATATCTCGGAAGCGTTGCGTGAGAGTGTTCACTTAAATCAACTGGACAGATAAAGAAGGAAAAGGCTTTTGCCTTACAGTCGTCCAAGATGAATGTAAAGGCGCCCTATGAGTTTTGCAGCAAGATGGGAAAGCAAGTGTTTATCACACTTGCTGGTAAAGAACCGTGCACTGAGTGACAACGTGGACTAAGATTAGAAAAGCTCGAGCTGCCCAAGGCAGTGGACGCGATGAGGAATCTACCCGCCACGGTGGTTTAGTGACTAAGGCGCTCGGCTGCTGACCCGCAGGTCGCGGGATCGAATCCCGGCCGCATTTTCGATGGAGGCGAAAATGCTGTAGGCCCGTGTGCTTCGACTTGGGTGCACGATAAAGAACCCCCGGTGGTAGAAATTTTCGGAGCCCTCCACTATACGGCGTCTCTCATAATCATGGTGGTTTTGAGACCCCTACAATTATTGTGTTTAGGACACTGTTACATCGTCGCGTCACGACCGGCGTGCGCTCTGACCCCGAAACAAGACTAGTCAAGTCCATCCCACTGAAATCTTGCCCACTGAAATCTGTCGGTGAACTAAACGTGATTAATCGAATAGCCTGATTCTGAATGATTTGTGGTGGTTTTAGGTGAGTGGTGTACGTGTTACCCCATGAGGTTATGCAGTAATTGATGTGTGAGGGCACAAGCATCGGAAGAACGCTTATGGATCGCAGAATACGGGGCTTTTATAGTCGGGAGGGGAAAGTATGATGTGCGCACTGCTTGATGTCCACGTTCGGCTGGCTGCTGTGTCGTCAAGCGATGAGCGGAAATGGCAGCCAGATAGGTTCAGTTGCTAGATACATCTCATAGTTCGTTCACCATTAGCCTGCCGAGGCTGGTTGGTGGCTGCGTTGCTCTGCAGAACGCGGGGTCGATTTCCGACCGCAGCGACCTCTTTTACGCAGGCGAGGGCGGAATGCACAAACGCGCATAAATGTAGAAATAATGCGACACGTTTATTTGCAACCGAAGTTATAGCACGCGCTTGGCTTTAATTTTTGGGGGGTAGTTTAACAATTGAAGTTCACATTTTTCTTTTAAGTGAATTCTGCATTTTTGAGAGGTGCCTCATCACTCATACATCATTGCGTTTGCGTTTGGCATCACTGTCGCCAATCATATTTAGCACAATTGTTAACCTAATGTGTGGTACATTCTGGAAAAACGGGAGAACTCCCAGAAATATAGAAACGCGGCGAAAAGAATATGAAGTCAGAGCATTGAGATTATGAGATCGCAACTCGCGTCTCGCGCAGCGCCGTATATATACTTGTCCGCCGCCGCCGGTGTCCGTAACCACTGTCGCACGAAATAAAGAGCTAACCTAGTACCAATGACACAGTGGGGCTCGAACCAGGGTCCACTTGGGGGCCAGACCAGAATTCTACCACTGAGCCATGCCGGCTTTTTTTTTTTTCTTTATTGCCTTGCAAATCATGACTGTTCACATTTTACATATTTACATATGGGTCCATATTCAAGTGCGTCACAAAATACACCCACAGAGTTCATTGAGGTACCGTCAGCTCTTGGCTGACTATTAATTAATACTTGGGCATTCGTTAGAGTATCTGGCTGAAGTACCACTGAGCCATGCCGGCGCTCACGACTAATAGGACTTATAAAGCGTTTTATAAGAGCGAAAGAACAACCAGTCGTCGAACTTTGCGAATAGTGTAACGTCGTCCAATGCTCCAACCTACTACAAAAGCTTGTTTTTGTTCAGCTATTAATTGCAGCTATTAACTCTAGGCATAATTCCTCATCGTCGCCAACCACTGCATGAACAATTGGCACAAAATTCCTCGCAATAGTTTAGCGGGTACCACGCTTCTCGGAAGGACGACGAAAAATAGCATAGCGAATGCTGGCCTACTACTTAATTTTTATTATTGATTCCGTAGTGGGTATTAAGCAAGTGTGCTTGCAGCAGCTACCCAATGAGTGTTTCGGAGAGGCTTTGAAAGGCCGTTCTTCTAGCTTTCACTGTGACTGTGCTGCGCCTTCCGTGCAATCCTGGCGTTTCTTTTATCTAATATGTGCACAGAATATTTAGACAATGACTTTTTGTTAACGTACGTTACTTATAGTGTGCTACAATAGTTATTTCGAACGATCTCGTCGAAATAGCATTTTCCATCCATTCACAGAACGTGGTTTTGGTGAGTGAAGAGCGGAATTCGAATAAGGGAACTTTTACGCGAAACTAAGATTGGTTTCGTGATCTGCGACAGCGACATGTAATTTTATTTTCAGCTAAAGTAATGGTGGTCCGTGCACCGACGTTTTCAGATTATACGCAGGATATCAGAAGAACGCTTATGGATCGCAGAATACGGGGCCTTTATAGTCGGGAGGGGAAAGGAGGATGTGCCCCCACAACGGCAATTTTGAAAGTGCTCCGGTCTGTGTTTGGAAAAAGTGTTTAACGCTTTTCGTGCTTTGGCTGCAGTGATGATAAGAGTGGCGTTAAGTGGATCACGAGACATGCCCCGCGATAGCACCTCTGCCCACCCATTAGGGAGCGCATGCTCAGATGAAGTTGCCTATAATATGCAACGAGGCGGAACTGGCACAGTTCGCTATTTCGCTGGTTGTGACGGTATAGCCGTGCGGCCGTGCGCTACATTCATAACGTGTTGATTAGAAGTCCTCATATCGTAATATGTGATACGTCCTTGTCTTCTGCAGTGTTGTCTCCGACGGCCAAGATGACGCCGCCCAGAGATATGCAAGCGTAACAAACGATCTGCGGGTAAGTCTCGTCGGAGTCATCCGGTCTCATTTGACTATTGCTGTATGGTTTTGAATCAAATGCAGCGTTTTGGAGGTTACGCAAGAAGTAGGGCCAGCAAAATTTGTAATCGCGGGTCTCTCGCGCTTGGATTTCACAGTTGTAAACGTGGCCTCTGCGACTGGCTCCATCGGCGCGCTACTGGGACCGCGATCGCGGGAACGACAATACGAAAACAAAGGGACGCTAAGCGATCCGAAGCAACCTATCGGCAACCGTAGAAATAACGTGTGTGCTTATTTCTTAGGTACAAAGAATTTTGCGAGTATTATTCAGTGTAAAATTGAGAAGGTCGCATTGCGGGTGGCAAAGTCGCTGAATTATTTCCTTATGCAAACGCATCTACTTGCAAGAAGCCTCGCTAGCTTTCACAGCGTCGCAGCTTATCGATGTAACGTAGTGTGCGGGTGAACTGCTGCTATCCTGAATGGACGATAGTTTCTTGTTGCAATGTTTTCATTCCACTACATCATCCAGAATCTCGGCAGGACATAGAGCGTCCACGAACCATCCGGCAGTCGATTGGGTGGTGCCGTTGTGCACGAGTCTACAACGGATTTGTAAGCGCTGTAGAAACTGGCCGAGGTTGAGCCGTTTCGCGCGGCTCGTCGAGGGCCGTACTGCGCGTGCGCGAGAAGTGACGTCACGTGGCGCACAGTAGGTGCTTCGAAGCCATGTAGGAAAGGAAAAAGACAGGAGAAAGCCATACGTCGTACAAGTGAAGCCCACCGTCAACCCAACATGAGATCAAAACGTCAGAGCGCGCTTCAAATTTTAGTAGCCTCGGTGACAATTCGTTTTCGAACCTCCTGCAGGAGCCGGCCGGTCTATGCCGAGCTAGAACTCTTCGAATAAAAGCTACCGGACGGCGTACCACGAAATTTCGGCAAGTCTCGTTGCTTGCGTCATCTTGCCGGGAAAGGTCACGTGTTGGGCCGACACTACTGGCTTCAAAACGACCTGGCTTGACAGGGCTGGCTCCGTGACGTCAGGTTCCGTGACGTCAGGCTCTTCCTCCACGGTCGGAGCCGCAGCCATGCATGCATGGCCAGTCTGCGCATGTCATAGCCACAGCAGACTCATTCTGATCCATGACCTCCTCTATAAACTTTACATGCTCGTGCACCTCGAGCCACGCTGCCCCCTTCTTTGGTCACGCCTGGCAATCGGAGTGTTTGCCAGTATGATGGAAGAGAGCGAAATTGCTGCTCAGCGGCGCATAAGAGCGGAGAACTCGGCTCATGGGATCCCCGAGTAGTTGCCTGACAATTAGTGGTTCAGCGTTGCAAGAACGAACGGAAGAAGGCTAAACGTGCTGCGGCGACACCGGAGCTAAGGGAGCAACGTCCAAGCAAAGTGGCGCCGCCAGGAGGCTGAGTGACTCGCCCGACCATCTCAGCAGCAGCAGCAACAAGACGCCGTCGATGACGTCAAGGCTCGCCGATTGACTGTCTACGCGGTGGCACTTAGCGAAAGCGTCAGGGTGACTCGTATACCTTCGAGGCGGAATTCGTAATTAATCCGTTTGGATATGTGTGAAAGACTGTGGCACATGAGAGACTCGACGCTGACGCGCCACGGTGGTCTAGTGGTTCAAGCACGTGGCTTCTGACCCGGAAGTCGCGGGATCGATTCCCGGCCGAGGCGGTCGCATTTCAGATGGAGGCGGAAATGCTTGGGGCCGGTGTGCCTATAGATCTGGTGCTCGTTAAACTCCCCAGGTGGTCGAAATTTCCGGAGCCCTCCACTACGGAGTCTTTCTTAATCGTATGGCGGTTTTGGGACGTTAAATTCAGTGGCGGATCCACGGGGGCTGGCGGTGAAAGCGATCGCCCCCCCCCCCCCCCCGTCTGTTAGCACTCCCCTGCCTCACTTCCGACGGTGCTTGTAGTCCTCCTACTATGACCATGGAGAAATTAGTGAAACCACTCTGAGCACACATTAAGAGTATTTCTACTATAAAGGGGTTTTTCTGCTAGTAAAAACAAGTCATGGCCACGCCCCATTTCCGCTGTTATTTCTGGTTAAACCTTAACTGTTATTAATTAAAGGCTTCGCGCCGTTAAGTATAGTGTCATGCGTGAAGCCGTCGAGTTTAGCGACGCCGTATACTTAATGCTACGTATACGTATATCCTGGTATAGCCGAGCTAAGCCACTGCGAAGTTTTTCGTTCGATGCTCGTAATGGGGCCCTCGTAAAGAGCAGAAACCTGGACACTTACAAAGAGGGTTCAGCTTAAATTGAGGACGACGCAGCGAGCAACGGAAAGAAAAATGGTAGGTGTAAACTTAAGAGACAAGAAGAGAGCAGAGTAGATTAGGGAACAAACGGGGGTTAAGGATATCATAGCTGAAATCAAGAAGAAATGGACATGGGCCGGGCATGTAGCGCGTAGACAGGATAACCGCTAGTCGTTAAGGTTAACCAACTGGATTCCCAGAGAAGGCAAGCGGGTTAGGGGAGACAGAAGGTTAAGTGGGCAGATGAGATTAAGAAGTTTGCGGGTATAAATTGGAAGCAGCAAGCACAGGACCGGGTTAACTGGCGGAACATGGGAGAGGCCTTTGTCCTGCAGTGGACGTAGTCAGGCTGATGATGATGATGAATGGGGCCCTCGCTCGTTTCAATCTTTCCTTCGCTACGCTCCGTTCGTGGACTCATCTGTCCTGTAGACCTTACGAACTATATAGCACACGCAGGCAGAGACAGGGAAAAAAAAGCGAACGATAGCGCTCACAAAGCCAAACACCGACAATAACTAAGTATGCGATAATGATGATTTTACACTTTGCCTGCTGCATTCCAGTGTGCAAATAATCTATATCCTGTTTAGAAAGCATCACGGTGGGAGCGCTCGCGCAATTATTTCCGTCACGATCAAATCAGTAAGGTTCTGTAAGTTCAAGTGTATACGCTTATCCTTCTCGTTCTTAATGGTGCATTCAGACGACGGACCAAATCCGGATGTGGCGGGACGGACGGCGCGTCACGTGACCTCACATCAACGATTCCCCTCGTCCGCGACTCGTCCGCGCGGCTCGCGGACGGATGAACCCAACCTGTTTCTCACATCGGGATTCTGGCGGGAGAAAGCCGATACTTCAGCGGAATAGCTCGGGGTTTCTGGCAACCAGTACACTTTTCGTCTGCTCGCGGCATGTCCTCCATGGCTCGCGGATAGCTGCATGACTGGTCGGCATCATCTACGCTTGAGCATCGTTTACTTAGCTTCCGGGGCCTTTGTTCTCAGATGATTAAATACGAAGAAATCACTTTTAGTGGTTCGGGGAATGTCGCCGCCGTCGTTTGACGCGCGAGATTCTTAGACGTCATGAGGGTGAAATGTTCTAACTTCTGCAACCGGCGACGTGCCGCTTCTAAAAAAAAAAAAGGATGGGAGACGCGTGGGTAACAATGTAGTTGAAAGAACATTCTGCCAGCAACTCCCTTTTCTCTTGAAAGAATAACACTCCTCGTTCATTTGTCACAACGCGACAGACATCACAGTCAAGCGTCGCTTCTTGCGGGCATTTATGTTGGATACGCTCAAACCGGTCTGCTTTCAGCGCGCGCAGGTGAGCACCGAACCTGCTGTCGAGGGTAATCCGGCTGTTTTCTCCTAGGACGCCGTCCGTCATGTGGATGCGCCTGCAGGCGGATCATCCGCGGATTACCCATCCGCGTCCATGACAAATCCGGATTCGGTCCGTCGTCTGAATGCACCATTATGGTGCATTCAGATGACGGACCGAATTCGGTCCGTCGGACGGAATCCGACGGACCGAATCCGAAGAGCCGGTACTTCAGCGGAATAGCTTGGGGTCGGTGGCAACCTGTACATTTTTCGTCTGCTCGCGGCATGTCCTTCATGGCTCGCGGACAGCTGCATGACCAGTCGGCATTATCTACGCTCGAGCATGGTTTACTTAGTTTTCGGGGTGCTCTGTTCTCAGGTGAATAAATACGCGGAAGTTATTTTTGGTGGTTAGGAAAATGTCGCCGCCGTCGTTTGACAAGTGAGTTTCTGAGCCGCCATGGTGGCGAAATATTTTAAATTCTGTACAGGCGACGTGCCACTTGTAAAAAAAGGACGGGAGACGCGTTCAAAGTGCCGCACGTGTGTGACCAGTGTGGTTGTAAGAACATTTTCAGGGAATAGGCTCACATCTGCCATCATCAAACGCCAGCAGGCGCTCACGTACAATAGCACTATTGTTCTGTGCTTTCCCCGTGGTGGGGAAATATTTTAACTTGTGCTACCACCAGCATACCTCTTGTAAAAAAGGACGGGAGACGCGTTAACAAAAGCCACACGTGGGTGAACAATGTTACTGTAAGAACATTTTCAGGGAATAGGCTGTCCCATGAGCAATCGTCAAATACCAGCAGGCGCTTACGTACAAATAGTCCTCTAGTTCTGTGATTTCGGGCCGGTGGTACGTGCAGTGGTGGTCAGGCTAGGCTTCTACGCAAACCGTCCTAGTTTATTCTTTCACTCATCCGGTTGACATCAACCAAACCGGTCACAACTGACCAGCCAAATACGAGAAGGCGCATTTTGACAAAGATAGGTACGTCGGCCAGCGTGTGTCATCTCTAAGTTATACCCCGCAATGAATTTGTGTGATGATGCCACCTTCTATTTCATACACATCGTGGAAGAGTTTCCCACTTTGTGGGACCTCAGCCGCGCAGACTATGCGGACGTTGTCAAAAAACAGTCTGTTTGGGAGCACATTGTTGAAGACATCAAGAAGAATTGGCCAACTTATGGGCCCTACACCGTCGGTAAGTACATTTGTGTATTCTAGGGCCTGTAAAGGCTACGCAATATTGAGGTAACCTAAAACAACATGCGTATTATTCCATGTATGTCGTTATAATTAATGCAGGGGTCTTATTTTAAAATGGTGCATCTGCTGACACGTAAGCTGTTCTTGCCACCCCTCACTCAGTCAATTTAATAGCGTTACGACCGTAATAGTGTGAGTGGACCGTGTCTCTGACCACTAACGAAGCATGAAAAGTAGAAAAAGGCAGCATTGATAAAAAAATCACTATAAAGTATAGGTCCAGGCTGCCAGAAGCGATTCGGTCACAGTAGTGACAACATTGTATGGTTCCGCGCTAGTGTTAATGATTTCCCTATTTTTTTTTTCGCAGAAGGGCTGAAAAGGTACTTCGACAATAAGCGAAGAACGTACCGCTTGGAAAGAAAAAAAGCGGACCACACAAAAAGTGCCCAACCCGCCAGCGACGTGTACATAGGCCGCTGGAAATTTTACAAGGCGCTGAAGTTCCTGGATGGCGCGAAAATTAAACCACGCCGTTCAATAATGGGCCAGGATCAGCAAAATATTGCTGAAACAGAAATGGTATGTTTGAGGTGACAACCCGTTACCACTCTCTTCAAATTTTAGCTTAAGCTGCACCTTGTCCCCTTCAGCTAGGTTAAATGTGTTCAACATTGACTGGACGTTTTTCTGGACACATTCGGGTGCATGCAAACATCAGGTGTCAACAGAGCGCATTTGGTCCTACTAAGCGTTAGTGTAATTACAGTAAAACAGTGTTGTTCGTTTTTCGCTGTAAATACGCTTTGCTTAATCATTGCTGTGACTGGTGTGTGTTGTGACGCAGCCTCTTGTGTTCTCTGAAGCTACTGAGGCACCGGAACCAGCCGCAGTGGATGAGGATGCCACAGTTGACGAGATTGTTGCAGTGGACAAAGAAAACTGCACTATAGAGTGTGTCCCTGTTGCTATCCTCTCCACACCAAGTACTCCCAACACTGTCCAAGCTGCAAGCAAAAAACGACCAAGAAAGAACCAATCCTTGCCGCCAGAAGAAATGTGGACAGAGCGGCAAAAAGTGCTGGAAAAGATAGCTGTAAATATGCAGCCAATGCAACCTCTGCAGCCTGACGATGCGTGTGATCACTTCGGGAGGCTTGTCGCTGCAAGTATGCGCGCATTCCCAAAGAAAAGGCATCTTTCATGCCAAGCGGAAATACTGAGACTTATGGATAGTTACATGGATCTTTAATAATATACGTTTGCAAATAAATGTACACTTTATTTCAATGCTGGCACTTGTGTTTACTGCCGGGGTCTCCTGTAGATGTTCACATCCAAGTGGGCAGACTGCCGCTGCCATGGTACGGCACCCTTGTCGTTAAAGAAACAGCACAGCTTATCACGCAATGCCGCACCAACAGCACCAATTCTACCACGCGATGCTGCTGGCCCGGATAGCATTGACACTGCTGGGCTTGTTTCGGCACATGAGTCTGGCGCACTGCTCATATCACTGCCAAGGAAATTGTGCAGCACACATGCCGCATTCACGATGGCAGTCACCCTCTCTGGCGATGCATTAATAACTGTGTGAAAACACCGGAAGCGGTTCGCCAATATGCCGAAAGCATTTTCAACTACACGGCGGGCCCTGGACAACCTGAAAAAAAAGTAAATGTTAGACCACATCGAAAATTGCACGGCAGGGAAAACATTATGAGGATGCTAATAAACTGCCTTACTAAGGATTGCAGAAATTAAAGTTTCACTGAATATTTGGAGTCCCAATTCATAGTATAAGTTGCTGACATCATAAGTGCACATGCAATCAAGTCAGACGTGGGAGTTGCCATAATTATTCCAACACATAACATGAACACTACGAGCTATGAAACTTTTGATATATTAGTAGCTCTGAAAATGCACTGTGACAATTCAAGCTTTCACGTGATATGTGCTGTATCATGTGCAATATGCTTTACCTGTAATTAAATATCTTCTTTTCTTCTGTTAGATTTGTGCCCCCGTAAGGTTTCAATAAATTTTGTCCGATGGGGAATGCGTCGTCCGCTATGAACACAGGTGGAACGTGCACATCCGGTGAACTAGCCACCTTTACAAGTTCTGGCAGGCCTGCTTTTTTGTTGTCTATGTCTTTCTGCAGGAGTGTCGTTTGCCAGACACCTGTATCTCCTTCCGATCCTGGTGCACCAATATCAGTATACAAAAACTTGTAATCGGCATCAACGACGGCTAGAAGAATAACGCTGAAACTTTTTTTGTAGTTGCGGTAAATTGTTCCCAATTTCGGCGGCTTCTTTATGAGCACGTGTTTGCCATCAATTGCTCCAATGCAGTTCGGGAAATTCCATTTCTGACTGAAGCCTTCCATTACATTTTTCCACTCTTCTTCGGTGCCGGGTGTTCTTATAAGGTCTCCTCCTAGCTCTTCGTAGATGGCACGGCACGTTTCATAAATAATGTCATTCACGCTAGAATGGCCCAGTCTAAACTGACAGCTGAGCGAATGCTGGCTCTCTCCTGCAACGAAAAATAAAAGCAACTTTCATAGTCAATTATTTGCACCAGACGACAAAATGTACGAAGTGTACAAATACATACGATATCCAGTTGTTATATAGCGACAGTTTAGTAGAATATTCGCTAGAAACATTTACGCTGAATGTTACAGTTACATGTACACAGTTGAATATCATTTTGAGCGTGTTCATATATAGAAATTGGGTGCCGCAACGCGGTCACATGCAACTGGTCTACACTGGTCTTGCTTCTTTCGCATGCACAAAAGTTTCCACAAAAACATGCAATCGTGTGACACCTACCTGAAGCGAGGTACCGCAGCGTGACTTGCAGCCGTGTTTCTGCCGATATAGATTGGCGCATCACTGTATCCTTCTTTTGTATGCGAGTTTCCACGCGTGACAGCAGTTGCAGAAACTGCTCTCTGCTGACACGAAGCAGCCTCCGGTATTCTTCGTGGTCAGTTTTGAGGAGCTCTTTGTACAAAAGATTTTGGACGCCTAATTCCTTCCTTCCCACCCAGTCCTTCTGCCAGCAACTCCGTTTTCTCCGGAAGGAATAACAGTCCTCGTCAATTTCACACAACGCGACAGCCATTGCAGCCAAGCGTCGCTTCCTGTCGGCGTCCATGTTGTCGAATACTCTCAAACCGGTCTGCTGCAATCGGGCGTAGGTAAGCGCCGAATCTGCTGTCGAGGGTTGTCCGGCTGTTTTCTCCTAGGACACTGTCCGTCGTGTGGATGCGCCTGCCGGCAGATCATCCGCGGATTAGCCGTCCGCGACCACGACAAATCCGGATTCGGTCCGTCGTCTGAATGCACCATAATCACCGAACGCCGCTCGAAAAATGGTTCACAGGCTCGGCTTCTATAATGCACAGGCAAGTGTAGCCGGTAGAGACACCAAAGAGTAATAGCTGAGCGGCCCCAGCGGAGCGCAAGACAAAAGGAAGAATATAGCCGAGCGAATGATCCGCTTGTTTCGGCGGAGACGGCGAAGTAAATCGAAGCGCAGTGCTGTGCCACCTGTTGAACACGGCTGAAGCTACTGCCGATCGAGCAGAGGCTGCCCCTGGATACAGTGGCTAGAATACTATTCTAGCCACTGTACCCTGGAGAACGCTCGCACGCTGGTCCGCTGCGCACACTCCGCTGAGGGGACGAAGTGAGCGAGCGAGCGGCTGAGGGGTCGAAGTGAGCGAGCGGACGAAGTGAGCGAGCGAGTGGCTCGGTCGGTAAAATCGCTGGCTCGCTCAGCGTGCCGCGCACGCGCAGTTTGCGTTCCGCTCGATCGCTGGCCCGCTCAGCTGTTACTATACACCCTTTCACAGGAAGGAAAAAAAAAACACCGCCATGATGGGCTGTGCGCGGGAGTACAAAGGCTAAGGGCGCAGCGTTGCCAGTGCATTTTCGAGGGGACGCGCCAATTTGCACAGCCCAAGGAGGGCTATGGCGGCGCCCAGAGAGGCGTTCATGAAAAGGTGATTAGGCACCCGACAGTGAACCAGAAGGCGCAACGAAGCTCTTTTGGCCGCCTCAGCATTGTTGGTACTGACCACCAGGGATACTGAGAAAATGGAACGCTCGCTGAACACAGTGCCACGCTGAAGTGTCAGTGCCCCTTTTTGGCATGTCTGCAAAGAACGCTTCCTGGGCGCTTACATGATCAGCGGTGACCGCCTTGCTCACAAATAAAAAAGAGAATGATATGCACGTGCAAGTTCGGTTTTGCTGCGCCTACTCGCTAGGCTGTGTGTTCTGGCGCTACCATCAGATCTCGTTAACTGCATTGCCGGGTGCCTATCCATTGGTATGGCCAAAGTATGCGTGAGTTTGTGTATGTAAAGCAGTGCAACAAGCCTTTTCATTTTTCCTTATCGGCCAAGTGTGCGGATCACCACGCTCCGTTTCATCAGGGCACGAGCCACCATGGCATGCGCTGATGACACGGAAGATGATTTTAGAGTCGTCTTAAGCGGACGCGTGAGAGACTTTTCGAGTTTTTTCAGCGTCAGAATTGCGACGAAATCCCAACAGCAGGATATTTTTTTTTGCTGGCCCGCTACCACTGCCCACGGTGTACGTATACACTGTCGTGCACGCTAACGAGTGTAAATTCGCGAATCGCACAAGGAAGTGTTTAATTGTTTCAAACTTTTTGTAAATTAACGATCGGGCTTCACACAATGCAAATCGCGTAACGATTGCTTGGGGGTGAAGTTTCCCGAATGCTACAATGTGCTCCGCCATATTTCTGCATTGTCATCAGCCACCACAGCATCGACTAGGTGCACGTAATGACTTACAGATGTGCAGCGCGTGCCTCACTTCAGCATAAAATCACGAATAATGACACAGTGGTTGCGTCCCTATTTAGCAAAATTATGACTTATGACGCGGTGGGCGCCGGCGAGGAGGCACTTGCCACGCCTACATGTGTTGCCCACCACAATGCACCACGAGTTCGCACTCCTCACTCCCCCCCCCCCTTTTTTTCCCCCTGACAAAATCCTGCACACTACAATGAGAGTGAGCATCTGACAATTGTACCTGTAGAAGTAGCCCAAGAGTACTTACAGCGGGCTCCAGAAAGGCTCGAGCTTTCGCAGTGACCGGGCAGTGTTTCACGCATGCAGCGCAGTTACAACCGATGCGCGGCAGACCACAAAACTTTGACATTGATAAAATATTCTATTCGAATATATATGCTCGGAAACACAAAAACCTCAGTGCGGGAAACGGTTTTTTCTTCGTGGAACCTTCCCACCGGTTCAGCATGTCTTTTCGAGAAAGACGTCACAGAACGTCTGTTCGGGTTCGTAAGGTTCTCTCCCGCAGTGTTTTCTTACGTCTTCCAGGTGGACGTTAAACAGCATCCACGCCACCCGGGAGCGAAGGCGGATGGTGCCGTTTTGGCTGGCGAGTTGGTACTGCAAGACAGGCATGCACATTCGGTGAGAAGCTTTGCACGTGATTTGAGTGAAGCTTGTAACCACGAAGTTTCATGACTGTACACGAAAATGAAATCTGGCGCTGCAGTCTGTATCGCAGCTACAACGACTGGAGCTTTAGTCTGCCCGTGAAATAACGGTTTATTTTCCACTTCACCACATGTCCCACTTCACCACATATCCCACTTCACCACATGGGTCCTGTTAGGCAAAACGACACAGTGGGACACCTGTGGCAAAACCAGGGGTGTGCCGGCACGTGTTGTGCGGATAGCGCGTGCATAGGCCCTTAGAACCAAGGAGCATTAAAGAAAAATTGCTGGAGTAGAAGCTCCCGCAACGCCTTGCCAGCAGAAGTGAAGCCCCCTGTTACTACTGTCAAGATGGCGGAAACATGCTATTTTCTGATAGCGCCTACTTGAAGATCAAATGGCTTTAATATGTTATGTGAATGCTGCGTTAGTTCTATATTAAAAGATAGTTGTTCCCGACGAAACAACACACAGAACCGAGTATAGATGACTGAATCTTCAAAGAACTTTGCCTCCAATTAGAGGCTCACTAACTAGTAACTGTAAAACGCACCTGGAGCACTATGTGACCCGAAAAAGCTCCCACAATAAACTCGTTGGGCGTGCGAGGGAAACGCTTCGTTTTTAATCGCTGAATGGCGATACTTCATCATGCCCCTAATTTTATGGCCGCCACAGTCGCCATCTTGCCAGAGAAACGGCTTGACTTCTGCGCAATCATTTCCACCCCTGCAGTTTTTAAAAATCCTCCTTGGGCATACCCAACCGACACCTATAAATATTAACCGGTTCACTGTGACCCTGCTGAGCATGTATGTACGCGATTTCCGCAACCAATAAAGAAGACAACGCAATAACAAAAACAAAGGTGGAGAGGAAAGACATCTAATAAAAAGAAAAAAAAAATTCGGCAGATCCCACGTACCTGGGAATCGACGTTATGCGAAGCATGCGGAGGGAAGGTGACCGTGTTGCAAGTTATTTATTGAGTGACACGTAATGAAATGATGGTAAATATATGTACAAATGTTGCAGACACAGACATGTGTTGAAGAGTTGCAGATGTGTATATAACCAGTTGTTTGCAGGTGCGCAACAATGTCAACAGGAACGTGCGCTTTAGCAACAGCCGAAGCTGATAAGAAGCGCTGATGCTCGCCAGTATGCTGGCCCTGGACACTGCTACATCAATCAACTTCAGCGAATGGCAACTAACCACAATTGACGTTAACTAAACTTTACAGTTGTATCAAAGGAGTACATATGTAGTGTTTATGAAATTGGATAGGCAGCACTGCAACCACTATTGATGTTTCGCGAAGATTAATGCCTATTTGATAAGTAGTTCCAAGACCTGGCGTAGCTCTGGGGTAAAATGCTTCATTGCCACGCAGAATGCTTGGGTTAGATTCCGGCTGGGACCCTGAAATTTATTATTTGAATTCGTCGGGTTGACGCAACCGAATTCGGGTATTTCTTAATGTTCGCGCGTTGAAATTGTCCATGTGTGTCTTGGTCGTTCCTAGGTAGATACGAAGTGTCAATCACCTGTGGCGCATACTGGCATACCAGCAACATATACCCGCCCGTGGGTATGTGGCACTGTCTCGCGGGGAGTGTTTGACGATGTACGCGACGGGATTGTGACATAATTCATGTTTTGACCAGCGCGTCATATTCGTCAAACCATCTTACCCTGCCATGCTCATTTTGGTTCACGCCAAGTTAAGGGGGTGATCACGAGAGCAACCAAACGTAAGCGGCTAGAAAGATAGATGGATAGATAGATGGATAGGTAGGTAGATAGATAGATAGATAGATAGATAATTGATTTGATATGTGGGTTTCAATGGCCGCGTGGCGAAATGCACCCGTAGCATGAGGCGCACGACTGATCACGTTGCCTACACAGTGCGTGGATTAGTGACGTTGTCACTCGCCGTTGTCAGTGCATCTAGCGCGCGTTCTCTCGTGCTTGCTTCGTTGTCGGCGAGCTGTGCAGCCCATGTGCTTTCCCAGCCGGAGAAAGAGTCGCGCCTTCTGTTTTACATTCGGATGTAAACAAGAGAGGAGAATTTGCCCAGTCAATATGGCGGACTTCCGGCTTCACCACAGCTTCACAACGAGTGACGTCGGGGCCTCTCCTCAGTTGTTTCCTTCCTTCACGCTTTAGGGACAACGAGAGTTGGCCCGCAGCGCCACGAACTAGCGGCTGAGAAAGGCGGGAATCAAACACCAAGAGCACATGGCAAGACTGGGCGTCCGAGGTTGGGCGCTGTCAGGTTTTCTCGGAGGCCATGGTATTGCGTATTGTGGCAGTGCACTACTGTACTGACCTTATATGCGGCGCTGGTCTTGAATTCTGAGAAGAACACTCTCGTCCTGACGCTAGTATTCACGAATGCACCGAACCCGTATATATGAGGGCCCACAAATTGGTCGTCACTGACCTCGGTGTTCTGCCCGCAGATCTGGAATGAAGCGGCGCCATTAGTGAGTCGACCTGTAGCACGGAAACACGCACCGGCCAACCCTTGGCGCTCGCGCTCATACGCGTGCGCACACCTCAAAATGGTAGTGCAAAAAAAAAAAAAACAACGAGCGCTAGAAGGGTGTTTATTTGCAGTAGAACTCTTTCCCGCGTTCCACCGTGCCGTTTTATTTTTTGTGCAACGCCGGATGTTGAACTCATACCAACTTGCCCAAATGTGAAATGTTCCATACACGTACACATCACTTCACTTTCTCTCTCTCTCTCACTCACTCACACATACAAACACAGTCCGTCGATCACTTATAATTCAAAACAAATCAATCGTTACCAATTGCGGTCGACTCGGGTTTGACTCCACCCTACGTTACAGCAAATACGTTTGCTGGTAAGCTACGAGTGGGAAGCAGATCTAGTTGAATTATGGACGATGTTTACAAGTTTGACTTCACCCTGACGTTTAACAGACATGCCCTTTAATAGACGACTTGAGAATCGCGGCGTTAGCGTTTGCTGGATACGATACATCGTTTTGGTCACTTGACATGGCTGCTGAAGAAGATAGCGTGTCACGCATGCGCAGTGGGGACAAGTGCCCTAACCACACGTACGCGTTGTATGCGTCAGCGTTGTGGCATACCCTTTCTTTTATTGTGCGGAGCTTCATATCGGGAGCCCTCGAGGTGTCTCTATCCCCTCCCGATCGAGAGGGCGCGACCCTTCATAGGGCTCTCCGCATGTCACTCCGTCTCGATTCGCGCCATAAGGAGAGGGCGCGCACCTTTCGGAGGGTTCTCGATATGTAGCTCCGCGTACCTTGAAGCCTGTAGCGCGTACGTGGGGTCACCTTGTTTACTGTAAACTCCCGGATGTCAGCTCATAGAGAGAAGCGATTGCGGAGCTATATGTGGCTCACCGCGTCCCTGCTCGTCAACGCGGACGCTCTGCACTTTTTGTTGATGGATTCGACGATGTCGCTCGCGGGATCCTCCAGTTCGTAATAAAGTGTGCCCATCTCAAACGACAAGCCCAGCGTCTTCGCCTGCCTGGTGGTGGCGTCTGTCAGCAACAGCGGCCAGAACTTCGTCTGCAAACAGATTCCGCGCGCATGCGGCAAACATCGTACCAGCACTCGTTATTAACGGGGTTCTGACTTCTGAAACATAAATATAGTGTTTTTAAAGACGATAGTCTTTTTTGGGGGACCTTCGACGCAAACATTTCGGTCTGTCTGTCTGTCTGTCTGTCTGTCTGTCTGTCTGTCTGTCTGTAGATTTGTCTGTTTGTCCACTCCTAACGGTACGGGGTACCCTAAACGGCACCATACGATACCCCAAACAGCCGACCCCATGCACAGCGCCCACCAATATTGCTCAAGCTTCAGCGTTCATACTTGTGCGATCGCCAATTAAAAAGCAATTATTGCGCATGTCAGAGGCAACGTAACGACACGTATATACTCTGCATGTGCGGCTTTTACTGGAAAAGGCATCCATAAGTAATTCAAATGACCGTAGTCATTATCACGCTGCGCTGACCTTGGAACGCTTGCACGAAAAGGCAAGTCTTTCCAACGCTTTGCTAAATCGACACGGTGGTGGCAGCTACCCATCGCCTTTCGTTCCACACCTTATCACTTCTGGGACGGGCGCGCACGCCCGTCTCAGAGCCACGCGCTTCGTTTTCCAAGATAACTGCCAGATAGCGCTCATGTCTCACGTATGACGTGGCTTGATGCGCTCGTTCGCCCCCGCTGCACGCTCGAGGCATTCTAACGCAGCGCCTCCAGAATACCATTCACCGATTTTCTTGCGCAGAACATCAAATAAACGCTTTGTTCCCTCTCCCCAGACGCAAGACTATCGTCTTTCGATGACATTTGCAGTGTAAGATGTAGATACGGGGCATTTTTTAGATGCGGAGCATCTTATACTCGCGCCTTGTAGTGCGCCGTCCGCGCCGTCCGCACCGCTTCTCGAACATTCGACAGCTGACGCGCGCGCATGCGCCGTCGCGCCGTCGCCCACTCTTCCACCATCTGTGCATCCCTTCCTCCTCTACACACCGCGCGCGCTTCACTCCTCCACCATCTGTGCACCCTTCCTCCTCTACACACCGCGTTCGACATCTACAATTCTCCTGATTCTCCAGTGGACGCGCATGTGGCGTCGCGCTTCGAGAACATTCAACAGCTGACAGTGCATGCGCCGTCGTGCTGTATATATACTCAAGGTCGGCGCTCGCTCGCTCAGTTGCCGCTCGTCGGTTGGTTTGTACGGCGCGTCGACGTCCAAGGTCGCGGTGAAATGAATTCCACGAATCCACAAACGCAATGATCGACGTCCCTTCGACCAGCGCCGCCCTTTCGCATACGTGTGTACGTGTTCACTCATTTAACACCCCCCCCCCTACAACCACGTTAACCAATTTAGCCATCGACCCAAGTAGGTCGCAATTTAACACCCCATTCACAACCACGTTAACCATTTGACACCATCGACCCAAGGTAAGTCGCACTGTAACACCCGTGAACCAATTATATGTCCGCATCCTCCTCAGTGTTCCCCCGAGGGAAGCGCGGGCAATTTTTTTTCTGCTGCAATGCAATTCTGGGGCCCTGTTTAGTCATAACGTGGTACATTATTTGCTGGAAGGTATGATGAATGATTAATTCCAGGCGACTCTAGTATTAGCGACCAGTCTAAGTTTAGGTTTGAGGAACTCCAAAAACATGCCGCCAGACTCTAAGAGGTGTTGGTTGCGGCTATCCTTATGTAGCGGTGTGGAATGTTCGACCACGTCAGGTAGAGAAACTGTGACGCACTTCTGCATGGTTTACACCCTAATCAAGTCATTTCGAGCAGGAAAGCGGTAAGTAGTCTCGCCAAACATAAAACGTACAACGCGTGCGCCGCGCCCATGCACTCGCGAGTAGTCGCCGAATAGTAGTGTGCTGACGCAAACACAGCAAAATACTAGTAATGGCGATTATGTCGTCATCGTAACTTGTATCGGCTGTAAGCATTGTGGCGTGAGGGAAACAAGGGGGGGGGGGGGGGGAGGTCACGGTCGACTCGCTTTCGAGGGAGTCAATAGTAACATTTAGCTTTTACGTGTACTTGTTAACGCTACGATGCCGCCGGAATACTGGATTGCCTTCACTGAGTTACCGGAACACCTGCTTTTGAGTGTCTCGGCTCCCCATACGTAAATGTTTGCGTGCGTACGTAAACGTACAACTTTACATTTGCGTAAACCACATATGGTGATCATAACCACATTTCAACTATATTGAACTTAGACGAATCACTACTGCGGCGAAATCACGAGAGGCTAAGGTACTCGGCTGCTGACCCACAGGTCGCGCGATCGAATCCTGGCTGTGGCGGCTGCATTTCCGATGGAGGCGGGAATGTTGTAGGCCCGTGTGCTCAGATTTCAGTGCACGTTAGAGACACCCAGGTGGTCGAAATTTCCAGAGCCCTCCACTACGGCGTCTCTCATGATCATATGGTGGTTTTGGGACGTTAAACCCCACATATCAATCAAATCGAAATCAGGAGAGGTTTTTTACCGTGTACACTATCCTCTTATGCACAAAATGAGGGGAGAAGTACAAGGTTACCGCAACGATGATTTCAATACCTACGAACTACGATGCATACGAAAAACAGTCATGAACACGTTGATTTACGCTTAATACTTTTTAGGTGAAGACTGAAAAGATTACTCATTCCTAATAATACCGCTGCGAGGACTTTGCACCCGACAAATGATACGCGATTTTTCTGCAGTAACATTTTTGTGGTTGCCTGGTTCATCTTGGCCCCGCAAGATGGCGCCACTTAAGTAGCCTGTTGGAGGGCTCGCATGCATGTTACGTCTCCGGTGTTAACAGGCCACCCTAGCTTTGTAATCCGGCTGAAACGTTCTCACTTCGACTTATTTTGACCCTGCTGGAGTCTACGCAATGTGGATATCACGAGTTCCCGCGAACAATTGCGAGATGGGTTGGTGAATCTAAAGACCACCGGCGGGTAGTCTTTGTTCTATCATGTATTATTTATTGTACTTGTGCTGACGTATGTAACACCCTAGTCCATGTATGTTTCTGTATTTTTCTCGTGTTCAGTTACATGTTATGCAAATTATGTACTTTAGCGCATGTATTGTTATTTTGTGTGTTTAGTTATGCATTAAGCAAATTATGTATTCCCACCCCTTATGTAATAACCCTTTTAAGGGGTCTTTAAGGTAATGAAATGAAATGAAAAAAAAAGTCTACGTTCTGCAAAGGCCCGCGCGTGTGTAGATGTTGTCAGGTATAGGGAACCAGCGCTGGAGTTTCAACGACACCCCTGGCGGTGTGAGTGCGCACTTCTCAGCTGCTCCCGCAGAAGAGAGTTGGCAGCTGGCAGAGGCGGTCCGTGCGCTCATCGCCGTAACAAAACCAAAGGGCACTGGTGGTACTTCTGCGTATTCAAGTGCAATAATATATAAAAAGATGGAGGGCGTAGAAAGAGGAGGCGGCGTTGCATCCAAGTGGTCAGGCGAGCAAAGTTCTGCTCTCGCTCTCCTGTCTCTAGTGCTGTCGGGCTAGTTTCTGAACTGAATGACGCGTGTCTGTTATATACGAGCATATTACGCAACATACGGCATACGTAAACTTTTTTATCTGGCCCACTGAACGTTGAGTCGTGCACTTCAGGACTGACGAAGCTTCCATGCAACATCCATCTGATGCCACCGCGCCAAGCAGCTGCCTTGTCCACAAGACATGTGCGGGGCCGCTTTGACCTATACGCTTCTGAGCTGTTATAAAAGATACTCTAGCGGTTAACACTCGATGCCGAGGTGCCCCTGTTAAACTTAATTTGTGCGAAAAGCAGGGTTCTTGTTACGAAGAAAGCAGCGGACTACACGAATTCAAACCCTTCAATATTACGTTCCTACATCTATTAAATTATCAAGCTTAAAACTAGTGGAACTGTGTCCCCGCATATCGTGTATCACCGAAATGAGGCGGCGCTCGCTCGCTCAGTTGCCGCTCGTCGGTTGGTTTGTACGGCGCGTCGACGTCCAAGGTCGCGGTGAAATGAATTAAAACGAATCCACAAACGCAATGATCGACGTCCCTTCGACCAGCGCCGCCCTTTCGCATACGTGTGTACGTGTTCACTCATTTAACACCCCCCCCCTACAACCACGTTAACCAATTTAGCCATCGACCCAAGTAGGTCGCAATTTAACACCCCATTTCACAACCACGTTAACCAATTTAACCATCGACCCAAGTAAGTCGCACTTTAACACCCCGTTAACCAATTATATGGTCCGCATCCTCCTCAGTGTTCCCCCGAGGGAAGCTGCGGGCAATTTTTTTTCTGCTGCAATGCAATTCTGGGGCCCTGTTAGTCATAACGTGGTACATTATTTGCTGGAAGGTATGATGAATGATTAATTCCAGGCTACTCTAGTATTAGCGACCAGTCTAAGTTTAGGTTTGAGGGAACTCCAAAAACATGCCGCCAGACTCTAAGAGGTGTTGGTGCGGCTATCCTTATGTAGCGTGTGGAATGTTCGACCACGTCAGTAGAGAAATGTGACGCACTTCTGCATGGTTTACACCCTAATCAAGTCATTTCGAGCAGGAAAGCGGTAAGTAGTCTCGCCAAACATAAAACGTACAACGCGTGCGCCGCGCCCATGCACTCGCGAGTAGTCGCCGAATAGTAGTGTGCTGACGCAAACACAGCAAAATACTAGTAATGGCGAATATGTAATCATCATAATTTGTATTGGGTGTAGCATTGTGGCGTGAGGGAAGCAGGGGGGGGGGGGGAGGTCACCGTCGGCTCGCTTTCGAGGGAGTCAATAGTAACATTTAGCTTTTACGTATACTTGTTGATGCGTATACTTGTTGATGCTACGATACCGCCGGAATACTGGATTGCCTTCACTGTGTTACCGGAACACCTGCTTTTCAGCGTCTCAGCTCCCCATACGTAAATGTTTGCGTGCGTACGTAAACGTACAGCTTTACGTTTGCGCAAACTACATATGGTGATCATAACCACATTTCAACTATATTGAGCTTAGACGAATCACAACTGCGACGAAATCACGAGAGGCTAAGGTACTCGGCTGCCGACCCGCAGGTCGCGCGATCGAATCCCGGCTGCGGCGGCTGCATTTCCGATGGAGGCGGAAATGTTGTTGGCCCGTGTGCTCAGATTTCGGTGCACGTTAAAAAACACCCAGGTGGTCGAAATTTCCGGAGCGCTCCACTACGGCGTCTCTCATGATCATATGGTGGTTTTGGGACGTTAAACCCCACATATAAATCAAATCGAAATCAGGAGAGGTTTTTTTTACCGTGTACACTATCCTCTTATGCACAAAATGGGGAGAGAAGTACAAGGTTACCGCAACGATGATCTCAATACCTACGAACTACGATACATACGAAAAACAGTCATGAACACGTTGATTTACGACTAATACTTTTTAGGTGAAGACTGAAAAGATTACTCATTCCTAATAATACCGCTGCGAGGACTTTGCACCCGACAAATGATACGCGATTTTTCTGCAGTAACATTTTTGTGGTTGCCTGGTTCATCTTGGCCCCGCAAGATGGCGCCACTTAAGTAGCCTGTTGGAGGGCTCGCATGCATGTTTACGTCTCCGGTGTTTAACAGGCCACCCTAGCTTTGTAATCCGGCTGAAACGTTCTCACTTCGACTTATTTTGACCCTGCTGGAGTCTACGCAATGTGGATATCACGAGTTCCCGCGAACAATTGCGAGATGGGTTGGTGAATCTAAAGACCACCCGGCGGGTAGTCTTTGTTCTATCATGTATTATTTATTGTACTTGTGCTGACGTATGTAACACCCTAGTCCATGTATGTTTCTGTATTTTTCTCGTGTTCAGTTACATGTTATGCAAATTATGTACTTTAGCGCATGTATTGTTATTTTGTGTGTTTAGTTATGCATTAAGCAAATTATGTATTCCCACCCCTTATGTAATAACCCTTTTAAGGGGTCTTTAAGGTAATGAAATGAAATGAAAAAAAAGTCTACGTTCTGCAAAGGCCCGCGCGTGTGTAGATGTTGTCAGGTATAGGAACCAGCGCTGGAGTTTCAACGACACCCCTGGCGGTGTGAGTGCGCACTTCTCAGCTGCTCCCGCAGAAGAGAGTTGGCAGCTGGCAGAGGCGGTCCGTGCGCTCATCGCCGTAACAAAACCAAAGGGCACTGGTGGTACTTCTGCGTATTCAAGTGCAATAATATATAAAAAGATGGAGGGCGTAGAAAGAGGAGGCGGCGTTGCATCCAAGTGGTCAGGCGAGCAAAGTTCTGCTCTCGCTCTCCTGTCTCTAGTGCTGTCGGGCTAGTTTCTGAACTGAATGACGCGTGTCTGTTATATACGAGCATATTACGCAACATACGGCATACGTAAACTTTTTTATCTGGCCCACTGAACGTTGAGTCGTGCACTTCAGGACTGACGAAGCTTCCATGCAACATCCATCTGATGCCACCGCGCCAAGCAGCTGCCTTGTCCACAAGACATGTGCGGGGCCGCTTTGACCTATACGCTTCTGAGCTGTTATAAAAGATACTCTAGCGGTGAACACTCGATGCCGAGGTGCCCCTGTTTAACTTAATTTGTGCGAAAGGCAGGGTTCTTGTTACGAACAAAGCAGCGCACTACACGAATTCAAACCCTCCAAGATTACGTTCCTACATCTATTAAATTATCAAGCTTAAAACTAGTGGAACTGTGTCCCCGCATATCGTGTATCACCGAAATGAGGCAGCAGATTTTGGCCTCGATGTTCGAGATACAATCCTGGCTGATGCTTGCACGATGTGACATTGAAATA
Source organism: Rhipicephalus microplus (assembly GCF_013339725.1). Lineage (NCBI taxonomy): Eukaryota > Metazoa > Arthropoda > Arachnida > Ixodida > Ixodidae > Rhipicephalus > Rhipicephalus microplus. Next base: position 45,646,219 of record NC_051168.1, read on the forward strand.
TATAGGAAAACGCACCAAAGCCGCGTTACGGTCCTCCTCCCTCGCGCTGTAGATGTTCGGTGGTATGGCGTTGCAGTCGGCTGTGCTCGGTACTTGGTTCACCGAAGACACGGCGATGACCGTGTCAGCTGCGAACGTGCTGCGAATAACGAAAGACGCAAAACTTGTATGAGTTAGCTCGGTTCACGTCCTCCTCGTAGAAGAAATTAGCGGCACTTCTCTTCACTGAAGGAGCACGAATTACACCTTCCGTAAGAGAATAACTGCGGCACACCGTCTTGCACGAATTACACCTTCCGTACGAGAGAAACTGCATGCACACCGTCTTGCACGAATTGCACCTTCCGTACGAGAGAAACTACTGCACACTGCTGCAACTGCTGCAACTGCTGCACACCGTCTTGCACGAATTACACCATTCGTGAGAGAGTAACTACTGCACACCGTCTTGCACGAAATACACCTTCCATACGAGAGAAACTGCTGCACACCGTCTTGCGCGAATTACACCTTCCGTAAGAGAGTAACTGCTGCACACCGTCTTGCACGAATTACACCATCCGTAAGAGAGTAACTGCTGCACACTGTCTTGCACGAGTTACACCTTCCATAAGAGAGTAACGGCTGCACACCGTCTTGGTTGAAGCGCAGAGTTCCATAGCAGTGAGGGAAATCTGGTGCTAGTGTCTATGAGACCTGTAGCACATGTCGCTTCTGCCAGCGTGGCAATGATGGATGCTGAGTCATCGTTACCAGCGTGAAAATGAGTATTACTTCGAACCGCCTCGTGAACAAACTAAGCCGCAAGTACATTGGGCGCTGCGAACACGAGGACTACAAAAATCAATGTACTATCAAATTCATGCACTAGCCAATCCTGTAATATTTTCATGCTGGTTGTGCGATCGCAGCACAATTCGTCCCTTGATTAACTATATATTGCAGACAACTCGATAGGTGGAGCTGGTCATCCACACTCCCCTTCGTAAATTGTCCCGACTCATTGTCCCCACGACGCCCTGTCGATTCTCGCCGGTCATTACCACCCCGTCGCCGATCTGTCTCCCCGATGCTACGGCGCACGAGCCCCGCTCGAGAGGAAAACTGACAGCCGCAGTTCCGGAGGCAAGAACTGCGTCGTCATCGAACTTTCTAAGACCTCCTCTTTGTCCGACCAACGAAATTGATGTGCTAGTAGAAGGTGTTGCTGTACGTGCACTTGTCTACACAGGCGCCGTCGTTTCTGTAGTTAGTGAAAAACTGTGTCGCGATTTGAGAAAAGTTACAACGCCGCTTACGAATCTTGCTCTGCGTACAGCCACCTCCCATTTCATCGCGCCGACAGCTCAGTGCACAGCACGCGTTCTTAGTCAAGATGTTTGGTACGCCGTCAACTTTGTTGTTCTCCCACGTTCATCTTACGACGTCATACTAGGACGGGATTTTCTTTCTACCCATCAGGCCCTCGTCGACTGCGCTCGTGCTGAACTCACGTTGACGAATCCGTGGCTTGATATCGACCGCCAAAGTCCCTCGAAAGTGTTTGCCGCAGCTGACGTCCACATCGCGCCGTTGTCCGCCGTCCTAGTGCCTGCGTTTTCCTCTGCTGCCACTAACTCGACGCTCCTGTTCCAACCAACTATAACTAGTGTGCAACACCGAACCATCGTCCTCCCGTTTGCCGTCATCAACTTTTCCAATGGTTCGGCGGTACTTTATGCGTGCAACGTTTCTGCTTGCCCATACATCCTGCTACGCGGCGAGTGTCTGGGGAGCCTCGAGACCTTAAATTGTATTTTAGAAGACCCGATCTATCCAGACAAGCCATTTTTACCGACTTGTGCCATTACACCCGCAGCTGACGCCAATGAACCTATAAATGTATTCCGCAAGTCCATTGATTGCAACCTCACGCCTGGGCAGTAGGAACAGCTGATCAAGCTCTTACAGCGTTTTCGGGCCTCGTTTGACCACAATCAGCCTTCCTTAGGTCGAGCGTCATCTGTTGTTCATCGTATAGATACCGGTCAAGAGACGCCATTACGGCAGCGTCCATATCGTGTGTCAACTACCAAACGCTGTACCATTAATGAACGGGTTGACGACATGCTGACACGTGGCATAATCGAACCGTCAAGCAGTCCCTGGGCCTCTCCAGTTGTGTTGGTGAAGAAGAAGGACGGATCCATCAGGTTTTGCGTGGACTACCGACGTCTCAACCAAATCACGCGCAAGGATGTCTATCCGCTGCCACGCATTGACGATGCCTTGGACTGCCTACAGGGAGCCGAATTTTTCTCTTCTTTAGATCTGCGCTCTGGATACTGGCAGGTACCCATGGCAGAGGCCGATCGCGAGAAAACAGCTTTCATCACGCGCGACGGGCTTTACGAATTCATAGTCATGCCCTTCGGCCTCTGCAACGCGCCGGCTACTTTCGAGCGAATGATGGACTCTATCCTTCGAGGCCTCAAGTGTAACGTTTGCCTTTGTTATTTAGATGACATTGTCGTTTTTTCAACTGATTTCGCAACCCATTTAACCCGCCTCGAGAAAGTCCTCGCGTGTATTTTTGCCGCGGGGCTGCAACTGAATCTGAAGAAGTGCCATTTCGCCGCTCGAAAGCTTACGATCCTTGGCCACGTGGTTTCAAAAGACGGCATTCATCCTGACCCTGCCAAACTTACAGCCGTTTCAGCGTTTTCCAAACCGATCACCATGAAAGAGCTCCGAAGCTTCATAGGCCTGTGCTCTTACTTCCGGCGCTTCGTTCGCAATTTCGCGACGATCATTGCTCCTTTGACCAAGCTCCTCGCCGGCTCTAGAGACCTTTCAGCCTGGTCTGCCACCTGTGACGATTCTTTCAATGAACTGCGCCGCCTCCTCACGTCGCCGCCTATTCTGCGACACTACGACCCATCGGCCCCCACAGAGATCCACACCGACGCTAGTGGTGTCGGGCTAGGCGCTATTCTTGCACAGAAGAAAGACGGCTTCCAAGAGTACGTCGTTGCCTACGCAAGTCGAACTCTTAGCAAAGCCGAAATCAACTATTCCGTCACTGAACAGGAATGCCTGGCCATTATTTGGGCGATAGAGAAATTTCGACCTTACTTGTACGGACGCCCTTTTGACGTCGTGACTGACCACCACGCCCTCTGCTGGTTGTCGTCACTGAAGGATCCAAGCGGTCGCCTCGCCCGATGGGCATTACGCCTCCAAGAATATAATATTCGCGTGGTCTATCGCTCCGGCCGGAAACATTCGGACGCAGATGCCCTATCCCGTTCACCCCTACCCCCTGACCCGGACTGCTGCGAAAGGCTAACCTGTGATGCCACTGCCGTCACCATCGCCGACATGCCATCTGAGCAACGCAAGGACCCGTGGGTTGCTTCGATTCTAGACATCCTGGCTGGGCGGACGGCTTCCCCCCCTTCTCGCTCGTTGCGTCGGCAAGTCGAGCACTTCGCCACTCGCGACGACGTGCTGTACCGACGCAACTACGCACCCGGTGGACGTCAGTGGCTACTCGTGATTCCACGTCATCTGCGATCCGAAATTTGTTCCACGTTTCATGACGACCCCCAATGTGGACACGCAGGTTTCCTGAAGACTTATTCTCGCATACGTCTCCGATATTACTGGCGTGGCATGTACCGTTTTATACGACAATACGTTCGGGCCTGCTCGACATGCCAGAGACGAAAAACTCCCCCTTATCACGCCAGCGGTACCTTGTTACCCTTACCATGCCCATCTTGACTATTCGACCGCGTCGGCATCGATATCTATGGTCCCCTTCCCAACACTGCTGACGGTAACCGCTGGATCATAGTTGCCGTCGACCATCTCACGCGGTATGCCGAAACTTCATCCCTTCCTTCGTCTACAGCAAAAGACGTTGCGACTTTCGTACTTCACAACATCGTATTACGTCATGGAGCACCTCAGGATTTACTGAGCGATCGTGGTCGCGTATTCTTGTCAGACGTCATCACAGCATTGCTGCGTGAGTGCCACGTTGTTCACCGCACTACAAGCGCCTATCATCCCCAGACCAATGGAATGACAGAGCGCTTCAACCGCACCCTTGGTGACATGCTGTCTATGTATATCTCGTCAGACCACTCCAATTGGGACCGAGTGCTCCCGTTTATCACGTTCGCCTATAATACCGCCATTCAAAGCACTACTGGGTTCTCTCCTTTTTTCCTCCTTTACAGACGTGAACCTTCTTGCACTATGGACACCATTCTTTCGTACAAACCTGACTCCTCAGAGTCCACGACTTTGTCTCAAGCCGCTACATACGCTGAAGAATTCCGCCAACTGGCCAGATCATTCACCACCCAAGACCAAGGACGCCAAAAGCACCACCATGACGCATCAAGTAACACTACTTCCTACGATCCAGGTTCA